>OX403630.1:2498350-3098350 GCA_948107755.1 Campoletis raptor | reverse complement strand
GAAACGCTTTTGGCCGAAAATGTTTTCGGCCGGAACGGTTTTGGCTGAAATGATTTTCGGCCGAAACGGTTTTGGCTGAAATGATTTTCGGCCGAAATGGTTTTAGCTGAAATGGTCTTTGGCCGAAATGATTTTGGCTGAAATGATGTTCGGCCGAATCAGTTTCAGATTAAACAAATTTTGGCTGAAATGGTTTTGGCTGAAACGATTTTCGGCCGGAAAGCTTTTGGCTGAAACGTTTCCACTCGCGCAAATTTCAATCTACCGGCATTCAATTACGGCGTCATCTAGCGGTGATGTACTTAACTAGGCGATTACATTTTGTCTTTGTTTTTTTTTGGCCGCAACGGTTTTTGGCCGAAACGGGCGAGGCCGAAATGCTACCCTACCCTTTGGAGCAAAATTTTTATTGGACTAACGGATTCGATGAAAGCAAGGATTCGTGTGTAGCTTGTTTGAAGAGATTGGACTCCATGGGTTCTATGACTTCACCTCTAATTTGATTTTTTCTTGAATGAGCAATTTGCATAAAAAGTTATGGGCCGGACAAGTACTCTGTGCGTATACGCTGAACGGACAATGGTGAACGTTTAACAAATTGTTACCAAGAGGATTTTTCCATTCCCATCGAGCGAACAATGTGAAAGAATTGCACTTTCGAAAACTATTTGTTGTTAATCTTTTCTCAAACACCAATAAATATCATTCTAAATGTAAGTGCTGAACGTGAATCATCATCTTTTTCGATTTTTAATTTTTTGTACACTGATTTTTTTTGTTATCCACCAATTACTCTTTTTTCTCTTTGATCCTGTTTCCAGACTCGTTTTTATATGTATGACTATTTTTGTAACTTGGTACCTCTTTTGAAAACCAAGTTTTTTTCGTTTTCTCGTTGATCTATTCTCAAGCATATTATTTCAACGCTGAACATAAATCGTTGTCTCTTTAATTTTTTGTTGACTACGTTCTTTTGTTAGTTAAAACCCTTTCATTTCTTTTCATTTGGGTACTGTTTTTCTCGACCGATTTTTCTTTTTGTAGATTGGTAACACTTTTCGATTGATTGTTTCAATATTTCTTATAAGTATTATCTTATCAAGCTCCAATGAAATACTTGTCCTGTTGTTGATATCAAACATTTTAGCGCTGAACGTAAATCGTTGTCCTTTCAACTTTTTTGCAGACTAGAGGTTTTTGTGTTTGTTATATACCCCTTTTATTTTTTTTCATTTTGACTGTTTTTTTTCGACCGGTTTTTTTTGTTCTATAATCAAGCACCAATGAAAACTTGTCCTGTTATTGATATTAAAAATTTCAGCACTGAACGTAAATCATTGTCTCCTCGATTTTTTTATAGACTAGGTTTATTATTTGTTTATTATACACCCAATTTTTAGTTTTTCATTTGGACCGGTTTTTCTTGTTGCTAGGCTGGTTTTTTTTCAACCACTAACTGCTTTTTTTAAATTTTCTCATGAATCTATTGTCGAGCATCAATGAAATACTTGTCCTATTATTGATATTATAAATTTTAGTCCTGAACGTAACTCATTGGCTTCTTCATATTTCATGTTGTCGAGTAGTTATTTTTCTTATCGCGCAATTATTTTTCTTTAAGAGTCTGTTCTTTTTCATCGGATGCTCCACTTTTTTGGGTGGAGAGGAGGAAGTAGTTTTTTCTAGGGTTTTTTTTCTGGTGGGTGTTTGGTAAGTTTCAGGGAACTAGTTTGGCTGGGTTGTTTTTTTCTCGAATTTCTTTTTTTAAATCTATTCTCACTTTTTTTCCATGTTTTTTTGGGGGGTAGTAATCAAAGGCGTTTTTTTGACAGGGTTGTGTTAAGGTTTTTTTTGAGGCAAGAGGGAGTATTCCTTTTTTCGAATCAGGCACTTCTTTTCCTCAAATCTATTGTGGCATTTTTTGTATGTTTTTTTGGGGGTTGTAATTATTTTAGGCGTTTTTTGGCAGGGTTTTGTTAGGGTATTTTTGGCAAAAGGCTTTTTTCCTAAAATTGTTTCATTTTTTAAAGGGGGGAGGGGGCCAGGGATTTTCCTTTTTGGCCAGGGAGTTTTTTTTCTCAAATTCTCAAATCTATTCTGGCATTTTTTCTATGTTTTTTTGGAGGTTTCATTATTTTTTGGGTTAGGGTATCAATAAGAGGACAAGTATTTCATTGTCTCTTGAGGATGGAGTATTTAATAAAAAGCATATCAATAATAGGACAAGTGTTTCATTGTCTCTTGAGGATGGAGTATTTAATAAAAAGCAAAATCAGTTGGTTATTGAAAAAAGTCACCAATGTACAAAAATAAAAATCGGTCAAAAGAACAGAGTCCAGAAATAAAATCAAGATAAAACAAAACGTGGAGAAAAAAATTAGATTGAAAAATAATTTCGGCCGTAGAACTTGGCGAGTTTTTTGCTTAGGTAGAATCACGTAATGTATTTCTCATGGTACGAACTCGCTCATGGAACTCATGGTTCAAATCCCACTTCTGACACCATTTTGTGACGAGGCACGGTCCAGCAATGATGAGCGAATAAAAAGGTGATCCGAGTGGGACTCGATCCTGGGACCCGCGGAGTCTGAGTCCGCAGCGCTAACCACTGCGCTAGGGCCACCTATATTCTAACTCATATTGCCAGACCGTGACATTATTATTAAAAAATTATATATTGTAACGGAACGCTTTTACCTATGCGTATACTCGCTACGCGCAGGTCCGCGCTTCCTTAATTTAAAAGGAGCAGGTATAAAAAGGAAATGAGACGACACGAGTTTTTAAAATAAAATCAATTTAAAAATTGATTTTTATTGAAAGAAAACAAAATTACTTGTGTTTTACAATTTACAATGCTTATTTTTGTTTAATTTGTTTTAGAAATGCTTGTTTTTATTTATAACAATGATTTGTTTAATAACAAATAATATTATTTAATTTTTACAATGCTTTTTCGCTTTATTTAACGTTTTTCGTTTTCTTATAATTTTCTAATGCTTATTTATAATAATAACAATTTTGCATGGTTCTGCTTTCAAAATAATAATAATAATTTTCAACAAAATTTTTTTTTTATTTATTTCAATTTAGTTTTCAATTCATTATTTATTCTTAATAAAATAAATAATATTTTTAACGTCTCCCGTCCCTGGCGAGGTTATAAAATCTATTTACGGAACAATGCCGTAATTTTAATTTAATAATAATAATAAAATAGACCTCGAACTACAGGAAGTGAACGTCGCCGAACCCCTCCAATATTCCAAGCACTAAAGGTGTGAAAGGAATGAGATCCCGGACTACGGGAGTCGAACGTGGCCGAACTACTCCAATATCCCGAGCATCTACGGGAGGATGTGAAATAATAATAATAATAATTAAAGGATTGAGATCCCAGACTACGGGAGTCGAACGTCGCCGAACTGCTCCAATATCCTGGGCATCTACGGGATAGTGACCTCGGGCTACGGGAGTCGAACATCACCGAACTACTCCAATATCCCGAGCATCGGTGGGATAATTTATAATAATTAAGAAAAAAGACCCTGGGCTATGGGAGTCGAACGTCACCGAACTACTCCAATATCCCAGGCATCTATTAGACCCGCCAGGGAGGGAAGAGGTTCTTCTCTTTAGCTTTTTCAAGCTTCAGTTCGAAAGAGGAGAATGCCTGCCGAATGCTCCGCGCACCGACTTTTATACCCAACTCGCCGCCGAAACTGCGGCCGCTCGCGCATGTCCGTTAGAGATGCTCGAGCGCCGAGCATGCGCGTTCACTTATTTTGTGAATTTCTCATTCTTATTTCGTTTATTTCTCTCGATATTTTCATTATTTTATATTATTTTCGCATTATTTAATCTTATTTTATTTATTTTTAAACAATTATGCAATAAAATCGTTTATTTTTTTTAATTATTAACATTCGATTATATAATCGATGCGCGCGCATTCGCGTTGCTTCGCGTTGCGCGATGTCCGTGAAGCCGGCATATTACTTGTTTCACTGATATTTCCGTTTATTTTACCTTGAATTTTTGTTATTGCATCTTTTTTCATTTATTTCAATTTAATTTAATCTTAAAATTGTTTATTTTTAATTATTGTTAACATCGATTATATAATCGATGTTAACTTCACGTTTCTCGATGTCCGAGAGGCGGCCATATTGATTATTTACGCGTCGCTGTCCGCTTGACAGTTTTTCAATATGGCGGCCGGGCGCCACATTGATCAACGATCGTGCGGTTTTTATTTATTATTTTATTTTTTTATCTAGTCTAATTCGTGTCGTCACAATATATATATATTTTTTATTTCCTTCGTAATAAATTTATTATTATATATATATATATGTCGGAGAATGATTATAATTCACTATTTAACTTAACTTTCCGTTTCGCGTGAGGGACGTATAATCTCCCTTATCAATTAAAAGATCGAACGTTAACCGAATTTTAGATCATTGTGACATCGATGTCAAACACACGTCAAGCGATCTCGATTCTCTCGCTCGGACTGACTCTTCCGTCTTCTTTCTTTTTATCTGTCAGTTGTAAATAAATGAATCAAGCTAGGACCACTACGATCCTCGACATATATTTGTTTATTTATTATTATTATTATTTTATTTTTATTTTTTTATTATCATTTTTTTGTAATTATTTCCATTCGTTCCTTTTCATATTCTAGTTTGTTTCATTCATTCATCTTCAATTATTCTTTTATTGTCCCGCTTTTATTCCACTATTTAGATGGTTTTTCTTTCCTTTCACTCTGGCTGTCGTTTTCTCGTTCGTTTCTTTCATTCATTTCCGTTCATTCGTTTATTCATTTATTTATTTTTCTCTTCTCCTTTCGTCCCTTCGAGAAAGAAAGAAAAGAGAAGAGAACAGAAGTTGCGAAATCCTTTTTGCGGTTTTCACCAGCCCCGCTGGTGGGTACGTGGGACTCCCGAAGCCTACCCACTAAACCGCCATCTCCTGCCTGTCCTCCCCCAGCCAGGAACTATGTTTATATTACTTCTAGCTGGGGGTTCTGTCCGTGTTCGTCTGGTCGTGTTCCGTGTGTTCGTTGTCTTTACGTCAGTTTGTCTGCTCTGTCATGTGAGGCAGCCGTCTGCGTTTTTCCATCTCAGTATCGTCTCTGTGTAGGTGGCAACTAGTTGACACCATTCCGTCTTGTGGAGCATCACCTGAACGATATTGTCCGGGGTGATGCCGCCAACGGTCGTCTCTAGATCGAGTCTCAGTCCTGTCCAGCGGTTGCACTCGAAAAAAGTGTGTTCCGCGTCGTCTCGTTCGTGTCCACAATACGTACAGTTTGGCGTCCGTACTCTGTTTATTTTGTAGAGGTACCGTCGAAAGTAGCCGTGACCCGTCAGGAGCTGGGTGATGTAGAAATTAACATCCCCGAACTTCCTTTCGGTCCACGGTCTCAGGTATACGTCTGATGTTAAGGTACAATAACTGCGAAAATCGTTTAAGATTTTTAATTTAATTAATATGCGGACAATAACTGCGAAAATCGTTTAAGAAAAGCGAAAGTTGGCACGCGGGGGTTTTTGGGTTCACCGATTAACAATCTACATGCAAAATTTCGGAATTCAAAATGGCGGATTCAATATGGCGGACCATAAATTCCAAAATTTTATGATGAAAGTGAAAGGTTCAGAAAAAAGAAGTGATATCCTGGCCAAAAATCCCCTGCCCGGGGAAAAAAAACCTTGGACAAGTACATTTGTTGACCCCCGTTTCCATTTGTTTTCACAGAAAAAAACTACCCAAAAAAGTACAAAATTTTCAAAAAATTGGCAAGATCAAAAATGATCAAATTTAGATCAAATTTACATTCAGCACTAAAATTTATAATATCAATAATAGGACAAGTATTTCATTGTCTCTTGAGGATGGAATATTTAAAAAAAAAAGCAAAAATAAGTTCGTTATTGAAAAGTCACCAATCTATAAAAATAAAAATCGGTCCAAAAGAACGGAGTCCAGAAAAAAAATCAAGATAAAATAAAACGTGGAGAAAAAAATTTCAAACGAAAAAAATCAGATTGAAAAATAATTTCGGCCGTAGTACTTGGCGAGTTTTTTGCTTAGGTAGAATAACGTAATGTATTTTTCATGGTATGAACTCGCCAAGTACTACGGCCGAAATTATTTTTCAATCTAATTTTTTTCGTTTGAAATTTTTTTCTCCACGTTCTGTTTTATCTTAATTTTTTTTCTGGACTCTGTTCTTTTGGACCGATTTTTATTTTTATACATTGGTGACTTTTTTCAATAACGAACTTATTTTTGCTTTTTTTAAATACTCCATCCTCAAGAGACAATGAAATACTTGTCCTAGTATTGATATTATAAATTTTAGTGCTGAATGTAAATCATTCTTGATCTTGCCAATTTTTTGAAAATTTTGTACTTTTTTGGGTAGTTTTTTTCTGTGAAAACAAATGGAAACGAGGGTCAACAAATGTACTTGTCCAAGGTTTTTCTTCCCCGGGCAGGGGATTTTTGGCCAGGATATCACTTTTTTTTTCTGAACCTTTCACTTTCATCATAAAATTTTGGAATTTATGGTCCGCCATATTGAATCCGCCATTTTGAATTTCGAAACTTTGCATGTAGATTGTTAATCGGTGAACCCAAAAACCCCCGCGTGCCAACTTTCGCTTTTCTTAAACGATTTTCGCAGTTATTGTCCGCCATTTTGTATCCGTCATCTTGAATTTCGAAATTTTGGGTGCAGATTTGTAATCAGCGACCCCGAAAACCCCCAAGTACCATGTTTTGCTTTCATCAAACAATTTTTGCATTTGTGGTCCGCCATATTGGATCCGCCATCTTGAATTTCTAAATTTTAGGTGCAGATTTGTAATCAGCGACCCCGAAAACCCCCGAGTACCATATTTTGCTTTCATCAAACAATTTTTGCATTTGTTGTTCGCCATATTGGATTCGCCATCTTGAATTTCTAAATTTTGAGCGCAGATTTGTAATCAGCGATCCCGAAAACCCTCGAGTACCATATTTTGCATCAGCAAACAATTTTTGCATTTCTTGTCCGCCATATTGGATTCGCCATCTTGAATTTCTAAATTTTGTGTGCAGATCTGTAATCAGCGATCCCGAAAACCCCCGAGTACAAAGTTTTGAGCTAGTTGCACGTAAGGAAAAATGTGTGTTTCAAAGGGTCAAATTGATATTTTTTTTTGCGTGAATTATTCCGACCTTACCATCTGTCAACACGGATCTACGAGAAGTCCGCAAAAAACACGCTGTTTACGCGTCTCGCGTCAAAACTACCGTCAAACTTTCCGTGGTATGGGTACAAAGGAAAGGACCAATGGGAACTCGCTACTTTTGTCGCCGAAGACCGGCTTCGGTGGAAACGGGTTTTGATGGGCATCAAAACGCCTTTGATTGTGTCGTCTTTGCGCATATACAAACACACCAAATCCTTCAATGTGTTAGAATTTTTGCATAATCTTTACCCTGTGCAAAGTTTTTTCTCAGCAAATACGGCATCAATCGTGCTGAATTAAGGCTTAATCGAAAGATTTTTTCATAATTAGTCTCCAGTTCAATTTTCAAGGCATCATCTGTCTCCTTAGCTTCGTAATTCGAGAAAATGACTTTCAGTTTTTACCCCCACTACCGAATTTTACTTTATTCAGAGATAATATACTCTGGCGAGCCTTGGGCCAGCAGACGACAGAGCTGTCAAATGTACTTGTCCCGAGACTCTACCGAGTCTCTTGATATCTTGTTCCTCTTAAAATATTCCTTGCCGATACATAATTCCTCTTGCCATTCTTTGCGGTTACATAAGATATCTTATTCCTCTTGCAATTCTTTGTGGATACATAAGATCCTGGCCAAAAATCCCCTGCCCGGGGAAAAAAAACCTTGGACAAGTGCATTTGTTGACCCCCGTTTCCATTTGTTTTCACAGAAAAAAACTACCCAAAAAAGTACAAAATTTTCAAAAAATTGGCAAGATCAAGAATGATTTACATTCAGCACTAAAATTTATAATATCAATAATAGGACAAGTATTTCATTGTCTCTTGAGGATGGAGTATTTAAAAAAAAGCAAAAATAAGTTCGTTATTGAAAAAAGTCACCAATGTATAAAAATAAAAATCGGTCCAAAAGAACAGAGTCCAGAAAAAAAATCAAGATAAAACAAAACGTGGAGAAAAAAATTTCAAACGAAAAAAATTAGATTGAAAAATAATTTCGGCCGTAGTACTTGGCGAGTTTTTTGCTTAGGTAGAATCACGCAATGTATTTTTCATGGTACGAACTCGCCAAGTACTACGGCCGAAATTATTTTTCAATCTAATTTTTTTCGTTTGAAATTTTTTTCTCCACGTTTTGTTTTATCTTGATTTTTTTTCTAGACTCTGTTCGTTTGGACCGATTTTTATTTTTATACATTGGTGACTTTTTTCAATAACGAACTTATTTTTGCTTTTTTTTAAATACTCCATCCTCAAGAGACAATGAAATACTTGTCCTATTATTGATATTATAAATTTTAGTGCTGAATGTAAATCATTCTTGATCTTGCCAATTTTTTGAAAATTTTGTACTTTTTTGGGTAGTTTTTTTCTGTGAAAACAAATGGAAACGAGGGTCAACAAATGTACTTGTCCAAGGTTTTTTTTCCCCGGGCAGAGGATTTTTGGCCAGGATATCACTTCTTTTTTCTGAACCTTTCACTTTCATCATAAAATTTTGGAATTTATGGTCCGCCATGTTGAATCCGCCATTTTGAATTTCGAAACTTTGCATGTAGATTGTTAATCGGTGAACCCAAAAACCCCCGCGTGCCAACTTTCGCTTTTCTTAAACGATTTTCGCAGTTATTGTCCGCCATTTTGTATCCGTCATCTTGAATTTCGAAATTTTGGGTGCAGATTTGTAATCAGCGACCCCGAAAACCCCCGAGTACCATGTTTTGCTTTCATCAAACAATTTTTGCATTTGTGGTCCGCCATATTGGATCCGCCATCTTGAATTTCTAAATTTTAGGTGCAGATTTGTAATCAGCGACCCCGAAAACCCCCGGGTACCATATTTTGCTTTCATCAAACAATTTTTGCATTTGTTGTTCGCCATATTGGATTCGCCATCTTGAATTTCTAAATTTTGAGCGCAGATTTGTAATCAGCGATCCCGAAAACCCTCGAGTACCATATTTTGCATCAGCAAACAATTTTTGCATTTCTTGTCCGCCATATTGGATTCGCCATCTTGAATTTCTAAATTTTGTGTGCAGATCTGTAATCAGCGATCCCGAAAACCCCCGAGTACAAAGTTTTGAGCTAGTTGCACGTAAGGAAAAATGTGTGTTTCAAAGGGTCAAATTGATATTTTTTTTTGCGTGAATTATTCCGACCTTACCATCTGTCAACACGGATCTACGAGAAGTCCGCAAAAAACACGCTGTTTACGCGTCTCGCGTCAAAACTACCGTCAAACTTTCCGTGGTATGGGTACAAAGGAAAGGACCAATGGGAACTCGCTACTTTTGTCGCCGAAGACCGGCTTCGGTGGAAACGGGTTTTGATGGGCATCAAAACGCCTTTGATTGTGTCGTCTGCGCGCATATACAAACACACCAAATCCTTCAATGTGTTAGAATTTTTGCATAATCTTTACCCTGTGCAAAGTTTTTTCTCAGCAAATACGGCATCAATCGTGCTGAATTAAGACTTGATCGAAAGATTTTTTCATAATTAGTCTCCAGTTCAATTTTCAAATCATCATCTGTCTCCTAAGCTTCGTAATTCGAGAAAATTACTTTCAGTTTTTACCCCCACTACCGAATTTTACTTTATTCAGAGATAATATACTCTGGCGAGCCTCGGGCCAGCAGACGACAGAGCTGTCAAATGTACTTGTCCCGAGACTCTACCGAGTCTCTTGATATCTTGTTCTTTTTGCAATTCTTTGCAGAATCTTATTTCTCTTAAAATTCCTTGCGGATACATAAGATTCCGTATTCCTCGTGTAAATTACTTGCAGATACATAAGATTTCTTATTCCTCTTGAAATTCCTTGCGGATACATAAGATTTCTGATTCCTCTTGCAATTCTTTGCGGAGACATAAGATTTTTTGTGAATATATAAGATATCTGATTCCTCTTACAATTCCTTGTGGATACATAACATTTCTTATTCCTCTTGTATAACTATAAGTTACTATTATACAACTTTGTAAAGTGACTTGTGTGCAAAGTATTTCCACTTTTCGTTTCTGTGGCACTATGGATTGAAAAGTTAGTCAAAAATGTATTGAATTTCTCAGTATATACTGCAGGAGACGCAAGGTATTAACTGGAATGAATTTCTGCGGTTTGTTTGTGCAAGCTGTACTAAGTTCGTTCCCTTTTTCTTTATAGCAACACATTTCATATTTTATATTGAGCTAAAGTTTTACTGATTACGTCACCGTAGATATTCGAGAATTATCTGTTATCATGTAAAAATTGTAGGATTCGGAGCTGTTTAGAAAAAAGAAGTTATATCCTGGCCAAAAATCCCTTCCCCGGGGAAAAAACCTTGGACAAGTACATTTGTTGACCCACGTTTTCATTTGTTTTCACAGAAAAAAAAGTATAAAATTCTTAAAAAATTGGCAAGATAGAGAATGACTTACGTTCAGCACAAAAATTTATAATATCAATAATAGGACAAGTATTTCATTGTATCTTGGTTATTAAAAAAAGTCACCAATGTATAAAAAGAAAAATCAGTCAAATGAACAGAGTCCAGAAAAAAATCAAGATAAAACAAAATGTGGGGAAAAAAATTTCAAACGAAAAAAATTAGATTGAAAAATAATTTCGGCCGAAGTAGTTGGCGAGTTTGTACCATGAGAAATGCATTACGTGATCCTAGCTAAGCAAAAAACTCGCCGAGTGCTTCGGCCGAAATTATTTTTCAATCTAATTTTTTTCGTTTGAAATTTTTTTCCCCGTTTTATCTTGATTTTTTTTCTGGACTCTGTTCATTTGACTGATTTTTCTTTTTATGCATTGATGACTTTTTTCAATAACCAAGCGACAAAGATGCGACAAAGAATAGGACAAGAAATACTTGTCCTATTATTGATATTATAAATTTTTGTGCTGAACGTAAATCATTCTCTATCTTGCCAATTTTTTAAGAATTTTGTACTTTTTTTCTGTGAAAACAAATGGAAACGGGAGTCAACAAATATACTTGTCCAAGGTTTTTTCTCCGGGTATATGTTTTCCCTATGTCTGCATGGAGCTCGTATTTCGAAAGAATTTCTTTCGAGCGTGTTGCGCTAACGCGGGGTCACCCGCAGACACGCACATGGCAAACGTTAATCATCGAGTTTCTCGAGTTTGCCTCGTGCGGAGCGTTGAAACTTGATGGTAAACGTGCCCCGAAACACCTGGTGGTAGTCTGCGGAAGCTCGTTGGCGAGTTCCGCAGTACCGCCCGGAACGGGGGAGGGCGACGAAGCTTTTCGTCGTCTGACCCATCACCTTAAGTTGCAATGAAAGTGTTCCTTTAATTTTTGCTAAAACTTTAACGCTTCGGTCAAAAATGACGGTTCACCCGACAAATTTTTATTTTTTGGAAGTCTTTGGTCATGTTTTCAACTAAGAAAAAACCTGGAAACATGAGTCATTTTCGCAACATCTGCAAAGTAGACGTGGATTTTCCAAAACGGGGAACAAAGTTTCTTTTTTCACTTACTCAAACCAATATTAAGGTTGATCAAACGAAAAAAATTTGTACGATATCTTAAGGTAGTTCCAGAGAATTTCCTTCAGTTTACGAAACTCAGCTTCAGCTCGCTGTGCGGTCATTAATTCACGAGATATTGATGATCTACGAAAAAAGCTTCTTTTTTCTTTAACTGTCAATATCTCAGCGACAAATGGTCGTACAGAGATCCTGAACCGACCGTTTTGGAGCTCAAGAATCAGGCTGGATGATCCCAGTATTAATGAAGCAACAAAAAAAAATTCGAGCTCGTGGAAAACTTTAAAGGAGACTAACATTGTGAACATTTGTACCTCGTGCTATTCCTCGGGATCATGACGAGCATGTTGCTGAAAAAAAACCAGTCAGACTTTCAAATTAGAGATTTGAAATTTGGAAATGTTTTTTTTTTACGATCCGTCCATTTTTTACCAAGTTACAGGTTTTTAATGATCAATGAAAGAAGTTTGACCTTTTAGTTCTCCTTTAAATTTTTAGCTAAGTGTATTAAAGTGAATACTCATTTTGAATGTTTTGCAGTTCGATATGCTACATATTGCCACATTCCTTAATAATCTCAAAATATAAAAAAAAAAAAAATCAATCACATAGACACCATTCCATTTTAGGGGCCTGGAAATGATGGTATTGCACTTGACCAGCAGAGATCCAGAACTTCAGAACACCGACGATTGCGAGGTGAACGATCGATGTCAATAAACGATGCAAAAAATTCCTCTATAACGCCAATCAACACAACATCTTTGCAGCAGAAATCAAAACCACCAGAAGTTGTCCAAGTAAGTGTCAGAACCAACGTAACTTTTTCATCTTTATCATATACTGATGATGCAGAAAAGCTACAAAATCCATATGCCGTAAATGCATCGATACATCCCCGGCAGGACTGAATTACGTCACGGCGAGGATCGTTACGAGATTTTCCTAACGAGAAATTTTTCAGCCAACTGCGTAAGCCTTCATCAGTCTCTTAGAGTTGCTGCTACGTCTTCAGACCCTGGGTATAGAAAAAAAAAAACAAGCGTTTCTAAGCCAAGTTACACTGAATCAAAAGACGTGGTGGCAGTCCGTACATCTGTTACCGATATAGGGTTGTTTTCCTTTACATCAAAAATTCAAGTCGTTCGCGCGCCAGTTTACCCACAGTTTACTCATAATTCGATTAATGCGATGTCCACTGATGTATTGAATGGTCACGAAGTGGGTATAGTAAAGAAAAAAATGATTAGAAGCACTCTAGTTGCGTCAAACTCATTTCAGAGCAATATTTACTGTGTAAAGTCTGTTTGAAGGTGAATACAGTTACTACTAACGTCAGAATTGACTAAGGGGGGTTGGTAGGGGTTGGTAGTAGAAGAATTCTTGATAGTAGTGAAGAGTAAAAATTGTTAGAAGCCCTTAAGTTGAGTCGAACTTGTTTCGGAGCAACATTAACGTTAACATTAACATTAACATTAAAGTCTGTTTAAAGTAAATACGATTACTACTAACGTTAGAATTGACTGAAAAGGGTTTGTAGAGGTTAGTAGTGGAAGAGCTATTGATAGTAGTGAAGAAAAAAAATGATAAGAAGCACTTTAGTTGGATTAAACTCGTTTCGGAGCAATATTTACTGTATAAAGTCTGTTTGAAGGTGAATACAATTACTATTAACGTTAGAACTGACTGAGGAGAGTTCGTAGAGGAGAGTTCGTAGTGGAAGAGTTATTGATAGTATTGAAGAATAAAAATTGTTAGAAGCACTTTAGTTGGGTCAAACTGGTTTCGGTGCAATGTTTACTGTATAAATTCTGTTTACAGGTGAATACAATTACTACGAACGTTAAAATTGACTGAGGGGGGTTCGTAGAGGTTTGAAGTGGAAGAATTTTTGATAGTAGTAAAGAAAACAAATGATTAGAAATACTTAAGTTGAGTCAAACTGGTTTCGGAGTAATATTTACTGGATGGATTCTGATGAGGGTGAATATGATTACTACTGACGTTATTATGGACTGAGGGGGATCCGTAGAGTTTAGAAGTAGTAGAATATCTGATTGTAGTAAAAAAAAAGTTTATTGGAAGTGGTAAAGTCACGAAAAACTTGTTTTTGCGTCATTTTCACTGAATATTTCTTGTTCAGAAAAACATTCGATTACCACTAATGCTAGAAATAACTAAGAAACGTTTCTAGAGGTCGTCCAATCCTTTTGAACCCATTTTAACATTAATATTGAACAATATTTGAAAAGCGTTGACATCATTGTTTCGTAGGCCGTACGTCTACATATATCGATGAATGGTTTGCTTTTTGGTTTAAGCAACTTGATTTTTCGATATCGTAATCGTTGAGCCTGCCGATATGGCAGAGAGCGCGAGGAACGGTCCAGTCACGATGCGAGAATATACAAATAAACCAAGTTGGGTCTGCGCTCGGGAGCACTAACCACTGCACAATGGTCACCAAATTCATTCTCTTTCGAGACATCCATGTAGACGGAATATGCGACAATCTCGGTTTTCGTTTGTTTTCGTCGCTCGTTTTTTTCTGCTCCTGCTTTTTTTTTTTCATTTATTCATTTATTTATTTATTCCCTCATTTATGCCTTCATTCACTTAATCGACCACTCGCTCACTCACCTGATCAGTCAATCCCTCGTGCACTCATTCCATCATGCACTCGATTACTCGATCAGTCACCCAATCACTCACTCGCTCACTCGATTACTCACGCACTCATTCACTCGCTCTTTCAATCACTTATTCGTTCGCTGTTTCGATCACTCATTTGCTCGCTCTCTCGATCACTCGATTGAACACTCGATCACTGGATCACTCACTCGCTCTAACTAAATAGTTGGATCATAAACTTATCGAGCTTGATCGAGGAACCAAATACCCCTTGCCAAAAAGAAAAAAAATAATGCTACGGAAAAAATCGAACGAATCGCGGTCACAAAAGTACCGAAAAAATGCAACAACTCTCGCCAGCAAAAAAAAAAAATTCGAGAAAAAAAACAACCCAGCCGAACTAGTTCCCTGAAACTTACCAAACACCCACCAGAAAAAAAACCCTAGAAAAAACTACTTCCTCCTCTCCACCCAAAAAAGTGGAGCACCCGATGAAAAAAAAAAACAGACTCTTAAAGAAAAATAATTGCTGCATAAGAAAAATAACTACTCGACAACATGAAATATGAAGAAGCCAATGAGTTACGTTCAGGACTAAAATTTATAATATCAATAATGGGACAAGTATTTCATTGATGCTCGATAATAGATTCATGAGAAAATTTAAAAAAAGCAGTTCGTGGTGAAAAAGACAACCAGCCTAGCAAAAAGAAAAACCGGTCCAAATGAAAAAATAAAAATGGTGTGTATAACAAACAAATGATAAACCTAGTTTATAAAAAAATCGAATTTACGTTCAGTGCTGACATTTTTAATATCAATAACAGGACAAGTTTTCATTGGTGCTTGATTATAGAACAACAAAAAAACCGGTCGAAAAAAAACAGTCAAAATGAAAAAAATTGAAAAGGGTGTATAACAAACACAAAAACCTCTAGTCTGCAAAAAAGTTGAAAGGACAACGATTTACGTTCAGCGCTAAAATGTTTGATATCAACAACAGGACAAGTATTTCATTGGAGCTTGATAAGATAATACTTATAAGAAATATTTAAACAATCAATCGAAAAGAGTTACCAATCTACAAAAACAAAAATCGGTCGAAAAAAACAGTACCCAAATGAAAAGAAATGAAAGGGTTTTAACAAACAAAAGAACCTAGTCTACAAAAAATTAAAGAGACAACGATTTATGTTCAGCGTTGAAATAATATGCTTGAGAATAGATCAACGAGAAAACAAAACTAACTTGGTTTTCAAAAGAGGTACCAAGTTACAAAAATAGTCATACATATAAAAACGAGTCTGGAAACAGGATCAAAGAGAAAAAAGAGTACTTGGTGGATAACAAAAAAAAATAGTGTATAAAAAATTAAAAATCGAAAAAGATGATGATTCACGTTCAGCACTTACATTTAGAATGATATTTATTGGTGTTTGAGAAAAGATTAACAACAAATAGTTTTCGAAAGTGCAATTCTTCCACATTGTTCGGTCGATGGGAATGGTCTTATTGTCCAAATCCAAATAGTCCAATCCAATAAGTCCAATCTTATTGGTAACAATTTGTTAAACGTTCACCACCGTACGTTCAGCGTATACGCACAGAGTACTTGTCCGGTCCATAACTTTTTATGCAAATTGCTCATTCAAGAAAAAATCGGGGACCACTCGCGAAAAAGCAAAGCGTTTTTTATTGCAGTAATATTTCCATATGAACTATAAGTTTTTTCCATAGCAGCAGATGATAAGTTATTATTAAGTTAAGTTTAGTTGTTTCCCGTCGTATTATAAGAACAATAACATTGCTGGTTGTATGTGAGCAGCAGCTTTAGAAAATGATGAACCAATTTAGCTGAACAGAGTCCTAATATGACAATTTTGTAATAATGCTGGTTGTATGTAAGCAGCAGCTGTAGAAAATGATGAACCAATTTCGCTGAACAGAGTCCTAATATGACAATTTTGTAATAATGACAACAAAGAGTATCGTATTCCATTTAAGTCGATATCAAATATCGCGAATGATGCGAGGTTATCCCGAGGGAAACAGCTAGATAATTTTTTATAAGTTTGTGTTTGTGCGAACAGTGCGCACATTTTATGCCTCTGACTTGAAATATATACTGAACCATTGGAAATGGTTCGTGTGTGTTGTGAGAGAGCGCTCATTAGTCGACCGAGTTCGTAAAAGTTTCTTTCCACAATCTCAAATCTGCTGAATCAATAAATACAAACTTTGGACCAAAATTTTTATTGGACTAACGGATTCGATGAAAGCAAGGATTCGTGTGTAGCTTGTTTGAAGAGATTGGACTCCATGGGTTCTATAATTTCACCTCTAATTTGATTTTTTCTTGAATGAGCAATTTGCATAAAAAGTTATGGGCCGGACAAGTACTCTGTGCGTATACGCTGAACGTACGGTGGTGAACGTTTAACAAATTGTTACCAATAAGATTTTTCCATTCACATCGAGCGATTCGAATAGTTATCGAGCCACAAAATTCCATTTTGTGGCTCGATAACTATTACAAAATTCATAACCTCACATATGAGTATACCCCATCTCGTTGCCAAAGTTTTACTTTACGTTCGTATCATTCATCGTCTCAAATATGTAGATTTTAGTCCATTGCCACGAAAACCTGCGGTGACATCTGTATGACAACTGCTTATCTACGAGAATCCAAATTTTTAGCAGACACAATCACTGAATAAATACATTGAAGAACTACCTACCTTAAGTATGTCATATCTCGTTTTTGCAAACCCTAATCACGTTGAGAACCTCAGTAGTTTCAAATGCTTTGATGTCAGAACTACAATTGCAAAACACGTGGCGACACTTTTGTGAGGAACCGTGTGATAGAAGTGTAATTTTTTTTTTTTTATCTACTTCATAACTGAAACGCTTTTGGCCGAAAATGTTTTCGGCCGGAACGGTTTTGGCTGAAATGATTTTCGGCCGAAACGGTTTTGGCTGAAATGATTTTCGGCCGAAATGGTTTTAGCTGAAATGGTCTTTGGCCGAAATGATTTTGGCTGAAATGATGTTCGGCCGAATCAGTTTCAGATTAAACAAATTTTGGCTGAAATGGTTTTGGCTGAAACGATTTTCGGCCGGAAAGCTTTTGGCTGAAACGTTTCCACTCGCGCAAATTTCAATCTACCGGCATTCAATTACGGCGTCATCTAGCGGTGATGTACTTAACTAGGCGATTACATCTTGTCTTTGTTTTTTTTTGGCCGCAACGGTTTTTGGCCGAAACGGGCGAGGCCGAAATGCTACCCTACCCTTTGGAGCAAAATTTTTATTGGACTAACGGATTCGATGAAAGCAAGGATTCGTGTGTAGCTTGTTTGAAGAGATTGGACTCCATGGGTTCTATGACTTCACCTCTAATTTGATTTTTTCTTGAATGAGCAATTTGCATAAAAAGTTATGGGCCGGACAAGTACTCTGTGCGTATACGCTGAACGGACAATGGTGAACGTTTAACAAATTGTTACCAAGAGGATTTTTCCATTCCCATCGAGCGAACAATGTGAAAGAATTGCACTTTCGAAAACTATTTGTTGTTAATCTTTTCTCAAACACCAATAAATATCATTCTAAATGTAAGTGCTGAACGTGAATCATCATCTTTTTCGATTTTTAATTTTTTGTACACTGATTTTTTTTGTTATCCACCAATTACTCTTTTTTCTCTTTGATCCTGTTTCCAGACTCGTTTTTATATGTATGACTATTTTTGTAACTTGGTACCTCTTTTGAAAACCAAGTTAGTTTTGTTTTCTCGTTGATCTATTCTCAAGCATATTATTTCAACGCTGAACATAAATCGTTGTCTCTTTAATTTTTTGTAGACTAGGTTCTTTTGTTTGTTAAAACCCTTTCATTTCTTTTCATTTGGGTACTGTTTTTTTCGACCGGTTTTTGTTTTTGTAGATTGGTAACTCTTTTCGATTGATTGTTTAAATATTTCATATAAGTCTATTATATTATCAAGCTCCAATGAAATACTTGTCCTGTTGTTGATATTAAACATTTCAGCGCTGAACGTAAATCGTTGTCCTTTCAACTTTTTTGCAGACTAGAGATTTTTGTGTTTGTTATACACCCCTTTCAATTTTTTTCATTTTGACTGTTTTTTTTCGACCGGTTTTTTTTTTGTTCTATATTCAAGCACCAATGAAAACTTGTCCTGTTATTGATATTAAAAATTTCAGCACTGAACGTAAATTATTGTCTCCTCGATTTTTTTATAAACTAGGTTTATCATTTGTTTGTTATACATCCCATTTTTATTTTTTCATTTGGACCGGTTTTTCTTTTTGCTAGGCTGGTTTTCTTTTCAACCACTAACTGTTTTTTTTTAATTTTCTCATGAATCTATTATCGAGCATCAATGAAATACTTGTCCCATTATTGATATTATAAATTTTAGTCCTGAACGTAACTCATTGGCTTCTTCATATTTCATGTTGTCGAGTAGTTATTTTTCTTATGCAGCAATTATTTTTCTGTAAGAGTCTGTTTTTTTTCATCGGATGCTCCACTTTTTTGGGTGGAGAGGAGGAAGTAGTTTTTTCTAGGGTTTTTTTTCTGGTGGGTGTTTGGTAAGTTTCAGGGAACTAGTTCAGCTGGGTTGTTTTTTTTTCTCGAATTTCTTTTTTTTGCTGGCGAGAGTTGTAGCATTTTTTCGGTATTTTTTGTGACAGCGATTCGTTCGATTTTTTCCGTAGCATTATTTTTTTCCTTTTTGGCAAGAGGCTTCTTTTTTCAAATCTATTCTGCCATTTTTTCCATGTTTTTTTGGGGGGTAGTAATCAAAGGCGTTTTTTTGACAGGGTTTTGTTAAGATTTTTTTTGAGAGGAGAGGGAGTATTCCTTTTTTCGAATTTTATTTTCCCTTTTTGGCCAGGGACTTCTTTTCCTCAAATCCATTCTGGCATTTTTTTGTATGTTTATTTGGGGGTTGTAATTATTTTAGGCGTTTTTTGGCGGGGTTTTGTTAGGGTATTTTTGGCAAAAGGCTGTTTTCCTCAAATTGTTTCATTTTTTAAGGGGGGAGGGGGCCAGGGATTTTCCTTTTTGGCCAGGGAGTTTTTTTTCTCAAATTCTCAAATCTATTCTGGCATTTTTTCTATGTTTTTTTGGGGGTTTCATTATTTTTTGGGTTAGGGGGGGGGGATAACTCATTGTGACAACAGATGGAAACGGGAGTCAAACAAATGTACTTGTCCAGGGTTTTTTCCCCGGGGAGGAGACATGTCCCCCTTGTTAAAACCCCTTGATATCACTCTTTTTTTTCTCAACACCTCTAAAGCCTAGAGTTTTCTCGTATTTGCGTGATTACATCGTGAATTTATTTGAATGACAAATTGATATCTACTGTCCACTCCACTCATACCCGATTAGATAATTGGATTGATCATATACTATAAATACTATAAATTTACTCTTATATGATTCGCTATTACTATAGAAGCGTTGCCGTGTTTTTAAAAACTTCAATAGCTAAATACATACATAAAAATTCTGGGAATAATGATTTACAACTTGGAAACAAAGTGTTGTTAATTCACTTCGACATTAGAAGAACCTTTGAGGAACAGTGAGTTTAGGAAGTGAATCATAAAAATTTAATGCTTCTTTAACGGCTTCCAAGTTGTCCATGAAAATAAAAAAAAATATATCGAGAAATCGCAGCAGAATAGATATGAAGAGTTTCTCCCCAAGTTATAAATCGATCCGCTATACAATTTTGAATAATTATCTTCGTTATTGAGACGATTCGTTATTGAGAGGAGCCCCAGAATTACGATTTTCTATAAAAGCTTGAAAATTGCAATGTATCATCATCGACTCATGAGTTTAATATTCCTTCAAATATCGAACAATATTATTCATATCGGTGAACCCAAAAACCCCCGCGTGCCAACTTTCGCTTTTCTTAAACGATTTTCGCAGTTCTTGTCCGCCATATTGTATCCGCCATCTTGAATTTCGATATTTTGGGTGCAGATTTGTAATCAGCGACCCTGAAAACCCCCGAGTACCATATTTTGCTTTCATCAAACAATTTTTGCATTTGTTGTTCGCCATATTGGATTCACCATCTTGAATTTGTAAATTTTGAGTGCAGATTTGTAATCAGCGACCGATTAAACCCCCGAGTACAAAGTTTTGAGCTAATTGCACTGAAGGAAAAATGTGGTTTTCAAAGGGTCAAATTGATTTTTTTTTTTTGCGTGAATTATTCCGGCCTTACCATCTGTCAACACTCTCATTGAATTTGCGACTTTGACATACAAATTAGTTCAAATTTCTTCCGCATTTTCGGTTTGTCAACACTCGAATATGAATTTGCAGCTTTGACAGCTGACACATTAGCGATATAGATAGAAAATCGTCAGCCGCGACAAAAATATATCGTCACTCGCGACCAATCAGAAACTCGATAGCATCAAAAGGCCTTTCGTTGTGTCGTATACAGACACGTCAAACTTCCGATGTGTTGGTATTTTTAGCATAATCTTGAGCCTGTGCAAAGTTTTTTCTCAGCAAATACGACATCAATCGTGCTGATTTAAGGCTCAATCGAAAGATTTTTTCATAGTTAGTCTCCAGTTCAATTTTCAAGTCATCATCTGTCTCCTGAGCTTCGTAATTCGAGAAAATGACTTTTAGTTTTTACCCCCACCACCGCGAATCGTTTTATTCAGAGATAATATACTCGGGCGAGCCTCGGGCAAACAGACGACAGACAGAGCTGTCAAATGTACTTGTCCTGAGACTCTACCGAGTCTCTTGATAGTTAAAATGATGGGCCAAATTTGCAAAATACATTTTGCGATTGAAATTATGTACTGAATTTTACATCTCGAATTGGAATTTGAAGTCATTCAAATTATATACCAAATACCAATTCACCAACGGAAATTTGGGGTACTGAAATTATTTTTCTTATTTAGAATTCTGTTTTTATTGATTTAGGGTATTCCGAATTATCAACTAAATTTCAATTTCTGAATAGAAATCACAAGTATTTAAATTATGTACCGAATAAAAAAATCGGAAATTCTAATTGAGTACCAAACTAATCACTCATTTTAAATACTACTAATTTTACTAACTAATTAAAAATCCAAATTTTACTAACATTTTAACTAATTAAAAATCCAAATTCGAGTATTCAAAAATACTCGAATTTGGATTTTCGAGTATTAAATTCGAGTATTCAAAAATACTCGAATTTGGATTTTCGAGTATTAAATTCGAGTATTCAAAAATACTCGAATTGAAATTAGCGAATCAATTTGCAAAATCATATCCATTCCCCTAATGGGAACAAAAAAAATTGAAAATTGTAATTCCTAGAATTGAAGGGAAAAAATTCAATTTTGCTTTCATGAATGAAAATTTTGACCCTGAATTTCACTTTCAGGATGAAAATGCAACTTTAATTCGCGAATATAAATAACCAATAGAAAATAAAACTGCACGTAAAAAATAAGAGACATTCAGCACAGCGGTAAACCATTTTCAGAAAAACTGATTATAAAATTGTATGATTAAACGAACTTACCTGTAAGTGAAGTTCTATCATAATTGTATGGAGTACCCCCCCTCTCATGCCGATGTCGCCACAAGTTTATAGTAAAAATGAAGTTTTTTCTACCCACCACGGCGCGCGCGTCGCGCGTCTCCCAACTCGTTTCTTTAAAGTACTGCCGTAACTATTTTTGGGACTAACATTGTTTAGTTATGGGTTTTGGGTGGGAGTGTGATCTCTTCGGAAGAGGCGCTCCATACAATTATGATAGAACTTCACTTACAGGTAAGTTCGTTTAATCATACAATTGTATTTCGCGCCTCTTCCTCGAGATCACATGGTAGATGTTGAAAGTTAGTTACGGCGAATAAACGTTTTGACAGAGTTCTTTACAATAACCGTTTAATTAAAAGAGGCTTAAGAGTAACAATAACATAAAGGTTTATGACTCTAAGATCGCTCTTGCGAAGACGTCGTTAGGCTCAGTTATTTCTAGGTTATAAAATTTTGCAAACGTTTTTGAATTTTCGGTCCACCCCGCAGTTTTCTTAATAGTTTCTATGGTTATGCCTTTTTTGCACGCCGCCGACGTAGCCGCGTGACGGGTGCTGTAGGCTGAAAACATGTCGGTGTCGACTCCGCTCATCTTTAGCACGGATTTTACCCAACGACTTAAGGTTTGAGTTCCAACCTTCTTGTAGGACTTTCTGAATGAGACAAATAGAGTCGTTTCGGTCTCTCTTATTTTTTCCGAACTTTTGAGATACGCTTGTAACGCAGTTGCAACGCATATTTTTTCGTTTTCCGGGTAAAACGGCAAAATTAACGTGGGCTGCTTTTTGTTTATGCCCGAAGTCTTTATTTGACCCGGTATCTTAATCTCGAGCACGTTTTTTTTTTTTTAATTATATTGCGGATGTCAATGAGCGAAAGAGTTTGAGGTCTGTGACCAGTTATTAATGCGAGCAATGTTACTAATTTTAACGACAATTTTTCTAACGGTAACTCATTATTTGACGGCCAGCGCGCAAAGAGATCAAGAACGACCTTGGGATCCCAGGTACATTCGTATTTGGGGCCAGGAGGCCGTTGTTTCGCAGTTCCTTTGCAAAAACGCTTTACTCTTTCATCCTGTCCGACCTGGGGTCCCAACAGTAAAGCTATCGCCGACCGAAAGCTGTTGATGGTACCATAGGACGCTCCGTTATCGAATTCGCTGGCTAGAAAACCCAATACGTCAGGAATCTCCGCTGTGAGACTGTTGATCCTTTTCTCTTCGCAGAATTTCCACCAGCGTTTGAAGCCGGTTTCGTATTGTCTTAATGAAGATGTGGTTATCGAGGAAACTGCGACGTCCGATGCCTCTTCTGGCATTCCTCTCTTCGCAAGCGCTTGCTTGATATAATTCCGGCCACCAGGGTAAGTCTCCGCCACAGCGGATGAGGTTCCCTGTTCGTAGAGCGTAAAAGGTTAATACTTGGTTCAAACAAAATCGGTTCGTCTTCGAACATAGACATACACAGCGGGAACCACGCTTGGGAAGGCCACTGAGGAATTACTATAATACCTCTGGCCTTTTCTAGCTGTACTTTTTTTAATACTTTCAGAATAATGGAAAAAGGTGGGAACGCGTAAAAAAAATTCTGCTTCCAATTAATTGTAAACGCGTCCACTGCAATTGACCCCGGGTCTTTTTTCCACGACACGTATTTCTGGCACTTTGTATTTGCTCTACTCGCGAACAAATCAATCACAGGAATTCCATAATTTCGTGTAATCTCATTGAAGGCCGAGTTTGACAACGCAAACTCCGTTTCAATCTCTAGTCTTCGCGACTCCGCGTCCGCCACCGAATTCTCTTCGGAGCGAATATATGATGCGAAAAGCCAAAGATTTCGCTGTTCACACCATCTCCATATATCTTTCGCGAGCGTACTTAGTTTTCTCTTTTGAATACCGCCCATGCGATTAATATAGGCGATCGCCGTGGTATTATCAATACAAAGTAAAATATCGCAGTCCTTCAAATGAGACGCGAAACACTTAATTCCGAAAAAAGCTGAGAGAAGCTCAAGATAGTTGATATGATATTTGCGTTCTTCCGTACTCCAAAAACCATGGGTCTTTTCGCCCTTGTAACAAACGCCCCAGCCCGATAGCGACGCGTCTGAAAAAATCTCTATCTCGAATTCGAAATCCTTAATCGGGTTCGTTATAGTCATAATGTGAGATTCCCACCAGAGTAGGTCTTCTTTTACATTGCCCGATAGTCTCATAATTGCTTCGAAATTGTCCTCGTTTTCTCGAAGAGCAAACATCTTTTCTCGTTCCAGGTCTTTCATATACGCCCAGCCATATTTGGAGGCTTTGCAACAATCACCGAGGCTACCAATGAAAGATGCGAATTCACGTATCGAATACGAATGCCCGACACGAAATTTTTTGATCATATCGAGCAATTTCTTTCTCTTTTTATCAGGAAGCTCGATTAACATACTTTCTGTATCTAGTATAAACCCCAAGAATGTACAACGCCTCGATGACTTAAATTGACTTTTTTCAATGTTAATTATAAATCCCAGCTCACTTAGTAACGTACTCGTTATTTCGACGTTGGTTTTGCACTCCTCGAATGTTCTACCAATCAGTAAGAGATCGTCTAAGTAAACAACGGACATATATCCTTGATCTCTCAAAAACGCGACTACGGGTTTCATTATCTTCGTAAACACGTATGGTGCTATATTGAGGCCGAACGGCAAACACGAGAATTCGAAACACTCGTCGCGGAACAGGAATCGAAGGTATTTTTTGTATGATTCGGCAATCGGAACTACGTAATACGCGTCTTTTAAGTCGAGCGTAGCCATGAACGACCCCTCAGATACCAAGGCTCGAACTGTTCGTAAATCCTCCAATTTAAAATGTTGGGCGTCAATAAATTCGTTCAGTTTCTTTAAGTTGAGGATAAGACGACAAGAACCATCTGGTTTTGGAGTAACGAAAATTGGCGATATAAACTCCCCTTTGGTTCGTTCACACTTCGACACAACCCCTTTTTCGACCAATTGATCGACTTGTTCTGAAATTTGCGATTGTTCAACATATGACCAATGCGGCTCACGAGGAACGGAATTCTGAACTACCGGTGCATTAAACAGAATTTTGACCCCTTGGACCCAGCCCAAGAGTCTGTCATCGGTAGTTATTTTTCCCCAGGAATTGTAAAATGACTTTAGACGGCCCGCCAATATACTTACTGCGATTATTGGCGTTTCTTTCGCGAATATTTGTCGTTCTTTGGTTCGGGTTTGCAATGACTCGCTGAGTTCCTCAATGCGTTCGTTTTCCTCTGCCCGCCCCACGATGATCCCCGTTGGTTGTAGCTGCGTTGCTGGAGCGGGCCCTTGAAGTTTTTTGCGGGAAAACTAGTTGGCCCTTTGGTAACCGCCTTGATTTGTTTGGACGAACGCTCCAGAGTTTTAGCAGTCTTTATGTTTTCGTCCAACTGCTGACCAAACAGCCATTCGTCAATTGCGGTAGCGTTGAGCGTGTCCTTGATCGAGGCGTTCAAGTTACTAACTATGAGCGCTTTGCGTGTCATAGATTCCTCGCGCTGTAAATCGATCAGAAGTTTCTCGGTATCGGATAAAACTTCTATTAGTGTCAATCTTTCTACTGTCTCTCCGCATAGTAGTTTCGAGAGAACAACCGCTAGCGCCGAGATGCAAACAGTCACTTTTTCTTGTTTCGCCACTAGACGAGCGTCTCTGCTAGTGACTGGTTCGGTGAGTGATGCCTTAACTTCTAGATTTAGCTTCGGTGGATTCACAGCCGGACAATTAGCCGGTGTTCCGTATTTGAGGAGCAAAGCTACCCGATCCTCTTTAGGAAGCCCAACAGCTAAAATCTCGGACCAACGCGACACCAATTCCTCACGAACCGGCGGTCCCGCCGGCTTATTTATTGTCAAATGTTTCCCGAGGATTTCAAGCGCCTTTTCATCGATGACTTGCTTCGGAACGCTTTCCGGGGTCTTCGATGCGTCTATCACCGCCCCTGGTGTCGCTACCACGTTGGTTTGTTCTTGTGACGTATCCGCATTCGTTGGCGGTGCAAGGTTCGAAACCGTCGGTGCTTCACCGACCTTTTCTGGTGATTTGTCTCTCAATTGCTTGCGAACCCTTGAATCTGACTTTGATCGCGACCTCGATCTTGATTCGGACCTCGATCTTGATTTCGACCTCGAGCTTAACCTCGAACTGACTTCCGATCTCGAAGAATATTCCGAACTTGAACGCCCGTGTCCTATTATAATAAGAAACAATCCAAACACACAACCCTCTTAATAGATATCTCCTAGAGACAGTTGAGGTTATGTTGTCTTTCTGCGTTCAATTATATCTCGCCTTGCGAGTCATTTTCGACATTTCTCGAAACATATTTCGCATAACCTAGTTATATTCGGACCTTGTCCTGCACGAGCGGGCCTCACCCAATCGCTTCGAGAACTAGTCTCTCTTAGTCCGTCTGTGCGGAAGAGACAACGACTCTCTTGAGTCGACGTGCGCTCGTTTTTCGTAACGGCTTACCTACGGCCGCCATCTTGCTATCCTGTAACATAAAACCATACTCACTTCGTTTTCTACGTCGCTCCCTTTTTCTCTTCTTTTCGCGACGTTCCAGACGTCTCAAACGTTTCTCGAGGCTATTTTCTTGATTTTCTTCGTCGGAATCATTCCGGTGACTTCTTTTCTTTCCCATCTCTGATTAATTTTTGGAACACTCTGTCAAAAACACGTCTGTGGCTTTCGGCACAAGGAGAAAGAATGAGTTGGGAGACGCGCGACGCGCGCGCCGTGGTGGGTAGAAAAAACTTCATTTTTACTATAAACTTGTGGCGACATCGGCATGAGAGGGGGGGTACTACTACCATGTGATCTCGAGGAAGAGGCGCGAAATACAATTGCCTCGACCGGCTAAAGCAATTTAAAATTTCTGCTTCCACGCAAGCTACCTTTTGCAACACTTTGGGTTCATCTATATCGAATAACATAAAGGTATCTTATCAGATTGGATAAATGATGACTGGATGAAAGTGCACATTCCATTCTGTGAGACAGCGACGGACCATGTTTATCAAAACTTTAATATATGAATTCATTAATAGGTCTGATGAAAATGATGGTTTACGCTATTATGCTACCTGATGTACCATGTGTATGAATTCTTATTTTCACTTTATTCATAATTTTATATTTTTTGTTTAAAAACATAATTCTCATATCCGATTCTAATTTTGTCTCAGTTCTTTATTTAATTTATGGTAAGAGTGAAACGAGCCTGCTTCCTTGTTTTTTTTTTTTTTTTTTTTTTTTTTTTTCAAGGAAAAGTGAAAAGTAGATTGTCCACAGAATACATTTTCACATTGAAATACTTGATGGCAAAAGTAATTTAATCTTGAATAAAGAATTTACAAAAAGAATTGACCGTTACCAAACAATGAAAATTTGTATCAATTATTTGCAAAGAAAACAGTGTTGCCGTTGAGCTTCATCTAACAACCATTATCTCTTATGCGAAAGAGACAATAGTTTTAATGTATTCATTAAGAATAGTAAATGGTCCATTGCGTCAGCTTTGGTAGTTCCATTCAAACCTAATGGACAAAGCGAAGAACCTCAATTCAGTTTACTACAGCCTGTGGTGTCTTCGGAGTAGGGAAAAATTTTGACACAAACTTTTATTGCATCTCAGCGATAAGAATTTTAATGCTATGAGAAGAAACATTGCCGGGAGAATGAAGTTGATACTGTATAAAAACATTCATAGCAATTCTGCTACAATGCACACTACAGAATTGATGGAATATTCAATATCTTGATTTTTTTGTCATAATTGAGGTTTCACTCGAATCTTGCGCAAGCCTGACCGAGTCATGTCGTCATATTATTGCTGACATTTTGATGTATAAACTTGTTGGAGAAGATGTTCCTTGAATACAACGTTCACATAATCAGCGAAACTCCAGTTGATAAGAAAAGCTGCATTGGAATGCCTAAAAGGAAAAGCGTAAGGAGGTAGCCCAGCGTGTAGAATATTGGGAGTTTGCTGGTTGATTCGTAGACCGCAACTGCGAAAAGTATCGAAAATCATGATTCCACAAGAATAGTCACATGTAAATTTTTAGAAATAAACATTTCATCAACACTCCTTCTTTTTACACGTTTTTATTAATTAACAAGATACATTTTGGTAACTACTCTCATCACGCACATGATCACTTATGAGAAAAAAATGTCTCTTGATTTGGGACACGAATATGAGGGACATGCTTGAAAAAAAACTCGTCGCGTTCCACGATCTAAACATCAACACCATTGATTTGAGAGTTCACACATTTTTAGAACGCCTGTCACTGAATTTTTGAGGTTATGTCGCGATGTATTTTTAGCAATTATTCCGACTTGACGAATTCACGGTTTCATTGGAGTTATTTTATTTCATCACAAATCACAAGTGAATAAAACACGTTTTCGTTATTCGTTCGACTTCAAAATACCTTTTTTGTACGCTTTTGCACTCGTGTTTGCACTTTTCGTTTGTTGACACTTCAATATAAACTTGCGACTTGTAGCAGCTGACACATCAGCAAAATTCCTATCACTCATTGAACCACACAAACTCGCGACTTCATTCGTATTTTTTTATTAACCGAATACCGAAATAAAGCATTTTTCCCGAATGGAGAGATATAGCTAATAATCACGGACACTTCGAACTTATTATTTATTAACCGAATAACGAAATAAAGATTTTTTTCCGAATTTATAAAAAATCCGTGACGACACCTCCTGCACTTCGCACTATGTCGCTTTGACAGCTGACACATTAGCAATATAGTTATAACCGTCAAACTCTCAAACTTTCCGCTGGATCGCTACAGAGGGAAGAACCAATAGGAACTCGCGTTTTGATGGGCATCAAAACGCTTTTGATTGTGTCGTCTGCGCGCATATACAGACACACGAAATATTTCAATGTGTTACAATTTTTGCATAATCTTGACAATGTGCAAAGTTTTTTATCAGCAAATATGCAACGAATCGTGCTGTAATTAGGCTCAATCGAATAGGAATTTCTCAATAAGTCTCGATCTGAATTTTGGAATGATTAGGAATTACGAAACTCAGGAGATATGGAATGTCTCCTGAGTTTCGTAATTCGGGAAAATGACTTCAAGTTTTTACCCCCACCACCGAAAATTTCTTTATTCAGAGATAATAAACTCTGGCGAGCCTTGGGTCAGCAGACGACAGAGCTGTCAAATGTACTTGTCCCGAGACTCTGCCGAGTCTCTTGATAACCGTCCAACGTTCAAACTTTCCAGTGGATCAGTACAGAGTGAAGACGAGGCAATCGTGACCAAACGGAACTCGATGCTTTTGTCGCCGACGAACGGCTTTGGTGGAAATGGGTTTTGAATAAATGGACATCTAAACGCCTTTGATTGTGTCGTCTGCGGGCAAATACAAATACACGAAATCCCTTAACGTGTTGGAATTTCAGCATAATCTTGACCCTTTGCAAAGTTTTTTCGCAGGAAATACGCAATCAATCGTGCTGTAGTTAGGTTCAATCGAATGGGAATTTCTTAACTAGTTCTCTCCAGTTCACTTTTGAAAATATCACATATGTCTCCTGAAGTACGTAATTCGAGAAAATGACTTTCAGTTTTTACCCCCACCACCGCGAATTGTTTCATTTAGAGATAATATACTCGGATGAGCCTTGGGCCAGCAGACGGCGGACTGAGCTGTCAAATGTAATTGTCCCGAGACTCTACAGAGTCTCTTGATTTTTTTATTCGATTGGTAATTGTTTGTTAATCAAAGTTAGCCATATGGCTGACCCTTTCGAACCCATTTTTACAAAAGATTAAGGATTCGTTTGCGAATCATTTAGGCAACTTTAGGAAGCCTTCAAAAAATGAAAAAAATGATTAGGAACATACTTAATACTATTTTACAAATTAATTTTGATTATTGTAAGTATTATAGCTTGGCTAAAGCAAAATAAATGAATAATTCCGTTGCTGCTGGTTATTTGGCGAAAAAGGGACCATCGACGGAAAAATTGTACGCAAAATGAAAAAAATGGCGTATATCAAAACTATGTACCGAATCTTATCTCGCGAATAACAATCTGGGGTATTAAAATCATGTACTAAATTTGAATTATCGATATAGAACTGCAAGTTATTCCAATTATGTACCAGATTCTGATTCCCGAATAAATTTCAGGGTATTGAAGGTATTTACAAAATTCGATTTCCCGTTGTACAAATTGAAGTACCTCAAATCGTTCACTAAATTCCCATTTCCGAATCAAAATTTACGGTACATAAAGATATGTACTAAATTTCAGATCCTGAATCAAGATTTAAAATAGTTAAAATAATGGGCCAAATTTGCAAAATATATTTTGCGAAATATTTTTTTTTTACGTTTTCGCACTTCTGTTTGTCGACACTGGAATATGAGCTTGCGACTTGTACAACTAACACATGAGCGAAATTTCTATCACTTATTAATTGGACCACCCAAAATCACGATCTTATACGTATTATTTTAATCGTTTACTGAATCGAAATAACTTTTTTTCATGTACGTACTTCCGCATTTTCAGTTTGTCAACACTCGAATATAAATTTGCAGCTTTGACAGCTGACACATTAGAGATATAGATATTGCAGCTGTGACAGCTGACACTTTAGCGATATAGATAAGAACCGCACTTAACCCCGCACTACACACACTATAACAACACTCTTGACGAGTCTCTTGACCTAACACTTTTTCGTCATCCACTGACGTTGACTTTTTTTTTTAACGTCTTTGGACTTTTCTTTCGTCGACACTTGAACCCGAGACTCTGCCGAGTCTCTTGAACTCTTTTCCCGATTTCCGATTTTCGAACGTTTCTGTATATCTGCGAAATCGAAGGACACATTCATATGAAGACGGATTAGTGTTATCAAGAGACTCGGTAGGGAAGGGTGTTAAGTCGACCCAGCGCTACTCTCCACTGTGGCAACTCTGCCGGGCAGCTCTCCATTGAGAAACTCTGCAACCGTAGCAACTCTACCCCATGTAAAATGCCCAACCGTGTCAACAGCGCCCTCGCGCTCAACTATATTCGTAGCAACTCGCCACTTTCCCGACTCTCGCTATTCCCACTTCTCCCCGCCAAGCTCAGATACACGCCGGGCAAGTCACCACCGTCCCTACTACTCCCCCCGATATGCCTTCGATGAAACTCTTCCACTGTAGCAACTCTACCCAGTGCGAAGTGCCCTACCGTGTCAACAGCGCCCGCGCTCAACTCGATTCGTAACAGCTCGACACTTCCCCGACGCTCGTCTATCCCCACTCTGCCCCGTCGGACTCAGTTACACATCGGGCAAGTCTCCATCGCGCCTACCGCACCGCGCAGCTTGCCATCGTTGAAACTTCTCAACTGTAGTAACTCTACCCTGTGCGAAGTGCTCCATCGTGTAAACTGGCCCATGCACCAATCCTCATATACATAGCAATTCGTCATTTTGAATAGAATCGCCCGAACCCGACGAGCCATGCAGCAGCGAGTAAACTTACGTATACATTTACCGACAATCCACTCCGTCAGTTTTCTACTTTAACGATTGATTTCAAATGAAAATCGCACGGGCTGCATTTTATCATGTATTTGTTTTTATTATTTGAGTATGTCATGCTATATCAAGAGACTCCGTAGAGTCTCGGGACAAGTACATTTGACAGCTCTGTCGTCTGCTGGCCCGATGCTCGCCAGAGTATATTATCTCTGAATAAAGTAAAATTCGGTAGTGGGGGTAAAAACTGAAAGTCATTTTCTCGAATTACGAAGCTTAGGAGACAGATGATGACTTGAAAATTGAACTGGAGACTAATTATGAAAAAATCTTTCGATTAAGCCTTAATTCAGCACGATTGATGCCGTATTTGCTGAGAAAAAACTTTGCACAGGGTAAAGATTATGCAAAAATTCTAACACATTGAAGGATTTGGTGTGTTTGTATATGCGCAAAGACGACACAATCAAAGGCGTTTTGATGCCCATCAAAACCCGTTTCCACCGAAGCCGGTCTTCGGCGACAAAAGTAGCGAGTTCCCATTGGTCCTTTCTTTTGTACCCATACCACGGAAAGTATGACGGTAGTTTTGACGCGAGACGCGTAAACAGCGTGTTTTTTCGGACTTCTCGTAGATCCGTGTTGACAGATGGTAAGGTCGAAATAATTCACGCAAAAAAAAAATATCAATTTGACCCTTTGAAACACACATTTTTCCTTACGTGCAACTAGCTCAAAACTTTGTACTCGGGGGTTTTCGGGATCGCTGATTACAAATCTGCACACAAAATTTAGAAATTCAAGATGGCGAATCCAATACGGTGGACAAGAAATGCAAAAATTGTTTGCTGATGCAAAATATGGTACTCGAGGGTTTTCGGGGTCGCTGATTACAAATCTGCGCTCAAAATTTAGAAATTCAAGATGGCGAATCCAATATGGCGGACAACAAATGCAAAAATTGTTTGATGAAAGCAAAATATGGTACCCGGGGGTTTTCGGGGTCGCTGATTACAAATCTGCACCTAAAATTTAGAAATTCAAGATGGCGGATCCAATATGGCGGACCACAAATGCAAAAATTGTTTGATGAAAGCAAAACATGGTACTCGGGGGTTTTCGGGGTCGCTGATTACAAATCTGCACCCAAAATTTCGAAATTCAAGATGACGGATACAAAATGGCGGACAATAACTGCGAAAATCGTTTAAGAAAAGCGAAAGTTGGCACGCGGGGGTTTTTGGGTTCACCGATTAACAATCTACATGCAAAGTTTCGAAATTCAAAATGGCGGATTCAATATGGCGGACCATAAATTCCAAAATTTTATGATGAAAGTGAAAGGTTCAGAAAAAAGAAGTGATATCCTGGCCAAAAATCCCCTGCCCGGGGAAAAAAAACCTTGGACAAGTACATTTGTTGACCCTCGTTTGCATTTGTTTTCACAGAAAAAAACTACCCAAAAAAGTACAAAATTTTAAAAAAATTGGCAAGATCAAGAATGATTTACATTCAGCACTAAAATTTATAATATCAATAATAGGACAAGTATTTCATTGTCTCTTGAGGATGGAGTATTTAAAAAAAAGCAAAAATAAGTTCGTTATTGAAAAAAGTCACCAATGTATAAAAATAAAAATCGGTCCAAACGAACAGAGTCTAGAAAAAAAATCAAGATAAAACAAAACGTGGAGAAAAAAATTTCAAACGAAAAAAATTAGATTGAAAAATAATTTCGGCCGTAGTACTTGGCGAGTTCGTACCATGAAAAATACATTACGTGATTCTACCTAAGCAAAAAACTTGCCAAGTACTACGGCCGAAATTATTTTTCAATCTAATTTTTTTCGTTTGAAATTTTTTTCTCCACGTTTTGTTTTATCTTGATTTTTTTTCTGTGCAAAGTGGTGTGCAAAGTGAAGTAGTGGGGAAATGCGGAAAACGTCCCCACATAAATAACAATTTTTTCATTTTCAGGCAAAATCTCGAAAATTCAATCTTTCGACTCAGGAAATATGTTGAAAAAATTGTATTCGATGAAACTGCTAATATTGCTGGAAAATAAAAATAACAACTATAGATAATGAAAGCAATTTACCCGGAAAAAATTATTTTTTTCATAACTTTGTGAATGCGAGCTTGATTGCCCGGCTGGGTACACGACTGCTGAAACGTGTTTTAAAATTGTTAAATATTCGTCACACTAATGCAAACAATTTCGATTTCAATTTTCTTTCTCTGACTCGGGTTCTTTTTGGATATTAACGAAGAAAAATCTCTTCTTAAATTAGCCCAATAACTCAAATTTTAAAGGTAACACATCGAACTTTTATGTTGATTTATTGCTATCGCACGATTCTTGTCACTTTTATTTTACAGGTTTACCCTGATGACTCTTTTACCTTGATATGACTATTTCAAAAACAAAAAATTTCATCTCAAACGCTCGGAATTGTCTCACGATTTTTTTTGACTGTTTCTTTTTTCGCTACAAAACAGTTGCTGGCCAAAAATTAATAATTAAAGATACGACTTCACTTGTTGTTAAAAGTATTAGAAATTTCTGAATGGACCAATGAGCTTTTTTCATTTGTTTCGTTTTTTTTTTGGTTTGTGCAACAACAACAGTGATTCGGAAAAAATTATTTCCAATACATTTCTTTTTCGTTCAACTGTATTTTTTGGGCGGTAAATTTTATTTTGAAAATTTACCGCATAAAATTTTTAAATTTATAAATTAATAAAATTTAAAAAAATTAAAATAATTAAAAAATTTACCACATGGAAAAATATTTGATCGAAAAATTGAACATTGTGATGCTGCACAACATTATTAAAATACCCAACTCGGCACTTATAAATTTTTCCATACTGTGCCATTATAAAGATTACCCGACTAAAAATTTTTTTGGATGGAAAAACGAGAAACATTACTTCAAATACACTTAAATAATATTTTTAGTGTTTAGTTTCGTGCAGATTTTTTCCTAACACTCTAAGAAGACTATTCGAACAAAAAATGTGTGAATTTGGGCATAAACAAGAGCGATTCTAGAAAAAAAAATTTATCCATTGGAACGAAACTAATGAAGCAAAAACTAAAAAAAAGTGAAAAGAAATTCATTGTAATCAAGAACGAGGAAATTTCAGAAAAAAAATGAATAAAAACATGTCGATCGAAATTGAATCTAAGCCTTATTGGACGGTATCACAACCGTGTGGGCGAGATCGAAAATTTGAAATAATCTGCATTAATGCATTTTGTTATACATTCTTTTTCAATATGTGATCTACCATTTAACGATATTACCATATCGTGTGATTTAAGCGCTTACAGCGTGCAAGTCGGACGCACCCTACAATCAATCAAGTGAGTATTTTGAGGGCATTAAAGTACATTCCTTTAACTTTCTAATACGGACCTTGAGCTATCTTCATTTTTTTTTATGTCAAGCATCTCAGAATAAAACGCGCAGAAGGATTCTTACCGACCGAACCACCGACTTCGATAAGTACACTACATACTGAAGGATAATGGATTCATGAAAAAAGGATTGATTCAACATTTCGATTCATTCTTTTGTTTTTATTGTTATCTCTTTTAAAAGTATCCTTCACAGCAATTTCAATTTCAAAGGACTTTTTAAAATGTATATAAATATATATCTGTATATGAATATAATTTTTATCACGTGTAACAAGTTTATTATTAATATAAATAAATAAATAAATTTCTTTAACAAATTTACTATGAATGAAATAATGTTTTTCATTAATACCAAACTTTTACGGCTGTTGTGTATTCACACCGGCAAACGGGACACGTTGTTCTTCGTCGTGCATAATTCTCAACGTCCACCACGGCATCGTTGAGCAAATCAGCCTGGTTTTCATATCTTACGTCCTCCATGCGCTGAAAACAGTTTTCGCATAAAGCGAGGTGCCCGCGTGGAATAAAGACTATGACTGGCGGAGCCATCATGCATCATCGGCAGGACGTCAATGTGAAGGATACTTCCTCCTCCACGTACACAGGCTGAAATTCTGGATTTGCCCCCATTTCTTCAACAACTGGCGGCTGATCAATATGAGGCCAGTCATCTAGCCATTGTTCAGGGACCACCGGTGGTTCGTTATTCTGAGGAATATCATATCCGGGCAGTGGTTCGTCGTATTGAGGTCCGTTATCCCTCAGATGTTCAGGAACCACCGGTGGTTCGTCATTCTGAGGAATATCATCTCCGGGCAGTGGTTCGTCATATTGAGGTCCGTTATCTCTCTGATGTTCAGGAAACACCGGTGGTTCGTCGTTCTGAGGAATATCATCTCCGGGCAGTGGTTCGTTGTAGTGAGGTCCGTTATCCCTCAGATCTTCAGGGACCACCGGTGGTTCGCCGTACTGCGGAACGTCAACTCTTGGCTGTTCACGGGCAGCCGGCGGAATTTGGACACTTGCTTCATCTATTGAATTCACATTTGAAATTAGTTCAGATTGTACTTGAAAAATATTCAACATTTGCATACCATATCAACCATTATTGTTAGTACGTACCTATATTGACATCCCTGGGTTCCGCTTCCTCCGGACTGTCGTCTTCTGTATATTAAAAAATATTAATTAATAGAGCAGATCTCGTGCCGAGCCGTATTTACGCGTGTGTACATAAGTCAATTTGGTGACGTTTTTAAATATATATACCGCCGACGAAAAGTTTCCGGACAAAAGTTAAAGAAATTCTCTGCGCTGATTAGCATCGTACTTCACCGGTTATACACATAAACAAGTTAAATAAACAGCATTTAAAAGAGATGAGAAATTCGGCATCATTTTGCTTATTTAATACCAGATAGTCATTTTAAAAAGTCACATTTTTCGCTTTCTATTTTTATTTACAGTTGGACCGCATATTGAAACTTTTTAAACATTCTTCAAATTCCTTTTACTGGATCTTTTGAAAGGAAGCTTAAGCTTCAATTTTAATTTTTTAAAAGATCGGTGCTATTTTTTCGCAAAATTAACCCATTTTTGCGGAAAAAAAGATAAAATTACAAATTAACTAAACAAAGCCTGTCGTCGTTCTATTCACCTGAATTTTTAAAGATTTTGGCTTTGTTTCTTTTTGTCGCCGAAATTTAGTCGAACTTCAGGTGTACCGATCGCCGTAACTTTGAAAAGGTGGGAATGTGATAGAACTTAAAATAAAGAAAAAAGTTTCATTCATTAATTTTGAACACATTGTAATTATATCGGATTTTTTTTCCAACTATCTTTGATTAAAACCATGAGAACTATTTCGAGAACTATGGAGTTGTTTCGAAATATCGAAAGAAAACAGAGTTTTATTTTCGAGTGTTCAACAACATATTTCAGTCTTTTCTTAACAGAAAAAATTCGGATGTGTTTGAAACGAATGAAGAAAATGTTTTTCCTGTTTTTACGTTTAATCACAAGCTTCTTAGTTACAAGTTGCAGTATTCGGTATATCAGAGGTTCGACTGAAAATCGTTGAAAGGAAAATTATAAAATAAAAATGTGGAAAATTTCTGGTCATTAGAACAATCACTGGCACAAGTCTTTTCATCTCCTTGAAATTTTTCCTTATGCCTCATAATTCTTTTGTTGTGTACCGATTTTGAAACTTTTTTTCGACAAAAACGTGTTGACTTGGCGGAAAAAAATTGCACTAAACTTAAAAATAAAATAAAAATGAAGCTGAAATTTTCTCTTCGAGGGTCCGGTAAATAAGGGTAAGGGTGCCATTGATCAAATACGTTTATGAAAATTATTTGCGAAATGGCATAAAAAACCGTGGAGACTCGATTAAACTTTGGTCCGGGAACTTTTCGCTGGTAGCGTGTGTCTATATACACCTAAGACTCAAACATATCTATAACTTAAATTCAGTAGCTTACGTTGTTGACTTTCGTCATAGCGACGGATTATTATTCGCCGACGATGCTCCACGGCTGTCCTCATAAACTCCGTCAAGGTATATCTGAAAAGATACTTATTGATTAAATGCTATCCGAAGTATGAATATCGTATTTTTCAACCATAACTTAAAGAAAATATTTGAGATCATTAATACGAACCTTCCAGACGCGAGTCTTTCCTGTGCCGCGAGAAGGCGCGCGTCTTCGTGCAACTGCACGTTGCGCTCGCGCCGCCTTAAGTTCAGGGCGTTCAGCAATCGGTCATAATTCAAATCGTTTGTGTACATTAGTTTTCTGAGATTGTTTGGAATTAAAAATCATAACATTTTTTACGAATGGTTGTTACGCAGCTGCACACAAGATGTATGGATTACGAGCAACTCTTACCACAAAACACCCACACCTGACCATGAGCACCCCCTAACCGAGCTACTAAATGACGGTTGAAGTTTTCCGCAACATTGTTTGTGCGAATCGGACTATCCGCAACCGTCAAAATGGCAGCTCGGGGTGCCCATTGCAGCTGTAAATAGCGGATGAATCGATCCACGAAGGGGTATTGGTGCGCTACTTCATCCGCTGCCTCTCTAATCACGGCCACACCTTCAGGGAATCTTTCTGCCGGAATCAATGGCAGTGCCATGGCCATCCACAGTACCGTGTCAGGAACTGCGTTTGTAGGACGTAACTTACGCCACATTCGGTAAACAGCCTATGTCAGAAAAATAAGCGGTCATCATATATATCTATATTAATATTCATAATGCCTAGTCAATCAGAATTTGGCTTGAACCATTTTTCGGAGACAACCGAATTTTCACATGAAATAAAAAATATAGTGATTGAAACGAAAAGAGAAGAATCTATTCGCTTATTATAAATATTTATTTCGAATGAATTTCAAGTTTTTCTCAACCAAAAATATCATGGGATCCTAACTCCGACAGTTTGCAAGGGAAATAATTCAGCTATTGTCACAAACACCCATATTGATGATAATTATTCTATAAAGTTATTGACAGGTTGCTTACTCAAAATACTATATAATATTACCGAAGATTATAATATTATTATTATCTGTTTTCTTCACTTACAACAAATTCGACAATTTTTCCAAATTTTTAAAATTTTTCCAAACTCTTGTCAAATTAATTAAAACCATGAGTTTTTGTTTAAGAGCCACCATCGTACATTGGAAATTTGAAAGACAACAAAGTAAGAATATGTTATAAATCGCCTTTCGAAAAAGACAAAATGTGTAATTTCAAACCTAAATGAAAAAGTTCTAGATAATTCTAATAGATAAACGACAGATCCGATAAAAAATATTCTCATCAAGATTATTGGTAGGACACTTTATTTTCTAATAATTTGTATACACTTGATTGAATATTTTTCACAGTGAATATCGATATTCGTAAGGAAAAAAATTTAGCTAGATTTTATCATATTCTCTGCGAAATTGTAGATACTCGATATACTCACATAAAATTATTGGCATTTATATATCAAGAGACTCGGTAGAGTCTCAGGACAAGTACATTTGACAGCTCTGTCTGTCGTCTGTTTGCCCGAGGCTCGCCCGAGTATATTATCTCTGAATAAAATGATTCGCGGTGGTGGGGGTAAAAACTGAAAGTCATTTTCTCGAATTACGAAGCTCAGGAGACAGATGATGACTTGAAAATTGAACTGGAGACTAACTATGAAAAAATCTTTCGATTGAGCCTTAAATCAGCACGATTGATGTCGTATTTGCTGAGAAAAAACTTTGCACAGGCTCAAGATTATGCTAAAAATACCAACACATCGGAAGTTTGACGTGTCTGTATACGACACAACGAAAGGCCTTTTGATGCTATCGAGTTTCTGATTGGTCGCGAGTGACGACATATTTTTGTCGCGGCTGACGATTTTCTATCTATATCGCTAATGTGTCAGCTGTCAAAGCTGCAAATTCATATTCGAGTGTTGACAAACCGGAAATGCGGAAGAAATTTGAACTAATTCGTATGTCAAAGTCGCAAATTCTATCAGAGTGTTGACAGATGGTAAGGCCGGAATAATTCACGCAAAAAAAAATATCAATTTGACCTTTTGAAACCCACATTTTTCCTTAAGTGCAATTAGTTCAAAACGTTGTACTCGGGGGTTTAATCGGTCGCTGATTACAAATCTGCACTCAAAATTTACAAATACAAGATGGTGAATCCAATATGGCGAACAACAAATGCAAAAATTGTTTGATGAAAGTAAAATATGGTACTCGGGGGTTTTCGGGGTCGCTGATTACAAATCTGCACCCAAAATTTCAAAATTCAAGATGGCGGATACAATATGGCGGACAAGAACTGCGAAAATCGTTTAAGAAAAGCGAAAGTTGGCACGCGGGGGTTTTTGGGTTCACCGATATGAATAATATTGTTCGATATTTGAAGGAATATTAAACTCATGAGTCGATGATGATACATTGCAATTTTCAAGCATCTTGCTTTTATAGAAAATCGTAATTCTGGGGCTCCTCTCAATAACGAATCGTCTCAATAACGAAGATAATTATTCAAAATTGTATATCGGATCGATTCATAACTTGGGGAGAAACTCTTCATATCTATTCTGCTGCGATTTCTCGATATATATTTTTTATTTTTATGGACAACTTGGAAGCCGTTAAAGAAGCATTAAATTTTTATGATTCACTTCCTAAACTCACAGTTCCTCAAAGGTTCTTCTAATGTCGAAGTGAATTAACAACACTTTGCTTCCAAGTTGTAAATCATTATTCCCAGAATTTTTATGTATGTATTTAGCTATTGAAGTTTTTAAAAACACGGCAACGCTTCTATAGTAATAGCGAATCATATAAGAGTAAATTTATAGTATTTATAGTATATGATCAATCCAATTATTTAATCGGGTATGAGTGGAGTGGACAGTAGATATCAATTTGTCATTCAAATAAATTCATGATGTAATCATGCAAATACGAAAAAAACTCTAGGCTTTAGAGGTGTTGAGAAAAAAAAAGTGATATCAAGGGGTTTTAACAAGGGGGACATGTCCCCTCCCCGCGGAAAAAACCCTGGACAAGTACATTTGTTTGACTCCCGTTTCCATCTGTTGTCACAATAAGTTATCCCCCCCCCCTAACCCAAAAAATAATGATACCCCCAAAAAAACATAGCAAAAATGCCAGAATAGATTTGAGAATTTGAGAAAGAAAACTCCCTGGCCAAAAAGGAAAATCCCTGGCCCCCACCCCCCTTAAAAAAATGAAACAATTTGAGGAAAAAAGCCTTTTGCCAAAAATACCCTAACAAAACCCTGCCAAAAACGCCTAAAATAATTACAACCCCCAAATAAACATACAAAAAAATGCCAGAATAGATTTGAGGAAAAGAAGTCCGTGGCCAAAAAGGAAAAATAAAATTCGAAAAAAGGAATACTCCCTCTCCTCTCAAAAAAAACCTTAACAAAACCCTGTCAAAAAAACGCCTTTGATTACTACCCCCCAAAAAAACATGGAAAAAATGGCAGAATAGATTTGAAAAAAGAAGCCCCTTGCCAAAAAGGAAAAAAAATAATGCTACGGAAAAAATCGAACGAATCGCTGTCACAAAAAATACCGATAAAATGCTACAACTCTCGCCAGCAAAAAAAAAAAAGAAATTCGAGAAAAAAAACAACCCAGCCGAACTAGTTCCCTGAAACTTACCAAACACCCACCAGAAAAAAAAACCCTAGAAAAAACTACTTCCTCCTCTCCACCCAAAAAAGTGGAGCATCCGATGAAAAAAAAACAGACTCTTAAAGAAAAATAATTGCTGCATAAGAAAAATAACTACTCGACAACATGAAATATGAAGAAGCCAATGAGTTACGTTCAGGACTAAAATTTATAATATCAATAATGGGACAAGTATTTCATTGATGCTCGACAATAGATTCATGAGAAAATTAAAAAAAAAGCAGTTAGAGGTTGAAAAGAAAACCAGCCTAGCAAAAAGAAAAACCGGTCCAAATGGAAAAATAAAAATGGGGTGTATAACAAACAAATGATAAACCTAGTTTATAAAAAAATCGAGGAGACAATAATTTACGTTCAGTGCTGAAATTTTTAATATCAATAACAGGACAAGTTTTCATTGGTGCTTGATTATAGAACAAAAAAAACCGGTCGAAAAAAAACAGTCAACATGAAAAAAATTAAAAGGGGTGTATAACAAACACAAAAACCTCTAGTCTGCAAAAAAGTTGAAAGGACAACGATTTACGTTCAGCGCTGAAATGTTTAATATCAACAACAGGACAAGTATTTCATTGGAGCTTGATAATATAATAGACTTATAAGAAATATTTAAACAATCAATCGAAAAGAGTTACCAATCTACAAAAAGAAAAATCGGTCGAAAAAAACAGTACCCAAATGAAAAGAAATGAAAGGGTTTTAACAAACAAAAGAACCTAGTCTACAAAAAATTAAAGAGACAACGATTTATGTTCAGCGTTGAAATAATATGCTTGAGAATAGATCAACGAGAAAACAAAAATAACTTGGTTTTCAAAAGAGGTACCAAGTTACAAAAATAGTCATACATATAAAAACGAGTCTGGAAACAGGATCAAAGAGAAAAAAGAGTAATTGGTGGATAACAAAAAAAAAAATAGTGTACAAAAAATTAAAAATCGAAAAAGATGATGATTCACGTTCAGCACTTACATTTAGAATGATATTTATTGGTGTTTGAGAAAAGATTAACAACAAATAGTTTTCGAAAGTGCAATTCTTCCACATTGTTCGCTCGATGGGAATGGAAAAATCTTATTGGTAACAATTTGTTAAACGTTCACCACCGTACGTTCAGCGTATACGCTCAGAGTACTTGTCCGGCCCATAACTTTTTATGCAAATTGCTCATTCAAGAAAAAATCAAATTAGAGGTGAAGTCATAGAACCCATTGAGTCCAATCTCTTCAAACAAGCTACACACGAATCCTTGCTTTCATCCGCTACGCGGACCGAAGTTGCCGCATTCCGCCTACGTCGGACTGAAAAATTGTATACGCACCACGGGAGTTAAAGCAGACTACCTCAAACCGCGTGCTTGTCAACCTCGCCTTCGGCTCGGTTGACGATTCTGCCCGCGGTTTGAAGTAGTCTGCTTTCCTTCCCTAGGTGCGTAATATACTATTCTCTAAGAGTCTGTTTTTTTTTCATCGGATGCTCCACTTTTTTGGGTGGAGAGGAGGAAGTAGTTTTTTCTAGGGTTTTTTTTCTGGTGGGTGTTTGGTAAGTTTCAGGGAACTAGTTCGGCTGGGTTGTTTTTTTTCTCGAATTTCTTTTTTTTTTGCTGGCGAGAGTTGTAGCATTTTTTCGGTATTTTTTGTGACAGCGATTCGTTCGATTTTTTCCGTAGCATTATTTTTTTTCTTTTTGGCAAGGGGCTTCTTTTTTCAAATCTATTCTGCCATTTTTTCCATGTTTTTTTTGGGGGTAGTAGTCAAAGGCGTTTTTTTGACAGGGTTTTGTTAAGGTTTTTTTTGAGAGGAGAGGGAGTATTCCTTTTTTCGAATTTTATTTTTCCTTTTTGGCCACGGACTTCTTTTCCTCAAATTTATTCTGGCATTTTTTGTATGTTTATTTGGGGGTTGTAATTATTTTAGGCGTTTTTTGGCAGGGTTTTGTTAGGGTATTTTTGGCAAAAGGCTTTTTTCCTTAAATTGTTTCATTTTTTTAAGGGGGGTGGGGGCCAGGGATTTTCCTTTTTGGCCAGGGAGTTTTCTTTCTCAAATTCTCAAATCTATTCTGGCATTTTTGCTATGTTTTTTTGGGGGTATCATTATTTTTTGGGTTAGGGGGGGGGATAACTTATTGTGACAACAGATGGAAACGGGAGTCAAACAAATGTACTTGTCCAGGGTTTTTTCCCCGGGGAGTTGGACATTACTTTCTTAACTTGGAGACAACGAATTTCGTTCTTGCTATCTTTTTCGCAATTCTGTTGAAGTACTTTTTACATTCAAATTATCGCATGCCGTACATGCTAAAAGTAAATAAACATAATACGGAGTGAATATCGATGTTGTATTACCTGGGTAAAATGGAACCAGCATCCACGAACGCGCGTGGTTGGCAGACTCCTTTGAATAGATGACAGCAGAGCTTGTTCGAAATCGGATACAACTGTCTCCAAATTAACCTGTAGGTTCGGAGCCAATTCAAAGAGCTTTTCCCATACCTTCTCGTACAATTCAGTCGTCCGCTCTTCGCATAAAATGTTCACAGCCACGAAGCCCTATAATTCACCTTTCAATTAGTTCCCATAACCAATGTGGTAATGTTAGTGCATTTTGTAAGGTAAACGTTCCGGTAATAAACAGAGAACTCACACTGTCCGCATGACGAAGATGCACCGTCAGCAATTGTGCAATTTTCGGGCGATTTGGTACCACCTGAGGAAAAATATATATCTTCTAAATGAATATGCTCCTTAAGAAATGAATCGAAATCGTAATTGATAAATCTGTCATTTTTATGTACCTTAAACGTTCCATCGATAGGGATCTCTCGAGCTTTTTCGAGTTCGGAGATCATGAGGTTGGACCCGAAAAACAGCGCAACTTTACCACGGGCCGTTACAATGGAACCCCTATAATAATCTTTCAGCGGTTCGTAATGTTCTAGGGCAGTTCCCAATGCGGCCAAAGTCTGCGGGACTGGCGGTCGCCCCCGCGATCTTTCCTTGCTGAGAGTCGATCGCATTGACTCGTACGTCACTTCCAGAGCAGCATTCTTGAATCTATAACCCATGGCACATTACAGTTATTCATGTGCTTATTGAATTTTTGTTTTTTTTTTCCTGGATTTTCCGTTATAAAATCTATCATGTTCGAATATATGTATACATATACCTTGGATCCAAACAGACGGTGTCAAAAGTTTGGTTTAATGGCATGTGTGTCTCCCGTGCCATACGTCGCATTTCCGTCGTCATTGCAATTCACTCGTCTTCGAATGAATCGGCGGCGTGACTGTGCAATTTTGTTTCAAGAACAGTCCCGTCTTCTTGAACGATGGCGGTACCCAAACAATTATATTTCGTCCGGCTAAGGGCACACCGATACGTAGATGTATCGCCTTTTTTGTGGTAAGCGAAACCGGCGTATAAATACCGTGCCGAATTCGCCCTTATTCCAGGAACTCTTTTCATCTGCAAAAGAGAGTAATTGTAAATCTATCTGGTCTCTTATTAGCTTCAACAAACTGATCGCACATCTATAGACAGTTAAGAAACGACATCTCACAATGTATCATTTTATTCTCTTGAGGGCAATTCGTATCAACTCAGTTAATGGTTCTCAACATTTCGTCTGCAAACCTCGGTCGTTAGTGCCTGATCGTAAGCGATTCTGGTTTGTACCTTCATTCATTTATTGAACAAAAAATTTATGTAAAAATTGAGTTTTGGGAAATTATACAACTGGCACTTCAAAATAAACATTTCAAACAGTAGCATGAATTTTTTATATTTTTTCGAATGCACTAATTGGGTGAACTAATTGTCGGACACGACACACCCAAGTTTGCTTCACCTCCACTTGAATCAAATTAATGACTTCAACAAATGTACCGTTCGAAGATCAATTCTAATTTCAATTCTAATTCGAAATGGAAGCTAACGGTGTTCTCTTGATAGATCGCCTCGCTAAATTGTGAGGTTACTATCTTTTTGAAGCCACATGCGGTGTTTTGCAAAGTAAGAAAATTGTGAATAACCGTTGTTTTCAAATTGACATTCTGGACACAAAAGAATCTCGGAGAGAAAAAAGCAAAATGGAGCTCGATTTGTCCTCTTTTGAACGCCTCTTGGTAAATTGGTTTACGATCATTTTTCGCTGAGATATATATTCGACATTTTATTATGCGGGATAGAAAATCGACGGGGTGCCTGATACTTTCGGCTGCAGTTATATGTAAGTAATGTTATTTTTTGATCGCCTCACACCAAGAAGAATGTTTCTGAGTTATGCATAAACAGAAATTGGACCATTGGAAGAATTCACAAAAAAATGTTAGTAGCCTATCGAATTTCAGGTATATTTTAAACTAAACTACCCAGCGAGCCTCATTGGCAACCTCAATGCCTGACATTGTCACAATGTAACTAGACTTTTATCATAAATTATGGGTGGCTTGAAATTATTTCGTACTTTGAACGGAATGGACGAAATATAGACGTTGGTTTGAATTAAATGAAAAATAGAAACATTTATAACTCAGTGCTGCAGTAGGTTGGTGATGGCTTTCAAAAATATGATTCCAGCAGATAATGTATTTTTGTAATGAAAGAGTAAAAATAAATTTCAAGCTGTGTTAGCATTTTCCCCTATTATTTCCTTTTACTTATTTCGTGTCCACTGCTTTTTCACTGTCAGATGCTAATAGAATAAAATTCTGCAAAACTTTGTGATTCTTTGGAAAAACGTACGCAGGGTAACAAACGGTTCATTGATTAGAACTACATACCATATGGGGATATAAACGAGAGCACAAAAAAATGGTGATGGTAAGAAAACGTGGAAGAATGGATGTTACAATAATCAATGGTACCCATCGAATGAAGATAACTCTTTTCTCCCTTGTGTTCATACGCATTTATGTAAAAAAATTTGGTTGAATGAACCGATCGTGGTGGTTATAGATTGGACCACATCTATATGAAATAGTTCGTCGATACGTATCATTTCTGCACTGTCCATGGACACGATCAATTTCGGAAAACAAATTTGCTTTCTGACAATTTTACGATGACGGTTATGATTCAAGCAATTATATGAACGATAACCAAACAATTTTTTGTATTCTTACGTTGACTTGCTTACCATCGTATTCACGATCCGCCGACATATTGAGCACCATCATCATGAGTGGCGGAGAAGAAAGTTTCGAATGCAGGGCGCCGTGACCTGAAAATACTTTAGGAATCTTTGGAAATATGTCTCTTGATTCATGAAAAACTGCAAATCATCATTAAAAAAATTATTCATTGTATCAAGTGAAGTGGAGTGAAAAAAAAATACGTTAATGTGTCTTATCATTACTTACCAACCTATGAGTAAAACCCTCGAAGTCGAACACCCTGTTGGAAACGGCACTGTACTATAAGAAAAACAAACTCGATCACTGGCTTCAATGTATGAAGATTAAGTTCCCGGCTCCAAGCTTTTAATTTTTTTATCAGTAGCTTTTAAAATATGTCAAGACTTATCTAGAGACGCGGCAGCTTCTTGACGCCAAGTATAAAAAGAAAGTGTTTGAACGGCCAAGGCAAGTCGCGCCGCGTATCTATACTCGAGATTCGGCCTTTTTCCATTACGTTTGAATACAAGTCTACCAAAAGTTGTCAAGACATCGAAGTTGTCTTCCGTCAACATCACCTTGCGGGCATCCGAAACTTTAATTATAAAAGGTGTTTTGAATGCATGAACCGGGTGAATACGGAAAATCGATGAAATTGTACCCGATTGTATACTACTAACACGCCCGCCAGCAACCAAATATCAGTGTCATACAAATGTTGATTTAAAACAATTCGTTAAATGTAAATCGATAATTATGTGAAAAAGCTGAGGAAAGATCGGAATGATAAAACATTTGTGATTAATTTAAAAATGATGTAAAATTTGAACAATATTCATAAATTAGAAATCGATTCTTCATACTTCTTTGTATTTCGTGTCGTTCTTGCCAAATGACTTTTTGTGATCATCTGCTACCAAACGGTCTATTAGCATAATTTTTTATCACCTTTAAAATTTGAGTTATTGGGCTAATTTAAGAAGAGATTTTTCTTCGTTAATATCCAAAAAGTACCCGAGTCAGAGAAAGAAAATTGAAATCGAAATTGTTTGCATTAGTGTGACGAATATTTAACAATTTTAAAACACGTTTCAGCAGTCGTGTACCCAGCCGGGCAATCAAGCTCGCATTCATAAAGTTATGAAAAAAATAATTTTTTCCGGGTAAATTGCTTTCATTATCTATAGTTGTTATTTTTATTTTCCAGCAATATTAGCAGTTTCATCGAATACAATTTTTTCAACATATTTCCTGAGTCGAGTTCGATTCGTTGAGCAATTTGCAGAGGCATTTAACAAGTGGTACCTTGACTTGAACTTGAGAATATCTCGAGAGCCGGAAAAATAAAATTCGGAAAGCAATCAAACATACAATTAAGGACCAATGGACTAGTTTTCAGCGACAAAAAAAAAGGATAGAGTTACTTGTTGAACAAGTTTTCTCTTAAACGCTTACTTAATGACTTTTCAATTCTTCTATAATTATTTCATGTCAATATCCGTAAGGACTTGGAGATGTCGGAATTTTTCTATTTGTCGTTAATTGCGCAAATACGGAAATATCATAATATCTGATTTATAGCGTGAATACTCAATAATATAGCATGACATACTCAAATAATAAAAACAAATGCATGATAAAATGCAGCCCGTGCGATTTTCATTTGAAATCAATCGTTAAAGTAGAAAACTGACGGAGTGGATTGTCGGTAAATGTATACGTAAGTTTACTCGCTGCTGCATGGCTCGTCGGGTACGGGCGATTCTATTCAAAATGACGAATTGCTATGTATATGAGGATTGGCGCATGGGCCAGTTTACACGATGGAGCACTTCGCACAGGGTAGAGTTACTACAGTTGAGAAGTTTCAACGATGGCAAGCTGCGCGGAGCGGTAGGCGCGATGGAGACTTTCCCGGTGTGTAACTGAGTCCGACGGGGCAGAGTGGGGATAGACGAGCGTCGGGGAAGTGTCGAGCTGTTACGAATCGAGTTGAGCGCGGGCGCTGTTGACACGGTAGGGCACTTCGCACTGGGTAGAGTTGCTACAGTGGGAGAGTTTCATCGAAAGCATATCGGGGGGAGTAGTAGGGACGGTGGTGACTTGCCCGGCGTGTATCTGAGCTTGGCGGGGAGAAGTGGGAATAGCGAGAGTCGGGAAAGTGGCGAGCTGCTACGAATATAGTTGAGCGCGAGGGCGCTGTTGACACGGTTGGGCATTTTACATGGGGTAGAGTTGCTACGGTTGCAGAGTTTCTCAATGGAGAGCTGCCCGGCAGAGTTGCTACAGTGGAGAGTAGCACTGGGTCGACTTAACACCCTTCCCTCGGTAGAGTCTCGGGACAAGTACATTTGACAGCTCTGTCGTCTGCTGGCCCGAGGCTCGCCAGAGTATATTATCTCTGAATAAAGTAAAATTCGGTAGTGGAGGTAAAAACTGAAAGTCATTTTATCGAATTATGAAGCTTAGGAGACAGATGATGACTTGAAAATTGAACTGGAGACTAATTATGAAAAAATCTTTCGATTAAGCCTTAATTCGGCACGATTGATGCCGTATTTGCTGAGAAAAAACTTTGCACAGGGTCAAGATTATGCAAAAATTCTAACACATTGAAGGATTTGGTGTGTTTGTATATGCGCGCAGACGACACAATCAAAGGCGTTTTGATGCCCATCAAAACCCGTTTCCACCGAAGCCGGTATTCGGCGACGAAAGTAACGAGTTCCCATTGGTCCTTTCCTTTGTACCCATACCACGGAAAGTTTGACGGTAGTTTTGACGCGAGACGCGTAAACAGCGTGTTTTTTGCTGACTTCTCGTAGATCCGTTGTGGGAAAAATTTGAACTAATTTGTACGTCAGAGTCGCAAATTCTATCAGAGTGTTGACAGATGGTACGGCCGCAATAATTCACGCGAAAAAAAATATCAATTTGACCCTTTGAAACACATATTTTTCCTCACGTACAATTAGCTCAAAACTTTGTACTCGGGGGTTTTCGGGATCGCTGATTACAAATCTGCACTCAAAATTTAGAAATTCAAGATGGCGAATCCAATATGGCGAACAACAAATGCAAAAATTGTTTGATGAAAGCAAAATATGGTACTCGGGGGTTTTCGGGGTCGCTGATTACAAATCTGCACCCAAAATTTAGAAATTCAAGATGGCGGATCCAATATGGCGGACCACAAATGCAAAAATTGTTTGATGAAAGCAAAACATGGTACTCGGGGGTTTTCGGGGTCGCTGATTACAAATCTGCACCCAAAATTTCAAAATTCAAGATGGCGGATATAATATGGCGGACAATAACTGCGAAAATCGTTTAAGAAAAGCGGAAGTTGGCATGCGGGAGTTTTTGGGTTCACCGATAAAAAATCTGCATACAAAATTTCGAAATTCAAAATGGCGGATCCAACATGGCGAACCATAAATTCAAAAGTTTTTTGATGGAAGCGAAAGTTGGTACTCGGGGGTTTTCGGGGTCGCTGATCACAAATCTACTATTAAAATTTGGAAATTCAAAATGGTGGATACCATATGGCGAGCGATAACTGCAAAAATCCTCTGATATGAAAGCGAAAGTTGGTACTCGGGGGATTCGGGTTCGCCGAATACAAATCTGCACCCAAAATTTTGGAATTCAAAATAGCGGATTCAAAATGGCGGACCGTAAATTCCAAAATTTTATGATGAAAGTGAAAGGTTCAGAAAAAAGAAGTGATATCCTGGCCAAAAATCCCCTGGCCGGGGAAAAAAAACCTTGGACAATTACATTTGTTGGCGCCCGTTTCCATTTGTTTTCACAGAAAAAAAACTACCCAAAAAAGTACAAAATTTAAAAAAAAATTGGCAAGATCAAGAAAGATTTACATTCAGCACTAAAATTTATAATATCAATAATAGGACAAGTATTTCATTGTCTCTCGAGGATGGAGTATTTAATAAAAAAGCAAAATCAGTTGGTTATTGAAAGAAGTCACCAATGTACAAAAATAAAAATCTGTCAAAAGAACAGAGTCCAGAAAAAAAATCAAGATAAAACAAAACGTGGAGAAAAAATTTTCAAACGAAAAAAATTAGATTGAAAAACAATTTCAGCCGTAGTACTTGGCGAGTTCGTACCTTGAGAAATACATTACGTGATTCTACCTAAGCAAAAAACTCGCCAAGTACTACGGCCGAAATTATTTTTCAATCTAATTTTTTTCGTTTGAAATTTTTTTCTCCACGTTTTGTTTTATCTTGATTTTTTTTCTGGACTCTGTTCTTTTGACAGATTTTTATTTTTGTACATTGGTGACTTCTTTCAATAACCAACTGATTTTGCTTTTTATTAAATACTCCATCCTCGAGATTCGTGTTACTCGTATCCAAAACTTTTTGTCGAATGGGAACACAGGGATATGTCGTCAGTCGCGACCAATCAGAAACACAATGGCCACACGAGCCCTTCCTGTGAGTCATATACATACACGCACGCATACTTCGATCATCGCATAATTTTGCCCCTGCAAAGTTTTTTTTCAGCAATTACGGCATCAATCGGGTTGATTTATGGCTCAATCGAGGGGGGATAACTTAATTAGTCTCCAGTTCAAATTTCAAATCATAAGATGACGCCTGGGCTTAGTAATTCAAGAAAGAGTTTCCCCCCACCCTTGAAATCGTTTTATTCAGAGATAATATACTCGGGTGAGCCTCGCGCAAGCAGACGACAGACAGAGCTGTCAAATGTACTTGTCCCGAGACTCTACCGAGTCTCTTGACAAACAGATGCCTACAATATATTATATCCATAATTTGCTCACTCGGGGACTTATGAACTCATTCACTCGCTCTTTCGATCACTTATTCGCTCACTCTTTCGATCACTCATTCGCTCGCTCTCTCGAGCACTCACTCACTCACTCGCTAATTCTATCAAACACTGGATCACTCGATCGTTCACTCGCTCACTCAATTTTCATTTAGTTTTTTTGTTTTCATAATTTTTTTTTGTTTTTATGAATTTTTTTTGTTTTTACGATTTTTATTTTGTTTTTTTTTCGTTTTTATATTTTATTTTGTTGTTTCGTTCTTATCATTTCTTTGTTTCCCTGAAACAATTTTTTCATTTTCTTTATCTCGTTCACTTTTTTATAGGGCTTCTCTTGATCTTTTTTTGCCTTTTTCACGTGTTTTTTTTTTGCTTTTTGTTTCTATTGATATTTTTCGTTTTTCTCTTATTAGGAGAGAGAGATAAGTAGTTCAAAAACGATTTCAAATCTTGCTCAAATCTTGCTCAGAGTACGAACATAAAATAAAAGGTGGATGCTATGTTTCTGATATCGTGTTCGCGCTGTGACTGACGCGATTTGCTTTCTCAGATCGTCATGGACTTCCCACTTTCCAGTTACTCGCTCGATGAATGCAAAATAATGATTTGCAGTGTGAATTATTGCAGACACTAACTTATGGTACGTTAGTGGTACGTTAGAACTACGTTCTTGGTAGTTTTTTCGGGTTGTACCTGTCTCAGAGAGTGCCTGGATGAATTTGAACAGACGTATATTATGATTGTCTTTCACATATTCGTTGTACAATGAAAAATCGTGATAGGCTGCTAACATGCTTTGCACGGTGGAATCAAACGCACAAGTGTTCCGAACGCTTACCTCTTGTTTACCGATTTTTTCTGGTCTCAAACGATTTCCATTCTCGAGTAATGGCAATACTGATAAGAATTTAGGGCGTTTGTAGATTATCTCAATATCGGGACAAGCAGTCAGATACTTTCCACGTTTTTTCGGTCTAGTCGACACTTCCAATTCACAGGCGTTCAATTTCGAAATCAGACCCTTCCAATCCTCGACTTCGTTCAAGAGATTTGGTTGTCTGTCATTACTCTGAACCGTACTGTCTGCCTCCTTCGAAACACCCATCATCTCCTCCGAAACACCCATCATCTCCTCTGAACCCATCTCATCATTTTCTTTATCTGGCCTTGCATCGTCGGATGGGGACATTTCAACTTCGGGAACAATGGCGTTCTCCAAGTTGAGGATAGTTTCAATCGAAGGAGTAACATTACAACCTGAATCAATAATGCTCGGACCTTGATTTTCAGTCAGCGATCGTGTTATTGATGGCTTTTGATTCTCTATTTTTTTTCCCCCTTGCGTTCAACAATTTGCTCGTTCCAAAAAGAGACCTCAGATGAATTACGAGGAACTTGTCAATTCTCAGGGACTTTTGCTTATTCAATATAAGATGTTTTAGTTCCCTGAAATATTCTTCACTTCGAGTCGAGGTTGCTACACAATTCTTTCCAGACGATGCGATATCTTCACCTTTTGTCATTATCGCTGTCCACAGGGGAAAATTTGAGGGACACAATTTGAGAAAACGCTGGCGGAATTCGGGACAAAAATATGCATTTAACCTTTCATCTGACGAATTGTCAACGCCGTCCCTTGCAATTTTTCTTAAAATATTATCGATAGCGCTGCTCGGAAGCACCACGTCTTGAGAGTCAAATGCATTGTCATCGGTGGTTTCGGATTCCTCATCACTACTTGTAAAACCTTCTGGTAGATTGGAGGACTTTAGTCGTCTCATCAGTCGATTTTGGGCAGCGAAGCAGCGACTTTCCAGATCCGAGATATTTTCGTATTTGGAAAATGCTGCCGTTGCAACATTGGTACATATTGATTGGAAATCATGAATCTCCGTACACTCCGTAAGAAGATACACAGCGTAAATAAAAGTCTTTTTTTTCCTTAGCCTCATGTCTCCAGCAACTCGAGCGTGCAACCGATTTGATTAAATGTGCGGTATCGATGCGCGTGATGCAAGGTGGAGGTTGAACTTTCATTATTCTCGATGCATCGTAGGTAATGCATGCTGGAATGTATGATTTTAAATTGACGTTGTTAAAAGCCAAAGAAGCCACATTCAAGAGTGCGAGTGAATAATCCACCGCAACTTGTTTCGGAATTGGTGCTCCAGAACGAATACACTCCTGCATCCAATAATTCAATCTATTGGCATCGTGCTTCTCGGAGATCATCTGAAACAAAGGCAAAATCTTACCGCGATAACCGCAAACGGCCTGATATAAAAATACCACTCCTTTTGAGCCATCTGGCGACGTTATTTGACGTACAATGCTACCGGTTGCGTCAATGCTGATGCTGCCAGTTTCACCTTCCTTTAAAAATTTTTTGTACAGGTGAAGCTGTGTCGGTGTCCAGTACATTATCCAAAACTTGTCCATTCCAAATTCACGGACGCAACCATTAAATTCTGGCTTACTGTATTTCAGTTTGAAAATCGACTGATATACCGACGTCACCTTAAATAAGCCCAGTTCTTTGTCCTGTCCTTCTTGCTTGGCTTCACGAAGAACATATTCGGAAGGAATATTGCTGGGTATAATGTCTCCAAAAACCATTTTTTGATTAGCTTCATCTCGACGCCAAGCATAAGTGGAAGTCCCCTTCAGTTCTTTTGCGATCCGCATCCTTTTCTGACCCCTGATCCATCTTTTTTTTTGAATGCGCTATTTCACGAGAATCGTGCGTTGAAATATGGAAGATCGGGTCGTGCGCGTCGTCGTGGACAGTAGATATGGATAAGAACTCCACATTCGAGACAACTGCCCTTGATTGACAAGTAAATCTCACCAGGATTTGTATTGATTTTGGCATTTTTAAAAGCGAACGGGCAGGGCAGCTTCAAGTGATCCTACAAAATGTCATATACTCTGTCAGTCCAACCAGGGAGAAGAACTTCATATTCACGCTGATTATAAGTCTTCGTAACCTCTAACAAACCGTCCCATTCACTTTTTGATAAGATCACTTTAGTGCGCAAAAATGGTAAAGCGCAATTCGTTTCACCCATTGACTAATTTGAATCGTTTAAATGATTTATGGAATCGTCCGGTGTCATGTTTAAATTAGCGTTTTCCCCCGAGCGTCCAGGTTTTTTCACACCACGAATGCGGTCAAAAACACCATGTCTATTTTGGCTTATGTAAAGGTAGATGTAATCCTTCTTCATTTTACCCTCCATCTCATCCACCGCCTTTTGCCATACTTCATCACTCCACGGCAAAAGGATGCCTTTATCGTCGGTAAACAAAAACTCTTTCAGAGCTTCATATATTTTGCTTGGCGAAATCACTGGTTTGCGAGGCATTTTGTCGTCACTTTCGGCTGGCGCCTTTATACGCAGACCTAAAAGTATCTGTCACACTAATCACGCAGCGACCGATCGTTCCGCGAATTAATGCAAGACCAATCGTTGAACCATCCAAAAGGTGGTAGGATCGGAACGCATTAATGACGATTATACTTGGAGAGAGTACATCGGGTCATGTGATTACTTTCAAATTCCACATGTCCTTTGTAAAACACAGACAAATTAAAATTGAATAGTTGGATCATGAACTTATCGAGCTTGATCGAGGATCGAAATATCAACGGACAGATGCCTACAATGTATTATATCGATAATTCCACAAGCCCTTTTTAAAACGCAGACAAATTAAAATTAAATAGTTGGATCATGAACTTATCGAGATTGATCGAGGAACCAAATATCAATGGACAGATGCCTACAATGTATTATATCGATAATTATATTTTTAATGATATTCGATGCACGTCAGATAGTGAAATTCATAGAATTTGAATGCAGGAAAATTTTCGAAATATATTTCACTGCGATCCAATTGTTTGTGCATTAAATTTACAATAACCAGTCATTAAACAAGAGCGTAGTACTTTATTCTTTATGTATTTTTTCACTCGTTTACAATTCGGAACGTATATGAGCTGCACGTGAGAGCTTTGCGAATTGACGTTGATTGACGTTTTTACCATTCGTAGTAATCGCGTAAACTTCTAGTAACGACTCGCGGGGCTCATTTATATTTTCAACAATTTTTCAAAATTTTAGGTTTTCTAGGAATTTTTGGTATCGCTGATTACCAATCTGATGTCAGAATTGAAAAAATTTAATATGGCGGACCCAAAATGGTGATAATTTTAAGTTTCGTTCATTTAGCACGAAAATTAGTATAGAGGGTTTCGTGAGGTCAATAATTACGATTCTGACGTCGGAGTTGGAAAATTTAAGATGGCGGACCCAAAATGACGACTATATTAAGTTCTCGGTTTTCCGTTCAATGGGTACAAAATTTAATATAGAGAATTTTTTGGGGTCAATAATAATGATTCTGGCGTCAAAATTGAGAAAAATTAAGCTGGCGTACCCAAAATGGCGACTATTTTAAGTAAAGTTCGTGGTTACCGTCCAATCGGCACAAAATTTAGTACAGCGGGTTTTTGGGATCAATAATTACGATTCTGGCGTCGGAATTGATAAATTTATTATGGTGGACCCCAAATGGCTGGCACGTCAGGTATAGCTCCCGGTTTTTCGTTCAATTGCACCAGAAGTTAGAATTGAGAGTTTGTTCAAGACCCTGATTAAGATTCTTTCGTCAAAATTGAAAAGAATTAAAAATGACAGACCCAAAATGGCAACTACATTAAGTTGAGCTTGCAGTTTTTCGTTCAATCGGTTCAAAATTTAGTATAGAGGGTTTTTTGGGGTCAATAATAACGATTCTGGCGCCAGAATTGGAAAAAATTAAGATGGCGTACCTAAAATGCAGAGAACGGCAATAATAATATTTTTGCGGACATTTTTAGGTAATATTACCAATTTTTTAACAAATGATTATTTTGTGGCAAAAAATATTAATTTCTCGAAATATTTATAATTCGCTGGGAAATATTATTAATTACCTGAAAAATGGAAAAGGCTCACGAGAAAATTATTTATTGAAAAAAAAAAAAATCATAAAAAAGACATCTCCAATTATACGGAAAATATAAAATTCGTAAAAAAAATATTCAAATTACCCAAAAAATAATGGCGTAAAAAAAATTTTACAATTATACATAGAATGGACAATTGAAAAAAAAAAAATTATTAATTACCTGGAAAATGGATAATTGAAAAAATATATTACAAACGACGTAAAAAATTTGGCGTTGTAGAAAAATTATTTTAATGTACCGAAAAATTAAAAAATGTAGAAAAATATTTTTTCAATTAACTGTGACGAGGCACGGTCCAGCAATAATGAGTGAATAAAAAGGTGATCCGAGTGGGACTCGATCCCGGGACCCGCGGAGTCTGAGTCCGGAGCGCTAACCACTGCGCTAGGGCCACCTATATTCTTCCATTATTGCCGGACCGTCACACTCCCCCTCTTACAGTGCTCGACGTCCTCGTCGACTAACGTCACATTTTTAATTCATTTATCAAAGATTCATTTTTCTGTCGCGTTTGGGCTTTTCGTAGATTCTGCCGCTCTGGGCTTGTATTTGCCGCTGTGGGCCGTAGTATGTGCCGCTTGGGCCGTAGTATGTGCCACTTTGGGCCGTAGTATGTGTGAACGTGTTGTCGGTCCGAGAAACTTCTGACACCAGTTTGTGACGAGGCACGGTCCAGCAATAATGAGCGAATAAAAAGGTGATCCGAGTGGGACTCGATCCCGGGACCCGCGGAGTCTGAGTCCGGAGCGCTAACCACTGCGCTAGGGCCACCTATATTCTTCCATTATTGCCAGACCGTCACATAACTAAAACAAAAAAAATGATCGAAAAATAATTTCCCAATTACCCAAAGAAAAAAAATTAGGAGCAATAATTTGCTAAATACCCTGAAAATAAAAAATATGAGAATAACAAATTACCAAATAAAAATTGGAAAATAATAATTTCCTAAATAAATAGGAAATAACCAATTAGAGCAAAATATTTCTTGCGTACCCCAATTAAACGGAAACAAAAATTCGCGCGAAGTATTTCTTCCAATCGCCCGTAAAAATGAAAAAAAAACTTTTTGCCCAATTACCTGAAAAAATAAGAATTAAAGTGAATTAAAGAATTAAAATGAAAAAAAAAAAAAAAAAAAAAATACATAGAACCTTATTGAAAGATTTTTCCATTTGGAAATTCTACCGCTATTCACAGAGAGGTTAACTCACGTCTTTTTTCTCCACCACTTTTTTGGGTTCAAGCTGGGATGACGCCACCTGCTTTGTAAACCAATGATACGTCTCAAATTTTCCAATACAAAAAAAGTGAAAATTTCGAATTGTGGGCCAGTTTTTCGAAAACATATTTCAAAAACAATGAAATAAATGACTTCATATGGAGAATGTGTAATTGTGCTCGAAAATATTATGATTGCGCATCGATTGGTAATGACACTAATAATTTCGATCAGTAAATAATTATTAATGGAAACATTTAATAAGTGCTCGGAAAAAAAAATTCGACAGAATTTTTCTGGTTTTCCGTGTATGCACTGAAATTTTTGTAAAAATCCTTTAATTTTGAAATTTAATCTGAATTTTTTTTTTTCATATTTCTAACAAGTGTCAAGTGCTAGAATAACATCTAGTCCCTAAATAATGTTGGAATCATACAATAAAATATTGTTATGTAATACACATAATCAAAAATTCATAATGAATATTATAACCCGGATGGTTGTACCAAAATATATATAAATATAACATAATGTTCGTGTATAGATATGTATTTGAATGTGTATGTCCTTGAGGCTGGCGCTGGCCTGCGCGTTCTTATAGATATGTATATACGATCGTGTACTCTTCCATAGGACAGCGACGGTGACTGCAGCGCCGCGCCGCGTGTAGCTCGCGCAACAATTGCCGTCGAGCTTGCGCGCTGATCGCAATACTGTGTACTGTTCAATCGTGATTTTCTTTCAAAGGAGAAGCAAGGTTATTGGAACACAAGTTTTGACCAGTAAATTTGAGGTAAAATTTTTCAATAAATAAATACAGTGGAATGTCGGCGAAAACAGTTCATTCATGCTCGAAAAAAAACATAGTCACTCCGAAATTCAAGTCAGCATTTTTTTTATTGTCCTCTCCGAACTTTTTACACGTTCCATTCGGATTTTATTTGTATTTCTATGAATCCCTTCAATCTGTTCGGAGCATAGGTCACATCGGAGTCAGAAATAGAGTTTTTCTTTCTTTTGTGTGTGTGTGTGTGTGTGTGTGTGTGTGTGTGTGTGTTTGGTGTGTTCTCCCATACTCAAATTCGATTTTCCGATAATATTTGATTTTCGAAAAACGCAGGTCATTGAGGTTTTGCCGTCTAAGAATTCGGAGAAAATTTTTCTGGACTGGTAAAAAAATCAGGACATTGATTAAATATAATTTATTGGCTACAGAGTATAATTGGAAAAAATATTCTTTTGAGGCAAATAATGTTTACTCCAAAATTGTCGGTCGATGCAATTGGCCATTGAATATTCATTAATTTTACGATTGCTTACATCTTGGACTTAAGAATTCGTTATTTGTGGATTATAGCTGGGGCATTAGTTGTTTTTCGTTGTATTTTCATAGTTTTTCTGTTGAAATCGTCATGAAAAACTTACTTTTACTCAAACTCACTTTTAGAGATTCACGTACAGCATAACTTTATTTCTTTTTTTCGCTTTAGTTTCCTGGAAATTATTATCCCCAATTTTAAAACATAAATTGTGTAGCATAAATGATTAAACATAAAATTTCAATATGTATAAGAAAATGTTATTTTTTCAGATAGTAATTGTATAAAATAAACCGATTTTTTGAGTTGAATAGTTATCGTTTCCAAATTTATCGGTACAGTCCGATCTTTAGGGTAAAATAATTATCGCCCTTTAAATTTATAAACGACGTATAATGAAAATCATTTATCAAGTCATATTTTATCGAATATTCATATGCGTGTATGTATGTCTGTGTTGTATACTTTTCAAAGAAATATATGCGATATTTAATAGATTCACTCAATCTCAGAATAAACTCGAATTCCATGAAAATTCCTTTCATGTGGAATAAATAAAATCAACAATTGTCGACCATAACTAAATTGAAAATTTGCATGATCAATTTATCATTTTATTTATTGATTTTGAATAATCACGAATGATTTTATCAATTTAACTTGAAGATTTATTTGGAAATGCCCTCGAGTCAAGAATTTGATCCTGTAGTGACGTCGAGTCAGGATAATCCTGACGAAGCGAGAACTTCAGGTAACGGTGAATCGAATGGACTGATTATAGGCGGGATACAGAATGTTCAGCAAATGAAACATGAAATACTAATCGAGTGTAATCGTCGAGCGTATTTGGACGGAACATATTTTTCCCCCATTTTAGACAAGTCAAGTCTAGATGGCAATGTATTAGCAGTCTGCCAGCTCTGCAAAACCGATTACAAAAGACATCATGTCATTAGTGGTTACTTGAAGGTTCCGTCGAATTACAGTTCACACATTAAGGTAAATAAGTGATCGGATCAATACTTATTTATTCAATCATTCATTGCATTTATTGCTTTAATGTATTTGAATGGTAAATTTACTAAACAAGGCTTAGTAAATACACCTGCTAGTAAATACCTAAGGACGTACATACACCTACAGGTGTCTAAAATAGCATTAATTTCAATCATTTTTTTCACCCTAAAATAATATATCCCTAGTAAATAATATAAACCCAAACAGTTTTCTTGTTGCAAGGAAACATATTCTTGAAAATGAAAGTGACAAATTTCCTAAAAAATAATAAATTGGATTAGCTGTGAATTATAGTTATTGCAGAACAGTTTTTTTGCAAAAAAAAGTATTTGCGGTAACTACGGTTCTAACTGTACGCTTTGACCTAGAAATAAAACAATTTTTTTATCTATAATTGACGAAAAACGAACTATTCTTTAACGAGAACGTTTTTTTTTAAGCCATTTTTCATAGCATACCAACGGATGAGCCGTGAGGTCGACCTTTTTCGATTTTTTTTCTTTAACATGTAAAACAAAAATTTTCATTTTTCAAATTAAAAGTCGCTGGACTCCGTCTATATAGTTGTGTAAAAGTCCTCTGTATCGAATTTTATCCAAAACGGTGGTTAGTTTTCAAGAAAAAAGTGGTAACTGTTTCAAGGACACCATTTAGAATAGAAGCATTTTGATGTGTAAATCTCTCTTTAATTGAGATAATTTTTCTTCTCACAACTGCTCTCTGTTATGGGATGCTGGAAAATGTTTGAAAATGGAATACAGAAGGTGTCACTATCGAATAAAAATATTTTGCAAAAATGAATTTTACTACGTCTTTAGGCGTACGCACGTCTTTAATGTGAAATAGTGTGAGAATGGGGTTTTTTTTTTATAGTTGCACGAAAGAATTTTGTTGTTCTTGTTCAAATGTATCATTTGAGTGTGAATTTATGTCCAATGTTCAGTTTTAATAGTTGGATATTAAATTGGTTAAATCCGACTCTTTCAATCGTACGGGTAGAAAAACGAACTATTTGCTACTTTGGATTTCTACTATTTCAGAGACTTCATAAACCAAAGCTGAGTGATTATAAAAAGTATGTCTTAGCAAAGCAACAGAAAAATAAAAAGGGTCCTAACGAAAATGACGGGTACAGGAGTTATTGCACGTTTTCACAAAGCAAATTCGAGGAAAACGTGATCTTTTTCCTGCTAGAAAGTTTCGCCCCTCTCAATACTGTTGAGACGCCAGGGTTCAGAAAGATATTTGACGGTAAATTTTTCACATTTATTTTGAGTATCTAGACTTGACTACTATACGTGGCTACGTCTTGACGCTAAGTACACGTGGGTTCGGCCTTTTTCTGTTACGCTCACGCTTTTAAGGTGATGGATCAGTCACGGAGCCTCACCTCGAATTTTTGAAATCAACATTTTTCGATGTCGTTTGACTAATCACGAAAGAGCTCTGTCAGCGGACACGGGACGATGGCAAAAATACGCTGGCAGGGGTTTTTTTAATTGTGTCAAACAGTGTCAAAAATATTGAATTTCGAAAATTGCATCTATCTCTCTCGCACTCACAGTGGCGATATAGCGATTGACTCCTCACCTTAAGATAACTACGATGCCTATATCGTATAAGGTCCCGGACCGTCGATGTGTATGGTAACATCCCAAAATGTCTAATTTACAAACGAAACAACCAACGATAAAATCTTAACATTTGATTTGTAGGTGTTGTTTCACTATTACATTCTTTAATCGATGCTATGGAGATATCTAAATGTTTATTGTTTTTTTTTGTTCCCATAGCCATGGCTATTAAAAAAAATGGCGAACCACTAAGACATTTATCCGCGCGGACTGTCGGTCGAAGAATTAAAAACACGTTTGACGAAAATGTTATGAAAATAACCGCAGAATTGTCGACGGTAATGAACGTATGTACGACAGCTGACGTTTGGTCGTCTCGAACTCGTCGCTTTCTAGGCATGACCGTGCACTGGGTTAAATTGCAGACTTTGACCTTGATTTGATCCATACTTTAGGTCTATTTATGCGCGTTTGAATAGCCGTATTCCAAAGAAATATAATCTTTTTCGACTTCAAAAATCTTCAAAACATTAAAATCTCTCCTTACTCTGGCTAATGTTGCGCTATTCTGGTGACTTGCCATATTAGTTTTAGTATATTTATTGTTAATACACTTTGAAAAATGATAATTCTACAACTCGTTATGAAGTGTGCTGGAGCTTATTTCGAAAGTAGATAAGAATAATGAACATTGCGTATTACTTTTTGATACCTCTATAATAACTTTTTTCTGTTTAAACACGGAAAAATGAATTTGTCACTGCAACCAAAATCGTGATAAATTTTAAGATGCTATCTTTGGCAGCTTGTAGATAATAATAAGAAAGAAATTTAAAAGATATAGTTATCGTTTGTAAAAAGCTACATACCATAATCAAATTAAATACTTGGAAGGAAAAATTTACAGAAATGTAGTTTTTTTTATAAATATTTCATAAAACTCCCTCGACATTAACATACGAAATAAAGACTAATCGTGAATTTAGCTACTGCATTAATTAAAATGCTACAAAAATTGTCCTAGTTGATAAACATAAATCTTTTATCCTCCCATGAATTCATGCAAAATACAGATTGGTGCAGATTCCGTTTGTTTTGTTTTGTAGACTGTTTGTTTGTTTAGGTAGACAAGCCGTTCAATGATCGTTAGATTCGAAATAATATTACTATATTACGTAACATTTTGTTGCCAAACTAATCATAAATTCAACGAATTGTGTAAACTTTTGTGCATACTAGATTGACGACTTAACCTTCGAAAGAAAATCACATGCCATAGCATGTCGGAGGTTCAAGGGAGTACATTCGTACGATAAAGTGGCTCGAATGATTCAAGATGTTCATTCGTCATACGGTATTGATACCATGCAAGTTATTGCTACCATAACCGACAACGGTTCCAATTTTGTAAAAGCTTTTCAAGAGTTTGGGCTTCGATTTGGCGACACCTTTTTTCACGGTAATACTGATGAAATATAATTTTTTGTATTATAACGCGGATTCATCTACTTCCATACTTATATACTTTATCTTATATATGATTGAATGACAATTATTAATCGATGAATTTATTGTCATAAAAAGTTATATACATAATAATTTTTAAAACCTGTAACTTTTAGATGTAGTAAAAAATGCTTCATTTTTTCATTATATTTTCTTGAAACTACTGACGAATAAAAATCGTTGGTCGAATAATGAATGCGTACAAAGGATACGGCGGAGTGTTCACTTCAAGTGAATAAAAAGTTTTCAAGGAAGCCGAAATATCTATATTACTATTATTATATACTTATAGATGGGATAATCACGACCCCGAATGATGATGAGTCTGACTTCGACACAGATCACACTGAAATTGAAAGTTTTGACGTTCTAAGTGGCGACGATCCTATCTCTGTTTTACCACAACATTTTCGTTGCGCTAGCCACACTCTCAATCTCGTCGCAACGACGGATGCAATCGCTGCCATAAAATCATCCACAAGTTTACGGGTTAGCTATGATGAGATGATTGAGAGGTGCAACGGTTTGTGGAAATTGTCTTCTTCACCAAAACAGTGCGAGAAATTGTCCGAATACCTTGGGCAGTCAATAAAACGACCGGTCGTTACTCGATGGAACTCCCTGTACGACGCCTTAAAGCAAATTTTCAGTTTGAGAGACAAGCTTATACGCGTTCCCAACGAAATTAATCTCCGTATTTCGTTTCGAGAAATTGATTTTAGGTGAGAAAGAATTGTTTAATTTCTTCAAACGTTTGAAATACTATATCACCGCTCGCAGCTAAACTCACTTTTTGTAGGTCGGCTTAAAAATTTTGTTGGCGTATTCTTCAAGACGACAATTAATTTTTTCACATTTTATTGATTCATACCCGTTTACAGATTGTTTAAATATGATTATAATGATTGGAATTGATTGTTCCTCGAGTATTAATGTAGCCTGTCAATAAAATATGTTGAGAATATCAGCGTGGAAAGAAAACTTTCGAGAATAGCAAGGAATTAGATACAGGGGAGTGAATGATTCTCTCAAAATGCCTAATTTTGAAATAATGGGTTCATAGGTTCATGGAGGAATATCTCCGGTGCAATCGCCCAATAGCGGAAGCTCTTGACCGACTACAAGGCGAAAAACAATGCTTTTACGGAAGTTTACTCCCTACACTAATTTCAGTTAAGAACAAACTGAAAAATTGCTTTGGTCAGTTGCAGTGGTGCGACAAGCTGGTGACTGCACTGAGCGACAGCTTAACCAGACGGTTTCAAAATATTTTTGATGTCGTCCTTGAAGGTCGCGTCAGTGCTGTCGCTGCGGCTTCACACCCGTTCTTCAAACTGAAGTGGCTGCACTGCTTAAGCGCATCGGCGCAAGAAAACGTGCTCTCGGCAATAAAAGATTCGCTTGGTAGCGTGGCTGATGAAACTCGCGATGCGGAACAAATGGAAATAGACTCTGATGGATTTTTTGATTTTTCTTGTGATACACCAACTTCGTCGATTGTCGAAAATCGCACTTTTGGAGTTAGCGACCGAGAAGCGGTTTTTCAAAAATTTCTGGGCGAGACCAGATGTGATATGGAGCTGCTGAATATTTACCCTGTCGTCAAAGAAATTTTTGTGAAATTCAACACGCCCTTACCATCGTCGGCTCCCGTCGAAAGACTATTTAGCTACGCAACAATGTTCGATTTATCGAAATACAACAGGCTGAACGATGACAATTTCGAACTGCGAGTGTTGATGAGAGCGAACAGAAATGGAAATGAATAACCGAAACAACCGGTGTAAGAAATATAAGGATATTTGAAAAGAAACGTTTTTTGAAAATCGATTATTTTTTTTTCCAGTTGTTCAGACAGTTTTCATTCTTCCAGGTCACTAGGAAAATTCGTTGTTCAAATTAACATTTATTTCTACTTTTATATTTTTATTGTTCTTGCGTATACCCTTGCGGGTTTCTACGAGTCTATCCGATCAATTTCATGACATGATGACATGTTTTTTTCACATATGCTTGTACGATATAATTCACCCATCACCAAGCGCACACGTATTGTTGTCGGTCGTGTTAAATTCACCATTTTTTAATTATAATTGGAAATATATTCTTCTCGCATTTTTTTTACGTTAATTAACGAAATATTCATTTCTAATTGTTTGTTTTTTTATTAAATAGAAAAAGAAATTCCTCTAATTTTTTTTTCTGTTCAATTAGGAAATTATGATTCTATAATTTTGGATTTTCCGAGTATTTATAAAATTGGTATCCTCTGATTTTTCATTTTCGAGGTATTTAGGGAATTATTGATCTTTAATTTTTCTTTTCTAGTAATTAGGAAATGATTATTCCATCATTTTTATATTCCGAGTATTGTGACGGTCTGGCAATAATGAAAAGAATATAGGTGGCCCGTAGCGCAGTGGTTAGCGCTCTGGACTCAGACTCCGCGGGTCCCGGGATCGAGTCCCACTCGGATCACCTTTTTATTCGCTCATTATTGCTGGACCGTGCCTCGTCACAAAATGGTGTCAGAAGTTTCTCGGACCGACAACACGTTCACACATACTACGGCCCAAAGCGGCACATACTACGGCCCAAGCGGCACACACTACGGCCCAAGCGGCACATACTACGGCCCACAGCGGCAAATACAAGCCCAGAGCGGCAGAATTTACGAAAAGCCCAAACGCGGCAGAAAAATGAATCTTTGATAAATGAATTAAAAAAATGTGACGTTAGTCGACGAGGACGTCGAATACTGTAAGAGGGGGAGTGTGACGGTCTGGCAATAATGAAAAGAATATAGGTGGCCCGTAGCGCAGTGGTTAGCGCTCTGGACTCAGACTCCGCGGGTCCCGGGATCGAGTCCCACTCGGATCACCTTTTTATTCGCTCATTATTGCTGGACCGTGCCTCGTCAGAGTATTTAGAAATCGAGTATTATTTCATTTTTTATTTTCCAGATATGTAAAAATTATTGAATTCTAATTTTTTATTTTTCGAGTAATTAGGAAATAATTTTTCAATTATTTTAATTTTTCAGTAATTAAAAATACCTCTTATATGAATTCTAATTTTTCAAGTAATTAGAAATATATTTGTATTATTTTCCGTTTCTCAGGGAAATGAAAACATTTTCTCGATAATTTTTAATTCTCACGATAGTTCGAAAAATGTATTATAATTTTTTTTTGTTTCCTCCGAATGAACAATTATTTTGCCGAAATATCACATTTTTCAATAATTGGTAATATATTTGACTAAATTTCGAATTTTTCGCCAATAATTAAATTTGTTTTTTTTTTAATATTTTTCATAGCCAAGTATTTAGAAATAGTTTTCAGCGAATTATAAATTTTTTCGTCCATCAGTGTTTAAAATTTTTCGCATATAATTATAACATTAATTCAAAAATAAAAAATGATAAATTTTTTTTGCCGATCCCTGCTAAAATGGCGACTATTTGAAGTTAGGTTCGTGGTTTTTCGTCCAATCGGCACAAAATTTAGTACAGAGGGTTTTCGGAATCAATAATTAAGATCCTGGCATCGGAATTGAAAATTTAAGATGGCGGACCCCGAATGGGGAGTATTCTAGGTTAAGATTCAGATTTTCCTTCATTCGGCCCCAAATTTAATTTTGAGGGTTTTATCGAGCCCCTGAATAAGATTCCGTCGTTGAAATTAAGAAAAAATCAATATGGTAAACCTCAAATAGCGACTACTTTAGGTCAAGTTCGCAGTTTTTCGTTCAATCGGCCCAAAAATTAGTATTGAGGGTTTTCGAGTCCCTGATTACGGTTCTGTCTTCAATATTTTAAAAATTGTACATGGGAGACCAAAAATGTCGACTATGTCAGGTTAAATTCACGGTTTTCTGTTCAAACGGCACGAAATTTGATATGGAGGATTTTCTGAGGTCCCTGATTACGATTCTGGCATCAGAATTGAAAAAATTGAGATAGCGGACCCCAAATGAGAAGTGGTTCAGGTTGAATTCTGTGTCGAGAATTATTGGAATTATTCTAACGTTATTATTTAATGAATAATTCAATTCTTCAATTTCTTGAGAATTATCCAGTTAAAAAGACGCTCACCCAGTTTACTTTGACTTGATCACTTGTTATTTACTTTTATTATACTGGTATCGGAATTCTTCCACTACTTATATATACAAATGTTCGGCACACAATACCAACGTTTGTAGTAATCGTAGATTCTTAGGAACAAAAATTCTTTAGTAAAAATGATGCCAAATAGAGTTTATCTCAACTTTCTCACTTCGATAAGCTTTTTTGGCTACTATCAAAAAAACTTTCTACAACTAACCTCTACGAACCTTCCACAGCCAATTCTACCATAAGTAGTAACTGTTTGTTTTTTCATAAGAGAATTATTCCGTAAAAAAAATTCCTAAACGTGTTTTTCTTACCTTAACGAGGTTGGCTACACACAACAATGTTGCCGTGTTAAAAGCATAGGAAAATTCGAAATGATTAGAATTTAATGAAATTTGATGAGTATATTCTTTAGTATTAAACATGAATATACAAATTTTTTAAGATTTTTCTTCTACATAGTTTTCAAGTAATTGAACAATAGAGTTTTTTGTTTAGGTAGAATCACGTAATGTATTTCTCATGGTACGAACTCGCCAAGTACTACGGCCGAAATTATTTTTCAATCTAATTTTTTTCGTTTGAAATTTTTTTCTCCACGTTTTGTTTTATCTTGATTTTTTTTCTGGACTCTGTTCTTTTGACTGATTTTTATTTTTATGCGTTGGTGACTTTTTTCAATAACGAACTGATTTTTGCTTTTTTTTAAATACTCCATCCTCAAGCGACAATGAAATACTTGTCCTATTATTGATATTATAAATTTTAGTGCTGAATGTAAATCATTCTCGATCTTGGCAATTTTTTGAAAATTTTGTACTTTTTTGGGTAGTTTTTTCTGTGAAAACAAATGGAAACGGGGGTCAACAAATGTACTTGTCCAAGGTTTTTTTCGCGGGCAGGGGATTTTTGACCAGGATATCACTTCTTTTTTCTGAACCTTTCACTTTCATCATAAAATTTTGGAATTTATGGTTCGCCATATTGAATCCGCCATTTTGAATTTCTAAATTTTGGGTGTAGATTTGTGATCAGCGACCCCGAAAACCCCCGAGAACCAACTTTCGCTTCCATCAAAAAACTTTTGAATTTATAGTTCGCCATGTTGGATCCGCCATTTTGAATTTCGAAAATTTGTATGCAGACTTTGAATAGGTGAACCCAAAAACTCCCGCATGCCAACTTTCGCTTTTCTTAAACGATTTTCGCAGTTATTGTCCGCCATCTTGAATTTCGAAATTTTGGGTGCAGATTTGTAATCAGCAACCCCGAAAACCCCTGAGTACCATGTTTTGCTTTCATCAAACAATTTTTGCATTTGTGGTCTGCCACATTGGATTCGCCATCTTGAATTTCTAAATGTTGAGTGCAGATTTGTAATCAGCGACCCCGAAAACCCTGGAGTACAAAGTTTTTAGCAAATTGCACGTAAGGAAACATGTGTGTTTCGAAGGGTCAAATTGATATTTTTTTTTGCGTGAATTATTCCGGCCTTACCATCTGTCACCATTCTGATAGAATTTGCGACTCTGACATACAAATTAGTTCAAATTTTGCCCACGACGGATCTACGAGAAGTCCGCAAAAAACACGCTGTTTACGCGTCTCGCGTCAAAACTACCGTGAAACTTTCCGTGGTATGGGTACAAAGGAAAGAACCAATGGGAACTCGTTACTTTCGTCGCCGAAGACCGGCTTTGGTGGAAACGGGTTTTAATGGGCATCAAAACGTCTTTGATTGTGTTGTCTGCGCGCATATACAAACACACCAAATCCTTCAATGTGTTAGAATTTTTGCATAAATTTGACCCTGTGCAAAGTTTTTTCTCAGCAAACACGGCATCAATCGTGCTGAATTAAGGCTTAATCGAAAGATTTTTTCATAATTAGTCTCTAGTTCAATTTTCAAGTCATCATCTGTTTCCTAAGCTTCGTAATTCGAGAAAATGACTTTCAGTTTTTACCCTCACTACCAAATTTTACTTTATTCAGAGATAATATACTCTAGCGAGCCTCAGGCCAGCAGACGACAGAGCTGTCAAATGTGGGGGGCAGCTGTCCCGAGACTCTACCGAGTCTCTTGATCCAGTTAATATCGCTCCGAAACATGTTCGACTCAACTCAAGTGATTCTTATAATTTTTCTTCTTCACTACTATCAAGAATTCTTCCACTACAAACCTCTATAAACCGCTCTTAGTCAATTATAACATTAGTAGTATCCAAATTTATCTTCACACAAACTTTATCCCGTAAATATTGCTCCAAAACTAGTTTGACTCAACTGAAGTGGTTGTAATCATTTTTTATTTTACTGCTACCAAGAATTATTCCACCACTAACCTCTACGAACACTCTTCAGTCAATTCTGAGGTTAGTGGTAATCGTATGCACCTTTAAACAGACTTTATCCCGTTAATATTACTCTGACACAAATTTGACTCAACTTAATTGCTTCGAATCCGTTTTTCTTTAACTACTATAAAAAATTCTTCCATTATTAACCTCGACGAACCTCCTCCAGCCAAGTCTAACGTTAGTAGTAATCGTATAGGTCTTGAAACAGTATTCACATCATAAGAATCGTTCTTAAAAAACACTCCAAAACAAATTTTTTTTTCTAATTTTTCTAATTTACTCCTAACGAATAAAATTGCACTACAATCTACTACTAACGTTTATCTACGAGTAACAGCCGGAAAAAACTGATTTTTCGAATTTCGGGGGATGACATTTTTTTACTGTTGAGACAGAGTTATTATAATTAGGAGATGGGAGAGAGATAAGAATTCAAATTATGTTTCAAAAGACAAAAATATATATTTATTAAGTATTAGTAGGTGAAAGTAAATAACGGTAATAATTATGACTGCTCTATTGAGCTCTCGATTCGCGACTGACCGCTCATCGATCGATACAATAAAAACAATACAAGAGTGAGAGCGAGCAACAAGCTGAGCTCTGTTGACCACACCCACTTTTTGAAAATCGAAGATCCCTTTTATTTTTCAACATTTACAATTTTTTTTATTTTTTTCGCATTACTGCTGACGAAAATAGCTTCACTACTATCCACTACTAATCAAAATCTTTCGAAAAACCATTAAAAAAACTAATTTTTCCAAAGTCGGGTGCTGAGTTCACACAGGTAAATCTGCACCCAAAATTTAGACATTCAAGATGGCGGATCCAATATGGCGGACCACAAATGCAAAAATTGTTTGATGAAAGCAAAATATGGTACTCGGGGGTTTTCGGAGTCGCTAATTACAAATGTAGACCCAAAATATCGAAATTCAAAATGGGGCATCCAACATGGTGGACCATAAATTCAAACGTTTTTTCATGGAAGCGAAAGTTGGTACTCGGGGGTTTTCGGGATCACTGATTAGAAATCTACTATCAAAATTTGGAAATTCGAGATGGCGGATACTATATGACGGGCGATAACTGCGAAAATCGTTTGATATGAAAGCGAAAGTTGGTACTCGGGGAAATAGGATTCGGCGTTGCCGATTACAAATCTGCACCTAAAATCGAAATCAAAATGGCGGATCCAATATGGTGGACCATAAATGCAAAAATTTATTGATGAAGGCGAAAGGTTGATAAAAAAGAAGTGATATCCTGGCCAAAAATCCCCTCCCCGGGGAAAAGAACCTTGGACAAGTACATTTGTTGACCCCCGTTTTCATTTGTTTTCACAGAAGAAAAAGTACAAAATTCTCAAAAAATTGGGAAGATAGAGAATAATTTACATTCAGCACTAAAATTTATATTATCAATAATAGGACGAGTATTTCATTGTCGCTTCGTCATTGAAAAAAGTCACCAATGTATATAAATAAAAATCAGTCAAATGAACAGAGGCCAGAAATAAATTAAGATAAAAGAAAATGTGGGGAAAAAAAATTCAAACGAAAAAAATTAGATTGAAAAATAATTTCGGCCGAAGTACTTGGCGAGTTTTTTGCTTAGCTAGGATCACGTAATGCATTTCTCATGATACAAACTCGCCAAGTACTCGCCAAGTATATATAACGGTCAAACTCTCAATCTTTCCACTGGAACTGGTACAGAGGAAAGGACCAATGGGAACTCGTTACTTTCGTCGCCGAAGACCGGCTTCAGTAAAAATGGGTTTTGACGGGCGTCAAAACGCCTTTGATTGCGTCATCTGCGCGCATATACAGACACACTAAATCCTTCAATGTGTTAGAATTTTTGTATAATCTTGACCCTGTGCAAAGTTTTTTCTCAGCAAATACGGAACCAATCGTGCTGTAATTAAGCTCAATCGGAGGGGAATTTCTCAATTAGTCTCGATCTGAATTTTGGAATTATCACATGTCACCTGAGTTTCGTAATTCGAGAAAATGACTTTCAGTATTTACCCCCACTACCGAAAATTGCTTTATTCAGAGATAATATATCCGGCGAGCCTCGGGCCAGCAGACGACAGAGCTGTCAAATGTACTTGTCCCGAGACTCTACCGAGTCTCTTGATCTCTTCAAACTTATTTTTCCATTGACCTAATTAGTCAGAAGTGGGGGGAACATACACGTGACAAACTTTGTTTAAAAAACGTTGACCTACTTTCCAAAAAATAATTTGGGGGGGGGGGGGCGGTGAAAACATTCTCGAGGGCTACCCGGCACCCCCCCCTCGGTTCGTGTCTCCGCTCGGGGTGATCGCGTCCATGCTAAAAGTGTCGGTAAATGTCGGTGTAGGGATCGTGGTGCAGAACCGGCCTTACCTATCTACTGGCATAAAATTGTCGACAGCTCGTAAAATAATGGAAATATCGATTTTTTTTTTATTCTTTAAGTTTCGTTTGTTTAAACATTTGCTAACAGAATCAATCATCAAATCTCAGCGACAAGAAAATCGTAATCCGGCCGGATTTCTACATTTTGAGCGCAGATTTGCAATCAGCGACCCAAAAACCTCTAAGCATAAGGTTCCATTCGATTGAAATCAATTTTCGCATTTTATCCCGCCATTTTGGATCGACCATTTTAAATTGATACATTTTGAGTACAGATTCGTAATCAGCAACCTTAAATCCCCCGGGAACCAAATTTTGTGAAAATCTAAAAACTGTTTTGTTCGCGTAATGGGAGTGAGCTCAAATTTTGAGTAGTCCGTGTTCTGATTAATTTTCACAGCCCCACCCTCTCGTCGCTCTTTCTGATTAACCGTTTGTTGTCCACACCCATAAAATAATTCTATATTAATTGTGTCAACAGGAAGGTGCCATGACCCGTGATTGTATCGATTCGAGAGAGAACAATATTCAAGTGCCGAAAGCTGATGTTGGTTTTGGGATCAAACAACCGGCAGACTCTGTGACTAAAAATAAAAGGTAGGCTTTGCATTCATTGGTATCAATTTGTTGATTTGTTTTTGAATATAGCTACATGCTGTGACCACAGTTTTTATCAAAAGACGCGATAGCGGTTCGACGCCAAGTATTAGAAAAATAAATGAAGGAAACATATATAAAAAAGCTAGTGCGAGCCGTGCCGCACTCTAATATGCTCCAATACGATGGTTTCATGACGTCATAAAAATTTCAAATCACTCTCGTGGACAAACAGGTTCATCGAAAAATCTCCAATTTTATTATAATTTAAGATTTTATTATAATTATAAAAAGAAAATCCGTCAACCCTATTACGAGAAATTTGATATTCGAAAATTCGGATTGGTCATTCTGGAAACTTTCTGTTTCTTGGATTCAGAAAGACGTGAGCCGTGCTTATTTACTTCTGGAGATACGTCCTTGGCGCAAAACGTCTACATTTTTCCCGTTTTGTTCGCTTAGTCCACTGAAAGTGACCACCCCCACTCATCGCGCGCCACTGAGCGAGAGTGGCAGACAGCACGAAAACAAGCCGGCGCGACGCGCTTGCAGCCGGCCTTGGACGCGTAACACGAAATTGCGACAAAATATAATAGCCTAGTCTGGCCAATATCAAGAGACTCGGTAGAGTCTGAAAGCTCTGTCTGTCGTCTGGTGGCTTGAGGCTCGCCCGAGTATATTATATCTGAATAAAACGATTCACGGTGGTGGGGGTGAAAACTGAAAGTCATTTTCTCGAATTACGAAGCTCAGGAGACAGATGATGACTTGAAAATTGAGCCGCAGATTACTTAAAAAAAATCTTTCGGTTGAGCCTTAAATCGGCACGATTGATAACGTATTTGCTGAGAAAAAACTTTGCACATCAGGCTCAAGATTATGCTAAAAATACCAACACATCGGAAGTTTGACGTGTCTGTATACGACACAATGAAAGGCCTTTCGATGCTATCGAGTTTCTGATTGGTCGCGAGTGACGACATATTTTGGTCGTGACTGACGATTTTCTGTATCTATATCGCTAATGTGTCAGCTGTCAAAGCTGCAAATTCATATTCAAGTGTTGACAAACCGAAAATGCGAAAGTACGTGCATAATAAAAAAAGTATTTAAATTCAGTGAACGAATAAAAAATAATAAAATGACTTTTCCGCGTAAAATCGTGATTTTGTGTTCTTTCAGTGCAGTTTCGGTGTTTCGTATTCAAGTGTCAATGAAAAAAAAGTGCGAAGACGTTAAAAAAAATAAAAAAATTCAACGTCAGTGGATGACGAAAAAGTGTTAGATCAAGAGACTCGTCAAGAGTGTTGTAAGTGTGTGGAGTGCGGGGTTACGTGCGGCGATCATTTTTTGAGAAAGTTTTGTACTTTCACCCAAGTCGCTCTCAGGCGATAAAAGGAACAATTTCCGTTTGGTCACGAATGATTCGTCTTCACCGATCCCGCGTAACGTTTGCACGGTTTTATTTGAACGTGTTTTTGTAAAAGTGTCAGTGATATCGAAAAGATAACCCCACTGTTGAGTGAGGTTATTAGGCAGTTGTTGTCGGGAATCGCAACGTACTCCTCATCATGGAATATATACAGCATGCCGAGAACTCAACAACAAGATCAACGTCAAAGTACGAAGTTATTCGATTCTGAAATGTCACCGGTCTCGCTCATTCATTTTGACAGCGAAGACCGGTGTTGGAGTATTGGAGTAGTATATGGAAAGGTATTTATTATTTATCATAGCAAAACTCTTTAGCTTATGTACAGCATTTATTTAAACAGCATGCCCAGAACTCATCAACGAGATCCACATCAAAGAACGATGTTACTTGATCATGACATGTCACCATGAGCAATTTGCATAAAAAGTTATGGGCCGGACAAGTACTCTGTGCGCATACGCTCAACGTACGGTGGTGAACGTTTAACAAATTGTTACCAATCAAACAATATTGGTGGCCTCAAGTTATGTAACCTGTGGCCCATTTTTGCAATTTTTCCACGTTGGCTAAAGTTTTTCAATTCCGATCGTGGAACGGTGTTGAAAAATTTCACTTCTGAAAATCTAAGGGGGCTAGATAACCTATTGATAAGTTATAAGTCGAGCGTCGCACCGCTGAGCCGCCGTACATGCGCGACAGTCTAGAGCAATTTGCGAAAATGAAATGTTCCCTCTCCGTTTGTCTGACTGGAATCATAAAAGTCTTCGCCCACGCTGAAAAATTAAAAGAATGGGCTTAAACTTTTCTATTTCAATCGGGGGAACAGAGTGGGGGGAATCGCATGTCCGGAAATTCGAGGGGCATGGATAACTAATTAAATACCATTGAAACTTTTGTACAAGTTTAATATTGAAAATTTTAATAAATACCATTGAAATTCTTGTCCGAGTATTGATATTGTAAATTTTGATCCTGTACATAAATGAAATGTAGACTTTTTTCGTTTCAAATCTATTTTTGTAACTTATTAGCAACTCTTCTCCAGCGACAATTGATTTCTTATTTCTCGTTACTCAATTCTCAGACATCGATGGAACACTTGTTATTTTATTGATATCTGAAATTTAAGTGCTGAACGAAAATCATGGACTTTTATTATCATTTTTTAAGGGGTGCCTTTTTGGAAGGATTTTCTTTTTTCTTGTTAATTGATGTTCAGACATCAATAGGTTACTTGTCCTTTTATTGATATGAAAAATTTTAGTGATGAACGAAAATCATGGACTTTTATTATTATTATTATTGTGCCATTTCTACATTTTCTTGTATTTTCTTCAATCTTTTCGAATTTTTTTTTAAGAGGACATTTTCTGGGGTTTTCCTCTATTCTCTAATTTTTTCAGGGTTTCAAGTTTGTTGCCGGGAGTCGTTCTGAAGAGTTTTTTTTAGGTGATTTACATTTTCTTGTATTTTCTTCAGTCATTTACAATTTCTTTTGAGAGAATTTTTTCTGGGGTTTTTCTCTATCCTTTATTATTTTAGGGTTTTTGATTTTATGAGGGTAGTCGTTCAGGAGTGTTTTTTCTTGTGTTTCTTTACTCTTTCATTTACTTTTTCCTTTTTCCTCTTCTACTCTTTCCTTACTATTTCCTTTTTGTTTATCTTTTTTTTCTATAAGATTTTTCTAGGAGCTTGAATTTTTTGTGGAAGGTAGATTTTTGTTTAAAGATTTTTCTGTGAAAACAGATGGAAACGGGGGTCACCAACAAATGTACTTGTCCAGGGTTTTTTTTCCCCGGCGAGGGGATTTTGGCCAGGATATCATTCCTTTTTTCTGAACACCATCAAAACCTGGAGTTTTCACGTATTTGCATTATAACATCGTGAATTTATTTCAATGATTTTAGTATCTACTCTCCACTCCACTTATGTAACATTAGATAATAAAAGCTATTATTCACCATAATTAACTTTCATTTTGGTTGTTCACAGTATTGCAGTGTTCTGTTTTTCTAGTGAAAGGTTCAATGGAGTCCAGAAAAAAAATCGAAATGAGAATAAACTTGAAAAAAAAAATTTTCAAACGAAAAAAAATAGATTGAAAAAAAAATTTCGGAGGAAGTACTTGGCGAGTTCGTAACAATGAGAAATACATTAAGTGATCCAAGCTAAGCAAAAAAACTCGCCAAGTACTTCGGCCGAAATGTTTTTTTCAATCTATTATTTTTCGTTTGAAATTTTTTTTTTCAAGTTTTTTATCATTTCGATTTTCTTTCTGGACTCTGTTCTTCTAACCGATTTTTATTTTTGTACATTTTGGTGACCTTTATCAATGCCTAGCTAATTTTTTTTTTTTTTTAATACTCCATCCTCAAGCGACAATAAAATACTTGTCCTATTATTCATATTATAAATTTTAGTGCTGAGCTTAAACCATTGGCGTTTCCATTTCTTTTTTTGTAAAGTAATTATTTTTTTTTTATGCGCAAATTGATCATTTACTTGTAGACTCTATTTTTTGTAATTTGCAGTAAAGTTATTTTATTGAATCAATCTTGTTTTTCCTGGCTCGATCTTGCCAAATTTTCAAACATTTCGTACTGTTTTGGGTAATTTTTTTTCTGTGACAACAAATGGAAACAGGGGTCAACAAATGTACTTGTCTAAGGTTTTTTCCCCGGGGAGGAGATTTTTGGCCAGGATATAACTTCTTTTTTCTAACCAGCTCCGAATCCTACAATTTTTACATGATAACAGATAATTCTCGAATATGACTTAATCATTAAAACCCTAGCTTAATATAAAATATGAAATGTGATGCTATAAAGAACAAGGGAACGAACTTGGTACAGCTTGCACAAACAAAGCGCAGAAATTCATTCCAATCAATACCTTACCAAGGAACTCAACGCAGCCTGCAAAAATGAAGCACGCAGGCATAAAGCGGTGAAACTGAGTACAGCACAGTAGCCTGCAGCAACTTTAGTATTTTCAGTAATTGGATAAAAGTATTTGTTGCGTGTCACACTCTCAGCAATATGAATTACAATAACATCAAGAGACTCGGTAGAGTCTCGGGACAAGTACATTTGACAGCTCTGTCTGTCGTCTGCTTGCCCGAGGCTCACCCGAGTATATTATCTCTGAATAAAACGATTTCAAGGGTGGGGGGAAACTCTTTCTTGAATTACTAAGCCCAGGCGTCATCTTATGATTTGAAATTTGAACTGGAGACTAATTAAGTTATCCCCCCTCGATTGAGCCATAAATCAACCCGATTGATGCCGTAATTGCTGAGAAAAAACTTTGCACGGGCAAATTTATGCGATGATCGAAGTATGCGTGCGTGTATGTATATGACACAGAGGAAGGGCTCGTGTGGCCATTGTGTTTCTGATTGGTCGCGACTGACGACATATCCCTGTGTTCCCATTCGACAAAAAGTTTTGGATACGAGTAACACGAATAACACCAATACGTCTTCATATGAATGTGTCCTTTCATTTCGCAGACATACAGAAACGTTCGAAAATCGGAAATCGGGAAAAGAGTTCAAGAGACTCGGCAGAGTCTCGGGTTCAAGTGTCGACGAAAGAAAAGTGCGAAGACGTTAAAAAAAAAAGTCAACGTCAGTGGATGACGAAAAAGTGTTAGGTCAAGAGACTCGTCAAGAGTGTTGTAATAGTGTGTGTAGTGCGGGGTTAAGTGCGGTTCCTATCTATATCGCTAAAGTGTCAGCTGTCACAGCTGCAATATCTATATCTCTAATGTGTCAGCTGTCAAAGCTGCAAATTTATATTCGAGTGTTGACAAACCGAAAATGCGGAAGTACGCACATGAAAAAAAGTTATTTCGATTCAGTGAACGATTAAAATAATACGTATAAGATCGTTATTTTGGGTGGTCCAATTAATAAGTGATAGAAATTTCGCTCATGTGTCAGTTGTACAAGTCGCAAGCTCATATTCCAGTGTCGACAAACAGAAGTGCGAAAACGTAAAAAAAAATATTTTAAAGTTCAGTGATTAACATAAAAGTGTTTCAATGAATTGATTTGTGAAAAAATATTAAATAATTTAAAAAAATCTGCGAATTCGTGTAGCTGGATTAAGTGCTATAAAATACATCGAAACATAACCTCAAAGATTCAGTGGCAAACGTTTTAAAAATGTGTGAACTCTCAAATGGTGTTGATGTTTAGATCGTGGAACGCAACGAGATTTTTTTTTCAAGCATGTCCCTCATATTTTTGTCCCACATCAAGACATATTTTTCGTAAAAGGGTGTGTGTGCGTGATGAAACCTAGTGACCAAAATGTATCTTGTTCATTAATAAAAACTTGTAAAAACAAGGAGTCTTGATGAAATGTTTATTTTCAAAAATTTACATGTGACTATTCTTGTGGAATCATGATTTTCAATACTTTTCAGTTGCGGTCTACGAATCAACCAAAAAACTCCCAATATTCTACACGCTAGGCTAACTTCCTTCGCTTTTCCTTTTAGGCATTCGACTGCAGCTTTTCTTATCAACTGGAGTTTCGCTGATTATGTGAACGTTGTATTCACGGAACATCTTCGCCAACAAGTTTACACATCAAAATGTCAGCAATAATATGATGACATGACTCGGTCAGGCTTGTGCAAGATTCGAGTGAAACCTCAATTATGACAAAAAAATCAAGATATTGAATATTTCTTCAATTCTATAGTGTGCGTTGTAGCAGAATTGCTATAAATGTTTCTATACAGTATCAACTTCATCCTCCCGGCAATGTTTCTTCTCATAGCATTAAAATTCTTATCGCTGAGATGCAATAAAAGTTTGTGTCAAAATTTTTCCCTACTCCGAAGACACCGCAGGCTGTAGTAAACTGAGTTGAGGTTCTTCGCTTTGTCCATTAGGTTTGAATGGAACTACCAAAGCTGACGCAATGGACCATTTACTCTTCTTAATGAATACATTAAAACTATTGTCTCTTTCGCATAAGAGATAATGGTTGTTGCAGCTCAACGGCAACACTGTTTTCTTTGCAAATAATTGATACGAATTTTCATTGTTTGGTAACGGTCAATTCTTTTTGTAAATTCTTTATTCAAGATTAAATTACTTTTGCCATCAAGTATTTCAATGTGAAAATGTATTCTGTGGACAATCTACTTTTCACTTTTCCTTGAAAAAAAAAAAAAAAAAAAAAAAAAAAAACAAGGAAGCGGGCTCGTTCCACTCTTACCATAAATTAAATAAAGAACTGAGACAAAATTAGAATCGGATATGAGAATTATGTTTTTAAACAAAAAATATAAAATTATGAATGAAGTGAAAATAAGAATTCATACACATGGTACATCAGGTACCATAATAGCATAAACCATCATTTTCATCAAACCATCTAATGAATACTTATATTAAAGTTTTGATAAACATGCTCCGTCGCTGTCTTACAGAATGGAATGTGCACTTTCATCCAGTCATCATTTATCCAAGCTGATAAGATACCTTCATGTTATTCGATATAAATGAACCCAGAGTGTTGTCAAAGGTAGCTTGCGTGGAAGCAGAAATTTTGATTTGCTTTAGCCGGTCGAGGCAATTTTATAATCAGTTTGTCTGAAAATGGTTTTACCGCTGTGCTGAATGTCTCTTTTTTTTACGTGCAGTTTTATTTGCCATTGGTTATTCATATTCGCGAATCAAATTTGCATTTTCATTCTGAAAGTGAAATTCAGGGTCAAAATTTTCATACATAAAAGCAAAATTTAATTTTTTTCCTTCAATTCTAGGAATTACAATTTTCAATATTTTTTGTTTCAATTAGAGAAATGGATATTTTTTTGCAAATTGATTCGCTAATTTCAATTCGAGTATTTTTGAATACTCGAATTTCAATTCGAGTATTTTTGAATACTCGAATTGAAATTTGGATTTTTAATTATAGTTAAAGTATTAGTAAAATTTGGATTTTTAATTAGTTAGTAAAATTAGTAGTATGTTAAATGAGTGATTAGTTTAGTACTCAATTGGAATTTGCGTTTTTTTATTCGGTACATAATTCAAATACTTGTGATTTCTATTCAGGAATTGAAATTTAGTTGATAATTCGGAATACCCCAAATTTATAAAAACAGAAATCTAAATAAGAAAAATAATTTCAGTACCCCAAATTTCTGTTGGTGAACTGGTATTTGGTATATAATTTGAATGACTTTAAATTCCAATTCGAGATCTGAAATTCAGTACATCATTTCAATCGCAAAATATATTTTGCAAATTTGGCCCATTATTTTAACTATTTTAAATCTTGATTCAGGATCTGAAATTTAGTACATATCTTTATGTACCGTAAATTTTGATTCGGAAATGGGAATTTAGTGAACGATTTGAGGTACTTCAATTTGTACAACGGGAAATCGAATTTTGTACATACCTTCAATACCCTGAAATTTATTCGGGAATCAGAATCTGGTACATAATTGGAATAACTTGCAGTTCTATATCGATAATTCAAATTTAGTACATGATTTTAATACCCCAGATTGGTATTAGCGAGATAAGGTTTTGATATACGCTATTTTTTTCATTTTACGTACAATTTTTCCGTCGATGGTCCCTTTTTCGCCAAATAACCAGCAGTGACGGAATTATTCATTTATTTCGCTTTAGCCAAGCTATAATACTTACAATAATCGAAATTAATTAGTAAAATAGTATTAAGTATGTTCCTAATAATTTTTTTCATTTTTTGAAGGCTTCCTAAAGTTGCCCAAATGATTCGCAAACGAACCCTTAATCTTTTGTAAAAATGGGTTCGAAAGGGTCAGCCATATAGCTAACTTTGATTAACAAACAATTACCAATCGAATAAAAAAAATCAAGACTCGATAGAGTCTCGGGACAAGTACATTTGACAGCTCAGTCTACCGTTTGCTGGCCCAAGGCTCATCCGAGTATAATATCTCTAAATAAAACGATTCGCGGTGGTGGGGGTAAAAACTGAAAGTCATTTTCTCGAATTACGAACTTCAGGAGACACGTGATAATTTCAAAAGTAATCTGGAGACAACTAGTTAAGAAATTCCCGTTTGATTGAACCTAACTACAGCACGAATGATTGCGTATTTCCTGAGAAAAAACTATATGCGCAGGGTCCAGATTATGCGAAAATTCCAAACCATTGAAGGATTTGGTGTGTCTGTATTTGCACGCAGCAGATGATACAATCGAAGGCGTTTTGATTTCCATCGAAACCCATTTTCACCAAAGCCGTTCCCGGCGATAATAGCATCAGCAGGTGGTGGGGGTAAAAACTGGAAGTAATTTTCTCGAATTACGAAGCTCAGGAGACAGACGATGACTTAAAAATTGAACTGGATACTAATTATGAAAAAAAAATTTCGATTGAGCCTTAAATCAGCACGATTGATGTTGTATTTTCTGCGAAAAAACTTCGCAAAGGGTCAAGATTATGCATAAATTCCAACACGTTAAGGGATTTCGTGTATTTGTATTGGCCCGCAGACGACACAATCAAAGGCGTTTAGATGTCCATTTATTCAAAACCCATTTCCACCAAAGCCGTTCGTCGGCGACAAAAGCATCGAGTTCCGATTGGTCACGATTGCCTCGTTTTCACTCTGTACCGATCCACTGGAAAGTTTGAACGTTGGACGGTTATCAAGAGACTCGGCAGAGTCTCGGGACAAGTACATTTGACAGCTCTGTCGTCTGCTGACCCAAGGCTCGCCAGAGTTTATTATCTCTGAATAAAGCAATTTTCGGTGGTGGGGGTAAAAACTTGAAGTCATTTTCCCGAATTACGAAACTCAGGAGACATTCCATATCTCCTGAGTTTCGTAATTCCTGATCATTCCAAAATTCAGATCGAGACTTATTGAGAAATTCCTATTCGATTGAGCCTAATTACAGCACGATTGGTTGCGTATTTGCTGATAAAAAACTTTGCACATTGTCAAGATTATGCAAAAATTGTAACACATTGAAATATTTCGTGTGTCTGTATATGCGCGCAGACGACACAACCAAAGGCGTTTTGATGCCCATCAAAACGCATTTTCACTGAAGCCGGTTTTCGGCGACGAAAGTAACGAGTTCCTATTGGTTCTTCCCTCTGTAGCGATCCAGCGGAAAGTTTGAGAGTTTGACGGTTATAACTATATTGCTAATGCGTCAGCTGTCAAAGCGACATAGTGCGAAGTGCAGGACGTGTCGTCACGGATCTTTTATAAATTCGGAAAAAAATCTTTATTTCGTTATTCGGTTAATAAATAATAAGTTCGAAGTGTCCGTGATTATTAGCTATATCTCTCCATTCGGGAAAAATGCTTTATTTCGGTACTCGGTTAATAAAAAAATACGAATGAAGTCGCGAGTTTGGGTGGTTCAATAAGTGATAGGAATTTTGCTGATGTGTCAGCTGCTACAAGTCGCAAGTTTATATTTAAGTGTCAACAAACGAAAAGTGCAAACAGAGTGCAAAAGCGTAAAAAAAAGGTATTTTGAAGTCGAATGAATAACGAAAACGTGTTTTATTCACTTATGATTTGTGATGAAATAAAATAACTCCAATGAAACCGTGAATTCGTCAAGTCGGAATAAGTGCTAAAAATACATCGCGACATAACCTCAAAAATTCAGTGACAGGCGTTCTAAAAATGTGTGAACTCTCAAATCAATGGTGTTGATGTTTAGATCGTGGAACGCGACGAGTTTTTTTTCAGGCATGTCCCTCATATTCGTGTCCCAAATCAAGAGACATTTTTTCTCATAAGTGATCATGTGCGTGATGAGAGTAGTTACCAAAATGCATCTTATTCATTAATAAAAACTTGTAAAAAGAAGGAGTGTTGATGAAATGTTTATTTTTAAAAATTTACATGTGACTATTCTTGTGGAATCATGATTTTCAATACTTTTCGCAGTTGCGGTCTACGAATCAACCAGCAAACTCCCAATATTCTACACGCTAGGCTAACTTCCTTCGCTTTTCCTTTTAGGCATTCGACTACAGCTTTTCTTATCAACTGCAGTTTCGCTGATTATGTGAACGTTGTATTCAAGGAACATCTTCGCCAACAAGTTTATACATCAAAATGTCAGCAATAATATGACGACATGACTCGGTCAGGCTTGCGCAAGATTCGAGTGAAACCTCAATTATGACAAAAAAATCAAGATATTGAATATTCCTTCAATTCTGTAGTGTGCATTGTAGCAGAATTGCTATGAATGTTTTTATACAGTATAAACTTCATTCTCCCAGCAATGTTTCTTCTCATAGCATTAAAATTCTTATCGCTGAGATGCAATAAAAGTTTGTGTCAAAATTTTTCCCTACTCCGAAGACACCGCAGGCTGTAGTAAACTGAATTGCGGTTCTTCGCTTTGTCCATTAGGTTTGAATTAGACTACCAAAGCTGACGCAATGGACCATTTACTATTCTTAATGAATACATTAAAACTATTGTCGCTTTCGCATAAGAGATAATGGTTGTTAGTTGCAGCTCAACGGCAACACTGTTTTCTTTGCAAATAATAATTGATACGAATTTTCATTGTTTGGTAACGGTCAATTCTTTTTGTAAATTCTTTATTCAAGATTAAATTACTTTTGCCATAAAGTATTTCAATGTGAAAATGTATTCTGTGGACAATCTACTTTTCACTTTTCCTTGAAAAAAAAAAAAAAAAAAAAAAAAAAAGAAACAAGGAAGCAGGCTCGTTCCACTCTTACCATAAATTAAATAAAGAACTGAGACAAAATTAGAATCGGATATGAGAATTATGTTTTTAAACAAAAAATATAAAATTATGAATGAAGTGAAAATAAGAATTCATACACATGGTACATCAGGTAGCATAATAGCATAAACCATCATTTTCATCAAACCATCTAATGAATACTTATATTAAAGTTTTGATAAACATGCTCCGTCGCTGTCTTACAGAATGGAATGTGCACTTTCATCCAGTCATCATTTATCCAAGCTGATAAGATACCTTTATGTTATTCGATATAGATGAACCCAAAGTGTTGCAAAAGGTAGCTTGCGTGGGAGCAGAAATTTTAAATTGCTTTAGCCGGTCGAGGCAATTTTATAATCAGTTTGTCTGAAAATGGTTTACCGCTGTGCTGAATGTCTCTTATTTTTTACGTGCAGTTTTATTTTCTATTGGTTATTTATATTCGCGAATTAAAGTTGTATTTTCATTCTGAAAGTGAAATTCAGGGTCAAAATTTTCATTCATGAAAGCAAAATTGAATTTTTTCCCTTCAATTCTAGAAATTACAATTTTCAATATTTTTTGTTCCCATTAGGGGAATGGATATGTTTTTGCAAATTGATTCGCTAATTTCAATTCGAGTATTTTTGAATACTCGAATTTGGATTTTTAATTAGTTAAAGTATTAGTAAAATTTGGATTTTTAATTAGTTAGTAAAATTAGTAGTATGGTAAATGAGTGATTAGTTTGGTACTCAATTGGAATTTCCGATTTTTTATTCGGTACATAATTTAAATACTTGTGATTTCTATTCAGAAATTGAAATTTAGTTGATAATTCGGAATACCCTAAATTAATAAAAACAGAATTCTAAATAATAAAAATAATTTCAGTACCCCAAATTTCCGTTGGTGAATTGGTATTTGGTATATAATTTAAATGACTTCAAATTCCAATTCGAGATGTAAAATTCAGTACATAATTTCAATCGCAAAATGTATTTTGCAAATTTGCTCATGATGAGCAAATTGCATAAAAAGTTATGGGCCGGACAAGTACTCTGTGCGTATACGCTGAACGTACGGTGGTGAACGTTTAACAAATTGTTACCAATAAGATTTTTCCATTCCCATCGAGCGAACAATGTGGAAGAATTGCACTTTCGAAAACTATTTGTTGTTAATCTTTTCTCAAACACCAATAAATATCATTCTAAATGTAAGTGCTGAACGTGAATCATCATCTTTTTCGATTTTTAATTTTTTGTACTCTATTTTTTTTTTTTGTTATCCACCAATTACTCTTTTTTCTCTTTGATCCTATTTCCAGACTCGTTTTTATATGTATCACTATTTTTGTAACTTGGTACCTCTTTTGAAAACCAAGCTATTTTTGTTTTCTCGTTGATCTATTCTCAAGCATATTATTTCAACGCTGAACATAAATCGTTGTCTCTTTAATTTTTTGTAGACTAGGTTCTTTTGTTTGTTAAAACCCTTTCATTTCTTTTCATTTGGGTACTGTTTTTTTCGACCGATTTTTCTTTTTGTAGATTGGTAACTCTTTTCGATTGATTGTTTAAATATTTCTTATAAGTCTATTATATTATCAAGCTCCAATGAAATACTTGTCCTGTTGTTGATATTAAACATTTCAGCGCTGAACGTAAATCGTTGTCCTTTCAACTTTTTTGCAGACTAGAGGTTTTTGTGTTTGTTATACACCCCTTTTAATTTTTTTCATGTTGACTGTTTTTTTTTCGACCGGTTTTTTTTTGTTCTATAATCAAGCACCAATGAAAACTTGTCCTGTTATTGATATTAAAAATTTCAGCACTGAACGTAAATTATTGTCTCCACGATTTTTTTATAAACTAGGTTTATCATTTGTTTGTTATACACCCCGTTTTTATTTTTTCATTTGGAGCGGTTTTTCTTTTTGCTAGGCTGGTTTTCTTTTCAACCACTAACTGCTTTTTTTTTAATTTTCTCATGAATCTATTGTCGAGCATCAATGAAATACTTGTCCCATTATTGATATTATAAATTTTAGTCCTGAACGTAACTCATTGGCTTCTTCATATTTCATGTTGTCGAGTAGTTATTTTTCTTATGCAGCAATTATTTTTCTTTAAGAGTCTGTTTTTTTTTCATCGGATGCTCCACTTTTTTGGGCGGGGAGGAGGAAGTAGTTTTTTCTAGGGTTTTTTTTCTGGTGGGTGTTTGGTAAGTTTCAGGGAACTAGTTCGGCTGGGTTGTTTTTTTTCTCGAATTTCTTTTTTTTTTGCTGGCGAGAGTTGTAGCATTTTGTCGGTATTTTTTGTGACAGCGATTCGTTCGATTTTTTCCGTAGCATTATTTTTTTTCTTTTTGGCAAGGGGCTTCTTTTTAAAAATCTATTCTGCCATTTTTTCCATGTTTTTTTGGGGGGTAGTAATCAAAGGCGTTTTTTTGACAGGGTTTTGTTAAGGTTTTTTTTGAGAGGAGAGGGAGTATTCCTTTTTTCGAATTTTATTTTTCCTTTTTGGCCAGGGACTTCTTTTCCTCAAATCTATTCTGGCATTTTTTTGTATGTTTATTTGGGGGTTGTAATTATTTTAGGCGTTTTTTGGCAGGGTTTTGTTAGGGTATTTTTGGCAAAAGGCTTTTTTCCTCAAATTGTTTCATTTTTTTAAGGGGGGAGGGGGCGAGGGATTTTCCTTTTTGGCCAGGGAGTTTTCTTTCTCAAATTATCAAATCTATTCTGGCATTTTTGCTATGTTTTTTTGGGGGTTTCATTATTTTTTGGGTTAGGGGGGGTAAGATAAATATGATGGGAAGTCCTAGACTTAAGCCATATAGAGAAAATGATGGCACACTTTTTGTATATATCATCATGCGCGCACTTTAAAAATCATCAAATATTGAGTATTCACAGTTCATTCTCAAGACCTAATTTCCATCCAGATCTTACACCTAGATAACAGTCAGAAAAAACCCAGTTGAAAATGAAACCTGCCGTGGAATATCGAAAAGGAAAATCGACGGAACTTAGCACACCATGTGGAATGTTTGGATGTATTTTTGTTTATTTGGAGACTGCAAATAAAAAGAATTAGAAATCAATAACAAAAGTGATTTATGAACTCTACAATAAGCATTTCATCAACACACAATTGTATTACAAGTTTTTATTCATGAACACACGATACATTTTCGTCACAAGTATTTTCATGCTCTCACTATTGAGGAACACATGTCCATTTGAGAGGAGAATCTAAGTGAGATGATTGAACAAAAAACTCGTTGCGATCTACGATCCAAATATCAACGACGTTATTTTTGAATTCACACAGTTTCAGAACGTCGGCCACTGATTTTTTAAGGTTATGTTTCGATGTATTTTCTAGCACTTATTCCACCCTCACGAATTGAAGATTTCATTTGAATAATCTTACATCTTCACGAATTACGTCAATCTAACACTTTTTCGTCATCCACTAACGTTGAAAGATTTCATTATTTTGAACGTCCGCGCACTTTTCGGTACTTGACACTTGAATACGAAACACTGAAACTGCACTGAAAGAACACAAATCCACGATTTTACGCGGAAAAAGTCATTCTATTATTTTTTATTCGTTCACTGAATTTAAATACTTTCTTTTATTATGCACGTGCTTCCGCATTTTCGGTTTGTCAACACTCGAATATAAATTTGCAGCTTTGACAGCTGACAGATTAGCGATATAGATATAACCGTCCAACGTTCAAACTTTCCACCGGATCAGTACAGAGGAAAGACGAGGCAGCCGTGACCAATCGGAACGCGATGCTTTTTTCGCCGGCGAACGGCTTTTGTGGAAATGGGTTTTGAATGGACATCAAAACGCCTTTGATTGGGTCGTCTGCGTGCAAATACAAAAACACCAAATCTTTCAACGTGTTGGAATTTTTGCATAATCTTAACCCTCTGCAAAGTTTTTTCGCAGGAAATACGCAATCAATCGTGCTATAGTTAGGTTCACTTTTGAAAATATCACATATGTCTCCTGAAGTGCGTAATTCGAGAAAATGACTTTCAGTTTTTACCCCCACCACCGCGAATCGTTTCATTTAGAGATAATATACTCGGATGAGCCTTGGGCCAGCAGACGGCGGACTGAGCTGTCAAATGTAATTGTCCCGAGACTCTACCGAATCTCTTGATTTTTTTATTCGATTGGTAATTGTTTGTTCATCAAAGGTAGCTATATGGCTGACCCTTCCGAACTCATTTTCACAAAAGATTAAGGATTCGTTTGCGAATCATTTGGCCAACTTTATGAAGCCTTTAAAAAATGAAAAGAATGATTAGGAACATACTTAATACTATTTTACTATTTAATTTCGATTGTTGTAAGTATTATAGCTTGGCTAAAGCAAAACAAATGAATAATTTCATTACTGCTGGTTATTTGGGGAAAACGGGACCATCGACGGAAAAATTGTACGCGAAATGAAACAAATTGCGTACAACAAAATGATGTACCGAATCTTATTTCGCAAATAACAATCCGGGGTAATAAAATCATGTACTAAATTTGAATTATCGATATAGAACTGCAAGTTATTCCAATTATGTACCTGATTCCGATTCCCGAATAAATTTCAGGGTATTGAAGGTATGTACAAAATTCGAATTCCCGTCGTACAAATTGGGGTACCTCAAATCATTCACTAAATTCCCATTTCCGAATCAAAATTTACGGTACATAAAGAAATGTACTAAATTTCAGATCCTGAATCAAGATTTTAAATAATTAAAATAATGTGCCAAATTTGCAAAATACATTTTGCGATTGAAATCATGTACTAAATTTTAGATCTCGAATTGGAATTTAAAGTCATTCAAATTATATACCAAATTCCAATTCACCAACGGAAATTTGGGGTACTGAAATTTCTTTTCTTATTTAGATTTCTGTTTTCATAAATTTAGGGTATTTCGAATTATCAAATGTGACGAGGCACGGTCCAGCAATGATGAGCGAATAAAAAGGTGATCCGAGTGGGACTCGATCCCGGGACCCGCGGAGTCTGAGTCCCGAGCGCTAACCACTGCGCTAGGGCCACCTTTATTCTAACTTATATTGCCAGACCGTGACATCAACTAAATTTCAATTCCTGAATAGAAATCACAAGTATTTAAATTATGTACCGAAGAAAAAATCGCAAATTCCAATTGAGTACTAAACTAATTACTCATTTAAAATACTACTAACTTTACTAACTAATTAAAAATCAAAATTTTACCAATACTTTAACTAATTGAAATTAGCGAATCAATTTGCAAAAAAATTTCCATTCCTCTAATGGAAACAAAAAAATTGAAAATTGCAATTCCTAGAAGTGAAGGAAAAAATTTTAATTTTGCTTTTTTGAATGAAAATTTTGACCCTGAATTTCACTTTCAGAATGAAAATGCAACTTTAATTCGCGAATATAAATAACCAATAGAAAATAAAACTGCACGTAATAAATAAGAGACATTCAGCACAGCGGTAAACCATTTTTAGCCAAACTGATTATAAAATTGCCTCTACCGGCTAAAGCAAATCAAAATTTCTGCTTCCACGCAAGCTACCTTTTGCAACACTCTGGGTTCATTTATATCGAATAACATAAAGGTATCTTATCAGCTTGGATAAATGATGACTGGATGAAAATGCACATTCCATTCTGTAAGACAGCGACGGAGCATGTTTATCAAAACTTTAATATAAGAATTCATTAATTGGTCTGATGAAAATGATGGTTTATGCTATTATGCTACCTGATGTACCATGTGTATGAATTCTTATTTTCACTTTATTCATAATTTTATATTTTTTGTTTAAAAACATAATTCTCATATCCGATTCTAATTTTGACTCTGTTCTTTATTTAATTTATGGTAAGAGTGAAACGAGTCTGCTTCCTTGTTTTTTTTTTTTTTTTTCAAGGAAAAGTGAAAAGTATATTGCCCACAGAATACATTTTCACATTGAAATACTTGATGGCAAAAGTAATTTAATCTTGAATAAAGAATTTACAAAAAGAATTTACTGTTACCAAGAGAAAACAGTATTGCGGTTGAGCTTCATCTACCAACCATTATCTCTTATGCGAAAGAGACAATGGTTTGAATGTATTCATTAAGAATAGTAAATGGTCCATTGCGTCAGCTTTGGTAGTTCCATTCAAACCTAACGGACAAAGCGAAGAACCTCAGTTTAGTTTACTACAGGCTGCGGTGTCTTCGGAGTAGGGAAAAATTTTGACACAAACTTTTATTGCATCTCAGCGATAAGAATTTTAATGCTATGAGAAAAAACATTACCGGGAGAATGAAGTTGATACTGTATAAAAACATTCATAGCAATTCTGCTACAATGCACACTACAGAATTGAAGGAATATTCAATATCTTGATTTTTTTTGTCATAATTGAGGTTTCACTCGAATCTTGCGCAAGCCCGACCGAGTCATGTCGTCATATTATTGCTGACATTATGATGTATAAACTTGTTGGCGAAGATGTTCCGTGAATACAACGTTCACATAATCAGCGAAACTGCAGTTGATAAGAAAAGCTGTAGTCGAATGCCTAAAAGGAAAAGCGAAGGAAGTTAGCCTAGCGTGTAGAATATTGGGAGTTTGCTGGTTGATTCGTAGACCGCAACTGCGAAAAGTATTGAAAATCATGATTCCACAAGAATAGTCACATGTAAATTTTTAAAAATAAACATTTCATCAACACTCCTTCTTTTTACAAGTTTTTATTAATGAATAAGATGCATTTTGGTAACTACTCTCATCACGCACATGATCACTTATGAGAAAAAATGTCTCTTGATTTGGGACACGAATATGAGGGACATGCCTGAAAAAAAACTCGTCGCGTTCCACGATCTAAACATCAACACCATTGATTTGAGAGTTCACACATTTTTAGAACGCCTGTCACTGAATTTTTGAGGTTATGTCGCGATGTATTTTTAGCACTTATTCCGACTTGACGAATTCACGGTTTCATTGGAGTTATTTTATTTCATCACAAATCATAAGTGAATAAAACACGTTTTCGTTATTCATTCGACTTCAAAATACCTTTTTTTTACGCTTTTGCACTCTGTTTGCACTTTTCGTTTGTTGACACTTAAATATAAACTTCCGACTTGTAGCAGCTGACACATCAGCAAAATTCCTATCACTTATTGAACCACCCAAACTCGCGACTTCATTCGTATTTTTTTATTAACCGAGTACCGAAATAAAGCATTTTTCCAGAATGGAGAGATATAGCTAATAATCACGGACACTTCGAACTTATTATTTATTATCCGAATAACGAAATAAAGATTTTTTTCCGAATTTATAAAAAATCCGTGACGACACGTCCTGCACTTCGCACTATGTCACTTTGACAGCTGACACATTAGCAATATAGTTATAACCGTCAAACTCTCAAACTTTCCGCTGGATCGCTACAGAGGGAAGAACCAATAGGAACTCATTACTTTCGTCGCCGAAGACCGGCTTCAGTGAAAATGTGTCTTTACACATTGATTGTGTCGTCTGCGCGCATATACAGACACACGAAATATTTCAATGTGTTAAAATTTTTGCATAATCTTGACAATGTGCGAAGTTTTTTATCGGCAAATACGCAACCAATCGTGCTGTAATTAGGCTCAATCGAATAGGAATTTCTCAATAAGTCTCGATCTGAATTTTGGAATGATCAGGAATTACGAAACTCAGGAGATATGGAATGTCTCCTGAGTTTCGTAATTCGGGAAAATGACTTCAAGTTTTTACCCCCACCACCGAAAATTGCTTTATTCAGAGATAATAAACTCTGGCGAGCCTTGGGTCAGCAGACGACAGAGCTGTCAAATGTACTTGTCCCGAGACTCTGCCGAGTCTCTTGATAACCGTCCAACGTTCAAACTTTCCAGTGGATCAGTACAGAGTGAAGACGAGGCAATCGTGACCAAACGGAACTCGATGCTTTTGTCGCCGACGAACGGCTTTGGTGGAAATGGGTTTTGAATAAATGGTGTGACGTTGCACAATTTTTATAATATTTACCTCGTTGATCGTGGGGAGGTCAACCACGATATTCGTCCGTCATCATGAATTATTAGTTTTAAGTCCAATTTTTTGTGTTGCGTCTCCGTTATAATATTATTTTAAATGAATTTTCCTCCTCGTCAACTGCCCAATAATATTTCTAAGTCCACGAACGACTTCCTACGCCAGCCAGCGAAGGATAAAAACACCATGAAGATCCTTCGCCGACAAGACCACAAGGATCTCTAGCCGCAGTGACGGCACCTGGAAGATATCGAAAGGGAATGAAAGCGAGAACACGACAACGAGATTATCCAACCCCAATCACAATGAGAGACCATCGAACCAATAATCCCTAATAAAGATTTTCCCATCCCATTCCTGTCAAAAACAACAATTTCCTCTCAGCGACACTCTATCCTTCCCACAAATTTTCCTTCCCAAAAATCCCTGAAAAAAACGAGTCGAGCCCCCAGGAAAATAAAAGAGAGAATAAGAAAAGGAACAACTCACCGGTAGTAAGGGAAAATCGTCCCTTACCACAACAAAAATCCATCGAAGTCCCATCGTGACAGCAAAGTGTCGAGTCAAGGGCCTAACCTCAAATAACATCGCGATTTCGAGGCCGGAGGTTACATCGAGCGGCCCGAAGAAAAATTATCAAGTCCCGCGACGTCAAGGCACAACATTGAAGAAACAAGTCACTCAGCACTGTCCACTCCTCCGTCGAGACCAAAAATCGAAGAGATCGCGATTTTTGGCCAAGTCCACACGCAATCACAACACTTCGTACTAACAACGTGATGACGTCATCCTTTCACACGAACTCCCCAAGCGATTTCAAAAGTCGCGCGTCGAATTTACGAACTCCGAGACCACTCAGCGTTCGTTCGAGAGCAACAGGTGGCGGCACAAGCGCCCCCTTCGTCTACAGGCAGTGCAAGACAAAGCTCGACTCGCAAGCCCCTTTCCTTCCCTCTACACCCTTTACCACGGAACGAGACCAACTTTGAAATAACGACAATTGTGATTGGATGGTTGTTGCCGGGCCGGCAAGAACAACCAATGAGCGACAAGTTAACAAGTCCCGGCGACCGAGGGCTTTGTTGGAGAGCGTCTCTACTTCACTTCACCGCGATCCATCGAGCGTACAAGACGTATTGATAACTTTAGTTTTTTTTGTGCAATTTTCTTCATTAAAAAGTAGTTTTTTTTGTGCGACCAACCGGCTTTCATTGAAGAAAAGGCGTTTTCGAGTTGACGAGGCGAAGTTCTCAACGGCTTAATATCGAAGTAAGTCGTTTTTCGTATCTTTTGTATTCGCGACTTTGCGAGGCGTCGTTTCGACACGCCATTTTCGTACGCCCGTTCTTCGATCCCCATTTTTTTTGTAATTTTCCTCCCTTTTCACGATATTCTCGAGCCCTTCTGGCCGAGAATAATTGGCGTACGAAATAAATCGTTATTTTAGCGAGATAAAGGACGCGACGAGTATCGTGGTGTTAGTCATAAGTAATAAAATTACGAAGTTGCCCATTTTGCCCCGTCTTCCCCTCTTTTGTCTATTACTCGTTCGAGCGTCGTTCGAACAGTCCCCTCCGTATTTTTACATTATTTCGGCCTCTCGCAATATTTTATTACGCCGTTTACCATCGCATAATATTGCGAGAGAGAATAAGGCGATTTGCGTATTAATTATATTGTATTATTTGTAAGTTCGCTAAGTTTTGGCCCTATTGCGTCATCTTTTGTTCTATCGTTGTCGATCTCGTTGGCGAGTCGAACGAACGATATTTTTCATTTAATTTACTTATCATTACGAAACAAAAGTTTATTTATTATTTTGGCCTAAGAATTTTTGAATTTTGTGTTATTTCGAATCGTCAAATACGGCGACAAATTGAGAAATATTATTTATTTTTTTTTTTTTTTGGACTTCGAGTCTTTCGAGTCCAAGTTCTTCCCCCACCACCCCTTCTTTGTTCACGGGTATAATAAGACGCCCGAGTTGTCAGGAGCCCTCAGCAACTGAGATCAAATTGTCTTTTGTATTTACAACTTAACGCTAGCCCCATTTTTTTTGTATTTTCTGTTAATAATTAATATTTATTTATTATTGTTATCATCTTCGCGATAAATACCAAGGAGATCGAAAAGTTATCTATTTTTTTTTTTTGTTAATTTATCATAATTATGTGACGGTCTGGCAATAATGGAAGAATATAGGTGGTCCGTAGCGCAGTGGTTAGCGCTCTGGACTCAGACTCCGCGGGTCCCGGGATCGAGTCCCACTCGGATCACCTTTTTATTCGCTCATTATTGCTGGACCGTGCCTCGTCACAAACTGGTGTCAGAAGTTTCTCGGACCGACAACACGTTCACACATACTACGGCCCAAAGCGGCACATACTACGGCCCAAGCGGCACATACTACGGCCCACAGCGGCAAATACAAGCCCAGAGCGGCAGAATCTACAAAAAGCCCAAACGCGGCAGAAAAATGAATTTTTGATAAATGAATTAAAAATGTGACGTTAGTCGACGAGGACGTCGAGCACTGTAAGAGGGGGAGTGTGACGGTCTGGCAATAATGGAAGAATATAGGTGGCCCGTAGCGCAGTGGTTAGCGCTCTGGACTCAGACTCCGCGGGTCCCGGGATCGAGTCCCACTCGGATCACCTTTTTATTCGCTCATTATTGCTGGACCGTGCCTCGTCACAATTAACTGGCGCCCACAATTATTAATTTTTTTTTCTTTTGTATTTTTGATGAAATAAATTTGTGATTTCGAATCTCCACATTTAATACTTCGGTTTTGTTTTATTTCATATTTTGTATCCTATAATCATTTTCAAAATTTACGTTTTTATTTATTTTTATCTATTTTTAGCCAGGAATAATTTTTACCAAACTTATTCCTGGTGAATTTGTGGCAAAATCGTCACAATGGACATCTAAACGCCTTTGATTGTGTCGTCTGCGGGCAAATACAAATACACGAAATCCCTTAACGTGTTGGAATTTCTGCATAATCTTGACCCTTTGCAAAGTTTTTTCGCAGAAAATACGACATCAATCGTGCTGATTTAAGGCTGAATCGAAATTTTTTTTCATAATTAGTATCCAGTTCAATTTTTAAGTCATCGTCTGTCTCCTGAGCTTCGTAATTCGAAAAAATTACTTCCAGTTTTTAACCCCACCACCTGCTGATGCTATTATCGCCGGGAATGGCTTTGGTGAAAATGGGTTTCGATGGAAATCAAAACGCCTTCGATTGTATCATCTGCTGCGTGCAAATACAGACACACCAAATCCTTCAATGGTTTGGAATTTTCGCATAATCTGGACCCTGTGCATAGTTTTTTCTCAGTAAATACGCAATCAATCGTGCTGTAGTTAGGTTCAATCAAACGGGAATTTCTTGACTAGTTGTCTCCAGTTTACTTTTGAAATTATCACGTGTCTCCTGAAGTTCGTAATTCGACAAAATGACTTTCAGTTTTTACCCCCACCACCGCGAATCGTTTTATTTAGAGATATTATACTCGGATGAGCATTGGACCAGCAAACGGCAGACTGAGCTGTCAAATGTACTTGTCCCGAGACTCTATCGAGTCTTGATTTTTTTATTCGATTGGTAATTGTTTGTTAATCAAAGTTAGCTATATGGCTGACCCTTTCGAACCCATTTTTACAAAAGATTAAGGATTCATTTGCGAATCATTTGGGCAACTTTAGGAAGCCTTCAAAAAGTGAAAAAAATGATTAGAAACATATTTAATACTATTTTACTAATTAATTTTGATTATTGTAAGTATTATAGCTTGGCTAAAGCAAAATAAATGAATAATTCCGTTACTGCTGGTCATTTGGCGAAAAAGGGACCATCGACGGAAAAATTGTACGCAAAATGAAAAAAATGGCGTATATCAAAACTATGTACCGAATCTTATCTCGCAAATAACAATCTGGGGTATTAAAATCATGTACTAAATTTGAATTATCGATATAGAACTGCAAGTTATTCCAATTATGTACCAGATTCTGATTCCCGAATAAATTTCAGGGTAATGAAGGTATGTACAAAATCTAGAGACTCGGTAGAGTCTCGGGACAAGTACATTTGACAGCTCTGTCTGTCGTCTGCTTGCCCGGGGCTCGCCCGAGTATATTATCTCTGAATAAAGTAAATTTCGGTGGTGGGGGTAAAAACTGAAAGTCATTTTCTTGAACTACGAAGCTCAGGAGACAGATGATGACTTGAAAATTGGTTTCGAGACTAATTAAGAAAAAATCTTTCGATTGAGCCTTAAATCAGCACGATTGATGCCGTATTTGCTGAGAAAAAACTTTGCACAGGCTCAAGATTATGCAAAAATTCCAACACATCGAAGAATTTGACGTGTCTGTATATTTCACAATGAAAGGCCTCAGTCTGCCTATCGAGGTTCTCATTGGTCACGAGTGTGCTCATTTCCCTGTGTTCCGATTGGTCACGAATGTGATTACATTCAGTCAGTACAAAGACCACGGAAAGTTTGTATTTCACGGCAGTTTTGACAGTGTAAAGTGTGAGACGCATAAACAGCATATTTTTTTGCGAACTTTCCTGTAGATCCGTCGTGGGCAAAATTTGAACTAATTTGTACGTCAGAGCCGCAAATTTGTTCGAAGTGTTGACAGACGGTAAATCAAGAGACTCGGTAGAGTCTCGGGACAAGTACATTTGACAGCTCTGTCGTCTGCTGGCCCGAGGCTCGCCAGAGTATATTATCTCTAAATAAAGTAAAATTCGGTAGTGGGGGTAAAAACTGAAAGTCATTTTCTCGAATTACGAAGCTTAGGAGACAGATGATGATTTGAAAATTGAACTGGAGACTAATTATGAAAATTTTTTTCGATTAAGCCTTAATTCAGCACGATTGATGCCGTATTTGCTGAGAAAAAACTTTGCACAGGGTAAAGATTATGCAAAAATTCTAACACATTGAAGGATTTGGTGTGTTTGTATATGCGCGCAGACAACACAATCAAAGGCGTTTTGATGCCCATCAAAACCCGTTTCCACCGAAGCCGGTCTTCGGCGACAAAAGTAACGAGTTCCCATTGGTCCTTTCCTTTGTACCCATACCACGGAAAGTTTGACGGTAGTTTTGACGCGAGACGCGTAAACAGCGTGTTTTTTGCGGACTTCTCGTAGATCCGTGTTGACAGATGGTAAGGTCGGAATAATTCACGCAAAAAAAAATATCAATTTGACCCTTTGAAACACACATTTTTCCTTACGTGCAACTAGCTCAAAACTTTGTACTCGGGGGTTTTCGGGATCGCTGATTACAAATCTGCACACAAAATTTAAAAATTCAAGATGGCGAATACAATATGGCGGACAAGAAATGCGAAAATTGTTTGCTGATGCAAAATATGGTACTCGAGGGTTTTCGGGGTCGCTGATTACAAATCTGCGCTCAAAATTTAGAAATTCAAGATGGCGAAACCATTATGGCGAACAAAAAATGCAAAAATTGTTTGATGAAAGCAAAATATGGTACTCGGGGGTTTTCGGGGTCGCTGATTACAAATCTGCATTCAAAATTTAAAAGTTCAAGATGGCGAATCCAATATGGCGGACAAAATATGCAAAAATTGTTTGATGAAAGCAAAATATGGTACTCAGGGGTTTTCGGGGTCGCTGATTACAAATCTGCACTCAAAATTTAAAAATTCAAGATGGCGAATCCAATATGGCGGACAAAAAATGCAAAAATTGTTTGATGAAAGCAAAATATGGTACTCGGGGGTTTTCGGGGTCGCTGATTACGAGTCTGCACCCAAAATTTAGAAATTCAAGATGGCGGATTCAATATGGCGGACCAGAAAAGCAAAAATTGTTTGATGAAAGCAAAATATAGTACTCGGGGGTTTTCGGGGTCGCTGATTACAAATCTGCACCCAAAATTTCGAAATTCAAGATGGCGGATCCAATATGGCGGACCACAAATGCAAAAATTGTTTGATGAAAGCAACACATGGTACTCGGGAGTTTTCGGGGTCGCCGATTACAAATCTACACCCAAAATTTCGAAATTCAATATGGTGGATACAATATTGCGGACAATAACTGCGAAAATCATTCAAGAAAAGCGAAAGTTGGTACGCGGGGGTTTTCGGGTTCACCGATTAAAAATCTGCATCGGAAGTTTGCTGTGTCTGTATATGTCACAAAGAAAGGCCTTTTGATGCTATCGAGTTTCTGATTGGTCATGAGTGTGATCATTTCAAGTGTGAGACGCATAAACAGCGTATTTTATGCGAACTTTCCTGTAGATCCTTCGTGCGCAAATTTCAACTAATTTGTACGTCAAAGTCGCAGATTTGTTCCGAGCGATGACAGACGGTAAATACGGAATAATTCACGTAAAAAAAATATCAATTTGACACTTTGAAGCATTTATTTTTCCTTACGTGCAATTACCTCAAAACTTTGTACTCGAGGGTTTTCGGGGTCGTTGATTACAAATCTGCACTTAAAATTCGGAAATTCAAGATGGCTGATTCAATATGGCGGACTACAAATGCAAAAATTGTTTGACGAAAGCAAAATATGGTACTCAGAGGTTTTCAGGGTCGCTGACTACAAATCTGCACCCAAAATATCGAAATTCAAGATGGCGGTTCCAATATGGCGAGCCATTAATTCAAATTTTTTTTATTGCAACGAAAGTTTTGGTACTCGGGGTCTTCTTCTATCACGGCACACAAAAATCTTTTTGCCTCCTAAACTTTCACATCTCCATAAACTTAATCTTTATATGAATAATATTGTTCGGTATTTGAAGGAATATTAAACTCATGAGTCGATGATAATACATTGCAATTTTCGAGCATCTTGCTTTTATAGAAAATCGTAATTCTGGGGCTCCTCTCAATAACGAATCGTCTCAATAACGAAGATAATTATTCAAAATTGTATATCGGATCGATTCATAACTTGGGGAGAAACTCTTCATATTTATACTGCTGCGATTTCTCGATATATTTTTTTTATTTTCATGGACAACTTGTAAGCCGTTAAGGAAGCATTAAATTTTTATGATTCACTTCCTAAACTCACTGTTCCTCAAAGGTTCTTCTAATGTCGAAGTGAATTAACAACACTTTGTTTCCAAGTTGTAAATTAATCGGCCAACAGCAGATCATTATTCCCAGAATTTTTATGTATGTATTTAGCTATTGAAGTTTTTAAAAACACGGCAACGCTACCATAGTAATAGCGAATCATATAAGAGTAAATTTATAGTATTTATAGTATATGATCAGTCCAATTATCTAATCGGGTATGAGTGGAGTGGAGATATAAATTTGTCATTCAAATGAATTCATGATGTAATCATGCAAGTACGAAAAAACTCTAGACTTTAGAGGTGTTGAGAAAAAAAAGAGTGATATCAAGGGGTTTTAACAAGGGGAAGATGTCCCCTCCCCGGGGAAAAAACCCTGGACAAGTACATTTGTTTGACTCCCGTTTCCATCTGTTGTCACAATAAGTTATCCCCCCCCCTAACCCAAAAAATAATGAAACCTCCAAAAAAACATAGAAAAAATGCCAGAATAGATTTGAGAATTTGAGAAAAAAAACTCCCTGGCCAAAAAGGAAAATCCCTGGCCCCCTCCCCCCTTTAAAAAATGAAACAATTTGAGGAAAAAAGCCTTTTGCCAAAAATACCCTAACAAAACCCTGCCAAAAAACGCCCAAAATAATTACAACCCCCAAAAAAACATACAAAAAAATGCAAGAATAGATTTGAGGAAAAGAAGTCCCTGATTCGAAAAAAGGAATACTCCCTCTTGCCTCAAAAAAAAACCTTAACAAAACCCTGTCAAAAAAACGCCTTTGATTACTACCCCCCAAAAAAACATGGAAAAAAAGTGAGAATAGATTTAAAAAAAGAAATTCGACAAAAAACAACCCAGCCAAACTAGTTCCCTGAAACTTACCAAACACCCACCAGAAAAAAAAACCCTAGAAAAAACTACTTCCTCCTCTCCACCCAAAAAAGTGGAGCATCCGATGAAAACGAACAGACTCTTAAAGAAAAATAATTGCTCGATAAGAAAAATAACTACTCGACAACATGAAATATGAAGAAGCCAATGAGTTACGTTCAGGACTAAAATTTATAATATCAATAATAGGACAAGTATTTCATTGATGCTCGACAATAGATTCATGAGAAAATTTAAAAAAAGCAGTTAGTGGTTGAAAAAAAAAAAAACCAGCTTAGCAACAAGAAAAACCGGTCCAAATGAAAAAATAAAAATGGGGTGTATAATAAACAAATAATAAACCTAGTCTATAAAAAAATCAAGGAGACGATGATTTACGTTCAGTGCTGAAATTTTTAATATCAATAACAGGACAAGTTTTCATTGGTGCTTGATTATAGAACAAAAAAAAACCGGTCGAAAAAAAACAGTCAAAATGAAAAAAAATAAAAGGGGTATATAACAAACACAAAAACCTCTAGTCTGCAAAAAAGTTGAAAGGACAACAATTTACGTTCAGCGCTGAAATGTTTGATATCAACAACAGGACAAGTATTTCATTGGAGCTTGATAAGATAATACTTATAAGAAATATTGAAACAATCAATCGAAAAGTGTTACCAATCTACAAAAAGAAAAATCGGTCGAAAAAAACAGTACCCAAATGAAAAGAAATGAAAGGGTTTTAACTAACAAAAGAATCTAGTCTACAAAAAATTAAAGAGACAACGATTTATGTTCAGCGTTGAAATAATATGCTTGAGAATAGATCAACGAGAAAACGAAAAAAACTTGGTTTTCAGAAGAGGTACCAAGTTACAAAAATAGTCAAACATATAAAAACGAGTCTGGAAACAGGATCAAAGAGAAAAAAGAGTAATTGGTGGATAACAAAAAAAAATAGTGTACAAAAAATTAAAAATCGAAAAAGATGATGATTCACGTTCAGCACTCACATTTACAATGATATTTATTGGTGTTTGAGAAAAGATTAACAACAAATAGTTTTCGAAAGTGCAATTCTTCCACATTGTTCGCTCGATGGGAATGGAAAAATCCTCTTGGTAACAATTTGTTAAACGTTCACCACCGTCCGAACACGAATAACACTAATACGTCTTCATATGAATGTGTCCTTTGATTTCGCGGACATACAGAAACGTTCAAAAATCGGAAATCGGGAAAAGAGTTCAAGAGACTCGGCAGAGTCTCGGGTTCAAGTGTCGACGAAAGAAAAGTGCGAAGACGTTAAAAAAAAAAAGTCAACGTCAGTGGATGACGAAAAAGTGTTAGGTCAAGAGACTCGTCAAGAGTGTTGTAATAGTGTGTGTAGTGCGGGGTTAAGTGCGGTTCCTATCTATATCGCTAAAGTGTCAGCTGTCACAGCTGCAATATCTATATCTCTAATGTGTCAGCTGTCAAAGCTGCAAATTTATATTCGAGTGTTGACAAACCGAAAATGCGGAAGTACGTACATGAAAAAAGTTATTTCGATTCAGTGAACGATTAAAATAATACGTATAAGATCGTGATTTTGGGTGGTCCAATTAATAAGTGATAGAAATTTCGCGCATGTGTCAGTTGTACAAGTCGCAAGCTCATATTTCAGTGTCGACAAACAGAAGTGCGAAAACGTAAAAAAAAAATATTTTAAAGTTCAGTGATTAACATAAAAGTGTTTCAATGAATTGATTTGTGAAAAAATATTAAATAATTTGAAAAAATCGAAAAATAACCTCAAAGATTCAGTGGCAAACGTTTTAAAAATGTGTGAACTCTCAAATCAATGGTGTTGATGTTTAGATCGTGGAACGCAACGAGATTTTTTTTTCAAGCATGTCCCTCATATTTTTGTCCCACATCAAGACATATTTTTCGTAAAAGGGAGTGTGTGCGTGATGAAACCTAGTGACCAAAATGTATCTTGTTCATTAATAAAAACTTGTAAAAACAAGGAGTGTTGATGAAATGTTTATTTTCAAAAATTTACATGTGACTATTCTTGTGGAGTCATGATTTTCAATACTTTTCAGTTGCGGTCTACGAATCAACCAAAAAACTCCCAATATTCTACACGCTAGGCTAACTTCCTTCGCTTTTCCTTTTAGGCATTCGACTACAGCTTTTCTTATCAACTGGAGTTTCGCTGATTATGTGAACGTTGTATTCACGGAACATCTTCGCCAACAAGTTTACACATCAAAATGTCAGCAATAATATGATGACATGACTCGGTCAGGCTTGTGCAAGATTCGAGTGAAACCTCAATTATGACAAAAAAATCAAGATATTGAATATTTCTTCAATTCTGTAGTGTGCATTGTAGCAGAATTGCTATAAATGTTTCTATACAGTATTAACTTCATCCTCCCGGCAATGTTTCTTCTCATAGCATTAAAATTCTTATCGCTGAGATGCAATAAAAGTTTGTGTCAAAATTTTTCCCTACTCCGAAGACACCGCAGGCTGTAGTAAACTGAATTGCGGTTCTTCGCTTTGTCCATTAGGTTTGAATTAGACTACCAAAGCTGACGCAATGGACCATTTACTATTCTTAATGAATACATTAAAACTATTGTCGCTTTCGCATAAGAGATAATGGTTGTTAGTTGCAGCTCAACGGCAACACTGTTTTCTTTGCAAATAATAATTGATACGAATTTTCATTGTTTGGTAACGGTCAATTCTTTTTGTAAATTCTTTATTCAAGATTAAATTACTTTTGCCATAAAGTATTTCAATGTGAAAATGTATTCTGTGGACAATCTACTTTTCACTTTTCCTTGAAAAAAAAAAAAAAAAAAAAAAAAAAAAAAAAGAAACAAGGAAGCAGGCTCGTTCCACTCTTACCATAAATTAAATAAAGAACTGAGACAAAATTAGAATCGGATATGAGAATTATGTTTTTAAACAAAAAATATAAAATTATGAATGAAGTGAAAATAAGAATTCATACACATGGTACATCAGGTAGCATAATAGCATAAACCATCATTTTCATCAAACCATCTAATGAATACTTATATTAAAGTTTTGATAAACATGCTCCGTCGCTGTCTTACAGAATGGAATGTGCACTTTCATCCAGTCATCATTTATCCAAACTGATGAGATACCTTCATGTTATTCGATATAAATGAACCCAGAGTGTTGTCAAAGGTAGCTTGCGTGGAAGCAGAAATTTTGATTTGCTTTAGCCGGTCGAGGCAATTTTATAATCAGTTTGTCTGAAAATGGTTTTACCGCTGTGCTGAATGTCTCTTTTTTTACGTGCAGTTTTATTTGCCATTGGTTATTCATATTCGCGAATCAAATTTGCATTTTCATTCTGAAAGTGAAATTCAGGGTCAAAATTTTCATACATAAAAGCAAAATTTAATTTTTTTCCTTCAATTCTAGGAATTACAACTTTCAATATTTTTTGTTTCAATTAGAGAAATGGATATTTTTTTGCAAATTGATTCGCTAATTTCAATTCGAGTATTTTTGAATACTCGAATTGAAATTTGGATTTTTAATTATAGTTAAAGTATTAGTAAAATTTGGATTTTTAATTAGTTAGTAAAATTAGTAATATGTTAAATGAGTGATTAGTTTGGTACTCAATTGGAATTTGCGTTTTTTTATTCGGTACATAATTCAAATACTTGTGATTTCTATTCAGGAATTGAAATTTAGTTGATAATTCGGAATATCCCAAATTTATAAAAACAGAAATCTAAATAAGAAAAATAATTTCAGTACCCCAAATTTCTGTTGGTGAACTGGTATTTGGTATATAATTTGAATGACTTTAAATTCCAATTCGAGATCTGAAATTCAGTACATCATTTCTATCGCAAAATATATTTTGCAAATTTGGCCCATTATTTTAACTATTTTAAATCTTGATTCAGGATCTGAAATTTAGTACATATCTTTATGTACCGTAAATTTTGATTCGGAAATGGGAATTTAGTGAACGATTTGAGGTACTTCAATTTGTACAACGGGAAATGGAATTTTGTACATACCTTCAATACCCTGAAATTTATTCGGGAATCAGAATCTGGTACATAATTGGAATAACTTGCAGTTCTATATAGATAATTCAAATTTAGTACATGATTTTAATACCCCAGATTGTTATTTGTGAGATAAGGTTTTGATATACGCCATTTTTTTCATTTTGCGTACAATTTTTCCGTCGATGGTCCCTTTTTCGCCAAATAACCAGCAGTAACGGAATTATTCATTTATTTTGCTTTAGCCAAGCTATAATACTTACAATAATCAAAATTAATTAGTAAAATAGTATTAAGTATGTTCCCAATTATTTTTTTCATTTTTTGAAGGCTTCCTAAAGTTGCCCAAATGATTCGCAAACGAATCCTTAATCTTTTGTAAAAATGGGTTCGAAAGGGTCAGCCATATAGCTAACTTTGATTAACAAACAATTACCAATCGAATAATAAAATCAAGACTCGACAGAGTCTCGGGACAAGTACATTTGACAGCTCAGTCTGCCGTTTGCTGGTCCAAGGCTCATCCGAGTATAATATCTCTAAATAAAACGATTCGCGGTGGTGGGGGTAAAAACTGAAAGTCATTTTGTCGAATTACGAACTTCAGGAGACACGTGATAATTTCAAAAGTACACTGGAGACAACTAGTTAAGAAATTCCCGTTTGATTGAACCTAACTACAGCACGATTGATTGCGTATTTCCTGAGAAAAAACTATATGCACAGGGTCCAGATTATGTGAAAATTCCAAACCATTGAAGGATTTGGTGTGTCTGTATTTGCACGCAGCAGATGATACAATCGAAGGCGTTTTGATTTCCATCGAAACCCATTTTCACCAAAGCCGTTCCCGGCGATAATAGCATCAGCAGGTGGTGGGGGTAAAAACTGGAAGTAATTTTCGCGAATTACGAAGCTCAGGAGACAGACGACGACTTAAAAATTGAACTGGATACTAATTATGAAAAAAAATTTCGGTTGAGGCTTAAATCAGCACGATTGATGTCGTATTTTCTGCGAAAAAACTTTGCAAAGGGTCAAGATTATGCAGAAATTCCAACACGTTACGGGATTTTGTGTATTTGTATTTCCCCGCAGACGACACAATCAAAGGCGTTTAGATGTCCATTTATTCAAAACCCATTTCCACCAAAGCCGTTCGTCGGCGACAAAAGCATCGAGTTCCGATTGGTCACGATTGCCTCGTCTTCACTCTGTACCGATCCACTGGAAAGTTTGAACGTTGGACGGTTATCAAGAGACTCGGCAGAGTCTCGGGACAAGTACATTTGACAGCTCTGTCGCCTGTTGACCCAAGGCTCGCCAGAGTTTATTATCTCTGAATAAAGCAATTTTCGGTGGTGGGGGTAAAAATTTGAAGTCATTTTCCCGAATTACGAAACTCAGGAGACATTCCATATCTCCTGAGTTTCGTAATTCCTGATCATTCCAAAATTCAGATCGAGACTTATTGAGAAATTCCTATTCGATTGAGCCTAATTACAGCACGATTGGTTGCGTATTTGCTGATAAAAAACTTTGCATATTGTCAAGATTATGCAAAAATTGTAACACATTGAAATATTTCGTGTGTCTGTATATGCGCGCAGACGACACAATCAAAGGCGTTTTGATGCCCATCAAAACGCATTTTCACTGAAGCCGGTCTTCGGCGACGAAAGTAACGAGTTCCTATTGGCTCTTCCCTCTGTAGCGATCCAGCGGAAAGTTTGAGAGTTTGACGGTTATAACTATATTGCTAATGTGTCAGCTGTCAAAGCGACATAGTGCGAAGTGCAGGACGTGTCGTCACGGATTTTTTATAAATTCGGAAAAAAATCTTTATTTCGTTATTCGGTTAATAAATAATAAGTTCGAAGTGTCCGTGATTATTAGCTGTATCTCTCCATTCGGGAAAAATGCTTTATTTCGGTACTCGGTTAATAAAAAAATACGAATGAAGTCGCGAGTTTGGGTGGTTCAATGAGTGATAAGAATTTTGCTGATGTGTCAGCTGCTACAAGTCGTAAGTTTATATTTAAGTGTCAACAAACGAAAAGTGCAAACACGAGTGCAAAAGCGTAAAAAAAAGGTATTTTGAAGTCGAATGAATAACGAAAACGTGTTTCATTCACTTATGATTTGTGATGAAATAAAATAACTCCAATGAAACCGTGAATTCGTCAAGTCGGAATCAGTGCTAAAAATACATCGCGACATAACCCCAAAAATTCAGTGACAGGCGTTCTAAAAATGTGTGAACTCTCAAATCAATGGCGTTGATGTTTAGATCGTGGAATGCGACGAGTTTTTTTTTCAAGCATGTCCCTCATATTCGTGTCCCAAAACAAGAGACATTTTTTTCTCATAAGTGATAATGTGCGTGATGAGAGTAGTTACCAAAATGTATCTTGTTCATTAATAAAAACTTGTAAAAAGAAGGAGTGTTGATGAAATGTTTATTTTCAAAAATTTACATGCGACTATTCTTGTGGAATCATGATTTCCAATACTTTTCGCAGTTGCGGTCTACGAATCAACCAGCAAACTCCCAATATTCTACACGCTGGGCTACCTTCTCACGCTTTTCCTTTTAGGCATTCCAATGCAGCTTTTCTTATCAGCTGGAGTTTCGCTGCTTATGTGAACGTTGTATTCAAGAAACATCTTCGCCAACAAGTTTATACATCAAAATGTCAGCAATAATATGATGACATGACTCGGTCAGGCTTGCGCAAGATTCGAGTGAAACCTTAATTATGACAAAAAAATCAAGATATTGAATATTCCTTCAATTCTGTAGTATGCATTGTAGCAGAATTGCTATGAATGTTTTTATACAGTATAAACTTCATTCTCCCAGCAATGTTTCTTCTCATAGCATTAAAATTGTTATCGCTGAGATGCAATAAAAGTTTGTGTCAGAATTTTTCCCTTCTCCGAAGACACCGCAGGCTGTAGTAAACTGAATTGAGGTTCTTCGCTTTGTCCATTAGGTTTAAATGGAACTACCAAAGCTGACGCAATGGACCATTTACTATTCTTAATGAATACATTAAAACAATTGTGTCTTTCGCATAAGAGATAATGGTTGTTAGATGAAGCTCAACGGCAACACTGTTTTCTTTGCAAATAATTGATACGAATTTTCATTGTTTGGTAACGGTCAATTCTTTTTGTAAATTCTTTGTTCAAGATTAAATTACTTTTGCCATCAAGTATTTCAATGTGAAAATGTATTCTGTGGACAATCTACTTTTCACTGTTCCTTGAAAAAAAAAAAAAAAAAAAAAAAAAACAAGGAAGCAGGCTCGTTTCACTCTTACCATAAATTAAATAAAGAACTGAGACAAAATTAGAATCGGATATGAGAATTATGTTTTTAAACAAAAAATATAAAATTATGAATAAAGTGAAAATAAGAATTCATACACATGGTACATCAGGTAGCATAATAGTATAAACCATCATTTTCATCAGACCTATTAATGAATTCATATATTAAAGTTTTGATAAACATGGTCCGTCGCTGTCTTACAGAATGGATTGTGCACTTTCATCCAGTCATCATTTATCCAAGCTGATAAGATACCTTTATGTTATTCGATATAGATGAACCCAAAGTGTTGCAAAAGGTAGCTTGCGTGGAAGCAGAAATTTTAAATTGCTTTAGCCGGTCGGGGCAATTTTATAATCAGTTTGTCTGAAAATGGTTTACCGCTGTGCTGAATGTCTCTTATTTTTTACGTGCAGTTTTATTTTCTATTGGTTATTTATATTCGCGAATTAAAGTTGCATATTCATTCTGAAAGTGAAATTCAGGGTAAAAAATTTTCATTCATGAAAGCAAAATTGAATTTTTTCCCTTCAATTCTAGGAATTTTAATTTTCAATTTTTTTTGTTCCCATTAGGGGAATGGATATGTTTTTGCAAATTGATTCGCTAATTTCAATTCGAGTATTTTTGAATACTCGAATTTGGATTTTTAATTAGTTAAAGTATTAGTAAAATTTGGATTTTTAATTAGTTAGTAAAATTAGTAGTATTTAAAATGAGTGATTAGTTTGGTACTCAATTGGAATTTCCGATTTTTTATTCGGTACATAATTTAAATACTTGTGATTTCTATTCAGAAATTGAAATTTAGTTGATAATTCGGAAAACCCTAAATTAATAAAAACAGAATTCTAAATAAGAAAAATAATTTCAGTACCCCAAATTTCCGTTGGTGAATTGGTATTTGGTATATAATTTAAATGACTTCAAATTCCAATTCGAGATGTAAAATTCAGTACATAATTTCAATCGCAAAATGTATTTTGCAAATTTGGCCCATCATTTTAACTATCAAGAGACTCAGTAGAGTTTCAGGACAAGTACATTTGACAGCTCTGTCTGTCGTTTGTTTGCCCGAGGCTCGCCCGATCGAGAGACTCGGTAGAGTCTCAGGAAAAGTACATTTGACAGCTCTGTCTGTCGTCTGTTTGCCCGAGGCTCGCCCGAGTATATTATCTCTGAATAAAACGATCGCGGTGGTGGGGGTAAAAACTGAAAGTCATTTTCTCGAATTACGAAGCTCAGGAGACAGATGATGACTTGAAAATTGAACTGGAGACTAACTATTAAAAGATCTTTCGATTGAGCCTTAAATCAGCACGATTGATGTCGTATTTGCTGAGAAAAAACTTATCACAGGCTCAAGATTAATCTAAAAATACCAACACATCGGAAGTTTGACGTGTCTGTATACGACACAACGAAAGGCCTTTTGATGCTATCGAGTTTCTGATTGGTCGCGAGTGACGACATATTTTTGTCGCGGCTGACGATTTTCTATCTATATCGGTAATGTGTCAGCTGTCAAAGCTGCAAATTCATATTCGAGTGTTGACAAACCGAAAATGCGGAAGAAATTTAAACTAATTTGTATGTCAAAGTCGCAAATTCTATCAGAGTGTTGACAGATGGTAAGGCCGGAATAATTCACTCAAAAAAAAAATATCAATTTGACCTTTTGAAACCCACATTTTTCCTTAAGTGCAATTAGCTCAAAACTTTGTACTCGGGGGTTTAATCGGTCGCTGATTACAAATCTGCACTCAAAATTTACAAATTCAAGATGGTGAATCCAATATGGCGAACAACAAATGCAAAAATTGTTTGATGAAAGCAAAATATGGTACTCGGGGGTTTTCGGGGTCGCTGATTACAAATCTGCACCCAAAATTTCAAAATTCAAGATGGCGGATACAATATGGCAGACAAGAACTGCGAAAATCGTTAAAGAAAAGCAAAAGTTGGCACGCGGGGGTTTTTAGGTTCACCGATATGAATAATATTGTTCGATATTTGAAGGAATATTAAACTCATGAGTCGATGATGATACATTGCAATTTTCAAGCATCTTGCTTTTATAGAAAATCGTAATTCTGGGGCTCCTCTCAATAACGAATCGTCTCAATAACGAAGCTTATTATTCAAAATTGCATATCGGATCGATTCATAACTTGGGGAGAAACTCTTCATATCTATTCTGCTGCGATTTCTCGATATATTTTTTTTATTTTCATGGACAACTTGGAAGCCGTTAAAGAAGCATTAAATTTTTATGATTCACTTCCTAAACTCACTGTTCCTCAAATGTCCTTCTAATGTCGAAGTGAATTAACAACACTTTGCTTCCAAGTTGTAAATCATTATTCCCAGAATTTTTATGTATGTATTTAGCTATTGAAGTTTTTAAAAACACGGCAACGCTTCTATAGTAATAGCGAATCATATAAGAGTAAATTTATAGTATTTATAGTATATGATCAATCCAATTATCTAATCGGGTATGAGTGGAGTGGACAGTAGATATCAATTTGTCATTCAAATAAATTCATGATGTAATCATGCAAAGACGAAAAAACTCTAGGCTTTAGAGGTGTTGAGAAAAAAAAGAGTGATATCAAGGGGTTTTAACAAGGGGGACATGTCCCCTCCCCGGGGAAAAAACCCTGGACAAGTACATTTGTTTGACTCCCGTTTCCATCTGTTGTCACAATAAGTTATCCCCCTCCTAACCCAAAAAATAATGAAACCCCCAAAAAAACATATCAAAAATGCCAGAATAGATTTGAGAATTTGAGAAAGAAAACTCCCTGGCCAAAAAGGAAAATCCCTGGCCCCCTCCCCCTTTAAAAAAATGAAACAATTTGAGGAAAAAAGCCTTTTGCCAAAAATACCCTAACAAAACCCTGCCAAAAAACGCCTAAAATAATTACAACCCCCAAATAAACATACAAAAAAATGCCAGAATAGATTTGAGGAAAAGAAGTCCCTGGCCAAAAAGGAAAAATAAAATTCGAAAAAAGGAATACTCCCTCTCCTCTCAAAAAAACCTTAACAAAACCCTGTCAAAAAAACGCCTTTGATTACTACCCCCCAAAAAAATATGGAAAAAATGGCAGAATAGATTTGAAAAAAGAAGCCCCTTGCCAAAAAGAAAAAAAATAATGCTACGGAAAAAATCGAACGAATCACTATCACAAAAAATACCGAAAAAATGCTACAACTCTTGCCAGCAAAAAAAAAAGAAATTCGAGAAAAAAAACAACCCAGCCGAACTAGTTCCCTGAAACGTACCAAACGCCCACCAGAAAAAAAACCCTAGAAAAAACTACTTCCTCCTCTCCACCCAAAAAAGTGGAGCATCCGATGAAAAAAAAACAGACTCTTAAAGAAAAATAATTGCTGCATAAGAAAAATAACTACTCGACAACATGAAATATGAAGAAGCCAATGAGTTGCGTTCAGGACTAAAATTTATAATATCAATAATGGGACAAGTATTTCATTGATGCTCGACAATAGATTCATGAGAAAATTTAAAAAAAAGCAGTTAGTGGTTGAAAAGAAAACCAGCCTAGCAAAAAGAAAAACCGGTCCAAATGAAAAAATAAAAATGGGGTGTATAACAAACAAATGATAAACCTAGTTTATAAAAAAATCGAGGAGACAATAATTTACGTTCAGTGTTGAAATTTTTAATATCAATAACAGGACAAGTATTTCATTGGAGCTTGATAATATAATAGACTTAAAAGAAATATTTAAACAATCAATCGAAAAGAGTTACCAATCTACAAAAAGAAGAATCGGTCGAAAAAAACAGTACCCAAATGAAAATAAATGAAAGGGTTTTAACAAACAAAAGAACCTAATCTACAAAAAATTAAAGAGACAACGATTTATGTTCAGCGTTGAAATAATATGCTTGAGAATAGATCAACGAGAAAACAAAAATAACTTGGTTTTCAAAAGAGGTACCAAGTTACAAAAATAGTCATACATATAAAAACGAGTCTGGAAACAGGATCAAAGAGAAAAAAGAGTAATTGGTGGATAACAAAAAAAAATAGTGTACAAAAAATTAAAAATCGTAAAAGATGATGATTCACGTTCAGCACTTACATTTAGAATGATATTTATTGGTGTTTGAGAAAAGATTAACAACAAATAGTTTTCGAAAGTGCAATTCTTCCACATTGTTCGCTCGATGGGAATGGAAAAATCTTATTGGTAACAATTTGTTAAACGTTCACCACCGTACGTTCAGCGTATACGCACAGAGTACTTGTCCGGCCCATAACTTTTTATGCAAATTGCTCATTCAAGAAAAAATCAAATTAGAGGTGAAGTCATAGAACCCATGGAGTCCAATCTCTTCAAACAAGCTTCACACGAATCCTTGCTTTCATCGAATCCATTAGTCCAATGAAAATTTTGCTCCAAAGTTTGTATTTATTGACTCGGCAGATTTGAGATTGTGGAAAGAAACTTTTACGAACTCGGTCGACCAATGAGCGCTCTCTCACAACACACACGAAACATTTCCAATGGTTCAGTATATATTTCAAGTCAGAGGTATAAAATGTGCGCTTTTTTTTTGAGGCAAGAGGGAGTATTCCTTTTTTCGAATCAGGGACTTCTTTTCCTCAAATCTATTCTGGCATTTTTTTGTATGTTTTTTTGGGGGTTGTAATTATTTTAGGCGTTTTTTGGCAGGGTTTTGTTAGGGTATTTTTGGCAAAAGGCTTTTTTCCTCAAATTATTTCATTTTTTTAAAGGGGGAGGGGGCCAGGGATTTTCCTTTTTGGCCAGGGAGTTTTCTTTCTCAAATTCTCAAATCTATTCTGGCATTTTTGATATGTTTTTTTGGGGGTTTCATTATTTTTTGGGTTAGGAGGGGGATAACTTATTGTGACAACAGATGGAAACGGGAGTCAAACAAATGTACTTGTCCAGGGTTTTTTCCCCGGTATTCATTTCTCTAATTGAAACAAAAAATATTGTGTGACGCGGATCTTTCGTTGATCCCGTCTATCCAGCGAAAGCGTGAGTAGAGGCCCGAAAAACTTATTTCCTTCCTATTTTCCTTTTTAATACGGTTTAGGTTATCGAACGACCCTCTCGAACTCTTTAGAGTTTGTGATTTAAAGTTAAATCTCTCGCCATATGATGTTTTTCGAGTTACGTTTATCTTTAAGTTTATTTGAGTCGCGTCAGGTCAGCATTGAAACGAAGAGGAGAATTTAACCGAGATATCACCGTGTTACCCTTCGATTTTCAATGCTTTCCGAGTTTATCTGTTCGGGAACGGTAAAAATCTAGCTGAGATGCTAGTGCTCCATGTAGAGGATGTTAGATTTGACGGGAGTTCCGTTTATGTTGTTAGTTGGGAGGCTGCGGGGTCGGATTACAGCCAACCCTGCCCCCAGGTACCCGTAGCTGAAGTTTGAGAGTTACGTTTGCGTTTTTCGAGTTCCGTTTGCCCTGATAATCTAACATCCCGGAGAGACTGCCCGTACAGTGAACCCTCGTATTTTCTTTTAGAAAATATCGTTTTATCGAATTAAGCGTTTGGAAAATCAGTTTCTGAGTTTCCTGTTATGTTTGAATTTTGCGCCGAGCTGAGTTCGGGATTCGCGATACTTGGCGTTCTCGCGGTGAGCCTCTCGCGCACCGTGTCTACCCCCTCCACGTTCCGGCGTAACCGGCCGGCACGTGAGCGCGAGAGCGGCCTACCGAACAGTTGCTGCCGAGACTCGACGGAGAGACACCGTACGTTCCCTCGCTCCTCATACGTAAGTTATGCCTAGGGCTCTGGTACAAGGTATTGCGTGATGCTCAGACCCTCGCGGCGGCCATCTCGGCTACGCCGTGCACGTGGCTGAAAAATAGCCCGTGGACAACTCCTCGCCTTTTTAGGTGTATACCGACTCTCGCGATTATTTGATAATCGTGTAAATGATTAGGTTTAATGGTCTTATATTTAGTAATAAATTTATAAACCGCATAAGACAACTCTCGCGATTAATTAATAATCGTGTAAATGATTGATTAGCACGATTTAAATTATTTCATATTTAATAATAAGGTTACGACGCGTGAAGCGACTCTCGCGATTATTTAATAATCGTGTAACCAGTCAGGATTTATTTATCCTGAAGTTAATATTAAATTTGTATTACGCGTAACGCGGAGAAATTAATTTTTCTCCTCCTCGGCCTCGTGCTGTCAATCGCCAAAATGGCGGTCTCGTTCTCTCTCACGTATGAGAGGAACGTTTTCGGGGCTTCACTATCGGTTGTGAGTAAGATGCCCTCCTCGAGGAAATATTCTCGCGCTCGGTGCCAGTATGCCCGAATCTCGCGATCCACGTGATGATTATTTCCTCTCCCTCACCTCCTGGGGCTCTACTCTAATGTTAATTAATCTTGAGATTATACTCACGATCGAGATTGGAGAAAATATCTCTATTTTAATTTCGTCCTACTTCGTCGTATTAATTACTGTTGCCTCATCTATCATCGCGTCGCTAAATCGATCTATGATTAACTACTTTATTTTGTATGACCGATATTGACAATTTACCCGTGTACTGATCTTTATTTTCAATAGTGAACCATGTGAAGAAAGCCAAATAACTCATAGTGTTTGTGATTTATTTACGTTGTACCCAATTTCTTCCATCCGAGCCCGAGACCTCGCCCTCTCTACATAACCTACACACTGAGCAACCCCGGAGCTTTCCGTAACCTTTTCCTCGAAAACCGAGCTCTTTCCATGTTAGACGCCAACCTTAGCTTAAGTTACGTTCCGTTTCCGTTTCTCTTTTGAATCCAGTTTCTAAGTTTAGCTTGGGATTAATCTCGCGTTTGTTGGTATCGCGTAATAAAACCAGCTGGCGCCCAACACCGGCACTAACACCGCCGACGGCGTAATGGAAAGATCGGGTTTTTGGGGAAAGCTGGCCGAAGGTGACGGCATATTCGCCCAGGGTGAAAATGTCACGTCACAATTGAAAATTGTAATTCCTAGAATTGAAGGAAAAAAATTAAATTTTGCTTTTATGTATGAAAATTTTGACCCTGAATTTCACTTTCAGAATGAAAATGCAACTTTGATTCGCGAATATGAATAACCAATGGCAAATAAAACTGCACGTAAAAAAAAGAGACATTCAGCACAGCGGTAAAACCATTTTCAGACAAACTGATTATAAAATTGCCTCGACCGGCTAAAGCAAATCAAAATTTCTGCTTCCACGCAAGCTACCTTTTGCAACACTCTGGGTTCATTTATATCGAATAAAATAAAGTTATCTTATTAGCTTGGATAAATGATGACTAGATGAAAGTGCACATTCCATTCTGTAAGACAGCGATAAAGCATGTTTATCTAAACTTTAATATAAGAATTCATTAATTGGTCTGAAGAAAATTATGGTTTCTGCTATTATGCTACCTGATATACCATGTATGAATTCTTATTTTCACTTCATTCATAATTTTATATTTTTTGCTTGAAAACATAATTTTAATATCCAATTCTAATTTTGACTCTGTTCTTTATTTAATTTATGGTAAGAGTGGAACGAGCCTGCTTCCTTGTTCTTTTTTTTTTTTTTTTTTTTTTCAACGAAAAGTGAAAAGTAGATTGTCCACAGAATACATTTTCACATTGAAATACTTTATGGCAAAAGTAATTTAATCTTGAATAAAGAATTTACAAAAAGAATTGACCGTTACCAAACAATGAAAATTCGTATCAATTATTTGCAAAGAAAATTTGCCGTTGAGCTGCAACTAACAACCATTATCTTTTATGCGAAAGAGACAATAGTTTTAATGTATTCATTAAGAATAGTAAATGGTCCATTGCGTCAGCTTTGGTAGTTTCATTCAAACCTAGTGGACAAAGCGAAGAACCTCAATTCAGTTTACTATAGCCTGCGGTGTCTTCGGAGTAGGGAAAAATTTTGACACAAACTTTTATAGCATCTCAGTGATAAGAATTTTAATGCTATGAGAAGAAACATTGCCGGGAGGATGAAGTTGATACTGTATAGAAACCAGAGTTGCGAAAAATGCATTATTTTTATAATGCATTATTGTTTCCATTAGTTATTGTTTCAGTAGTGAGTAATGGGACTTGAATTCTATTAAGCATTATTCATTTAATGAATAATGGGGTTAAGAAAAACCTTGCATTAATCTTCTAATCAATATTGCCTATATCATGCATTAACTATTGCATTAGTACTGGATAATGAAAAAGTATATCATTTTGCATTACATTATTAATGGTAATTGGAAAAGCGTTGAATTATACATTACTAATAGTAATGAGTAATGTAGGAAGTATCACATTACTTTATCGAGTAATGCATTACTTCGAGGTATTGCATTACTAATAAGAGCCGCAATTCGAATGTAAAAATAAATATAAATACACGTGAGCATTGATATATAAACATGCATACATATTTAAATTAATAAATTCAAATGTGAAATCATGCATGAAAATTTATGCCAAATTCAAGCCTAAATAAATGACATTCAACGAAATTAAATAAATATAAATAACTATAAATGTAGATAACAATGCAAAGATCAACATTGAAAATATAAATATATACATGCATAAGAAATAGATAAAATACAAAATCATGTAGCGAATTTCATGCCAAATTGAAGAGACACTGGATCCAATTTAACGAAGCTTAATAAATACATATACATATGATGAACATAAATGTAGATAAAAATGCGAATATTAAAATTGTGTATACAAAAATGGGATCAAGACAGACTCTGCCTCGTTTCAATTTGTGTATAAATATAAATATATAAATCGCTATAAATATAAAATCATGCAATGTTCAATTCGGGGTACTTTCAGACGAATTTAAGCATAGGGTTTTGAAAAATTTGCCTTCTGTAAAACGCGCTGCTCAAAGTTGTGATCAGACAATCGGTTGTACTTTGGCAAATTCATCATCGTTGCGTAATTAAAAAGTCTTTCAACCGGAGCCGACGACGGTAAAGGCGTATTATATTTTGAAAATACTTTTCGGATGAGGGGATATTCTTTTAATATTTCGAGACTCGTATTTGATGTTTTCAAATATCGCGAGACCTCCACCCCAATTTCTGCCTCTTCTGTGGATATTCGGAACTCAGGAATAATGCCGTCACCGCCTCCAAAATCAAAATCATCTTCGTAATTATTTTGGGAAGTTTGGAACGTATTTGCATGATTTTTTTGCTCTTTTAATACGATTTCCATAAACTTGTCGTATATTATTTTTTGATCATCTTGAGGGAAGCATGGAAGCCAGCGACCTTTAAATTGTGGATGGGAAATCGAAGCTATAGCTGCGCCGATATTGCCCTGAGCGAAATTGAAAATTGTTTCGAATCTTTTTTCAACGCTGTTAATTATGGATTCTACGAGCGGTTTGCAAATACCAACCATGGGATTTCGTGATAAACCATGCATTTTATTTTTTAATGAAATCAGTGTTGGCAGAAGAACTCCGTAGTGACAGTTGTCACCTTGCAAGCGATCGATTGCGAGTGCTAGATCCGTTGTACAAAGTAAATATTCTTGTAAATATTCGAAATCGCTGTCTGCCAGTTCCCAATTCGAATTTCCCGTGACATTTTCCGAATGATTCCGTAACTTTTGTCTTACTTTTACTATCTGTTTGATGGCATCATGCAGTGAGTTCCAACGGGTTACGATTGGCCTCTTAAGAGCGATTCCCAGGCTGTTTCGTAAAAGCTCATTCAGTTTTGGCGAACGGAGAGTTTTCCAGAGCGACGTGCATTTGTTTAAGACATTAGAGTGGGTCCTCTTTAATCGTTTTGAATTATCGATAGCTCTCAAGAGGTCAGTCGTCGCGACGAGATTTAACGTGTGACTGGCACATCTGAGGTGTTGAGGTAATTTTTTATCGCACGCGCTACCGAAATTTTCTTCTTGTTCGACACGTTCTTCCACTGAAATTCCGTCCTCGACCCAGTCATCGGAATGCATGTCCCTTGGCTCACCAGGTGTTTCGATCTCATCTGTTATTTCGTCTGTTAATGAAAAATAATTGCATGTTTAAGATTTTTATCAACTCATTCTATCGCGTAATAAGTTGTGCGAGTAGATTATGCCATCAAAAATATTTTTGACACAAGACGTCCCTCGTGTAACGACTTTTTCAATATAATTGATCGTATAATGGTTTGTTCATAATTTACCAGCCGAAAGTTGATCCGAAACATCGACACCAAATTCTTTGAACGCCTTTACAAAATTCGAACCGTTGTCCGTCACAGTCGCCCTGATATTTAACGAGGTCAAACCAAATAGCGAATGAATTTGTGACAATTCGCTCGCGATGGCGTCGAAAGAGTGGGTACCCGCAAATCGTCTGCATGCGATGGCTGCGGATTTACGTCCCAGAGTCTCTGGATCAATCTAAATAGAAGAAAAGGATATTTTGCTGTACATTTTTTTGTTTATTATTGAGGATCTCCATTTATAAGTCCAAGAATCGTTATGAGAATTTCTATGAATAAATAATCGATAAATGGTTCGACAGAATATGCAGTAATCGATTTTGAAATTTTTAAGGAGGTTCACGCGTTAGGCATGTGTTAGACGAATTCCAAGTTTAATTGTTTAAAATTCGTATGAACCTTCTTAACAATAATACTGAACTGTGGGTTAAATTTGATAAAGTTTTACCTTCTAGACATCGAGTTATTTGTTGTTAAAAATCATCTTTTTTCGTAACTTCCCACAAGACCTCGTGTTAAAGTTGCGATTTTAAACACTGAATATCTCGATCACTAGACGGTGAAACCTTCTCAAATTTTTTACACACGATGCTTTTTTTTACATACGATGCTCAAGAAAATTCACGCAAAATTCCAAAAAATTATCTTGGAAACAATTGTATCTGATGATTTTGCCATTACTTTGTATATACTATTATGATTATGGCGCGTGAACCTCGTTAGAGAAATAATGATTTTATAATATTGGAAACCCTGTGAAATATCGTCACCCCTTCGTCATAACTTCGTAACTAGAGGAAATTTCCTTAGTTGCAAGCAAACTGTTTGTAGCAAGCTCATTTAGTGAACAGGCAAACACACCCATGATGCCGTTACACCGAGAAAACGGCGGTTTCCTCCAGTCCACACATCGGCCGTCGTACAGATGAATCCGCCATTATTCACGATAGCTAATATTGCCTCGCGGATTTCTGCAGCATTTTTTTCGCACATCTCTTCTATGCGTTTGTTGAGAGAGTACCGCGTTATGTGTGTCAACTGCACATTCCCTTTTTTGATATTAAAGGCTGTAAAAAAAGAATTTTTCAAACCACGGTTTATTAAGATGGGTATGAGCTCATGACGTCTGCTTTTTTGGAATTGAAGTGAAAAAATTCTCAGGTTTACTTGAACTATTATGAAATAAAATAATCAACAGCTGCAGCTAATCATTTTATTATAAGCTGAACTTCGCAATTTTTAATCACTTGTACTAATTCACCGTGCTTCAGTAGCGAACATTTTCAACGCTGAGTCTCAAATTTGATAATTAAAATGAAGTGGGAGTCGCAGTAATGGTAGTAATAATAATAGAACATTATCCTCACGAAAATAACTCAAATATCATATGTGTGCAATTATAAGGTATCAAGAGTAAACCATTTTTTCCAGTAGAAATATTTGAATTCACAAGAAACCGTACCATCAAAAATTTGCCTAAATGAAGATTTTGTGACGGTATTAACCGGTGCCATGCTATCGAGCACATACGCTGCAACGTTTTGTTCAAAATCTTCTTGGTCGAATTTGCACGACCATCGTGCACGTGCAACTGGGGCTTTCCCTCCTCGTTTCGTTTTCACGTATTTTTTATAATCTCCCAAAGAATTTGGGTGCATGGTCTGAAAATACAAACGAGAAAATACACCACATATCTATAATAAATCATTGATACCGTAATATAAAATAAAATCATTGCATAAACTTACAGCTATAAGAAAAGTGCATTGGATTGTTCGACAGTACGTAAAGTTTTTTATATTCTCAAGTGCAATGTTTGAATATAATTTTACATTGTAGGCAAAGACGAAGGAACTTACTTTGAGATGAGATGTGAAATTAGACGTTGTTCTCATGGACCCTTTGTACGATTTCGGTGGCATACAAAGCTGGCATATGGCTACAATATCACCGCCCAGGGTTGAGTTTTCCAGATCAACTTCGAAATATTTGCCATCAAGACATGCGATTCTCGAAGCTGCAGCTAACAGTTTTTCTTGTGGATTCTGGGGAATCCTACCAGTAGTCACTGCTTCCGTATCAGTTTCGAAAACATCCATATCCGCATGGTTTTCAGTCGCGAAATCGTCATCGAGATTCACGCCACTTAATCGCGTTATTTCTTTATCGAGGCTGTCATCGTTTGACAAGCCATCAAATTGGGGACCATTCTCGTTGTCTGAGAACTCATCGACCGCCGAAGTCATTGGGAACTCAGCGTATTTTGATTTTTTTCGCGGGGGTGAGTCGGTTGGCTCCATTTTATTGAGGTAAAATAGATTATATAAGAGGAGCAACGAAAAATCGAATTGGATATTACAGGAGAAAAAAAATTGTACAAAAAATCAAACAAGGAAATCAATTATTTAATACTGTGGGAAGTGATAAAGGGAGCCAAAAAATAAGAGAATCGAACACCCGAAAAATAATGAAACGAAAATTGCTCCACAGCTTTCCTGAGACAACTCCTGATCCAATACTATCAGAATATAGACTTTTTTTTTAGTATAACAATTTCAAAAAGTGACCTTCCGCAGCCTTTTTCTCAGAAAAATAACTACAGACAGAATTATCCCTTTGCAAAGTTGACACGAAAAAAAGCGAAACGGAATTTACCCCAAAACTCTTTGAAATAAATTTATAAACAAAAAAGAAAAAAAATCCAAATACTTCTTTCGGAGTAGGGCAATCGTAAACGAAAACTTCTAAGGCTTCGGCCTTTTTTCAGAAAGAAAAATAAAATCAAATGTTTATTGAGAAAATGGACAATCTCTCTCGATTGTAAGACAAAAAACAGTGGAACAAATTTTAGAGTGTTAATAAATACATCAGCATATGAGAACGAAAAAAAAACTCAAAATTTTTTTCGGAGTGGGGCAACGATGAACGAAAACTTCGAAGGCTCCGACCTTTTTTCAGGAAAAAAATTGAAAAGAAAATATTTATTTACCTCCAAGTGAATGAAACAAAAATTCTTTTAGATGAATTGATAAATGAAAATAAGCGAATCAATGAGTCTTTATTGGAGTAAAAACAAAATAAAACAGAAATTAGGCTGCTTTTTTCCCGAAAAACATCAGAGGAAATGATTATCCTCTTACGATTGTAAGCCAAAAGAAAACGTAGCTGAACAAATTTGATAGTTTAAAAAATAAATTGGCAAATGAAAATGAAAAAAAAAAACGCAAACTTTATAGGCTCCAGCCTTTTTTCAGGAAAAAAATGGAAAGAAATGTTCGATTAGCTTTAACTGAATTAAAAGTTTTTTATTTCGGATAAATTGATAAATGAAAATTAACGAACAATGAGTTCTTATTGAAGTTGTTATTAAAATAAAAACAGAAGGAAACGAAAAACAGGAATTAGCTGCTTTTTTACCGAAAAAAAATTGGAGGTAGTAATTATCCTCTTGCAAAGAAAAAAAACGGAACAAATTTCAGAGTTTTAACAGATAAATTAGCTAATGGAAATGACAAAGGAAATGACAAATGGAAATGACTAAAGGAGAACAAAAAAGGAACGGCTACTAAAGTGGAGGAATGGTGTAGTATCGTGTTTGATAAAACTAACGAAAAATTAGAATTAAATTTAAGAAATAACGCACAAAATGAAAGAAAACCGAATTTACACACAAAACTTTTCCACTCCGAGAACAGCTATTCGCAAAACTGAAACGTCATGCGGAACTTTTCGACTCTCCGTACACAATCGAAAACTCATTCGTACTGAACAATCCCAAGGAATGTGGCAATATGGAAAAGGCATCAATTGGTCAAAGCTTCTTAGGCAAAACCGTGATGTATATGCCTTATATTTACGTATTTCGTAAACACCTAACGCGCTACCGCTACCTTTGTCTAGACTCACTTGCCTTTACGAACCACGTGTTCAAGAGAGACGTTGAGACAGCAACACTACAAAGTAAATAAACAGACATACACAAAACTGTCGCTTCGAGGAACAGGGCATAACTTCGGAGAATGTGACGATATCTATGTTTCATATTTTTGCCTTTCAATATTTTGTCTCTCAGTAAATTTCTCGATACTGCCACATTGATTACAGCACTTAGGTAAAGATAAGTTTTCGACCGTGATCGAAGCAATTGTTACTTAAATCGATAAAAATATAGTATTAATTTTATTCGACAATTTTTTCCCACTCAAAAAAAGACATAATTTATTCCTTCATTTTAATTTGATAGGATATCTGGTAAAGCTGAGGGATAAATTTGCTTCTGTTTTTTTCTGTCGCCTCAAAGCTAATCGTTTTGTTTACCGTTATTTTACTCCGAAAAGGTATCGTTGAATTTTTTTTCATTTTCGTTTGTTTTTTTTTTTTTTTTTTTTTTTTTTTTTTATTTCGAAGAGTTTGTGGACTAATTTCGTTTATTTTTTTTTTCGTATCACAATTGCAAAAGGATATCTCTAGTATTTTTTTTGAGGAAGAAGCGGCGAAGTCACTTGAATGATTGAAAATCGGTTCTGCCATGTGTTTAGCAACGAATAAATAAATCCATGGGAACGAACAAACACAGCCATAGTAACGGATAAATAATGTAACAGAAGTTGCTTCTGCTGTATGCTTGGTCACGAATAAACAAATCCATGGCAACGAATAAATAAATAATGAACAAACCCATCTATGGGGACCAATAGCGACTTCAAGTTTCGATATATCTCGATAATTTGGAGTTCGACCACATGTCTTTTTTAAGAAGAGATACTCGAAAAAAAAAATTCAGTGTTCGGCAGTTCCTTCAAGGAAGTTGTAAATTTCACTTCTTTTTTTTTCAAATTGCGCCTTGTGAAAAATAAAAATGATTGCGTTTTATTCACGCCCTTTTTCACGTCCTTCATGACTTCGCTCAATATTTAATAATTCATATGCTCGCTCCATTTTTTTATAATTTTTTATGAACGAGACGGAAGTCTGCCTGTCGTACACTATTTTACATTAAAATGTTTACAAGATAAGCGCTGGCCATTATTTTTATGATGCGAAATATTGAGTTTGAACTAATCATTCCTATACATGGCCGTACTCGTCCATATTAGAAAAATATACATTCATCCATTCCATCCATCCATTCATTGGTATTGCCCTATGAATGCATGAAATGATTTCTTCCCAATAATAATAATAATAATAATAATAATAATAATAATAATAATAATAATAATAATAATAATAATAATAATAATAATAATAATAATAATAATAATAATAATAATAATAATAATAATAATAATAATAATAATAATAGTAATGCATTACTAGAAGTAATGCATTAGTAGAAGTAATGCATCAGTAGAAGTAATGCATTACTCGAGGTAATAATGCACCAATCGTATTAATTACTCGTAGTAATGCATTATTCTTTACTACAGTAATGGAAAATCAGTGCTACTGTGCATTACCCATTGAATTAGTAATCGATACTGGAAGCATTTCGCATTACCCATTACTACAGTACTGGATAATGTAATGTTTTCGCATTATCCATTATTAATGTAATGCATAATGGTTGTGTTTTACATTTCTCATTACGGATGTAATGCTTAATGTTTTTCATTATGCAATAGTAATTTTTTCTGTAATGGATACTGCATTATTTTTGCATTAAAATTTCGGCAACCCTGATAGAAACATTTATAGCAATTCTGCTACAAAATGCACACTACAGAATTGAAGAAATATTCAATATCTTGATTTTTTTGTCATAATTGAGGTTTCACTCGAATCTTGCACAAGCCTGACCGAGTCATGTCATCATATTATTGCTGACATTTTGATGTGTAAACTTGTTGGCGAAGATGTTCCGTGAATACAACGTTCACATAATCAGCGAAACTGCAGTTGATAAGAAAAGCTGTAGTCGAATGCCTAAAAGGAAAAGCGAAGGAAGTTAGCCTAGCGTGTAGAATATTGGGAGTTTTTTGGTTGATTCGTAGACCGCAACTGAAAAGCATTGAAAATCATGATTCCACAAGAATAGTCACATGTAAATTTTTGAAAATAAACATTTCATCAACACTCCTTGTTTTTACAAGTTTTTATTAATGAACAAGATACATTTTGGTCACTAGGTTTCATCACGCACACACTCCCTTTTACGAAAAATATGTCTTGATGTGGGACAAAAATATGAGGGACATGCTTGAAAAAAAAATCTCGTTGCGTTCCACGATCTAAACATCAACACCATTGATTTGAGAATTCACACATTTTTAAAACGTTTGCCACTGAATCTTTGAGGTTATTTTTCGATTTTTTCAAATTATTTAATATTTTTTCACAAATCAATTCATTGAAACACTTTTATGTTAATCACTGAACTTTAAAATATTTTTTTTTTACGTTTTCGCACTTCTGTTTGTCGACACTGGAATATGAGCTTGCGACTTGTACAACTGACACATGAGCGAAATTTCTATCACTTATTAATTGGACCACCCAAAATCACGATCTTATACGTATTATTTTAATCGTTCACTGAATCGAAATAACTTTTTTTCATGTACGTACTTCCGCATTTTCGGTTTGTCAACACTCGAATATAAATTTGCAGCTTTGACAGCTGACACATTAGAGATATAGATATTGCAGCTGTGACAGCTGACACTTTAGCGATATAGATAGGAACGGCACTTAACCCCGCACTACACACACTATTACAACACTCTTGACGAGTCTGTTGACCTAACACTTTTTCGTCATCCACTGACGTTGACTTTTTTTTTTTAACGTCTTCGCACTTTTCTTTCGTCGACACTTGAACCCGAGACTCTGCCGAGTCTCTTGAACTCTTTTCCCGATTTCCGATTTTCGAACGTTTCTGTATATCCGCGAAATCAAAGGACACATTCATATGAAGACGTATTAGTGTTATTCGTGTTACTCGTATCCAAAACTTTTTGTCGAATGGGAACACAGGGATATGTCGTCAGTCGCGACCAATCAGAAACACAATGGCCACACGAGCCCTTCCTCAGTGTCATATACATACACGCACGCATACTTCGATCATCGCATAATTTTGCCCGTGCAAAGTTTTTTCTCAGCAATTACGGCATTAATCGGGTTGATTTATGGCTCAATCGAGGGGGGATAACTTAATTAGTCTCCAGTTCAAATTTCAAATCATAAGATGATGCCTGGGCTTAGTAATTCAAGAAAGAGTTTCCCCCCACCCTTGAAATCGTTTTATTCAGAGATAATATACTCGGGTGAGCCTCGGGCAAGCAGACGACAGACAGAGCTGTCAAATGTACTTGTCCCGAGACTCTACCGAGTCTCTTGATACACGTCTCGTACTTAACATTTTATGATTGAAAAAATAAGCAAAATCGCTTTTTTTCGTATTTTGGTTATATATTTTTTTTTGTATTTTTATATATATATATATATTTTTGTATTTTCGTCGTTTTTTTTGTAATTATACATATATATATTTTTGTCGTTGTTATTTTTTGTTTTTTCCGTGTTTATATACATATATGTATATTTACTTCTTTTGTGTTTTTGTTTTATCATTTTTCCCGTATTTATATGGATATATATATTATACACGTCGCGTACTTAACATTTTATGATTGAGAAAAGAAGCAAAACATCAAAGGAAACATCAAACTCAGTACAGGACAAAGACAATTGAGTTCGCCTTTTTTTTTTGTTCTTCATTGTGATTGAATCGTTTTAGCTTACAAAGTAAGGTTATTGGCGATCGCTGTCAAATACTGCAGTTCATCAAAGTACAGTGCATCGTCGTATTTGAGGACAATATTTCGAAGCCTTTGGTTTAAGTCTCGATATTTTTTTGACTTTGGTGGTTGAGGAACGGCATTGCGAAGTTCGGCAATTTTGAGCTCGTTTTTAGATTGCTTAATTTTGAGACTCCTTATCAAATTCCACAAAGTTGGATGTTTTTGCCGCACAATTTCATTAAAGGCACGATGCCACCCTTCGACATTATTATTAGTACGGGGAAGATCGCATCGGCACGCATCGTAATGATTCCAGAATTTCATGGGAAATTGTCCCTCTTTACGATTTCTTTTTCAATCGTATCTGGCGATAAATTCAGTTTCAAACGAGAAGAGAAACTCGTCGATATTTGCATCCTCCGTATCAAAAACTTCTTCAGTGATCCGCACGAAAGCACCTTCTACATCATCGGGCTTAAGATAAGCAAGAGCTCCTAAAAGTTTTACTTTTTGCGAAAATTCTATTTGGGTGTCATACTCAGTTTTTAAGTGGTAAGCAACAACCTTGCGATAAAGCGCCTGATTAAAATGAAAATTGCAAAAATGGATACGGGCATTCGGGAACACATTGCTTATAGCCTTTACAGCTGCTTGTTCTAGATCAAGCATGACGGACTCTGGATTCAATTCTGGATTGATCTCGATCAATTTCTTGAACATTTCTTCGTAAATAGCTGCGTTTTTCCCAGGTAATAAAGCGAAAACAAGCGGCATGATTGCTGTATCCACCATAGCGTGGATTGAATAAAGCTGGGAAAAGAGTGAAGCGCAAGCACCAATAGTGCCATCGACTAGCCAGTGTTTAGCTTGTGCCAATAATCTCAGATTTTCTGCTGTACCAAAAATGAGGATTCGATCTTCTACGGGACCGTTGTCATAAATTAAAAAATTATCATTTTTCTCTGTAACGCAAAACTGAGCCGGGAGTTCAATTTCTTTCAAGGTGAGAGGATGGGGTACATTATCCTCTGCTGCGTTTCGAATGTTACGAATGGTCCTTTTCAAGGAACTAGTCGATGGTAGATAAGCAGCTACGCTATCATGGATACCTGCGGATGCAGTAGCGATCAGGACACGAGGACTATCGGTGTTGTTCATAGCACGTTCTTTTAATTGATTCCTCACGATATTTGATTCAACTTGAGCAGCATTTCCACCATGATTGTGGTCAGTTTCTTTCAAAATTTCATCCTCTCGAGAAATTATGACTCTGGCTGTGCAATTTTTTTGTTTTTTGTCATTGAAAATACATTTCCAGTAGGAGTTTCCATTATTTTCATTCACTTTATCTTTGTAGAAAAGGAATCCATTCCTCAATAGTTGTAGTTTTCCCTTCTCACTGTTCACGTATTCGAGAGCCATAGTTACGGTTCGTTTGTAATGTGCGTTGTTTACGTGAGGCATATGTTACACAGAAATATATTATCACGATAGTAATTTTGTTTAGAGATCTCTCGTTAAATAAGTGTTCGTAGAATTGATGTCCATGTCAAAAAAAGAAAGGAACGCACAAGTGCTAAGGTACATTGATTCGTAATATAATACGACTCTTCAAAGCTCAAACTTTTGGAGACTGATACAGACCCAAAAAGAAGTTGACTCAAATATCATAGAAGTGATACGCAACGCCGTACATTTGTATCACGACAAGTATCAGTGGACAGAATGAGTGGTATGGTAGAATTTTGGTATATATAGAATATGGTAGAATACAACTGGTAAGTAAGCAGTTTGGTTGCACCTCTACATCTGTTTTACATTCTATCAAGAGTGTCGGGACTATAACATTTCTGTCATCTGCTGGCTCGAGACTCACCCATGTATATTATCTATGATAAATACAGCAAACTAAATTTGTAACTTCAAGATAGCGGATCCAATATGGCGAACCACAAATGCAAAGATCGTTTGATGAAAGTGAAAATCAGTATTTGAGAGTTTTCGGGGACGCTGATAACCAATCCGCATTAGAAATTTGTGAACTCAAAATAGCGATTAATTCACATTTAATAGCTATTATTTCACTCAGTCCTGCAGAGATGCACGGCACTCACCCTACTATTACCCACACATCATCCGAGATGCAGAGCGCCCACCCTACTATTTTCGGTGTCACGTCAAAATAACACCAACCAAATATAACACACGACAGAATAACATGTCAAAATAACATTCGTCGAGATAACACGGAGACAAAATAACAGCACGACAAAATAAAGCGACAAAATAACATTCAGACGGAATAACATGAAAATTTTTGGATTCATTCCATTGCATGTATGATGTGTATTTAAAAACAAAAAAAGTATCTAGACGGAATAACATTTGTGTGTGTGTGTGTGTGTGTGTGTTTGTGTGTGTGTGTGTGTGTGTTTGTATTTGTGTTTGTGTTTGTGTTTGTATTTGTGTTTGTGTTTGGGTTTGTGTTTGTTTTTGTGTGTTTGTGTGTGTGTTTGTGTTTGTATTGGTTTTTGTGTTTCGGTTTGTGTTTGGGTTTGTGTGTTTGTGTTTCTACTGTAACGTGACATTTTTGGGTCACGTCACCCGCACGGATTGGTCGACCAGTGGACCGGGGGTCCGGTCCATCGTAACGCCGTTCGACGACTCGTCGTGGAGAGCATTGCGAGGACTCCACTACGTCTAATTGTTTATTGTTAAATTTAAGTTCCCTGAATCCGATTACCTGCGCTTATCGCCAAAAATTGCGTTTAAGAGAGAGCGAGAGGGAGCACGTAAAACCCTCTACTATTTTTAGGTCATAATTAGTCGCCCTCGTCGGCCGTTCGTCTTCCGCCTTCGCGCCTCAACTTCGTCAATCTCGACGGGTTCTTTCGGCAGTCTCACACCCCCCCAGCCGTTGGTTCTCGTCCACCAGAGTCCAACTTGCGAACGGTCGAAAGACCACGCTGGTTATCGGCCATTTTGAACGCCGTCCGTGGCTTTCTTACCGTCGCAACCGAGAGTTGCCCCGTTCGCCTCCACGTTGCGGGAACTGCAGCCCGTGTGCAACGGCGCCTCGTCAGGTGGGGCCTGGGATTCCCTGGGGTGGAGGTGTCAATTAGCCTGGTGGCATTGTGGGCCCACCGGGACGTAAAGGGACGCCTCACGTCCCGAGGGAGGCCTCCCCTCCACCCTTCAGTCGGACATCGGCCGGGTCCCCAAGAGAAAAAGCCCCTGCGACGTGGAAAGCCCGCTGGAGGTGGGATTGTCGCGAGATCCTCGTTCGAGATTCCCGCGTAATAATTTCGTCGCGAAGTCGAGAATTTCGGCTAATTCACAGGAGAGGCGCGAGGACTGAGTCTAGCGGTCCTCGAGTAGTGGGGAGAAACAAGGAGAGCGCTGAGTCTTGCCGAGGCGCGAGAACAATTCATTCTTCGTAATCGTGTCTCTACGCCGAGTCGCTGTTACATCGAGCTCCTGAGCCAGTTCAATCAACAACGTGAGCAGAGAATTTCGCCTCGGTAAGCCCGTTCCTTTATTCTTTCCGACTCGTCGGAACATTGGGATTTTTAGTGAGTAAATTATTGTGTTTTGCCAATTATGATTGGCGTGGAAGAACGACGGAAATAATCGAGCGAGAATGTGGCTCTTTTATCGTCCTTCTTCCTTAATTTTTGTATTTTATTGAGCCCCAATGAGTCCGTCGAGTCCCCCTTGGTGACTCGCAATATTGTTTTAATTTTAATTATGAAATTTGTTGCACTACAACGGAATTCATCGATAATTCCGTTGAGTTATTTTATTGTATTAAATTAGCCTGACTAGGCTATAATATTTTGTCATGTTTCGAGTTACGCGTTCAAGGCCGGCCGCGAGCGCTTCGCGCCGGCTTGTTTTCGTGCTGTCTCTCTCTCACTCGGCCTCGAGTACGTCGAGCATTGTTTCGTTCTTAGATGCCTCGGATTCCTTTATTATTTTCTTTCGCGTTTATTTCGTTCGTATTTCGTAATTCTTTTCGGTTAAAATATTATTTCATATATGTCGTTCCGTGTGTAATCGGTCTTTTCCCTGTCTTCGGACTTTGACTATTTAATACGTGTTCGTACTACCTGAGTTAGTGTCTTGCACACTAACTCCACTATTATTTCGATTGTTTAGTTAGATTCCATGTCGCGTCATCGTTATTACCTGTCTTCGGACTCTCGCTACCTCATATTCGTTCGAACTACCTGAGTTAGTGTCTTACACACTAACTCCATTATTATTTTGATTGTTTAGTTAAGTTCGTGTCGCGTCATCGTTATTACCTGTCTTCGGACTCTCGCTACCTCCTATTCGTTCGAACTACCTGAGTTAGTGTCTTACACGCTAACTCCCTTATTATTTCGATTGTTTCGTTAAACTTCGTGCCTCGTCCGCGTTATTACCTGTCCTCGGACTCTCACTACCTTATATTCGTTCGAACTACCTGAGTTAGTGTCTTACACGCTAACTCCATTATTATTTCGATTGTTTCGTTAAACTTCGTGCCACGTCCGCGTTATTACCTGTCCTCGGACTCTCACTACCTTATATTCGTTCGAACTACCTGAGTTAGTGTCTTACACGCTAACTCCATTATTATTTCGATTGTTTCGTTAAATTTCGTGGCAAGTCCGCGTTATTACCTGTCCTCGAACACTCACTACCTTATATTCGTTCGAACTACCTGAGTTAGTGTCTTACACGCGAACTCCATTATTATTTCGATTGTTTAGTTAAATTTCGTGTCGTGTCATCGTTATTACCTGTCTTCGGACTCTCGCTACCTCATATTCGTTTGAACTACCTGAGTTAGTGCCGTGCCCACTAACTCCGTTATTATTTGTCTAATTGGTTAGTCGCCGTGTTGAAGATGCCTTAATTACCTGCCTTCGGGCCTCGCCTACCTGTGTTTCACCGATCCCTAAAAATTACGTGAATAAATTGTTATATTAAGCTTGAATACTTAGTTTTGACTATTTTAGTTAATCAGTCTCGATTCCTTGCTCTCGCCTCGAGCCACCCCCTCTACCATTAAGTATCTCAGTTGAGCTGAGTAGTCGGACCACCCTGGATCCCCGTGGCCCCTTGAACTGCCGCGTCCACCGTATCCGCGCCGGAGTGGACGAACTTAAAGTCGGTTTTACCGGCGGTACTTCCGTACCTGGCGCCCAGTCCACCCCGGTCGGGTTATCGTGGTTCAAGGAGGCATGTCGGAGGAGTCCAGAAGGGACAGATGGACCCGAGCCGGGAAAATCGTGTTACACTACACACCGTCCGAGATGCACAGCGCCCACCGTACTATTTTCGGTGTCACGTCAAAATAACACCAACCAAATATAACACACAACAGAATAACATGTCAAAATAACATTCGTCGAGATAACACGGAGACAAAATAACAGTGGACAAAATAAAGCGATAAAATAACATTCAGACGGAATAACATGAACATTTTTGGATTCATTCCATTGCATGTATGATGTATATTATTTAAAAACAAAAAAAGTATCCAGACGGAATAACATTTGTGTGTGTGTGTGTGTGTGTGTGTGTGTTTGTATTTTTGTTTGTGTTTGGGTTTGTGTTTGTTTTTGTGTGTTCGTGTGTGTGTTTGTTTTCGTATTTGTGACTGTGTTTCGGTTTGTGTTTGGGTTTGTTTTTATGTGTTTGTGTTTCTACACACCGTCCAAGATGCACAGCGCCCACCCTACTATTTTCCACACACTATCCGAGATGCACAGCACCCAACCCACTATTTCCCACACACCGTCCGAGATGCACAGCGCCCACCCTACTATTTCTTACACACCGTTTGACATGAACAGATTTCATAAATATTCTATACAATTCTATTGAATCTCTATATAATTTTTTTACTTGGGAGAGAATTTTCTCCAGCACTTCTCATTCGACGAATTATTATTCGATCAATTGTTATTCGATGAATTGTTTTTTCGACGAATTGTTTTCGGCGAATGGTTTTCGACGAATTACTTTTCGAAAAATTACCGTTCGGAGAATTGTCTTTCGACGAATTGTGTTTTCGATTAACTGTGTTCGACGAATTGTAATTCGATGAATTGTTTCCGATGAATTTTCCACAAATCGAGAGGTTCTTCTCTTTAGCGTTTTAGCTTCCGTTCGAGAGAGGAGAATGCCTGCCGAATGCTCCGCGCATCGACTTTTATACCCGACTTGCCGCCGAACTGCGGCCGCCCACGCATGTGCGTTTGCTTTGTTGTGCGTCGTTGGCATGGAAACGCGCCTGCGCGGTGTCGTTCTATTCTTATTTTGCTTATTTCTCGCGATATTTTCCTTATTTTATATTATTTTCACACTATTTATTCTTATTTTATTTATTTCAATATTATTCCATAAGAAAATTGTTTATTTTTATTTATTATTAACATCGATTATATAATCGATGCTAACTTCACGTTGCGCGATGTCCGTGAAGCGGGTATGTTGCTTTATTTCAATGTTATTTTCGTTTATTTTTACCTTAAATTCTTGTTATTTCTTCTATTTTCATTTATTTCAATCCAATTTTATCATAAAATTGTTTATTTTCAATTTTTGTTAACATCGATTATGTAATCGATGTTAACTTCGCGTTGCGCGATGTCCGAAATTCGGCCATATTGGTATTTTGCGCGTCGCTGTCCGCTTGACAGTTTTTCAAGATGGTGGCCGGGCGCCACATCAATCAACAGTCATGCGGTTTTTATTTATTATTTTATTTTTTTATCTCGTCGTAATTCGTCTCGTCACAATATATATATATTTTTTTCATTCTTTCATGCTTCCTTCATAACGTTTTTAATAATTTATTTCATAATATGATATTGCCCTTTCGGAAGTTTGATCGAAAGAACGTTATACAGAAGGAACAGCTGAATAATATTTATTCACAAATGTGGGTGGTTTCAAAACTCGGTTATGAGAATGACTGTTCATGAAGTGTCTAATCATTTAAACTATGGTCGCTACATCTTGGGATAAGCAAACCTGCTCATCCCGGTCATTAGGAATTAATTCTTATTTAGCACTCAATTATACTTTAATCTTAATTCTTAATAATAATAACACTTCATAATTTGAATCAATTATACTTTGATCTTCATTCTTAATAACAATAGCACTTAATAATCTTAATCAACGTTGAATGTTATTAAGAAATTAAAAATTGATTTGAATTTTTATTTTTTATGTAGGTTTATTTGCAGAATATATGTACCTGCCCAGGGAAAAAAAACCTTGGACAAGTACATTTGTTGACCCCCGTTTCCATTTGTTTTCACAGAAAAAAACTACCACAAAAAGTACAAAATTTTCAAAAAATTGGCCAGATCAAGAATGATTTACATTCAGCACTAAAATTTATAATATCAATAATAGGACAAGTATTTCATTGTCTCTCGAGGATGGAGTATTTAATAATCCAAAAAAACCAAATCCCTCCAAAAAATGGTAACTGCATCTTCGTAAAAAGAAATATTCGAGCTTCTCAAAAATATAATAAATCAATATAAATATACTAAAGCATATAAAGCCAATTACGTCGCAGCGAGTATTCAATTGTAAAGTATTTGAATCACAAAAAAAATTACCCAAAAAAGTACAAAATTCTTAAAAAATTGGCAAGATCGAGAATGATTTACATTTAGCACTAAAATTTATAATATCAATGTACAAAAATAAAAATCGGTCAAAAGAACAGAGTCCAGAATAAAAATCAAGATAAAACAAAATGTGGGGAAAAAAATTTCAAACGAAAAAAATTAAATTGAAAAATAATTTCGGCCGAAGTACTTGGCGAGTTCGTACCATAAGAAATGCATTACGTGATCCTAGATAAGCAAAAAACTCGCCAAGTACTTCGGCCGAAATTATTTTTCAATTTAATTTTTTTCGTTTGAAATTTTTTTCCCCACATTTTATTTTATCTTGATTTTTATTCTGGACTCTGTTCTTTTGACCGATTTTTATTTTTGTACATTGATATTATAAATTTTAGTGCTAAATGTAAATCATTCTCGATCTTGCCAATTTTTTAAGAATTTTGTACTTTTTTGGGTAATTTTTTTTGTGATTCAAATACTTTACAATTGAATACTCGCTGCGACGTAATTGGCTTTATATGCTTTAGTATATTTATATTGATTTATTATATTTTTGAGAAGCTCGAATATTTCTTTTTACGAAGATGCAGTTACCATTTTTTGGAGGGATTTGGTTTTTTTGGATTATTAAATACTCCATCCTCGAGAGACAATGAAATACTTGTCCTATTATTGATATTATAAATTTTAGTGCTGAATGTAAATCATTCTTGATCTGGCCAATTTTTTGAAAATTTTGTACTTTTTGTGGTAGTTTTTTTCTGTGAAAACAAATGGAAACGGGGGTCAACAAATGTACTTGTCCAAGGTTTTTTTTCCCTGGGCAGGGGATTTTTGGCCAGGATATCACTTCTTTTTTCTGAACCTTTCACTTTCATCATAAAATTTTGGAATTTATGGTCCGCCATATTGGATCCGCCATCTCGAATTTCTAAATTTTAGGTGCAGATTTGTAATCAGCGACCCCGAAAACCCCCGAGTACCATATTTTGCTTTCATCAAACAATTTTTGCATTTGTTGTTCGCCATATTGGATCCGCCATCTTGAATTTCTAAATTTTAGGTGCAGATTTGTAATCAGCGACCCCGAAAACCCCCGGGTACCATATTTTGCTTTCATCAAACAATTTTTGCATTTGTTGTTCGCCATATTGGATCCGCCATCTTGAATTTCTAAAATTTAGGTGCAGATTTGTAATCAGCGACCCCGAAAACCCCCAGGTACAATATTTTGTTTTCATCAAACAATTTTTGCATTTGTTGTTCGCCATATTGGATTCGCCATCTTGAATTTCTAAATTTTGAGCGCAGATTTGTAATCAGCGACCCCGAAAACCCTCGAGTACCATATTTTGCATCAGCAAACAATTTCTGCATTTCTTGTCCGCCATATTGGATTCGCCATCTTGAATTTCTAAATTTTGTGTGCAGATTTGTAATCAGCGATCCCGAAAACCCCCGAGTACAAAGTTTTGAGCTAGTTGCACGTAAGGAAAAATGTGTGTTTCAAAGGGCCAAATTGATATTTTTTTTTGCGTGAATTATTCCGACCTTACCATCTGTCAACACGGATCTACGAGAAGTTCGCAAAAAACACGCTGTTTACGCGTCTCGCGTCAAAACTACCGTCAAACTTTCCGTGGTATGGGTACAAAGGAAAGGACCAATGGGAACTCGTTACTTTTGTCGCCGAAGACCGGCTTCGGTGGAAACGGGTTTTGATGGGCATCAAAACGCCTTTGATTGTGTCGTCTGCGCGCATATACAAACACACCAAATCCTTCAATGTGTTAGAATTTTTGCATAATCTTTACCCTGTGCAAAGTTTTTTCTCAGCAAATACGCCATCAATCGTGCTCAATTAAGGCTTAATCGAAGGGCAATTTCATAATTTGTCTCGATTTCCATTTTCAAGTCATCATCTGTTTCCTAAGCTTCGTAATTCGAAAAAATGACTTTCAGTTTTTACCCCCACCACCGAATTTTACTTTATTCAGAGATAATATACTCCGGCGAGCCTCGGGCCAGCAGACGACAGAGCTGTCAAATGTACTTGTCCCGAGACTCTACCGAGTCTCTTGATTCCGGTCATTAAGAATAAATTCTTATTTAACTCTCAATGATACTTCAATCTTCAATCTTAATAATAATAACACTTGATAATCTTAATCAACATTGAATGTTATTGAGATTTTAAGAATTGATGTCAATTTTTATTTTTTATATCGGTTTATTTGCGGACTTTTGTTTGAATGAGCAATTTGCATAAAAAGTTATGGGCCGGACAAGTACTCTGTGCGCATACGCTCAACGTACGGTGGTGAACGCTTAACAAATTGTTACCAAACAATATTAGTGGCCTCAAGTTATATAACCTGTGGCCCATTTTTGCAATTTTCCCGCGTTGGCTAAAGTTTTCAATTCCGATCTTGGAACGGTATGGTCATCGAACGGTATTGAAAAATTTCACTTCTGAAAATCCAAGGGGGCTTTCTATTTAAAACGGGGGAACAAAGTGGGAGAATCGCGTGTCCGGAAATTTGAGGGGCATGAATAACTAATTAAATACCATTGAAACTTTTGTACAAGTTTAATATTGTAAATTTTAATAAATACCATTGAAATTCTTGTCCGAGTATTGATATCGTTAATTTTAATCATCTACGTAAATGAAATGTTGATTTTTTTCGTTTCAAATCTATTTTTGTAACTTAGCAACTCTTTTCCAGCGACAACTGATTTCTTCGTATTTCTCGTTACTCAATTCTCCGACATCAATAAAATACTTGTCCTTTTATTGTGTAACGTGGTGGAATCCACGTTATGAGGACGATTCGAACTAAGTGTGGCAGCGGCCTGGATAGCTCAGTTGGGAGAGCACTCGACGCAGTCTGGTCGCAACAGCGAGAGCGATAGCATCGTCCTTACCAGAAAAATTTTTCTCAGGCAATTACTCTATGCGACCAGAAATCTTTGAACTTTAAGTAAAGTAAAAACACAATCAAATATATATAAAACATCAATGGATCGAATTGACCCCAATCAAAAAAACAAAAGTGATAAACAGTGAAAAAAATACATAAATAGTGATAGTGTGAAATTTCCGGCTCTGAAAGCCCGTTAATTAACATGGCTGCTCCTCATCTCAATAAAACAACGGCGAAAGAACTAAAGCCAACTCATCAACATAATTATCGCGTTAAGGACTTCCCAAAACTCGGATCAACTCGACTGGAACATCTCCTTAAACAAACGCTAAAAGAAAACAACTCAAAACCACAGGTATCAAAAATAAAACCTAATCTAACGGTCTCGAGAAAAAGGAAAAATCATTCCCCTCCAGACGATTCAAATTCAGGCCCTAGCGGCAAAACTCCTACACAATCAGCCGAATGGGAGAGCCCTAAGCGCCCGGCAAAACGTAATACTACGAAAATTAACGACGAAGACATCGATCTTACCGATAATCGATATCATTCTCTAGCTGATAACAGCGACATGGAAGAAGATGATATGGCAGAATCCGTAACGGATATAACTGAGGCAAAAACGACACCCAAAAATAAGCCACCGCCGATATTCTTAACCGAAACAACAATGAAAGTGTTGATAACAATCATAAACGATCTAAAAATCACAAAAAATGACGTCTCAATTCATGAGAATAAAACCAATGACATTTTAAATCACACTATTTACACAACAAACTTAGATCACTACAACAATATCATTGAAAGCATCAAAAAGTTAAATCTTAAATTTTACACGTTTACGCCCAAGAACCAAACACCAAAATCCTATATTATAAAAGGCATCCGAGGCGATTTCACAGCCGACGACCTAAAAAAAGAGCTAACTGATTTAGCTATTCCTGGGGTTGAAATACTAGCAATTTCGAAATTTCAATACGATAAAAACAATCTGGATAAATATCACCACTTGGTTCAACTGGCCAACAACAGTAGGATAGATAACCTACTCAAAATAAAAACGCTGGCATACCAAAAAATTAAATGGGAACGCCTGAGGAAACCAGTCATATATCAATGTAGACGATGCCAACGCATAGGACACTCAGCTAAAAACTGTCAACTTGAGTACCGATGCGTAAAATGTGCTCAAACCCACGGACCAGGAAAATGCAACATAGAAAAACTGAGCAATAAAGATCTCCTAAAATGTGCTAACTGTGGACAACCAAGTCACCCAGCATCGTACAAAGGCTGCCCATACATAAAACTAGCCGTGAGTTTCAAAAAGATCCAAAAACAGCAAAAAATATCAACAATCCAAAAGAAAATAGAGCACATCAGAACGACTCAACCAAATATCTCGTTCGCTCAAGCAACAAAAACATCGATGACATCGCGCCAGACTCACAATACAAACATGCCAATTCTGCAAGGACTCTCACAACAGCCACCCATGAGACTAACAACAACTCCAAATATAAAATTCAGACTACCACAACACGAAAAAGAACAACAAACCGCAGATCTTCAACCCACATGGATGAACGATCTGAAATCGGACATAGCCACGATCATAACAGAAAAACTCAACAACATAACAAACCAGGTGACCGCAAACACGTCTAAAATTGATTTTATCTTTAATTCGCTATATCAAAACTAATGGATAATACAAACACACACAATAACCAAATTAATATAGCTGCTATTAATGTAAATTCAATAATAGCTAATCATAGAAGACTGGAACTATTAGAATTCATCAAAAAAAAAAATCATGATATAATTTTGCTTTCAGAAACAAAACTTAATCCTAGATACAAAATAAGATTTCAAAATTTTCATATAATCCGGACTGACAGACCTAACTCCATCCAAGGAGGAGGTACTGCAATAATAATTAAAGAAAACATACCTTTCGAAATAATAAATTACCCCGATTCCAACAACAATAGCATTGTTGAATTTACAATAATAAAAATAACAACCAAAAACATAAAAAACCTATATATTATAAGTGTATATGCGACTAACGACAATAGAGCATTATTTATTGATGAATTAGACAGCATTTTCGACAAACTAAAATTAAACCAAAGGAATAACTACTACATCATGGCAGGTGATTTCAATACAAGACGGAAGGCATGGGGAGACAGAGTAGACAATCAGCGAGGTAAATATTTTTCCCAATGGGAGTCCAAGCACGGCATCAAATTTAAAACAAAAATCCTGTTACCATCCCAACCTACATACTATCCTGCTCAATCCATTTTGGACATAAGTATAATAGACGCAAGACTTAAATTAATAAATTCAAGAAATGGAAAACTTCATACCCTACCATACGATAGCGACCATGCAGCCCTCTCCTTTATAATTCACCTCAATGAGGACGATATAACGAGAAGTAAGCCGATTGAAACTAAACAATATAACTATAAAGCCACAAACTGGAAGAAATTTAAAAATAAAATGAACGATACATTCAACGAAACAATCCCGGCCAACAAAAACTTAACGACTGATGAAATTGATACATATATAACACAAATTAGCAATACCATCACAAATACCATAGCATCCACAATCCCAACAATATCGCCTAAAAACAACCTAATTAAATACCAAAACGCACGAATCACCAAACTTCAACACGATAAATCACAACTAGTATCCCTATTACACACCATGCATAATATCGACCCGACCAACAGGCTACAAATAACGAAAGATGCCAAAAACACAATAAAAATAGTACGAAAAAATCTAGCAGATGAAGTCAGGCGAATCACTGAAAAATTCTGGATGAATCAAATAAAAAAAATAGACCACCGTAAAACAGACACTTTTTTTCCTACAATAAACCGACTTCTTCGCCCTAAAAAATGGTCGCAAATAGACAATATGCATATAGATATCAATGATCACACATTATTACAACGAAGCTCATGCAACATAAACAACGCACAAATAGAAAACAATAAATACATATTCTCTGCACCACATGAAAAATTGAACGTAATTGGAGCATTCTATGAGAACATAAACTCACCACAGCACCTAAATACTGGAAAGCCAATTGCTACATTTGTAAACATCACAGCAACACAAATAAAACGAAAATTCAATAGCAACCGTAATAATAATAACACCATCACTACCTTCTCAGAAAACAATAAAGCTGACAACCCCCGAATAATCGACCTGACCTTGAACCCCTTTTGCAGCGTCGAAGTAGTTAATAAAACACTTAAATTCTTGCCTAATAAAACCTCATACGGACTGGACAATATTCCACCAATTACCCTTAAACACCTACCCCATAAAATAATCAGATCAATAACAATAATATTCAATAACGCCATAAACAATTATTATTTTCCAAAAAACTGGAAACGAGCAAAAACACTACCTATCCTCAAAAAAAATAAAAATCCGAATGACCCATCAAGTTATCGCCCTATCAGCCTCACTCCTGCCCTCAGTAAAGTAGATGAAGCAATTATTCACTCAAAAATACAAACACACTGCTTCACCAATAAAATAATACCAGACGCTCAATTCGGCTTCAGATATAAACACTCAACCACCCACGCAATCCACAAACTTTTATCTGACCTCAACTCCTGGGTTGGTAACAGTCAAATAGTTGGAGCTGCTCTGCTTGACCTCGAAAAAGCCTTGGATTCAGTCTGGATTGATGGACTACTTTATAAATTAAAAAAAAAACAATTCCCGGACTGGCTCATCTCATTAATATGGGACATGATCTCGGACAAAACATTCGTCACCTGGGATGGGAAAAATATATCGCCAGCTGTTTTCAATATTAAAGAAGGCCTACAACAAGTAGGTAAACTCCCCAATATTATTCAATATTTTTACAAGCGACTTACTCAAGTTATTTGGCTCAAATAACAATATGAATAACCATGCAATAGCCTTCGCCCATGATGTAGTAGTATATACCAAAAGCAACAGAACGTTGACAGTTCGACAAAATCTTGAACAAATTGTTGAAAAAATTAATAAATATTATTGTAACTGGAACCTAAGAATCAATCCACTAAAATGCGAAACAATTCTCTTCAAAAAACCAGTCGACTCTTTATCATCTAAAAATAAAGCAGGTAGCACTAATTTCAATATTGAAACCACAATACCTGGCTCAAACAACACACAGATAATACCGCATAAAAAAACAGTTAAATATCTCGGAGTACACCTTGATTACGTACTTAGGGGTAATATACATCATAAAATACAACTCGAAAAAGCCAAAAAAGCCTTCCAAGCCAATTGCGCAATTTTTTACAACAAAAACCTAACCCACCGAACCAAAATAATACTATATCTACTAATCATAAGACCTATACTAACCTATGCGGCACCCATTTGGTGGAACGTCGGCCAATCTGTCATGGAGCAAATTAGATCTTTTGAAAGGAAATGTCTAAGAGCTTGCTTAAACCAATACCGATCCATACACAGCGAATTCAAACTTTTTATTAGCAATAACACCATATCTAGAGACGCGGCAGCGTCTTGACGCCAAGTATAAAAAGAAAAGAGTGTAAACGGCCAAGGCAAGTCGCGCCGCGTATCTATACTCGAGATTCGGCCCTCTTCAATTTCAACTCGATACCATTTAAAAATGCGTCGTCCTATCGAAAATTTAACGCCACTTTAATGATATAAATCGTACATTCCGATTCCAATGGTGTCATTATTTTTTTTCTACGACCTCTAGAAGTGGGTGAACTCGAAACGTGACGCGAAATATTACGATTTTCAGTATCGAAAAATTCCACACTCATACATACATATACGTAGAAAGTAAGGCCTACCGGCTCTCGCTAGGCACCTATACCCCCTCCCATTGCTAGCACTCTCTCCCTGTCCCCCTGCCGCATTCGCGCCTCGCGCTATCTCTCTCACTCTAATGCTTCGTGATGCGGCGATATATATATGTTGAAAGTAAGACTCAGCTGACGCGCGTCGCTCGCTCTCTCTCTGTTCCTCTACCGCGTTTGCGCCTCGTGCTATCTCTCTCACTCTAATGCCTCGTGATGCGTCGATATATATATGTTGAAAGTAATACTCAGCTGTCGCGCTGTCTTCCCACTCCACTGCTACCCCGCCTCGACCTGTCTCTCTCATTCTGCCTGGGATACGCGCGTACGTAAAAAGTAAATTAATTTTTATTTTTTAATTTCATCTTTTATTTTATTTTTTAAAACATAAATTAATTTCACGCTGATAAATTAAATAAAATGAATAAAATAAATTAAAACTTTTATGTAAAGTTTTTGATTTTAACTTTCAAAATAATTAAAATTTTTTTCGTTACTCGAAATAAATGTAACTAGTAACGAAATTTTCTTTCATGACTCAATATAAATGTCTTGCGTTGCAAAACATTCTATGATACTCGATTCAGAGATGCTCGGCTACCAGTAGCTGGAGTGCACTTCACTCCGGGTCAAAATGACCCAATGGTAGTAAATGCTTGTTCCTCGGCTACCAAAAGGGGTAAAGACGTTAGACCCGGGTTAAATGGACACAATGGGAGTCACCGCGCTCTACCCGGCTACCAGCGATGGTAGCAGTGTTTACCCTGGGTCAATTTGACCCGATAGCAGTTACCGTCGGTTATTAAGCTATCAATAGCGGTAGCGGTGTTTGCTTCGGGTCAAACGAACCCAATCGTAATGAAAACTTAGTACTCGGCAACCGGTAGGTAGAATTGGCTCCGCCCCGGGTCACAATGACCCAATGGTAGTAAATGCTTGTTCCTCGGCTACCAAAAGGAGTAAAGACGTTAGACCCGGGTCAAATGGACCCTATAAAAGTAACCGCGTTCCATTCGGCTACCAGCGATGGCAGTAATGTTTGCCCTGGGTCATTTTGACCTGATGGCAGTTACCGCCGGTTATTACGCTATCAATAGCGGTAGCAGTGTATGCTTCGGGTCAAACGGACCCAATCGTCATGAAAACATGGTACTCGGCAACCAGTAAGTGGAGTTCACTTCGCCCCAGGTCAAAATGACCCGACGGTAGTAACCGCTTGTTCCTTGCCATCCAAAAGGGGTATAGACGTTAGACCCGGGTCAAATGGACCCAATGGGTGTAACCGCGTTCCACTCGGCTACCAGCGATGGCAGTAATGTTTGCCCTGGGTCAATTTGACCTGATGGCAGTTACCGCCGGTTATTAGGCTATCAATAGCGGTAGCGGCGTTTGCTGCGGATCAAACGGACCCCATCGTAATGAAAATATGGTACTCGGCAAGCGGTAGGTGGAGTTCGCTTCGCCCCGGGTCACAATGACCCGACAGTAGTAACAGCTTGTTCCTCGGCTACCAATAGGGGTAAAGATGTTAGAATCGAATCAAATGGGCCCAATGGGAGTGACCGCGCTCTACCCGGCTATCAGCGATGGTAGCAGTGTTTGCCCTGGGTCAATTTAACCCGATGGCAGTTACCGCCGGTTATTAGGCTATCAATAGCGGTAGCGGTGTTTGCTTCGGGTCAAACGGACCCAATCGTCATGAAAACATAGTACTCGGCAACCGGTAGGTGGAGTTCGCTTCGCCCCGGGTCAAAATGACCCGACGGTAGCAACAGCTTATTCCTCGGCTACCAAAAGGGGTAAAGACGTTAGAATCGGGTCAAGTTGACCCAATGGGTGTAACTGTGGTCTACCCGGCTACCAGCGATGGTAGCAGTGTTTACCCTGGTTCAATTTGACCCGATAGCAGTTACCGCCGGTTATTAGGCTATCAATAGCGGTAGCGGTGTTTGCTTCGGGTCAAACGAACCCAATCGTAATGAAAACATAGTACTCGGCAACCGGTATGTAGACTTGGCTTCGCCCCGGGTCACAATGACCCGACGGTAGCAACAGCTTGTTCCTCGGCTACCAATATGGGTAAAGACGTTAGACCCGGGTCAAATGGACCCAATGGCAGTCACCGCGCTCTCTCTGGCTACCAGCGATGGTAACAGTGTTTGCCCTGGGTCAATTTGACCCGATGGCAGTTTGGGTCTATTTGACCTGGGTCTAACGTCTTTATCCCTTTCGGTAGCCGAGGAACAAGCGGTTACCACCATCGGGTCATTTTGACCCGGGGCAAAGCACACTCCACCTACTGGTATCCCAGCATCTCCGGATCCTGTATCACAGAATTTTCAGCCACGCGATACATTTGTATCGAGGAACGAAATTTTTTTCGTTACTCTTTTTTCATTACAATTGTATCGAGCAACGAAAATGTTTACTGCATTTTATTAAAACAGGCTATGGTCATTTTTTTCTTGCATAAATAAAATATTCATTATCACATTTATGTATCACAGGAAATTTGTATAATTATTCCGCTATTTTTTACAAAAAACAATGATGTCTCGAGCGAAAACTTTAAAAAAGTAAAAAAGGGGCACCAAGTATAAAAAGTCGCACCTTAGTTATAATATGATCAGTCTACATTCTTGTTACACTTCCCAAAACCCAAAAACTATATTTTTGTCCGTTTTCTTCAACCTTCCTTGCTCTTTCTTTTTTTATCAGGAGATATTTTATCTCCTAGCTTATATTTTTTGTCTATTTAAATTGTTTTTGTCTTTTTCCTCTACCTCTTGCTTCTTTCTTCCTCTGTCATGTTCGTTGCCAGTCTTTATTTTCAAAAATAATCGAAATCACTACCTTTTCATGTAGCCAAGCAAAGGAAAGGCGACACTACATTCCTTTGCGAATTCTTGGAGGAAGTTTTACAATAAACTCAATAATAATTTAACAATGATTGCTTCTCGTAAATGCGAAAATCAGAAGAAAACTATGAACAGAAGTATATACAAACAAAATATTGTTTATTGCTCCATACTACATACGAACTTCTTTTATATTATTCAAAAACCACGATCGAATCAATTAATTTCGGCAAAAGTTCGATGCAGAGATAATACAAAAACTTGGCGTGCATGGTTAAGAAAATAAGCTCGGCGATGGAACATCTCATCTTTCCATATCTTTCCATCAATTCTACGCACCTTAGGCGTATCTCGTCCATCCTTCCTGCTATATATTTATCTATCGATATCCTAACACTCTTTATACCATCCATCGATCCCATTCTCTCATCCACCCATCTTATCCATTCATTCTGTCGATATCATGCTATTATTCCATTTATTAATTCATGATTCAATAACCCCTTCACCCAATTTCATCAATTCATTTATCTGATCCAATCCATTTCTTCAATATCCGCTATCCGGATCATCCGATCCATTCCATCCGTCGATCCACGATCAATTTCACTCGTCAATCTATTCATCTCATCCCATCAATTCCATCCCATTCCAATTCATTCATCCCATCCCAAAAATTCTATCGATTCATCCCATCCATCTCATTTCATCAATTGTATGAATCCCATCGAATCCGTCTACCTCATCATATCAGTTTCATTCATCGGTCCATTTATGCTATCCCATAAATTCCATCCATCGATCCATCCATACAATTCTGTAAATTCCATCCATCGATCCATCCATCCATCCAATCCCATAAATTCCATCCAACGATTTACAGATCCCATTTCATGAATTCCATCTGTCTCATTTCGTCATTTCTCATCCCATCCATTCGCTTGCACTACGAACGATCTATATCCGTCCGGACATATACCGTTGCTCCGGAGCTAATCATCTGTTGAAGCATTATATAAATTTTTTATCTTCCCGGGCTTATTGTCTTAACCATGCACGCCAAGTTTTTGTATTATCTCTGCATCGAACTTTTGCCGAAATTAATTGATTCGATCTTGGTTTTTGAATAATATAAAAGAAGTTCGTATGTAGTATGGAGCAATAAACAATATTTTTTTTGTATATACTTCTGTTCATAGTTTTCTTCTGATTTTCGCATTTACGAGAAGCAATCATTGTTAAATGATTATTGAGTTTATTGTAAAACTTCCTCCAAGAATTCGCAAAGGAATGTAGTGTCGCCTTTCCTTTGCTTGGCTACATGAAAAGGTAGTGATATCGATTATTTTTGAAAATAAAGCCTGGCAACGAACATGACAGAGGAAGAAAGAAGCAAGAGGTAGAGGGAAAAAACAAACACAATTTTATATAGACAAAAAATATAAGCTAGGAGATAAAATATCTCCTGATAAAAAAAGAAAGAGCAAGGGAGGTTAATGAAAACGGACAAAAATATAGTTTTTGGGTTTTGGGAAGTGTAACAAGAATATAGACTGATCATATTATAACTAAGGTGCGACTTTTTATACTTGGCGCCTTTTTTTACAATTTAGCAGATATTCCAAGAATCGACTCATTCATTATTAAACTCACTAGAGACTATTTCAGTAAACTACCCAACATACAAAACGACATATTAACCGAAATTTCAAACCAAAACGAACAAATATCAGAACGACAATTAACAATAGGTAATCCAACCCCCCAAGCATTTTTATATTGCGACAAAATAGGCATTATACAAAATGCAACCAATGTCCCATTACTGTACCACTGGAAAAGAAACAAAGCAAACAAAAGAATAACGATACATCATCATGATTATACTAATAACCCTAATAAATTTACTGGTTCAACTTCGATACCTTATAGAGACCTCATCGACCATCATAGGCTCAATTTTAATAAATACTGGTGGCTAAACATAAATTCAAAACACATACGAGAACTTGCAGAAGCAAAAACAATCCAATTAAGATTACAACGTAATTAATCACAAAACACATTAAATAAGGCATAACCCTATTGTAACATATTGAAAATAGTGTACATAATATGCATAACATGATACTAGTATATAAGTTAATTTTTAAGACTGACTTTTTACATAACCACGGCGAGGTTTTTACTTTCGTAATTTTTCCCCGTGCCTATACACTACAAAAGCGCCTGACAGTGCGTTAATAAATATAAAATAACAAAATTTTATAACAAACAAATAATCTTAAAACACAAAAACAGATAAATATAGCGATACGAGATTTGCAACACTCAAACATGTACCCTCACACACAACCATATATATGGTTATTTTTTTATATGTTTATATAAACCTCCATAAATGCAATAATGTAAGACGAATAAATAACCATTTAAAAAAAACAAAAAAAGGAGAGCACTCGACCGGCAATCGTGAGGTCCCGGGTTCGATTCCCGGTTCAGTCCCTGCCACATTTTTTCGAATCGTCCTCTTCTGTAAAAAATTCCCGGATCACAAATGGCGCCCAACGTGGGGCATTTGTATAAAATATAAAGTATAAAATATAATTTGTATAAAGTATAAAAAGAAAGTGTTTGAACGGCCAAGACAAGTCACGCCGCGTATCTATACTCGAGATTCGGCCTTTTTCCGTTACGTTTGAACTTCAACTCGATGCCATTTAAAAATGCGTCGACGTAGCGAAAATCTAACGATAGTTTATCAATATAAATCGTATTTTTCGATGCCAACGGTACCATTATTTTTCTTCTACGGACCCAATAGTCCCCAATGGGTGCCCAATTGGAGGGAAAAGTTTGTACATTGGTGACTTTTTTCAATAACCAACTGATTTTGCGTTTTATTAAATACTCCATCCTCAAGAGACAATGAAATTCTTATCCTATTATTGATATCAAAAATTTTAGTGCTGAATGTAAATCATTCTTGATCTTGCCAATTTTTTTGAAAATTTTGTACTTATTTGGGTAGTTTTTTTCTATTTTTAATTAATACAGCAGTAAGTGACAATAGTGAAACGCGAACCAAGTATTTCAAAATGAATTTTCAAGTTATTATTTATTATAATAAAAGAATTTATGGTTGAAACGACTTCCGTTCCTGGTGTGGTTAAAAAATAAACTTACGGAGCAATTCCGATATTTTAATTTAAAAAGAATAATAAAATAGATCTCGGACTACGGGAAATGAACGTCGCCGAACCTTTCCAATATTTCGAGCATCTAGGGGTTTGAAACGAATTGAGATCTCGGATACGGGAGTCGAACGTCGCCGATCTACTCCAATATCCTGGGCATCTACGGGAAAATTAATAAAAAAAAGACCTCGGGGACGGAAGTCGAACGTCACCGAACTATTCCAATATCCCGAGCATCTACGGGAAAATTTATAATAATGAAAAAGACCTCGGGCACGGGCGTCGAACGTCACCAAACTACTCCAATATCCTGAGCATCTACTAGACCCGTCAGGGAAGGGAGAGGTTCTTCTCTTCTAGCTTTTGCAAGCTTCAGTTCAAGAGAGGAGAATGTCTGACGAATGCTCCGTGCACCGTCTTTTATACCCGACTTGCCGCCGAACTGCGGCCGCTCGCGTAAGTCCGTTAGAGATGTTCGACCGCCGGGCATGCGCGTTCGCCTTGTTTTAGCCGGTGTCACGGAAACGCACCTGCGCTATATCGTTAAATTCTTATTTCGCTTATTTCTCGCGATATTTTCATTGTTTTATATTATTTTCACGTTATTTAATCTTATTTTATTTATTTTGAAACTATTATGCAATAAAATCGTTTATTTTCAATCATTGTAAATTTCGATTACGTCATCGATACCAACTTCGCGTTGCGCGATGTCCGAGAGGCGGCCATGTTGATTGTTTTGCGCGTCGCTGTCCGCTTGACAGCGCCAAGTCGATCGTTGTCATGCGGTCTTTTATATTTTTTTATATTTTTTATTTTGTGTTAAAATTGGTGTCGTCTCAATGGTTAATCTTTAAAGAATTAAGAGATTTTTACGTGATCTAAACACTCTTCAATATCAAGAGACTCGGTAGAGTCTCGGGACAAGTACATTTGACAGCTCTGTCGTCTTCTGGCCCGAGGCTCGCCAGAGTATATTATCTCTGAATAAAGTAAAATACGGTAGTGGGGGTAAAAACTGAAAGTCATTTTCTCGAATTACGAAGCTTAGGAGACAGATGATGACTTGAAAATTGAACTGGAGACTAATTATGAAAAAATCTTTCGATTAAGCCTTAATTCAGCACGATTGATGCCGCATTTGCTGAGAAAAAACTTTGCACAGGGTCAAGATTATGCAAAAATTCTAACACATTGAAGGATTTGGTGTGTTTGTATATGCACGCAGTCAACACGATCAAAGGCGTTTGGATGCCCAGATTTTTTCACCAGGGAGGGAATTCTTGGCCAGGGCTTATAATATGGCGAAAAAAAACACAAAAATAGCTTGCGCCACCTTTTAAATTTCAGCTACAGGGTGTTCCTTTCGCGAGGTTCTTTCTATCACGAAGTAGCAACTTTTGAGGGACGGTAAATGAAAATAAAAAATATCACCTCATTCTCGGGACACCCTAATATATATAGATGAACAATGACAAAAAAATTGAAATATACAAAATTTGGAAATTTTTACAAATTCACGAAAATTACTGTAACTTTTTTTCCATTCAAAGCTTCGACCTCAGCCACCGCTTATTCTCTTCATTTTGGACTTATAGTCAAATTTGTAATTAGTAATTTCCATTTATAGTCTTTTTTCAAATAATGTTGCATCCCACCCGGTGGTTTTTCATCCCGGTCAAGGAGAGATGACCCTCCATTTTACTCGATATTCGGATAAACCCCGTTAGGCGAGACTATTGGCCTTTTCGAGCCTAACCTTGCGGAAAAAGACTCAGGATGGGCTAGAGAGTGTATTCTCTACTAATACAATCGATTATCCTATCTAATTAGACTCTTTTTGCACTTAATCAAGAGACTCGGTAGAGTCTCGGGACAAGTACATTTGACAGCTCTGTCGTCTGCTGGCCCGAGGCTCGCCAGAGTATCAAGAGACTCGATAGAGTCTCGGGACAAGTACATTTGACAGCTCTGTCGTCTGCTGGCCCGAGGCTCGCCGGAGTATATTATTTCTGAATAAAGCCAATTTCGGTGGTGGGGGTAAAAACTAAAAGGCATTTTCTCGAATTACGAAGCTTAGGAGACAGATGATGACTTGAAAATTAAACTGGAGACTAATTATGAAAAAATCTTTCGATTAAGCCTTAATTCAGCACGATTGATGCCGTATTTGCTGAAGAAAAAACTTTGCACAGGGTCAAGATTATACAAAAATTCTAACACATTGAAGGATTTGGTGTGCTTGTATATGCGCGCAGACGACATAATCAAAGGCGTTTTGATACCCATCAAAACCCGTTTCCACCGAAGCCGGTCTTTGGCGACAAAAGTAACGAGTTCCCATTGGTCCTTTCCTTTGTACCCATACCACGGAAAGTTTGACGGTAGTTTTGACGCGAGACGCGTAAACAGCGTGTTTTTTGCAGACTTCTCGTAGATCCGTCGTGGGCAAAATTTGAACTAATTTGTATGTCAGAGTCGCAAATTCTATCAGAGTTTTGACAGATGGTAAGGCCGGAATAATTCACGGAAAAAAAATATTAATTTGACCCTTTGAAACACACACTTTTCCTTACGTGCAATTGGCTCAAAACTCGCTGATTACAAATCTGCACTCAAAATTTAGAAATTCAAGATGGCGAATCCAATATGGCGAACAACGAATGCAAAAATTGTTTGATGAAAGCAAAATATGATACTCGGGGTTTTCGGGGTCGCTGATTAAAATACTGTACCCAAAATTCAGAAATTTAAGATGGCGGATCCAATATGGCGGACCACAAATGCAAAAATTGTTTAAGAAAAGTGAAAGTTGGCACGTGGGGGTTTTTGGGTTCACCGATTAAAAATCTGCATACAAAATTTCGAAATTCAAAATGGCGGATCCAACATGGTGAACCATAAATTCAAAAGTTTTTTGATGGAAGCGAAAGCTGGTACTCGGGGGTTTTCGGGGTCGCTGATCACAAATCTACTATCAAAATTTGGAAATTCAAGATGGTGGATACTATATGGCGAGCGATAACTGCGAAAATCGTTTGATATGAAAGCGAAAGTTGGTTCTCTGGGGATTCGGGGTCGCCGAAAACAAATCTGCACCCAAAATTTCGGAATTCAAAATGGCGGATTCAATATGGCGGACCATAAATTGAAAAATTTTATGATGAAAGTGAAAGGTTCAGAAAAAAAAGTGATATCCTGGCCAAAAATCCCCTGCCCGGGGAAAAAAACCTTGGACAAGTACATTTGTTGACCCTCGTTTCCATTTGTTTTCACAGAAAAAAACTACCCAAAAAAGTACAAAATTTTCAAAAAATTGGCAAGATCAAGAATGATTTACATCCAGCACTAAAATTTTAAATATCAATATTACGACAAGTATTTCATTGTCTCTTTAGGATGAAGTATTTAAAAAAAAACAAAAATCAGATGGTCATTGAAAAAAGTCACGAATGTATAATAATTAAAATCGGTCAAAAGAACAGGGTCCACAAAAAAAATCAAGATAATACAAAATGTGGGGAAAAAAATTTCAATCGAAAAAAATTAGATTAAAAAATAATTTCGGTCGTAGTACTTGGCGAGTTCGTACCACGAGAAATGCATTACGTGATCCTAGCTATCGATTTTTATTTTTCTACATTGGTGACTTTTTTCAATAACCATCTGATTTTTGCTTCATTTTTTTAATACTCCATCCTCAAGCGACAAAGAAATACTTATCCTAATGTTGATATTTCAAATTTTAGTGCTCAATGTAAATCATTCTCGATGTTGCCAATATTTTAAGAATTTTGTACTTTTTAGGGTAGATTTTTCTGTGAAAACAAATGGAAACGGGGTTCAACAAATGTACTTGTCCAAGGTTTTTTTCACTGGGTTTCATTCTTTCGCCAAAAAAAAAAATCGAGAAAAAGGCCTTTTCGGAAGGCTCAACTAGGTCTCCCCCCTTAAACTTTTTCTTCTTATACTTCGCGTAAAAACGCTACCACGTCTCTAGAAATTTTGGAAATGATCAACTTTGAAGTGGAATGTCTCCGTTATTTTTTTTACGGTAATGCATTTCTTAAGGACTCTCCAGGATATAATAAAGCAGAAAAAAGAGCCATGTGAGAGATTAAGAGTGATTTCGTGGTGACAATTTTAGAATTATTATGATCTTAAAACGTACAATTTATTCTGAGCCGAGGAAACAGGTCTCTTGGCTTGGGTGCCTCGATTTTTTTTTCTTTTACACTAGATGGCATGTAGAACAAAATGCAACATGTATTATTTAATGCGAATATGAGGTTTCCGTAACTCATCATTTTTAATATATGCTTTAAAATGTGATTTTCAGACCTCTAAAAGGATTGATCTTATAACCTTGAGCAGTTAAAAGGTTAGAATTTGCATTCGGCTTCAGTTTCTGAGGCAATTTTCAGGAAATTCGACAAATACTTCCGCAGCACTTAATCGAAAACGGATGCATTTAGTCATATGTGTATTATCTGTATGAGGAAGATTGCATTTTTTTGAACTGCTCACCATCTGACGGGATTGCCAGTTGTGGCTGAGACAGCAGACGGGTTGAGAGGACCCAGTGGGCTGTACTATAATGATTTGCCATCTCACAAGCTCTTCCATTTCAGGTCCTCCATAAGAATGTCAACACGTACAAAGGCACCACCACCACCGTCAGATGACAAACCACCAAATCACATCACAAAATATATCCGCAATAGTGAATCACATTATCCAGATTCAACAAAATTGAAATATTCTTCTGAAGAGAGCTCAGATGATGAGGATACAAGACACTTGGAAGGAAATGTTTACACAAAATCAGGAATGGAAGTGAGTATTCATAAAGTATTCATGACATGAAGATAACAACGATGTAGTTAATAAATATTCTTGTGACTCTATTATTCATGAGTTTTTCTGCGCAACCAAAATTGCTATTTGAAATTTCAAAAGACTTATAAATAATTGGATATTGAATTCGTAATCGATGATTCCGAAGTTCACAATGTATTAATCGCCAGCCCAAGCGATATTTCTTTCATTGTTCGGTGCGCTATTTTTCGTCTACTACTCGGAAACATAGGTATAAAAGTAGATGAGACGTTTGATGTTGCTATCGAATATATAAATTAACTTATACTTTTCAGAAATGCAGCTTTGACCATAAGTATTAGACACTCGGTGAAATTGTTGGCCGGCCTGAAAATTGAATATTTCAGCATAAAAAAAATTTAGCAAACTGCTTTTTGTAGCGCTAAAATTGAGCTCCAATAGTTTAGAGACGCAGTTGTGGCGTGGAACCTAGTAATAAGAAGAAAAATCTGGCGCCACGAGTGCCACACTCTTATGTACTCCAAAATGACGGTTTTATGACGTCACGGCATTTATAAATCGCTCTTACGGACGAACCGCTCGAGTAAGAAATCTGAGATTAGACGTCAGTTTTTACGATTATTTATTTTTCAATTAATTCTTGTTTTAAGAAAATTCGTCCAACCAATCCAGAAGAATCGAATATTCAACAACTAGGATCAGCCGTTCCGGGAACTTTTCACTTCTTGAAGTCAGAATGATGTAAGTTGTGCTCGTTTCCATTCAAACATACGTCCTTTACGGGGCTGATTAACATTCCTCTACCGTGACGTCAACTAGTCCACTGAACGCGGGTACGCGTGGCATTCGCCATGTACTTCCTTCAGACTATTCCACGCATCCTTGAGCTTTAGCCGGAAATCGTTGGCTAATGAAGGACAGACAATTCTGACAATTTTCTGAAACATTGAACGGTTAGAACATATAGTGATTAACCCAAGAGCGGAGGAAAACCCACTCCGATAAATTCAAAATCGGAATGATACGTGAAATTCGGTAGGCAACATTTTTGCAAATATCATTTTGATACGAATGAACCTTTTCTCCATACAGTTCTTCTTCATTTCTTGTAAAATTCCATCTTTTGACAAATATACGAACTCATCTCTGAAACGAATGAAATCGTTATAATTTCATAAAGTAAACAAAAATATTATAAATGAACGAGACGACAAATAAAATAAATAATATTAAGAAATATAAGAAAATGAACAAATAAAATGAAAACTGTAATGAGTGTGATTTAAGTATAAGTTGTGACGTTTTTTTTTTGGGACCGTTACTAAAAATGAACAATTAAGTGAAAATGCTTTCCCGTCTTGTTGGCTCGATACTCCGGCCACGCATCGATTTCATAGGGCTTGCCTAGAGCGATAACTTTAAGAGTTAATTATCAATTGGCGTCCCGAAAATATGATTCACAGAAAAAAACTACCCAAAAAAATACAAAATTTTCAAAAAATTGGCAAGATCAAGAATGATTTACATTCAGCACTAAAATTTATAATATCGATAATAGGACAAGTATTTCATTGTCTCTTGAGGAAGGAGTATTTAATAAAAAGCAAAATCAGTTGGTTATTGAAAAAAGTCACCAATGTACAAAAATAAAAATCGGTCAAAAGAATAGATTCCAGAAAAAATATCAAGATAAAACAAAACGTGGAGAAAAAATTTCAAACGAAAAAAATTAGATTGAAAAATAAGTTCGGCCGTAGTACCTGGCGAGTTTTTTGCTTAGGTAGATTCACGTAATGTATTTCTCATGGTACGAACTCGCCAAGTACTACGGCCAAAATAATTTTTCAATCTAATTTCTTTTTACATTGGTGACTTTTTTCAATAACCAACTGATTTTGCTTTTTATTAAATACTCCCTCCTCAAGAGACGATGAAATTCTTGTCCTATTATTGATATTATAAATTTTAGTGCTGAATGTAAATCATTCTTGATCTTGCCAAATTTTGGAAAATTTTGTACTTTTTTGGGTAGTTTTTTTCTGTGAAAACAAATGGAAACGGGGGTCAACAAATGTACTTGTCCAAGGTTTTTTTTCCCCGGGCAGGGGATTTTTGGCCAGGATATCACTTTTTTTTCTGAACCTTTCACTTTCATCATAAAATTTTGGAATTTATGGTCTGCCATATTGAATCCGCCATTTTGAATTCCGAAATTTTGGGTGCAGATTTGTATTCGGCGACCCCGAATCCCCCGAGTACCAACTTTCGCTTTCATATCAAACGATTTTCGCAGTTATCGCTCGCCATATAGTATCCACCATCTTGAATTTCCAAATTTTGATAGTAAATTTGTGATCATTTGTGATCTTCCATCAAAAAACTTTTGAATTTATGGTTCGCCATGTTGGATCCGCCATTTTGAATTTCGAAATTTTGTATGCAGATTTTTAATCCGTGAACCCGAAAACCGCCGCGTGCCATCTTTCGCTTTTCTTAAACGATTTTCGCAGTTAGTGTCCGCCATATTGTATCCGCCATCTTGAATTTCGAAATTTTGGGTGCAGATTTGTAATCAGGGACCTCAAAAATCCCCGGGTACCATATTTTGCTTTCATCAAACCATTTTTGCATTTGTTGTCCGCCATATTGGATTCGCCATCTTGAATTTCTAAATTTTGAGTAAAGATTTGTAATCAGCGACCCCGAAAACCCCCGAGTACGAAGTTTTGACCTAATTGCACGTAAGGAAAAATGTGTGTTTTAAAGGGTCAAATTGATATTTTTTTTCCGTGAATTATTCCGACTTTACCGTCCGTCAGCACTCGAATACAAATTTGCGACTCTGACGTACAAATTAGTTCAAATTTTGCCCACGACGGATCTACGAGAAGTCCGCAAAAAACACGCTGTTTACGCGTCTCGCACTTTACACTGTCAAAACTACCGTCAAACACAAACTTTCCGTGGTATGGGTATACTGAGAATGTAGTCACTCTCGTGACCAATCAGAACACAGGGAAATGATCACACTCGTGACTAATGAGAACCTCGATAGGCAGACTGTGGCCTTTCATTGTGACATATACAGACACGTCAAATTCTTCGATGTGTTGGAATTTTTACAAAATCTTGAGCCTGTGCAAAGTTTTTCCAGCAATTACGGCATCAATCCTGCTGATTGACGGCTTAATCGAAAGCTTTTTTCTCAAGTATCCTCTAGTTCAATTTTCAAATCATAGCATTTCTTCTGGGAATCGTAAATAAAGAAAAATACTTTTAGTTTTTACCCCCACCACCGAAATCTAAGGACTCGGTAGAGTCTCGGGACAAGTACATTTGACAGCTCTGTCTGTCGTCTGCTTGCCCGAGGCTCGCCCGAGTATATTATCTCTGAATAAAGTAAATTTCGGTGGTGGGGGTAAAAACTGAAAGTCATTTTCTTGAATTACGAAGCTCAGGAGACAGATGATGACTTGAAAATTGGTTTCGAGACTAATTAAGAAAAAATCTTTCGATTGAGCCTTAAATCAGCACGATTGATGCCGTATTTGCTGAGAAAAAACTTTGCACAGGCTCAAGATTATGCAAAAATTCCAACACATCGAAGAATTTGACGTGTCTGTATATGTCACAATGAAAGGCCTCAGTCTGCCTATCGAGGTTCTCATTGGTCACGAGTGTGCTCATTTCCCTGTGTTCCGATTGGTCACGAATGTGACTACATTCAGTCAGTACAAAGACCACGGAAAGTTTGTATTTCACGGCAGTTTTGACAGTGTAAAGTGTGAGACGCGTAAACAGCATATTTTTTTGCGAACTTTCCTGTAGATCCGTCGTGGGCAAAATTTGAACTAATTTGTACGTCAGAGCCGCAAATTTGTTCGAAGTGTTGACAGACGGTAAATATGGAATAATTCACGTAAAAAAGATATCAATTTGACCCTTTAAAGCATTCATTTTTCCTTACGTGCAACTACCTCAAAACTTTGTACTCGGGGGTTTTCGGGGTCGCTGATTACAAATCTGCACTCGAAATTAAAAAATTCGAGATGGCGAATCCAATATGGCGGACAAAAAATGCAAAAATTGTTTGATGAAGGCAAAATATGGTACTCGGGGGTTTTCGGGGTCGCTGATTACAAATCTGCACCCAAAATTTAGAAATTCAAGATAGCGGATTCAATATGGCGGACCAGAAATGCAAAAATTGTTTGATGAAAGCAAAATATAGTACTCGGGGGTTTTCGGGGTCGCTGATTATAAATCTGCACCCAAAATTTCGAAATTCAAGATGGCGGATCCAATATGGCGGACCACAAATGCAAAAATTGTTTGATGAAAGCAACACATGGTACTCGGGGGTTTTCGGGGTCGCCGATTACAAATCTGCACCCAAAATTTCGAAATTCAAGATGGCGGATACAATATTGCGGACAATAACTGCGAAAATCATTCAAGAAAAGCGAAAGTTGGTACGCGGGGGTTTTCGGGTTCACCGATTAAAAATCTGCATCGGAAGTTTGCTGTGTCTGTATATGTCACAAAGAAAGGCCTTTTGATGCTATCGAGTTTCTGATTGGTCATGAGTGTGATCATTTCAAGTGTGAGACGCATAAACAGCGTATTTTATGCGAACTTTCCTGTAGATCCTTCGTGCGCAAAATTTGAACTAATTTGTACGTCAAAGTCGCAAATTTGTTCCGAGCGATGACAGACGGTAAATACGGAATAATTCACGTAAAAAAAATATCAATTTGACACTTTGAAGCATTTATTTTTCCTTACGTGCAATTACCTCAAAACTTTGTACTCGAGGGTTTTCGGGGTCGTTGATTACAAATCTGCACTTAAAATTCGGAAATTCAAGATGGCTGATTCAATATGGCGGACTACAAATGCAAAAATTGTTTGACGAAAGCAAAATATGGTACTCAGAGGTTTTCAGGGTCGCTGACTACAAATCTGCACCCAAAATATCGAAATTCAAGATGGCGGTTCCAATATGGCGAGCCATTAATTCAAATTTTTTTTATTGCAACGAAAGTTTTGGTACTCGGGGTCTTTTTCTATTACGGCACACAAAAATCTTTTTGCCTCCTAAACTTTCACATTTCCATAAACTTAATCTTTATATGAATAATATTGTTCGGTATTTGAAGGAATATTAAACTCATGAGTCGATGATAATACATTGCAATTTTCGAGCATCTTACTTTTATAGAAAATCGTAATTCTGGGGCTCCTCTCAATAACGAATCGTCTCAATAACGAAGATAATTATTCAAAATTGTATATCGGATCGATTCATAACTTGGGGAGAAACTCTTCATATTTATACTGCTGCGATTTCTCGATATATTTTTTTTATTTTCATGGACAACTTGTAAGCCGTTAAGGAAGCATTAAATTTTTATGATTCACTTCCTAAACTCACTGTTCCTCAAAGGTTCTTCTAATGTCGAAGTGAATTAACAACACTTTGTTTCCAAGTTGTAAATTAATCGGCCAACAGCAGATCATTATTCCCAGAATTTTCATGTATGTATTTAGCTATTGAAGTTTTTAAAAACACGGCAACGCTACCATAGTAATAGCGAATCATATAAGAGTAAATTTATAGTATTTATAGTATATGATCAGTCCAATTATCTAATCGGGTATGAGTGGAGTGGAGATATAAATTTGTCATTCAAATGAATTCATGATGTAATCATGCAAGTACGAAAAAACTCTAGACTTTAGAGGTGTTGAGAAAAAAAAGAGTGATATCAAGGGGTTTTAACAAGGGGAAGATGTCCCCTCCCCGGGGAAAAAACCCTGGACAAGTACATTTGTTTGACTCCCGTTTCCATCTGTTGTCACAATAAGTTATCCCCTCCCCTAACCCAAAAAATAATGAAACCTCCAAAAAAACATAGAAAAAATGCCAGAATAGATTTGAGAATTTGAGAAAAAAAACTCCCTGGCCAAAAAGGAAAATCCCTGGCCCCCTCCCCCCTTTAAAAAATGAAACAATTTGAGGAAAAAAGCCTTTTGCCAAAAATACCCTAACAAAACCCTGCCAAAAAACGCCTAAAATAATTTCAACCCCCAAAAAAACTTACAAAAAAATGCCAGAATAGATTTGAGGAAAAGAAGTCCCTGATTCGAAAAAAGGAATACTCCCTCTTGCCTCAAAAAAAACCTTAACAAAACCCTGTCAAAAAAACGCCTTTGATTACTACCCCCCAAAAAAACATGGAAAAAAAGTGAGAATAGATTTAAAAAAAGAAATTCGAGAAAAAAACAACCCAGCCAAACTAGTTCCCTGAAACTTACCAAACACCCACCAGAAAAAAAAACCCTAGAAAAAACTACTTCCTCCTCTCCACCCAAAAAAGTGGAGCATCCGATGAAAAAGAACAGACTCTTAAAGAAAAATAATTGCTCGATAAGAAAAATAACTACTCGACAACATGAAATATGAAGAAGCCAATGACTTACGTTCAGGACTAAAATTTATAATATCAATAATAGGACAAGTATTTCATTGATGTTCGACAATAAATTCATGAGAGAATTTAAAAAAAGCAGTTAGTGGTTGAAAAAAAAAACTAGCCTAGCAACAAGAAAAACCGGTCCAAATGAAAAAATAAAAATGGGGTGTATAATAAACAAATAATAAACCTAGTCTATAAAAAAATCGAGGAGACAATGATTTACGTTCAGTGCTGAAATTTTTAATATCAATAACAGGACAAGTTTTCATTGGTGCTTGATTATAGAACAAAAAAAACCGGTCGAAAAAAAACAGTCAAAATGAAAAAAAATAAAAGGGGTATATAACAAACACAAAAACCTCTAGTCTGCAAAAAAGTTGAAAGGACAACGATTTACGTTCAGCGCTGAAATGTTTGATATCAACAACAGGACAAGTATTTCATTGGAGCTTGATAAGATAATACTTATAAGAAATATTGAAACAATCAATCGAAAAGTGTTACCAATCTACAAAAAGAAAAATCGGTCGAAAAAAACAGTACACAAATGAAAAGAAATGAAAGGGTTTTAATTAACAAAAGAACCTAGTCTACAAAAAATTAAAGAGACAACGATTTATGTTCAGCGTTGAAATAATATGCTTGAGAATAGATCAACGAGGAAACGAAAAAAACTTGGTTTTCAAAAGAGGTACCAAGTTACAAAAATAGTCATACATATAAAAACGAGTCTGGAAACAGGATCAAAGAGAAAAAAGAGTAATTGGTGGATAACAAAAAAAAATAGTGTACAAAAAATTAAAAATCGAAAAAGATGATGATTCATGTTCAGCACTTACATTTAGAATGATATTTATTAGTGTTTGAGAAAAGATTAACAACAAATAGTTTTCGAAAGTGCAATTCTTCCACATTGTTCGCTCGATGGGAATGGAAGAATCCTCTTGGTAACAATTTGTTAAACGTTCACCACCGTCCGTTCAGCGTATACGCACAGAGTACTTGTCTGGCCCATAACTTTTTATGCAAATTGCTCATTTAAGAAAAAATCAAATTAGAGGTGAAGTCATAGAACCAATCTCTTCAAACAAGCTACACACGAATCCTTGCTTTCATCGAATCCGTTAGTCCAATAAAAATTTTGCTCCAAAGTTTGTATCTTTTGACTCAGCAGATTTGAGATTGTGGAAACAAACTTTTACGAACTCGGTCGACCAATGAGCGCTCTCTCAAAACACACACGAAACATTTCCAATGGTTCAGTATATATTTCAAGTCAGAGGTATAAAATGTGCGCACTGTTCGCACAAACACAAACTTATAAAAAATAATCTAGCTGTTTCCCTCGGGATAACCTCGCATCATTCGCGATATTTGATATCAACTTAAATGGAATACGATACTCTTTATTGTCATTATTACAAAATTGTCATATTGGGACTATGTTCAGCTAAATTGGTTCATCATTTTCTAAAGCTGCTGCTCACATACAACCAGCATTATTACAAAATTGTCATATTAGGACTCTGTTCAGCTAAATTGGTTCATCATTTTCTAAAGCTGCTGCTCACATACAACCAGCAATGTTATTGTTCTTATAATACGACGGGAAACAACTTAACTTACCTTAATAATAACTTATCATCTGCTGCTATGAAAAAAACTTATAGTCCATATGGAAATATTACTGCAATAAAAAACGCGTTGCTTTTTCGCGAGTGGTCCCCGATTTTTTCTTGAAAATAAAAAGTTATGGGCCGGACAAGTACTCTGTGCGTATACGCTGAACGGACGGTGGTGAACGTTTAACAAATTGTTACCAAGAGGATTTTTCCATTCCCATCGAGCGAACAATGTGGAAGAATTGCACTTTCGAAAACTATTTGTTGTTAATCTTTTCTCAAACACCAATAAATATCATTCTAAATGTAAGTGCTGAACGTGAATCATCATCTTTTTCGATGTTTAATTTTTTTTACACTATTTTTTTTTGTTATCCACCAATTACTCTTTTTTCTCTTTGATCCTGTTTCCAGACTCGTTTTTATATGTATGACTATTTTTGTAACTTGGTACCTCTTTTGAAAACCAAGTTTTTTTCGTTTTCTCGTTGATCTATTCTCAAGCATATTATTTCTACAGTGAATATAAATCGTTGACTCTTTAATTTTTTGTAGACTAGGTTCTTTTGTTAGTTAAAACCCTTTCATTTCTTTTCATTTGGGTACTATTTTTTTCGACCGATTTTTCTTTTTGTAGATTGGTAACACTTTTCGATTGATTGTTTCAATATTTCTTATAAGTATTATCTTATCAAGCTCCAATGAAATACTTGTCCTGTTGTTGATATCAAACATTTCAGCGCTGAACGTAAATCGTTGTCCTTTCAACTTTTTTGCAGACTAGAGGTTTTTGTGTTTGTTATATACCCCTTTTATTTTTTTTCATTTTGACTGTTTTTTTTCGACCGGTTTTTTTTTGTTCTATAATCAAGCACCAATGAAAACTTGTCCTGTTATTGATATTAAAAATTTCAGCACTGAACGTAAATCATTGTCTCCTCGATTTTTTTATAGACTAGGTTTATTATTTGTTTATTATACACCCCATTTTTATTTTTCCATTTGGACCGGTTTTTCTTGTTGCTAGGCTGGTTTTTTTTTTTTCAACCACTAACTGCTTTTTTTTAAATTTTCTCATGAATCTATTGTCGAGCATCAATGAAATACTTGTCCTATTATTGATATTATAAATTTTAGTCCTGAACGTAACTCATTGGCTTCTTCATATTTCATGTTGTCGAGTAGTTACTTTTCTTATCGAGCAATTATTTTTCTTTAAGAGTCTGTTCTTTTTCATCGGATGCTCCACTTTTTTGGGTGGAGAGGAGGAAGTAGTTTTTTCTAGGGTTTTTTTTCTGGTGGGTGTTTGGTAAGTTTCAGGGAACTAGTTTGGCTGGGTTGTTTTTTTCTCGAATTTCTTTTTTTAAATCTATTCTCACTTTTTTTCCATGTTTTTTTGGGGGGTAGTAATCAAAGGCGTTTTTTTGACAGGGTTTTGTTAAGGTTTTTTTTGAGGCAAGAGGGAGTATTCCTTTTTTCGAATCAGGGACTTCTTTTCCTCAAATCTATTCTGGCATTTTTTTGTATGTTTTTTTGGGGGTTGTAATTATTTTAGGCGTTTTTTGGCAGGGTTTTGTTAGGGTATTTTTGGCAAAAGGCTTTTTTCCTCAAATTGTTTCATTTTTTAAAGGGGGGAGGGAGCCAGGGATTTTTCTTTTTGGCCAGGGAGTTTTTTTTCTCAAATTCTCAAATCTATTCTGGCATTTTTTCTATGTTTTTTTGGAGGTTTCATTATTTTTTGGGTTAGGGGGGGGGATAACTTATTGTGACAACAGATGGAAACGGGAGTCAAACAAATGTACTTGTCCAGGGTTTTTTCCCCGGGTTTGCTTTATTCAGAGATAATATACTCCGGCGAGCCTCGGGCCAGCAGACGACATAGCTGTCAAATGTACTTGTCCCGAGACTCTACCGAGTCTCTTGATACGGAACCTGCTCGCTCGACTGAGCCGATGCGTTAAATTGCATCCGATGTGCACCTTTAACTGGTATCGAGAACGCGACGCCACGATTATGGTAAGTTACCGCGTCCGGTCACTTACGAGTCTCGGGGAGAACTATCTCGCTCCTTCGTTAGCCCAAGATGGCGGCCCTCGCGACACCTTCCCACGTGACAATTAACCTGATTGGGCCACGACCGTTCGAAAACTAAACTCTCTCTCTCTCTCTGTCTCTCTTCATCGCGACTGTGAGTACAGCCTGTTGTGTGTCAATTCGTCTCTTCTTATTCGATCATTTTCTGCCGCTTTTTGCCCTCGGGCGTTTTGGTTCCAAGTCTGTTGGCATGCTCTTTTTCTGCCTTTTTCAACCGCATTTTTGAAATTGTCTCTTTAACTTTCTGCACGGCAATTCTTCGTTTTTTGGATGTGACGGTTTTCTTAACCTCACTTTTCTGGCACCCGCTTTTGTCTGTCCGTTGGCCTTGCTCGTACGTTTACGTGGATTCGTGGCACCATCTACCTGGATCTCAGGAAAATCGTCTATTGCTCAATTGAGATTGTGGTGTCATCTACGGGATTGAGCGGCTCTACTGATAACAACTTATCTATTTCTTGATCCTCATCGACGGTGTCATCTATCGGAATATTTCGAAAATTTGGATCAATCCATAACATTCTTTCCATCTCTTGATCTCCTTACGTGGCGTCATCTATTGGAAAATATCAAGAAAATTGATTCCGCATCTTCAATCGATTTATTGATCCTTTCGTATTACCCCGATCTGATCCTTCTTATCGGTCGCTGCTATCGTACGGATCGTTACGTCATCTTGGAGTATTACCGACTTATCATCTTAATTAGCTGTCATTGCATCATGAATTGTGGCATCTGCAACTCTTCGATAAAGCGTAAGGAGCCCTCCGTCTCCTGCTCTGGCATCTGTTCGCGGGACTTCCATCATGCTTGTGTGAAATCGGTGTTCAAGTACGATCCTCTGGAACAGGGTTCTGCATCTTTTCGATGTGAACAATGTATGAGGCGGCAGTCTATCATTCTGGACCGTTCGTCTGAATCATTACATGAGCATCTGCATCTTGATACGTCAATTCAAATTGAGCCTTCCTCACCTCGCTTCACGCTCGATGATGTCATGCGCCAACTTCAGGCAAATGCTGTTTCGTTCGACAATAAACTGGACAAAAAATCGAGGATTTGAAGCTCAATTTGCAACAGCAGTACGCCGATATTCAGAGCACTGTGGCTGGGGTCGTTGAATCGGTTGCTAAGCTGCGGGACGAGTTTTCCAACCTATCTTCTGCTCAGCAACTTCTCCGTTCTGAAGTCGAATCTCAGGCTCGCAGCACTGCGGAAGAGATCGTCGCGCTAAGAATTTTCATCTTGAAGAAATTGATTCCGTTAAGCAGAGCTGCTCGCAACTGTCCTCCGCCATCGGTTCTTCTGGGCCCAATCCTGCAACAACCTCATCTTCGTCGTACGCTGACTCAGCTGGTATTGTCATTCGAGGTGTGCCTGCCGAAATCTCTCTCTTGGATTCTGAGATTGTTCGCTTGATTTTCTCATCTCTTGGTGCCGCTCATCTTTTGGACGACGTCTTTGACCTGCGCTTCATGACACCGAAATCTTCCAACAACTCTACTGCGACTCCGTTGACAGCGACTAAAACATCGTTAGTGTGTCGTATGAAATCTATCATTACTCGCGACTATGTTCTCGAAAAGGCATTTGCTAAGAAAACGCTATCAACTCGTGACGTCTTCTCTCTTAATCGTGAAGACCGTATCTACTTGAGTGAACTACTTCCGTCCAATGTACACCAACTTCTTTTGTTAACCAAGTCAAGAGCTCGCGGCCTTAAATTGACTCGCGTCTGGGCTAATCACGGCGTCGTCAAGGTTAGGAGAGAAGGTTGTCCCGATGTATTTGTTATCCGGTCTTCGTCTGATCTTGAGCAGTTCACCTGACTTCCGCTGTGCGTAAACCAGCCGTCTATCTCTGTGAATGTGCGAGCAACTCCGTCAGCATTGAAAGTGGCTTCTTTCAATGCTACTTCACTACTTGGTCACTTTTCTCTTTTTTCTGCGCATGTTACTGATAACTTCTATCATATTATTTCTGTTACCGAAACGTGGCTCCACGATCATATCCCTGATCATCTCGTCTCTTTACCTAACTATTTTCTTGTTCGGAATGATCGTGTGGGTAGGCGCGGTGGCGGGGTTGCTTGCTACATCCATGATTCGCTTCGTTTTAAGCTATTGGCTATATCCGCACATGAATTTTTTAATGCTCCAGAATATCTTATTGGTGAGATTAGCAACGCGCTAGATCGAACTCTTTTGTTTGCTACGGTATACAGACGGCCTAAGGGCCTCCTGTTTAACAATTTTATTGAAATCCTCTCTGGTTTTTCCATCAACTATCAGAATATCTAGAGACGCGGCAGCGTCTTGACGCCAAGTATAAAAAGAAAAGAGTGTAAACGGCCAAGGCAAGTCGCGCCGCGTATCTGTACTCGAGATTCGGCCCTCTTCAATTTCAACTCGATAACATTTAAAAATGCGTCGTCCTATCGACAATCTAACGCCACTTTAATGATATAAATCGTACAATCCGATTCCAATGGTGTCATTATTTTTTTTCTACGACCTCTAGAAGTGGGTGAACTCGAAACGTGACGCGAAATATTACGATTTTCAGTATCGAAAAATTCCACACTCATACATACATATGCGTAGAAAGTAAGGCCTACCGGCTCTCGCTAGGCACCTATACCCCCTCCCGTTGCCAGCACTCTCTCCCTGTCCCCCTGCCGCATTCGCGCCTCGCGCTTTCTCTCTCACTCTAATGCTTCGTGATGCGGCGATATATATATGTTGAAAGTAAGACTCAGCTGACGCGCGTCGCTCGCTCTCTCTCTGTTCCTCTACCGCGTTCGCGCCTCGTGCTATCTCTCTCACTCTAATGCCTCGTGATGCGTCGATATATATATATGTTGAAAGTAATACTCAGCTGTCGCGCTGTGTTCCCACTCCACTGCTACCCCGCCTCGACCTGTCTCTCTCATTCTGCCTGGGATACACGCGTACGTAAAAAGTAAATTAATTTTTATTTTTTAATTTCATCTTTTATTTTATTTATTAAAACATAAATTAATTTCACGCTGATAAATTAAATAAAATGAATAAAATTAATTAAAACTTTTATGTAAAGTTTTTGATTTTAACTTTTAAAATAATAAAAATTTTTTTCGTTACTCGAAATAAATGTAACTAGTAACGAAATTTTCTTTCATGACTCAATATAAATGTCTTGCGTGGCAAAACATTCTGTGATACCCGATTCAGAGATGCTCGTCTACCAGTAGCTGGAGTGCACTTCACTCCGGGTCAAAATGACCCAATGGAAGTAAATGCTTGTTCCTCGGCTACCAAAAGGAGTAAAGACGTTAGACCCGGGTCAAATGGACCCTATAAAAGTAACCGCGTTCCACTCGGCTACCACCGATGGCAGTAATGTTTGCCCTGGGTCAATTTGACCCGACGGCAGTTACCGCCGGTTATTAGATTATCAATAGTGGTAGCAGTGTTTGCTTTGGGTCAAACGGACCCAATCGTCATGAAAACATGATACTCAGCAACCGGTAAGTGGAGTTCACTTCGCTCCGGGTCAAAATGACCCGACGGTAGTAACCGCGTGTTCCTTGCCATCCGAAAGGGGTAAAGACGTTAGACCCGGGTCCAATGGACCCGAACGGTGTAAATGTGGTCTACCCGACTACCAGAGATGGTAGCAGTGTTTGCCCTAGGTCAATTTGACCCGATGGCAGTTACCGCCCGTTATTAGGCTATCAATAGCGGTAGCGGTGTTTGCTTCGGGTCAAACGAACCCAATCGTAATGAAAACATAGTACTCGGCAACCGGTGGGTAGAATTGGCTTCGCCCCGGGTCACAATGACCCGACGGTAGCAACAGCTTGTTCTTCGGCTACCAATATGGGTAAAGACGTTAGACCCGGGTCAAATGGACCATATGGCAGTCACCGCGCTCTACCCGGCTACCAGCGATGGTAGCAGTGTTTGCCGTGGGTCAATTTGACCCGATGGCAGTTACCGCCGGTTATTAGGCTATCAATAGCAGTAGCGGTGTTTGCTTCGGGTCAAACGGACCCAATCGTAATGAAAACATAGTACTCGGCAACCGGTAGGTAGAGTTCGCTTCGCCCCGGGTTAAAATGACCCGACGGTAGCAACAGCTTGTTCCTCGGCTACCAAAAGGGGTAAAGACGTTAGAATCGGGTCAAGTGGACCCAATGGGTGTAACTGTGGTCTACCCGGCTACCAGCGATGGTAGCAGTGTTTACCCTGGATCAATTTGACCCGATAGCAGTTACCGCCGGTTATTAGGCTATCAATAGCGGTAGCGGTGTTTGCTTCGGGTCAAACGGACCCAATCGTAATGAAAACATAGTACTCGGCAACCGGTAGGTGGAGTTCGCTTCGCCCCGGGTTAAAATGACCCGACGGTAGCAACAGCTTGTTCCTCGGCTACCAAAAGGGGTAAAGACGTTAGAATCGGGTCAAGTGGACCCAATGGGTGTAACTGTGGTCTACCCGGCTACCAGCGATGGTAGCAGTGTTTACCCTGGATCAATTTGACCCGATAGCAGTTACCGCCGGTTATTAGGCTATCAATAGCGGTAGCGGTGTTTGCTTCGGGTCAAACGAACCCAATCGTAATGAAATCATAGTACTCGGCAACCGGTAGGTAGAATTGGCTTCGCCCCGGGTCACAATGACCCGACGGTAGCAACAGCTTGTTCCTCGGCTACCAATATGGGTAAAGACGTTCGAATCGGGTCAAACGGACCCAATGGCAGTCACCGCGCTCTACCCGGCTACCAGCGATGGTAGCAGTGTTTACCCTGGTTCAATTTGACCCGATGGCAGTTACCGCCGGTTATTAGGTTATCAATAGCGGTAGCAGTGTTTGCTTCGGGTCAAACGGACCCAATCGTAATGAAAATATGGTACTCGGCAACCGGTAGGTAGAGTTCACTTCGCCCCGGGTCAAAATGACCCGACGGTAGTAACCGCTTTTTCCTTGCCATCCGAAAGGGGTAAAGACGTTAGAATCGGGTCAAGTGGACCCAATGGGTGTAACTGTGGTCTACCCGGCTACCAGCGATGGTAGCAGTGTTTGCCCTGGGTCAATTTGACGCGATGGCAGTTACCGCCGGTTATTAGGCTATCAATAGCAGTAGCGGTGTTTGCTTCGGGTCAAACGGACCCAATCGTAATGAAAACATAGTACTCGGCAACCGGTAGGTGGAGTTCACTTCACCCCGGGTCAAAATGACCCGACGGTAGTAACCGCTTTTTCCTTGCCATCCGAAAGGGGTAAAGACGTTAGAATCGGGTCAAGTTGACCCAATGGGTGTAACTGTGGTCTACCCGGCTACCAGCGATGGTAGCAGTGTTTACCCTGGTTCAATTTGACCCGATAGCAGTTACCGCCGGTTATTAGGCTATCAATAGCGGTAGCGGTGTTTGCTTCGGGTCAAACGGACCCAATCGTAATGAAAATATGGTACTCGGCAACCGGTAGGTGGAGTTCACTTCACCCCGGGTCAAAATGACCCGACGGTAGTAACCGCTTCTTCCTTGCCATCCGAAAGGGGTAAAGACGTTAAACCCGGGTCAAATGGACGCAATGGGTGTAACTGTGTTCTGCTTGGCTACCAGCGATGGTAGCAGTGTTTGCCCTGGGTCAATTTGACCCGATGGCAGTTTGGGTCTATTTGACCTGGGTCTAACGTCTTTATCCCTTTCGGTAGCCAAGGAACAAGCGGTTACTACCATCGGGTCATTTTGACCCGGGGCAAAGCACACTCCACCTACTGGTATCTGAGCATCTCTGGATCCTGTATCACAGAATTTTCAGCCACGCGATACATTTGTATCGAGGAACGAAATTTTTTTCGTTACTCTTTTTTCATTACAATTGTATCGAGCAACGAAAATGTTTACTGCGTTTTATTAAAACAGGCTATGGTCATTTTTTTCTTGCATAAATAAAATATTCATTATCTCATTTGTGTATCACAGGAAATTTGTATAATTATTCCGCTATTTAAAAAAAAAAAACAATGATATCTCGGGCGAAAACTTTAAAAAAGTAAAAAAAGGGCGCCAAGTATAAAAAGTCGCACCTTAGTTATAATATGATCAGTCTATATTCTTGTTACACTTCCCAAAACCCAAAAACTGTATTTTTGTCCGTTTTCTTTAACGTTCCTTGCTGTTTCTTTTTTTATCAGGAGATATTTTATCTCTTAGCTTATATTTTTTGCCTATATAAAATTGTTTTCGTCTTTTCCCTCTACCCCTTGCTTCTTTCTTCCTCTGTCATGTTCGTTGCCAGTCTTTATTTTCAAAAATAATCGAAATCACTACCTTTTCATGTAGCCAAGCAAAGGAAAGGCGACACTACATTCCTTTGCGAATTCTTGGAGAAAGTTTTACAATAAACTCAATAATCATTTAACAATGATTGCTTCTCGTAAATGCGAAAATCAGAAGAAAACTATGAACAGAAGTATATACAAAAAAAATATTGTTTATTGCTCCATACTACATACGAACTTCTTTTATATTATTCAAAAACCACGATCGAATCAATTAATTTCGGCAAAAGTTCGATGCAGAGATAATACAAAAACTTGGCGTGCATGGTTAAGAAAATAAGCTCGGCGAAGGAACATCTCATGTTTCCATATCTTTCCATCCACTCCACGCACCTTAGGCGTATCTCGTCCATGCTTCCTGCTATATATTTATCTATCGATATCCTAACACTCTTTATACCATCCATCGATCCCATTCTCTCATCCACCCATTTTATTCCATTCATTCATTCGATATCATGCTATTATTCCATTTATTAATTCATGATTCAATAACCGCTTCACCCAATTTCATCAATTCATTTATCTGATCCAATCCATTTCTTCAATATTCGCTATCCGGGTCATCCGATCCATTCCATCCGTCGATCCACGATCAATTTCACTCGTCAATCTATTCATCTCATCCCATCAATTCCATCAATTGATACATTCATCCCATCCCAAAAATTCTATCGATTCATCCCATCCATCTCATTTCATCAATTGTATGAATCCCATCGAATCCGTCTACCTCATCATATCAGTTTCATTCATCGGTCCATTTATGCTATCCCATAAATTCCATCCATCGACCCATCCATACAATTCTGTAAATTCCATCCATCGATCCATCCATCCATCCAATCCCATAAATTCCATCCAACGATTTATAGATCCCATTTTATGAATTCCATGTGTCTCATTTCGTTATTTCTCATCCCATCCATTCGCTTGCACTACGAACGATCTATATCTGTCCGGACATATACCGTTGCTCCGGAGCTAATCATCTGTTGAAGCATTATATACATTTTTTATCTTCCCGGGCTTATTGTCTTAACCATGCACGCCAAGTTTTTGTATTATCTCTGCATCGAACTTTTGCCGAAATTAATTGATTCGATCGTGGTTTTTGAATAATATAAAAGAAGTTCGTATGTAGTATGGAGCAATAAACAATATTTTGTTTGTATATACTTCTGTTCATAGTTTTCTTCTGATTTTCGCATTTACGAGAAGCAATCATTGTTAAATTATTATTGAGTTTATTGTAAAACTTCCTCCAAGAATTCGCAAAGGAATGTAGTGTCGCCTTTCCTTTGCTTGGCTACATGAAAAGGTAGTGATTTCGATTATTTTCGAAAATAAAGACTGGCAACGAACATGACAGAGGAAGAAAGAAGCAAGAGGTAGAGGGAAAAGACAAAAACAATTTTATATAGACAAAAAATATAAGCTAGGAGATAAAATATCTCCTGATAAAAAAAGAAAGAGCAAGGAAGGTTAAAGAAAACGGACAAAAATATAGTTTTTGGGTTTTGGGAAGTGTAACAAGAATATAGACTGATCATATTATAACTAAGGTGCGACTTTTTATACTTGGTGCCCTTTTTTTACTTTTTATAATTACAGGCGACCTGAACTGCGATTTATTAAAAACTAACTTTGAGGCTAATTGTCTGCGTGAATTTGCGGTCTCACAAGCGCTCCATATAGTTGAATCCGGTCCTATGTTCCATACCAACTCTTCTCACTCTATACTTGACCCCTTCCTGGTCGATAGTCCTTCTAAGATCATTTCATTCACCAAATCTACCGTTCCTTTCATCGCTGGTCATGATCTGTTGGAACTCGCGTATAAATTTCAGCCTGACACTCGTCCTCCTCTCATCATTGCTAGAAGGGACCTCAAGCATTTTGTGAAGGCCAATTATGTGACATCGCTTTCATCCTCTTTATCTTGCTTAAACCTCTCTTCCATTTCCTCGCTATCCTCTACCGACCAATTTGATAGTTTAATTCACAACTTCTCGTCCACAATCAGTAATATATTCGATTCCCATGCACCGTCCACTCTCTGGACTATCAAACGTTCTTCTGCTCCATGGCTAACCGATGAGCTGCGATCGAAAATGAAACATCGTAACAGACTGTATAATCAGGCTAGGTGTTCTGGAGACTTGCTGTCGATGTCAATTTACCGTAACTTTCGCAATTCATTGTCGTTGGAGTTGCGAGCCGCCCGCGATAGCTTCTTGTGTCATCGTATTTCGAGGTCCTTTGATCCCTCTACAATTTGGAAGGAGCTGTCTTTCTTATCATTAACTAAACCTAGAGGCTCTTCTCCATTTGCTTTCTTTTCTCCTGATTAGCTCAATTCGTTCTATGCAGCTATCTCCACCTCAGCAGCTCCCTATCCAGTTTCCCTTTCGTCGCCCAATCTTCCGCCCTTACCTTCAAATCAACCATCATTTCACTTCCTTGAAATCACAAATGAATCCCTAAGCTCAGTTCTTTCTATTTCCCCCTCTCTCTCTCAAGGTCCTGACTCCCTCTCAACGTTTGCTATTCTTAAAGCCGGCCCTTTTTTATTTCAACATCTGTTAAACATTTTCAACACTAGTTTACGCCTCTCTTTCTTTCCTTCTCTTTGGAAGAAAGCTTTTATTCGTCCTCTGCTTAAGACTGTCCCTCCTTCTTCGCCATCTGATACGAGGCCCGTTGCCAACTTATTTGACCTGTCTAAGGCGCTAGAGCGCATTGTCTTCAAACAAATCACCTCCTTCCTCTCCGCTAACTCCCTTGCAGATCCATTCCAATCTGGTTTTAGACGTGGCTACAGCACGCAAACGGCGCTACTTAAACTCAACCAGGATGTCCGGCCAGCGGTCGATGATCGGAAGCTGACACTCCTTGTCCTATTTGATTTTAGTAAGACGTTCGATATGGTAACACATGATTTGTTTCTTTATAAACTCCGTCTCTTGGGCTTCTCGGACGGTGCACTCGCCTGGTTCTTTTCGTATTTATCGAATCGATCTCAAGCAGTCGTAGATGACAAGGGTGCAATCTCCCCGTGGCGTGAAACCAATACTGGTGTTCCACAGGGTTCGGTTCTGGGGCCGCTCCTGTTTTCTCTCTTCATCCGTGATATTGGTACTGGACTTCGTTTTAGCCAGTACCTTACCTATGCGGATGATACACAAATTTATCTAACTTGCTATCCTAGTGATTTGGCTCGTGCGCTGTCTGATTTGTCCCAGGATGTAAATTATATATCGGATTACGTTACAGAAAACGGTCTTAAGCTGAACCTTGCTAAATCGATGGTCATGGTCCTGGGTAGAGGTGCCTTTTTAAATCAAATAGATTTTGCTATTATCCCCCGGATTTGTGTGAATGGCACTGAGTTGCCTTTCGTTAATCATGTCCGCAATCTCGGGGCCATCATGCAGTCTAACCTGTCCTGGCATCGACATATTTTGCACGTCTCGTCTAAGGTTAACTTTACTCTGTATCGTCTCAAATACAACAAGAACCTTTTGTCTCAAGAATTGCGTAAACTGCTCATCACCTCTCTTGTCTTCCCTCTCATTGATTACTGTTGTCTAGTTTTCAATGATCTCTCTGCTCTGCTCTGGTGAGCAGGGCCTAATTCTTGAACGACTCATCAACAAATGCATTCGATTTATTTTTAACCTTCGACGGGATGTGCATATCTCTCCTTACCGTAACAGGCTCTCTTGGCTTACAGTTGCAAATCGGAGGAAATACTTCATGGGTATCTTTACCTTCAAGCTGCTCCAGAACAATGTTCCATCCTATATCACCAATCTCTTCTCTTTTGTACCTCCACTGACTCGTCCATCAAGGCTTCCTTCAATCCTTCCCCTCTAACCTTTACCATCCCTCTTCACCGCACCTCCACTCTTCAAAAATCGTTCGTCTTGAGTGCCTGTTATTTTTGGCACTCTCTTCCTGCCTCCATTGCATCCATAGATTCCCTTTCCTCCTTCAAAAAGCACCTGTACACGTTCTTACTCGACTCGCAAAAATCCTGATTCCCTATTCCCTCTCATATTCACTTTCACTTTCTTTTTCGTTCGCGCTTGTATGTTATTTCTAGCCCTAGGTTAAGTTCTCCTACTTAGTTTTAAGCTTTAGTTTAAGTTTCTTAGGTTTAAGCTTTAGTTTAAATTTTAGATTTAGATTTATTTTAAGTTTCTTAGTCTAAGTTGTAGCTGTCTGCCTCTACTTTTCTTGTACATTTTTTCATCTTTCCTTAGCTTTATATTCTATTTCTATCTTTCTTATACAATTTCTACTTTCTTCTTAGTTTTATATCTTAGGTTAACTTTTTCTGTTCAACTTTGTGTTCTTTGTTGCCCATGAATAATATTCAGGGCATAATAAATGGTATTCATTCATTCATTCATTCATTCTGGACCTCGTCTGATTCTGAACAAAAGGTGTCAAAGTGAGCTCCGGGTTTTAACAGATGTATCTATCGACTATTCCATCGCAAAAAGTTTAAAAGTGCACCATCGGTTGGATAAGACTGGGCGCGAAAGTTGGTCGTGTACTTTTTACCGTGTGCCGTGCAGGTCTCGTGTAAATTCAGTTTTTAAAAAACTTCTTACAAATATCTCGTTGTTATCGTATCAGTTTCTGTGGCTTTGCGCCGTTCTACCGCGCACCGTTGGCTTGTAGTGTGTACCTGTGTTTACATGTAGTATATACCTGTGTAAATGCGTACTTTGGAGACAATTGGATCCTCTGTTTACATCTCGAGCGTACCGTGAAATTCTATAATTGTACCTATTTATATCTCGAGTGTAAGGACAACATCTGTATTGCTGATATTCTGCGTGAGCGTTGTGGTGCCTGTGCTATCTATGTTTAAAGATTTTGGACTTTTGCCTTATATCGCGACTTTAAGGACAACAGCTGTGTTGCGGATAACCCGCGTGAGCACTGTGGTGTCTGTGCTATATGTGAACGAACTCTTGGGACTTTACTTGATTCTTGACTCTACTACTCTCCGAAACGTGTATATGCGCGCGTGTGTGTGTGATCTAATTAGTCTACCATGACAGCCCACTGCGCTTACGCTGCTTACATCTGTCATTTGATTTTCATTATAATGCCTGCTATTAACTGTGGTCTGTGTAAAAAATTTGTCGCGGCTGATGACGTTGTACATCTCTGCTCCTTCGATAACCATGGGTTTCACAGTGCGTGCTTTAAGAGTCGGCTTAACATCTCTTCTATGGCCGAACTACCATCCAACCAGATGGTCAGGTGCTTTACATGCCTCAAACAGTCGGCAAGTACCCCTACTCCCGCATCCCCCATAAAGCCTCTGGACAGTATTCCGCCCTCTCTTGCCAGCCAAATTTCCACTCTTGCGTCGGTTGTGGCCTCTTTCTCTTCCAAATTAGAAAAGCTTGATGAGCTAGATCAAGTAACGAACGATGTCACCGAAATCAAACAACAGATGTCCGGGCTGGATGACCTTCGCTGTGATGTTCGGGGCTGCTTGGACAAGCTGACCTCTGTCTCCACGCGACTGGACTCTATCGAGTCGACTGTGGCCACGCTTTCTCAAGATAACAGCACACTCACACAGCGGGTCGTCGAGTTGGAAAAACGCCCTGCGCCTGCCTCTTCTCCTGACCAAGCAGAACTGGACCGGCTTCGGAAAGTAGAGTGCGAACGTCATGCCTATGATATCGTCGTCTCGGGTCTACCCGAATCAAACACCGACGATCGCTCTCTCGTCAAATCTATTTGTGAGCTGTTAGATGTCCCCATCGTTGACGATCAAATTGTACTGCTTCGGCGTATGCGTGCTATTGGGAATACCTCCGCTCGGCGCTCGCTATTCGTAACCTTCGCGTCTTCAAACCTGCGTAACTCGATCATCGCAGCGAAACGCTCGAAGGGCCTAGTCAATGCTAAACAAGTGCACACGGCGTTCCCTGAGGAGCAACGTATTAATATCAACGAATTTCTCCCAGCTGAGGTCCATAATCTCTACATGCGAACAAAAATCATCGCGAGGGAAAAGCACTATCGATATGTTTGGAACCGTGAGGGGCTTGTCTATGTCAAGAAGTCCTCAGATTCTTAGGCGATCCGTATCACCGATGTCGAACAACTGGACTCTCTTCCCTGACTAGCTCAGACACGCACACAGCCATCGACCGACAGCCGCATTGACCCGCAACTCCGAATCTGCCATATTAACGCTCAATCAATTGTACCTCGCCACGCTGAATTCTCGCATTACTTTACAGAGCATCGTCATGATATTATCCTCATCTCTGAATCCTGGCTTAAACCTCACATCTCAGACGACTGTGTAAGTATAGCAGGCTACAATCTTACACGGTGTGACAGGATTGGAAAGGGTGGTGGAGGTGTATGCATTTACACGAACAACTCCCTGCGCGTTAGCATTGTTGCGTCATCCGCTTCTACATCTTACGTACCTGGACCCGAATATCTTTTGCTTGCGGTTAGGGGCGTCAGCCGAGGGAAACTGCTTGTTGGAGTCGTATACAGGCCGCCCAAAATAGCTTGGTCGGATAGCATCGAATCTCTCCTAGCCACAACTTGCCAAGACTTTACATCTAAGGTTATCATGGGCGACTGGAATGCAAACTTTTGCTCAATAAACCCGGACAGTACTTACCTTCGTCGAATTTTCAGCTGTTTCAACCTCGATATTGTACCATTTAAACCTGCGTACCACACTTCTACTTCTTCTACATGGCTTGACCTCTGCATTATCGACTCGATCGAAAAAGTCCTTGTCTTTTGTCACGTGAGTACAGCCTGTCGTGTGTTTCTTTGCCTCCGCTTTTTCGATCTTTTTCTGCCGCATCCTGCCTTCGGGCCTTTTGGTTGCAGGTTTATTGGCATGCACTTTTTTGCCTTTATCACGTCTTAGAGTGATTCTGGCATAATCTTCACATTTCTCTTGGAAATCACTATTTTCTGGTCAGCACGCTATCTTAACCTCACTTTCTGGAGATCCTACTATCGTTCACCTTTCACTTGGTACACCTCGGTTCAGGACTTGTGCTGACATCTCTTGATTTCATTAATCAAACGCATCTGTTGACGGCATCTAAAGATATCATCGATCGAAATAACATCTGATCGAACCTATTATCGATTGCGAGTATCTTCAAATGTCCATCGATTAACTAAAGATCTGTGTTATCGACATTATCGATCATTGATTACTGACCACTAGATCCTTCGTCGGTAACTACACAAATCTATCGCATCGGCTATTGATTATTGATCACCAAGATCCACCGTCGCTAACCCCATCAACAGATCGTCTTATCGTTCGATCATACATCACCATCATGTCTCTAAACTGCGGCATCTGTAACTCCACCATTAAACGTAAAGAACCCTCGATCTCCTGCACAGGTATTTGTTCGCGGGATTTCCATCACTCTTGTGTTAAATCAACCTATAAATTCGATCCAGTGGAGCACGGCTCTGCCTCCTTTCGTTGTGAACAATGCATGAGACGTCGGTCAACCACCTTGGATCGTTCACCAGAATCGACCCCTGATCGCCCGCCTCGAGAAACTTCAATCTTAATGCCGATCACTCCGATTGCTTTGTCCACTTCATCGTCACGCTTCACCATCGATGATGTGATGCGCCAACTACAAACTAATGCTGCTGCACTCGACTCGAAACTAGACCAAAAGATTGACGACTTAAAGCTTGAGATGACGAGGCAGTACCACGAGGTTCAGAGCACCGTGGCCGGTGTCATTCAGTCGGTTGCTACATTGCGAGATGAGGTGTCCACTCTGTCTTCGGTCCAACAAGATCTTATGTCACGAGTAGAGGGTACGGAACGTCTGGTTCGAGATTCTGCGGAGGAAATCACATCGCTAAGGAAGCATCACCAGGATGAAATCAATGCTCTCAGACAAAGCTGTTCTCGACTGTCCTCCACCATCAGCGCTACTGGATCCACTACTCAGCTGGCACCCCCACTTTCGTCCTCTAATTCAGCCGAAATTATTATCCGGGGCCTCCCTGCAGACCTCACTCTATCGGACTCTGAGATTGTGTGTGCTGTTTTTTCTCATCTGGGTGTTCCTCAGCTTATTAATGATGTCCTCGATTCTCGTGTCATGAAACCAAAGACGGCGCGGCCTTCAGATGACGTTGCTACTCAGGCCACAGCGAGGGACTCAATGAAACGCTCTCTTGTAATTCGCATGAAATCATCGAACACTCGCGACTTCATCCTCGAAAAAGCATATGAAAAAAAAATCCTATGCGTTCGCGATATCTTCTCTCTCGACCGTGGTGATCGTATTTATTTAAATGAGTTGCTCTCGTCTGATACTCACAAACTCTTACTGCTCGCTAAATCTAGAGCTCGGGAATTAAATCTCAGTCGCGTCTGGGCGAACCGTGGCGTCATCAAAGTCAGGAGAGAGGGATGTCCCGAAATAATTATTCTGCGATCTGGGTCCGACCTCGATCGACTCGCCTGACTACCGTCTTGCGCAAAACGACCTCAAATCTCTGTGGATATGCAATCACCCTCGTCATCATTGAAGATTGCATCTTTTAATGCAAACTCCCTATTAGGCCACTTTGCTTTCTTTTCTGCGCATGTTGCTACAAATTTCTATCATGTCATCTCTGTCACAGAAACCTGGCTTCATGACCGTATTGCTGATGACCTTGTAAACTTGCCTGACTATTTTCTTGTGAGAAACGATCGACTGGGTAAGCGTGGTGGCGGGGTTGCTTGTTACATCCACAACTCTTTGCGATTTAAACTACTAGCCATTTCATCACCAGAATTTTCCAATGCTCCCGAATATTTATTATGCGAGATTCGAAATAGCCTTGATCATGCCATTCTATTTGCCACTATCTATAGACGCCCAAAGGGTATTTTGTTTCAAAATTTTATGGACTGTATCTCTAGTCTGTCTGTTAAATATCAAAATATAATCATCACAGGCGACTTTAATTGCAACCTACTTCAATATAATTTTGAGTCCACCTCTCTTCGTGAATTAGCTCTCTCTCAAGCGTTACATATAGTTGAGTCTGGAGCCACCTTCCACACTAACTCATCCGATTCTTTGCTTGATCTTTTTCTAGTTGACAGTCCCACCAAAATCATCGCTTTCACTAAATCTGCTGCTCCATTTATAGCGGGTCATGACCTACTCGAACTCACCTACAAGTTTCAACCTGATCCCTGCCTACCTCACACAATTGCCCGTAGAGACCTCAAATCTTTTGTTGAAGCTGACTATTTAACCACGCTATCTACCTCTCTGACTCAGCTAGATCTCTCAGCTATCACATCTCCTTCCTCGACTACGCACTTCGACAATATTGTTCACAATGTCTCCATGGCCATTTCCAACTCCTTCGATGCTCATGCACCGCTTATCCATTGGACCATAAATAGATCCTCTGCTCCATGGCTCACGGATGCGCTGCGTGATAAAATTAAGCAAAGGAACAGGCTCTATAATCAGGCTAGACGGTCGGGAGATGTGTTGTGCATGGCTGTCTATCGTCAATATCGCAACTCATTAAGCATGGAATTACGCACTGCTAGGGACAACTATTGTTATCGCCGTATCTCATCAATCTCCGATCCGTCCAAAATCTGGAAGGAGCTGTCATTTCTACGTCTAACTAAGCCTAGAGGTTCTTCTCCTTTCTCTTTCTTTTCTCCTGACCAGCTAAATATTTTCTACGCAGCTATCTCCTCCTCTAATGATCCTTATCCTGATTCTTTGGTTTCTTTAAATATTCCACCATTATCCCACAATCAGCCAGTTTTTCACTTCGCAACAATCACCGCTGAGTCTCTAGCCTCTGTCCTCTCTGCTCCACAATCTCTCTCGTTGTCTCATGGCCCGGACTCTCTTTCAAGTTATGCGATCCACAAAGCTGCCCCTCTCCTTTTCAATCATTTACTTGATATTTTCAATGCCAGCCTAAGTCTGTCACACTTTCCATCGCTATGGAAACGAGCCTTTATTCGCCCGCTGCTCAAGATCGTCCCACCTTCGACACCGTCTGACACTAGACCTATCGCCAACCTTTCAGAAATCTCAGAAGCCTTAGAACGGATTGTGTTTAAGCAGGTTACAAATTTTCTCACGTCCAATGATCTTGCGGATCCATTTCAGTCGGGCTTTAGACAGGGCTTCAGTACCCAGACCACTTTGCTCAAACTCACCCATGACATTAAGCAAGCGGTTGACGATAGGAAATTGACTGTGCTCGTGCTCTTCGATTTCAGCAAGGCGTTTGACACGGTACCGCATCACATTCTTCTCCATAAACTTCGGCGCCTGGGCTTCTCGGATAGTGCACTAGCCTGGTTCTTTTCCTACCTTTCAAATCGCTCCCAAGCAGTTGTTGGTGAAAACGGTGCTGTTTCTTCCTGGTGCCACACAAACATGGGCGTCCCTCAAGGTTCAGTCCTGGGTCCTCTCCTTTTCTCCCTTTTCATCCGCGACATCAGTGTAGGTCTTCGTTTTTCCAAGCATCTGCTATACGCGGATGATCTTCAAATTTACCTTACCTGCTACCCGATTGACCTGGCTCGTGCGCTGTCCGAGATGATCATCGACGTGAATTATATTTCTGATTATGCATCCACGAATCGACTTAAACTCAATCTCTCGAAGTCGAAGGTGATAATTTTGGGCAGCGGTGCATATATCAATCAAATCGATTTCACGACCCTTCCGCGCGTCATGGTAAATAATATTGAGCTCCCTTATGTCGATCACGTACGTAATCTCGGTGTCATTATGCAATCGAACCTCTCTTGGCATAAACATATCTTGCACATTTCGTCTAAAGTAAATTTCACTCTCTTTCGCCTAAAACATAATAAGAATCTACTGTCCCAGAAATTACGTGTAATGCTCATCACTGCGCTAGTCCTTCCTCTCATTGATTATTGCTGTCTCGTCTACAATGATCTAACTGCAGAACAAAATATCACTCTGGAGCGACTAGTAAATAACTGCATTCGTTTCATCTTTAATCTTCGTCGTGATACACATATATCACCTTATCGCAACAAACTCTCGTGGCTCACAGTCGCGAATCGTCGAAAATATTTCATGGGCGTGTTTATCTTCAAACTGCTCCGGACCAAAATGCCTCCTTACCTGGCTGATCTTTTCATTCCTGCTCCTCCTTCTGCTCGTCCTACTAGGCGTCCTTGCCCGCTAACATTTTTCATTCCATTGCATCGCACCTCCACCTTTCGCAATTCTTTTGTTCTATCGGCCTCTTATTTTTGGCACTCTCTCCCATTTTCTATTACTTCGTCCAGCTGCCTATCCACCTTTAAGAGGGATCTGCGTGCGTTTTTATTTGATGGTCAATTAGATATATACTAACTGTAAATTACTCACGTGAACTTGTAAATTTTAAACGCTTTCTCCTTAGTTGTAGTTTAGTTTTAATTAGTTTTAAGTTATATTACTTTATATCAAAATTGTACTTGCTTATGTGCTCACGAAATTTATTTCAGGGCATAAATAAACTCATTCATTCATTCATTCTCTCTTTCTCTCTCTTTAACATTCGGCCACGCTATTTATCGCTCGTCCTCGGGCGTTACAATGAATTCAGGTGAGCGGACCTTGTACACACATACTCTGACACACTCATGCAAAAATTAAAAAAAATTTTTTTATGTTTATTTTTATTTTATTTCTATATATCGCTACAATCGTAATAAGGCACTCGTGGCATTATCTCACTTTCTTTCACTTTTTTTTTGTTTTCATACGAGCGTAACAGAGTTAACCTTCTTAAAACTAGACACACACATAAATTAATATAAATATGAAGGGAGAATTATATCCCGCTCTTCTTTTTTTTTTTTTTATATTCAACGTAATCACGAAGCTTCGACGGTCGGTATTTTGGACGCTTTGAGCGCCTTATTGTTGTGACGAGGCACGGCCTAGCAATGATGAGCGAATAAAAAGGTGATTCGAGTGGGACTCGATCCTGGGACCCGTAGAGTCTGAGTCCGGAGCGCTAACCACTGCGCTAGGGCCACCTATATTCTAACTCATATTGCCAGACCGTGACATTGTCTTTTCTTGGTTTGTTTTGATTATTTCGCTAGTACTTTCACTGTCTTCCCTCAATTTCACATCGATTATTGCACTTCCGTTGTTGTCGTTGTCATCTGGTTCGATACCACGATCCGAGATCTCGTGATCCAAATACGAGACTTTTGAATACATGAAACGACACTTTGAGAGTTTTATCGTCAATCCGGCTTCTCTAAACGCCGCTTGAACTAACCGCAAATTTGGTCCCAAGTCTTCCCACGATTTCCCCGGAATGAGTACATCGTCTAAATAGAACAATGCTACAGTATCGCGAAGAGGCCCCAACGCTTTTTGCATTACCTTGGAGAAATACGCTGACCCGTTCATCAAACCGAAAATCATACGCGTGAACTCGACAGTTTCTTCCGGAGTGATGATTGCCGTTTTCTCACGTGCACTTTTAGCCAAAGGAATTTGAAGGTAACCACGCGCTAGGTCCAACACAATGAATAACTTACTATCTCGAATCTCTGCGAGATGATCGTCTATGTTTGGAAGGGGGAAGTGTACTCGTTGAGTCACTGCGTTAAGTTTTCGGAAGTCCACACACAATCTCGACTCTCCGGTTTTCTTACGCACGAGTAACACCGGACTCGCGTACGCCGATTGCGTATCTGTCATGATTCCCGCCTCCCGCCAGTCGCCAATGATAGCACGATACTCGCCGCGTTCGCGCTCCGTCGCTGGGTACGGTTTACTATGGACAGGTGCTGCCCCCTCTTTTAACTTGTTCGATAATTGAGAGGAAGGGCGGATCTGGATTAGTAATAAAGTAATACGTTCTTTATTAATAAGCTACGTTTAATAACTAATGAATAATACAATGGAAGTTCAGTACGTTGACGAGCTCTCACAAGACCGCTTTGTTCTCTTGTTCGTTTTAGACTAACATAACGGTATGTTAACGTACCGGTACACGAGGATAGTAGTATTACTGCGCCCGCGCATGCGCACTGCTCTCGAGTACGAGAACTACTTTCCAACACTCCCGCCGTTTGAGTACGTCGAGAGTCTTATACCTAAATTTTGGCACAAATACATAAACTGATTCTTTGGAAGACCTTTTGTGAATATGTCAGCTGATTGCTGTTCTGTAGGCACATATTCTACTTTCAAACCCCCATTTTCTACAACCTCCCGGATGTAGTGATATTTTATATCGATATGTTTCGTTCTCTTGTGGAACTCGGGATTTTTCGCCAGTTTAATTGCACTTTGATTATCTACATTTAACACTGTTGAATTTACCGGTAAGTGATCAAGATCACTTAGAAGCTTACGCAACCATATGGCCTCTTTTGCTGCTGTCACCGCTGCGACATACTCGGCTTCAGTTGTGCTGAGTGTGACTAGTTTTTGTCTCTGAGACGCCCACGAGATTATTCCGTTCGTTACACAAAACGCATATTCCGTCGTTGATCTTCGTGTCTCAGGATCGCTTGCAAAGTCAGAATCAGAAAACCCCACGAGTTCAAGCGTGCTCCCGCCGCTTGTATACAATATTCCGACTTTTGTTGTACCGACTAGACACCGAAAAATTCTTTTTACTGCTTGCCAGTGACTTTCGTTGTGATTGCTAAGGTATTTACTTACTGAATTCACTGCAAACGCTATATCAGGTCTCGTTATGACTAGTAAGAATATTAAAGACCCTACTGCTTCTCGAAATGGAATATTACTCGATTCTTTTTCGTTATTTTCATTTTGCATTTATTATACATTTGGATCGGCTGGAATGCTTACAGCTTTTGATTCGTTCATTTTAAATTTATTTAAAATCTTCTTTGTATACGCTTCCTGATGCAAGAACATCGTTTTGTTTACCCTGTCTCGTTCGATTTGAATCCCGACAAAAATTGCCCCATTACCGATAGTAATTTCGAATTCTTTTTCTAACGATTTTATCACAGATTCGAGAACTTGACTAGACTGGGCTGCAATGAGTCCATCATCCACAAATAACGCTAAAAATACTTTGCTACCATTTACACTACCACGATATATACATTTGTCTGCTTCAGTCTCGCGGAGACTGAACTTTCGTAGAAACTGACGAAACCTCTCGTTCCAGCACCGGGGTGCCTGCTTCAAGCCGTACAGCCACTTGTTTAGCTTGCAGACAACGTCGTGTTTTCGTCCTTCTGCGATGTTGGATCCCTCAGGAACTTCCATGAAAATTTCTTCCTTCAGCTCTCCGTGGAGAAAGGCCGTTCGTACGTCGAATTGTACAAGTTCCAAGTCCTTTTCTGCGACTACGGCCAGTAGTACTCGCAGAAAGTCATATCGTACGACTGGTGAGAAGGTCTCTGTATAGTTGAGGCCTTCTTTTTGTTGGAACCCTCGAGCACATAGTCGAGCTTTGTACCGGTAAATGTCGCCGGATACGTTTTGCTTCACTTTGAATACCCATTGAGAGTCGATGAGTTTTCGATCTTTCTCCCTTGGTACTAACGTCCAATTGTTGTTTTATTCATGAGCATCGAGCTTCTCTTGTATAGCCTCGGTCCAATTTTCAGCGTCAGGAGCGTTCATCGTCTCCTGGAATGTATTAGGTGGATTATATTCGGCAAAATCAACAACATACTTAACCGGTAGCCGAATGGTGGTTCGATCACGAAGTTGTCTTCCGTTATCGCATCGTCGTTGTGCATCCACGTTTTGGTGAGCTTGGATCTCAGGCTCGATCTCTTCAACTTCCTCCCGTTCATCGACTTGTTCCGGGTCATGAACCTCGTTTTGTTCGTTTTCGTTGACAGGAAACGCGTATTCGTCCTCTTCTTCTTCGTCGGCTTCGGGTGTTTTTCGTTGCGAAGTCTCGTTGAAGATGACGTCCCTCGAGACCAACACTTTGTGCGTTTTTGGATTGTACAACCGTTAGTTTGTTAACTCGTTTTGGTATCCAACAAAAATAACTTTTGTCGCCTTTGGATCTAATTTTTTACGAAATTGTTTGTCAATGTGCACGTAGGTGTCTGATCCAAATACCCGAAAATGGTGGACATCCGGTTGCTTCCCCATCCAGATTTCGTAAGGTGATTTTTCATTACCGGTCGACGGTACTCGATTTAACACGGTAACTGCCGCGCGATTTGCTTCGGCCCACAGCGAGAGAGGGAGACCCTTCGCTGTTATCATCGTGCGAGCGCTCTCGACAATCGTTCTATTGTCTCGCTCGGCTTTCCCGTTCTGTTGAGGGGTGTACGGCGCTGTGTTTACAAACTCAATGCCTCCGTTTGCCAAATACTGTCTCATGTCCCGATTGCAATATTCACGACCATTGTCCGTGCGTAACACCCTCATTGTTTTGCCAAATTTGTTGTGTACGAGCCTCTCGAATTGCTTGAACGTGTCAAAAACATTAGACTTGTGTTTTATGAAGTAAGCATACCGGTAACTTGATGCGTCGTCTTTGAATGTTACGCAGTATCTTGATCCGCCTACTGATTCCACCGAAAACGGACCGCTCACGTCTGAGTGTATATATTCACCGGGCTGTGTATTTCTCTTTGTTTCAGCCTTTTTGAATGCAAGTCTGTGTGATTTTCCAAGCGCACAGAACTCACAGAAGAAATTGTCAATGTTAGTTGGCTTGACTCCACTTATTTGCCCCCTTTTTATCATGTCACGCAGCACTTTGTTGTTCACATGACCCATGCGCTCGTGCCACGTACGCAAATTCACTGTTGACACATTCACTTCGTCATTTGCATTCTTTTTCTAGGCTCTAAACAACATACGGTATATTTTGTTGTCTTGTTTGACACCGACACCGAAATCTTCACCGTCGCGGTTGATTGTCACATATTGGCCCTTGAAAAGAACTTCGAACCCCTTTGACGTGCATACGCCTACCGAAAATAAATTCTTACGGATTTTTGGAACATATAATACGTTTTCGATTCGAGCTTCACGCCACTTGCCGTTAACAAGTCTGTCGATTAATATTGTCCCTGTACCGGTAACATCACACACGCCATTATCCCCGAGCGATATGCGAGCTTGAATAAAATTCACTGTACCAGTCCCGTCGGTAAGTGATGAGTCGCTATGCACCACTGTCGGTAATCCACACTTCACTTGTGTCCTTGGCCATAAGCTTTTCGAGTTCGTCACTTGATGGCTCTGTAATACCGGTTCATTCGTTGGTTCATTGGAGGTCACAACAAAGGCGCACGCGCCGCGCGAATTTTCACCGTCTTTGCCTTGTTTGTCTCTTTTCTTTTTTCGACAGTCACGAGCATAATGTCCTTTCTTTTTATAATAAAAGCACTCAACACTTGTCTTGTCACTTTGTTTGTTGGACTTACCGGTAGACCTGTTGTTTTTGTTCCCACCGCCGAGACTCACTGCGGCTAACGTTCTTGTGACGTCATCATCCCCTTCGAGTCGTCTTTCTTCTTTGATTAACCGCTCAAGGAGGTTTTCAAGCGTTTGATTCGCTTCTGGAACACTGTCCCACGCTGTTTGTAGCGCATTGCATTTCGATGGGAGGCTTCCAAGTACTTTAGCCATTACCGCCGTGTTCGACACGACTTCACCCACATCTTTTAATTGTGCCGCCATATTTTGTACGCGAGACACGTGTTGAACAACCGACTCGTTCAGTTCCATTCGATGACTATGGAATTTTTGTAATAGCAACAACTTATTCGAGGCTGATTTCTGTTCGTGGATTGTCGCCAATTTGTCCCACATTTGTTTCGCCGTCGTGCAATTCAACAAACAATCGAGTTGCGAATCCGCGATCGAGGTTGAAATGTAACAAGTGGCCATAGCATCGTCTCTTATCCACTTTTGACCGTCGGCTGAATTCACATCTGCCGGTTTCACTCTTTGTCCCGTGACTACGTCTTGAATCGTGTTCGCGATAAGCACCGCGTTCATCTGGAATTTCCAGGCTTGAAAGTTCGAACCGTCGAACTTGTCTACTGTTTTTACTAACGTACTTTCTGACATTGTCTTTCAAATTTTGTTTCTCGCACTAAATACCGGTACCGTGGCACTTTATTCAGTGTTAAAATTCGAGATAACTTTTTCTTTCCCGATCACGAAAAACCGTTACAACGTTTTTCAAGTATGGCGACCTCTCGTCAACCAGTACGTGGGAACCGAAAAATAAGAACGTGAAACTTTTCTTACGTACCAAACCCTTCTCTCAAGTTATGTTTTGGAAGACTGAGTGTCTGGGCCCATAACCTGTTGGATAATTGAGAGGGAGGGCGGATCTGGATTAGTAATAAAGTAATACGTTCTTTATTAATAAGCTACGTTTAATAACTAATGAATAATACAATGGAAGTTTAGTACGTTGACGAGCTCTTACAAGACCGCTTTGCTCTCTTGTTCGTTTTAGACTAACATACCAGTATGTTAACGTACCAGTACACGAGGATAGTAGTATTACTACGCCCGCGCATGCGCACTGCTCTCGAGTACGAGAACTACTTTCCAACATAACTGAATATCCATTTCCACGTGTCGCGGACAACCTAAATCGTGAAGGCTTGTGGATACACAATCACGGAATTCTCAAAGCAACGCACAAAGTTCACGACGAACAGATTCCGGCTGTTCTTCACCGATAATTAAGTCATCTATTTTTATGTCGTCTGGTTCGACGTTGCGACGCGCGATCGTTGAAATCTCCGAGATTTCCCCCCGTATCGTCGTTGTCCCTTTCTCCACGTGTCGAGTGTGTACTCCGATATTTATCATCGGTACAGCATAGTTGTTTGAATCATCGACACTTACCATGCAAATGGACTGGGCCGGTAGAGAAACTGTTTCACTGGCACGCACGTTTGATGTTGCGATATCGTTGTATTCGTCCGTTACCTTCGCTGGAGTAAACGTAAACTTGTTCCCACTTTTTAAATAATCAACGTTTTCCGAGTCCGAGAACGTACGACCGATTAATACGTCCATTGTCTGGTAATCATCAGGACACACTTGGAAAACTATTCCTTTTACCTCGACATTGTCGATCACAACATCGGCGACCACAGTACCGACACTACTCACTACATTATCTGGTGGTCCCCCCGTTTTTAATTGGCGCGTAGTTGGCTGAATTTTAAATTATCCTCGAATTGCACATGACTTTCGAATCACACACTCAGCGCTACCCAGGTCCACAAACGACGTTAGAACACTGCCATTAATTTTTGCTTCTTTCAGGTACTTGGAGATCGAAGAGTCACGTGTCACACCGACGGTCTGTATCGGCTCCGCTTCGAGCGTTCGTATGGGTTTCGCTTCGTTAGTTTGCGACGACGGACACGTCCGACTAATATGTCCTTTCTTTTGACATTTAAAACACGTTATTTCTTTTGCTTTTTCCGGGCACTCACGCGCAAGATGGCCTGTTTGACGGCACCGAAAACACACGCTATCATTTGTAGATCCCGATTCGACACTCGTTCCCGGTTTCCGATCTGTCTCTCTACCACGACGCGTGTCTCGTGGTCCTGTATTATTATTATTATTATTCGGTCGGTGTCGCGATTTCCCCGACTCGTGTCCCGATTCGCGATCAGTTTGTAAACACCGCTCAAACCTCAACATATCGTGTAATAAATCATCGTGATTGTACTGTCTCGATGCTAATAATGTCCTTGAGAGCTCACGTGACCACAATCCTTTAAGTACCTCTCCTTTCTCATCCTCAAACGTTAAATTGAGAGCACCGCACAAACGGATTTTCGCGTGGAAATACTGCGATAACGACTCACCTCGTTCTGTCTTCCAGCTCGCATTCGATCCCATTTTGATGCGGTAATTTCTTGAGTCACGAATGTTACACGAAACGCTGCACGAAACTCGTCCCAATTTGTCAGTTCACGAACTCTGGCTCGAAACCAGTCACGAGCCCCCCCGACAAGGTGCATTCGTGCGGCCGCCAATAAGTAATCGTCCGGCCATTTATGCAGATCTCGTAGTGTCTCAATATTATCTAACCATTCCCGTGCACTTGTTCCCTTCGAATCACCCGTAAAATTTTCAATATCACGCGACGAATTCGGGATCACATGATAAGAAGGAATTGTTGTTGAAACGACAGGTGGTGCCGGTTGCTGGCGTATGGTAAGTAAGTTTGCAAGCAACTGAGTTAATGCTTCGGTGTCGCTCGTGGCTATGAGCGCTTGCAACGCACTTGTCACTTGTGGCTGTGCCGCTCCTTCATTTAAGGACGACTGTCCATCCGGTGCTGAAGTAGGTACCGACCGTACCTCTGACTGAGCGCTACGATCTATCGTCGGTATTGCCCCTCGTATATTACCTCCGTCTTCGTTTATCGTCACGCTCTCCTGCGTGCCCCTTAGTCCACCGCCATCTTGAATTGATGTACCGACAGCCTCGTGGTTGCGTCGCGCGCTTTCGAGTCGGCTCGGTACTGATTCTACTCCATGAGCCGAAGCGCTTGCGCCCACATGATTGTTGTTTTCCCGCCGCTCCCGTTCCAACGCTCCAACTCTACGCGCTTGGTTCGAGCGAGTTAACGGTGGTGACACCCCTCTCCCCCGCCCGAACGAACGGTTTATCGGCATGTTTAAATTCATTGAAACGAACGCGTCGAACTCGCGTTCCTCTACCATTTATGACTTGTTTTCCTTATGATCAGTCCGCCCCTTTTTTTTGTACAGCACGCGGATTATCCCACTTCTGAAATATTATACAGTTTTTGAGAATGCTCCGTTAAGTATTCTTTTTGTTCTTTTCAGTTTTTTATTACTTAAATATAATACATTTCGTGGTATGAAAAGAGGTCAAGACCATATGGGCAATTATTTAATTAATGAATAAAGAGCATAGGGCCAAAAGTTCACAAGGGCGGTCGTACCGCGTATACAGAGATTCACACACACACACGTTTTCGCTCAACGGCCGTGCCTTCGCTTACGATTCTTTTGCTCCCGAATGCTCGCGAACACTCGTATACGGAACCTGCTCGCTCGACTGAGCCGATGCGTTAAATTGCATCCGATACGCACCTCTAGCTGGTATCGAGAACGCGACGCCACGATTATGATAAGTTACCGCGTCCGGTCACTTACAAGTCTCGGGGAGAACTATCTCGCTCCTTCGTTCGCTCAAGATGGCGGACCTCGCGACACCTTCCCACGTGACAATTAACCGTCGTGCTTGTACGCCATCTGATTCAGCTACTACCGTTCGAAAACTAAACTCTCTCTCTTTCTCTCTCTCTTTAACATCAGCGACCCCGAAAACCCCCGAGTACAAAGTTTTGAGCTAATTGCACGTAAGGAAAAATGTGTGTTTCAAAGGGTCAAATTGATATTTTTTTTGCGTGAATTATTCCGGCCTTACCATCTCTGACAGAATTTGCGACTCTGACGTACAAATCAGTTCAAATTTTGCCAACGACGGATATATGAAAAGTCCGCAAAAAACACGCTGTTTACGCGTCTCGCGTCAAAACTACCGTCAAACTTTCTGTGGTATGGGTACAAAGGAAAGGACCAATGGGAACTCATTACTTTCGTCGCCGAAGACCGGCTTCGGTGGAAACGGGTTTTGATGGGCATCAAAACGCCTTTGATTGTGTCGTCTGCGCGCATATACAAACACACCAAATCCTTCAATGTGTTAGAATTTTTGCATATTCTTGACCCTACGCAAAGTTTTTTCTCAGCAAATACGGCATCAATCGTGCTGAATTAAGGCTTAATCGAAAGATTTTTTCATAATTAGTCTCTAGTTCATTTTTCAAGTCATCATCTGTCTCCTAAGCTTTGTAATTCGAGAAAATGACTTTCAGTTTCTACCCCCACTACCGAATTTTACTTTATTCAGAGATAATATACTTTGGCGAGCCTCGGGCCAGCAGACGGCAGAGCTGTCAAATGTACTTGTCCCGAGACTCTACCGAGTCTCTTGATATTTTTCATGTAAACCACCACGGGAGAAAGCGAGTGGGAGCAACGGCAATATTATTTGAAATTGCGAGAAAACGAGAGAATAATCCAGACGGGAGAGAGATAAGAGAATCCAATTGTCATCGTGTTATAACGTATTTCGAGCGGAGCTCATACGTTCGGCCGTCTCCTGTTTCGTCAAAAATTCTCAAGATCGTCGTCGTCCAGAAATCATCATGGACGCAAAGCTTCGTAACGAAAATCGGGAGGCAGAGCGGAGGATTTGGACAACGGGAAATTCGAGAACGTTCGAGAACTGCGATATCGCCGGTTCACATCGTCGACAATGTTTTCTTGTTCGAAAAATCAGGGCAGTATTATTAGATGGGTCCTTCGATCTTCGATATTCCCGCCGAAAATATCGTCTCTTCGAATAATTAATTTCGTTGTAATTTTTCCGGAGTCGAATATTGTAATTATATTAAAAACTTGAGGGTCCGAAATGGTACGAGAAAGGATATCGAGCTAGGGGCGAAAATACAAAAAATAATTGTATTAAATATTTTATGACGAATAAAATCTTTCGAGGCCCTGTCTTACGCTCGCATCTATTGTTCACGTGACGGACCTGTCAATCATCGTGGGAAAATATTCGGAACAGGAGAGGGGAGGAAGGTAAAGTCCGCTGTTCGGCTAACGACTCTTGATTCCGTCAGATTTTTGCGAGGTATCGAGCAGAGCAGGTGTTTGAATTACCAGAAAACTAACTGTAAGTTACCTCCTTTTCGCTTTTCGATCCGGTGTGCGAGCTTCCCGGAATTACCATCTTCCTAATTTTGATTTTCTTTATTTAATTCGGAATAAATTTGTAAAACGTCGTTCTTGGAAATAACTCGAGAAATTCGGTCGCGTTGGCAGCCTTACTCGTGTGAGCCAGCCAATAATTATCCCGGTTAACGTAAGTTGTGGCGGGGGAACGGAAAGTGGTGAAAACTACGAGAAATTGTATAAGTGTGAGTGAAATTGTACGATTGGGTCGGGACAATAAAATCTCCGCGACCTTGAATATCTCAGCCGAGTAACCAATATCGGGAGCTAGCTAGTTCGAATTGACATCAGAAATAATAATCCATCACATAGTATTTTCCTCGTTTTCTCGTCGAGAATACAATTGAGCTCGTGTTAGAGTGTAAAAGAGTGCACTGTCCCGACCAGGAGTGCGTGTGTGTGTCAACAATTTCACGATTTTTCGTCCTGAAGCTCGTAGAGACACGTGATTCTTTTTTTCAATGATACAAACATTTATTTTGTAACAAATTTAATTCAAGTAAAATCCCGCGATTCTCCAAATCTTTGTAAACTTTAATCAGACTGGTTAATTAAAATTAACTTGTTCAACGACACATTCAATTTTGTGTCCTTCGATTATTTTTGGTTTCACCCCGCCCATCCCGCTGCAACCAAGCCGGTCAAATATCTCTCTTCTTTTCTATCTTTTGGTCGTGTCGGTTTCGCGACTGCCGCCCAACATTTTTGACATCGTAACAAACAGACGGCTAAATGACGGAGAGTTTTGTAACAGCGGGTGATATTCAATATTATCAAAAATTTGGTCCCAAAGTATTTATTGGGTTGTTAATGAGGGAGTGCACCCTTCGAATGATGGAGTTGAACTGAGGAGTCGAGGCTTAGAATGAAGGGTAATGATTTGGAGAGGTGGTAGTGAGGAGATGAAGCGGAGGAGAAGTTGAGGATCGTGGGACAAAGAAGGTGCTGATGGATTGGCGATAAGGATTACTGAGTCGTACGAGAAACAGGGGTTATCGGGATGGAGCGGATGTTAGGTTTCAGGTGATACTGTGGGAAGGAATTTGTTGCATATGTAGGGTGGTACCGGGACACTCCCACTCTTACAAAACGATGCTCCGCATCGTAAGTCAATAAAAATAATTTCACATATAATTTCTTTTGTGTGACTATATATAAACTTTGTGGTGTTCGTGATTCTGATGCGTTTTATGAAAGTGTGTAAGGGTCTCGTTAGAGGGGTTGTAGATCATCTACTTCTTATTGGTAGTTTTTATTGGTAAATTTCTGGTACCTCTGGTCTTCTTTATAATCCGTTCATACTGCTTTGAATCTGGAACTGAATAAATTGATTAATTGTTCGTGTTATTGGGAGGGAGAACGTTAGTTGAATAGGTGTGGTTTAGAAATTAATTATTCTCACTGAATTGTTACGCAATATGAAATATTTCCTTTCATTTCGATGATTTGTTTTTTTTTTACTTCCTTCATGGTTGATTTCCATACTGTGTCGTGTCCTTGTTCATTCTCTTGTATTATCCATCTTCCAATTTTCAATTTTTCACTGGCATTTCATAATGTTTCTCATAATGCATTCCTTTAAGTCTTCGGAAACATTCTATATTTGGTTAGTTTCGTCGTGGTTAGTAGGTGTGACCTGTTTGGTCGCTTGAATTTGGTTCGAGCGTTTTAGGCTAATTAAATCCATTACATAAGTTGAAGTGATTGTGTTTATTTTCCATGGAAAATATTTTATGTCCTTCTTTTCAGTTTAGCGATAGGTTATAAATGGTGGTTCTAATATAATAAGTAATGGGTAATATGAGTTATGCTTATCTTAACTCTAGTGATTATAATATTGTAAATAGTACGCAAAAAAAAAAATGCAGAGAAAGAAAAACAAGGTTTAAAAGTATGCGAGTGCATTCGGAGGGGCTGTTATTTTATTTGTAAGCGTTGTCTTTTTGCAAATTTTTCTTTTTTCTTTGTAAATATTTCGTTAATTTTGATGTGAACTATCAGTAGGTCATTGACTTTGAGGGAGTCAATCCATTCTTCTATTGTCTCTAGTTCTGATTCTACTGCTTCGCTAATTCTTGCAGCGTATATTTTGATAGGTAGCTTAATCTTTTTTGTTAGGGGCTCGTCTTCGTCGGTAGTCTTTCGTCTGGGTCTTTTTTAGGTCTGTGTATTCTGTTCGGCTTTGCCTGTAATGATTTGTCGTGCATCAAGTGTAATCGTTATTTTTTGTGAGCAGTCTTGATTACTGGGTTCTGATGCGTGTATGTCTATGGGTCGTGGTATTGGTAGGGTTTTCGTTCTGAGTTCGGTCAATAGCTTGTGGATTGTCGATTGTTTGAGTCATTCGCATCTTAGAATGACTCAATGAATGTTTCGTCGCTGTGATTGTTGCTGTGATCGTCACTGTGAGTGTCGCTGTCTTTAACTTCGATTATTGGTGGGGTTTCTTTTTTAATGTCGCTGATGATAAAAATGTCATCGTTGTCTTCGTCCAATTCTTTGTTACGTCCAAGTAACAAAATCCAATTTTAAATTTGCCCTGTTTTCGACCTTAGCAGAAGCTAATTAATCGGGGATTTGGGCACGGAAGTTTGTCCGAACGCGGGGCCGAGAATTGAAAGTGTTTTCTTTTATAAAATGTTAGTTTATTGATTCTCTCAGATTTTTGGTTTTAAGACGCCCCTGATCATCACTGAGAATCATGATATTTATTATCCCATTAATTTCTCTAAATAGAACGAACGACGGGGATCGCCATCCGATATATATTTAGGATGAAGAAATTTTATTGAGTACTCGATTGGAGACAATTTAGATGAAGGAACTACCGGAGGTTTGAAATTAACAGCCTCACGGTATATTTCGGTGTAATACCCGTGGTCATTACACTGTTACGTTCGGAGCGGAGCGAACGCGGGCAAGTTATTCTACTTGTGAGAAGCACAAGTAATTTTTAATATTTTTAATATTTTTAATATTTTTAATATTTTTAATATTTTTAATATTTTTAATATTTTTAATATTTTTAATATTTTTAATATTTTTAATATTTTTAATATTTTTAATATTTTTAATATTTTTAATATTTTTAATATTTTTAATATTTTTAATATTTTTAATATTTTTAATATTTTTAATATTTTTAATATTTTTAATATTTTTAATATTTTTAATATTTTAAATATTTTTAATATTTTTAATATTTTTAATATTTTTAATATTTTTAATATTTTTAATATTTTTAATATTTTTAATATTTTTAATATTTTTAATATTTTTAATATTTTTAATATTTTTAATATTTTTAATATTTTTAATATTTTTAATATTTTTAATATTTTTAATATTTTTAATATTTTTAATATTTTTAATATTTTTAATATTTTTAATATTTTTAATATTTTTAATATTTTTAATATTTTTAATATTTTTAATATTTTTAATATTTTTAATATTTTTAATATTTTTAATATTTTTAATATTTTTAATATTTTTAATATTTTTAATATTTTTAATATTTTTAATATTTTTAATATTTTTAATATTTTTAATATTTTTAATATTTTTAATATTTTTAATATTTTTAATATGGGTAAGATCCGGTCCGTCCTCTACAGGGCGTTTCCAGGAATTTGGTGGGTCAGGTGTTTTTTGCGTGATCTGGTGTCGGTGGAAATGAAAAATAATAAGAGAGCGGGACGTATAAAACAATTGTCAATTTATTTGTGCCAGAATACAGTAATTCGATGTAAGGATGGCTCATGATTTTCCCGATAATTGCGACCCGCGTGGCCCGATGCCCGTTGCTCACGTGGAACGGCCAAGATGGCTGCCCGCACGTGCCCGGTGAACAGTGTGAAGAACCCGTTCAAATATAGGAAAATATACGTGATAAAACCCAAAATATTCCCGCGAATGAGTGTAATAATGCGAAGAACCGTGCCCGAATGATTATTAAGAAAAGATGAATGCGGATTGCCCGTGATGAACCCAGAAACTTAACGTACAAAAATGGCGTGCACGCTTCGTTGCCCTCTTGATCGATACTGATTGATCGCTCGAGGCGATCGATGAAGACGCACCGCGCGCATGAGCGCGGAGCGTCTTCTTCATCCCGAACGAGAATGTGCCCGGGAGGTAGCGACGCCCGTGTTGGCAACGGGAACGAGCACCCGGCTGCCCGAGCTCACCGCTACCGTGCCATGCTAGCTCGGGGAGATGCTGCCACCAGCGACTGCGCGTGGAAACCTGAGTCCCATTTAACCACGCGGCTGCCGGAACAGCCTCAATCCCGAACATCAGGAATTATAAAATGACTTCAATCAAGAATTTTGTTATTTTAATATTATTCGTATTTATTTTGTATGGGCCAATAGTGGAACTGTAACGTGAAAACGTTCGGTCAGCTGTGGAAGACCTCTCGTATTCGCGCTACAGGGTGGTACAAAAATACTCACAATTATTGGTTATTTCCGCGACGCTTTTTGTGAATCAGGGAGACAAGGAGTTTCTCTAAGAGAAGCTTTCGATTTTAGGGCTCGAAAGAGACTAATTAATCCAACTCTCGTATTCGACGGGCTCGCGAGCTTCGTCAGAATACGGGGGTAAATTTTGCTTGCCCAGTTCTTTTATCCGCGAGAAAATGTGACACGAGACGTTCCCACGTCCGCTCAGCATTTTCGCACGTGTGATTCGCGCTATCAAAAATCCGAGCGCTTAACTTGGCGACCACAGGCTCAGTGTGGAATACCACACCGGTTATAGTCGCGAAAGTTCCTCAGCGTTGTGTTCAAGATTAATAAATAAATAATCCAATAAATAAATAAATATCTACGGAACGTAACAATCCTCCCCCATTAAGTGTCGATGCCCTCATCGACTCAGTCATCGAGATGCCTGATGCAACGATGCAATTGGGATGTTAGGAAGGAAAAGAAAAATGATAATAAAGAAAAAAAAGCTTACATTTGTTGTGAAGATTTCCATATCCTATTTGATTCTGTCGTTCCGTTATATCACTATTTTTATATTGATTACCCACTATTTTATTACTAATATTATTATAACTGTAAAGTCACTAAGTCACTAAAACTTAATCCATAGTTTAGTTTGGCACTGGCACTATTAAATAATTTTTATTTTTTTGTGTTTTTTTTGTTTTTGTGTTTTTTTTTTATTTTTTTACTTTTTTTATTTTTGTCACTGTTTCACTCGTTTTCACGTGGGTCTTCCTCGTCGGTTTCCGCAGTAGTGGCGAGAAAGGCCCCGTCTCCGAAGACATCTACGAGTTCTGCCAAAGCACCCGTCAGCTGAGACGGCTGAGTCGGTTGCAGCGGTGGAATTACCGAATCTGGCTCAGAAACTGCGAGCAATAATTGATCCAAATCCGGTTCGTCGAAGGAAATCAAATTAGTGGTAGCATCCGATGTCCACATGATGAACCCGACTTTTTGGCCAGGGTACAGTTTCAGCCGGTTCGTTTGTGTCGCAACACTTTTACAACCGGTCTGATCAGTTTGCAACTCCTTGCTTTTAAATTGCGGTGTCCAGCACGGCCGTCGCGACGACTGCGTGTCCACCGCACTATTGCTGCTAGGCCGGAATGTACGGCTTCGTTGAGACTCTTCGGGCTTTGTTGTAGTTGGAGCTGTCGAAGAGACAACGGTTTTTGTTGAGTCTACGCTGATATCCGGTCGTGACGGTTTATCTGCGCCGCCAACCTGCGACTTTACGTCGGAAGATTTCACGCCGCTGGTACCCGGTTGTGGATTACCCCTACCGTCGGCTGGTTTTCCGGCGTTTTTCCAGGCTAGGACGGCGGAGTTGAATCGATTGATGCACACTCCTGCGTGCCTAGCGTATAGACTGGATTCTATACCATTCCCACATAAAGGGCAGATGAAAGTCGCTTGGTCCTGTCGAATGCTGTAAAGCACTCGGTCGAAGCACTGATCTAAGCCCGGACACTTATTCAGGGGTCGATGACACACCACACAGATTCCTATCGCGTACGTATAACGGATCCTGTTTTGGTAACCCTCCATTTTGTGTTTTTCTTTTTTTTTAATTTCACGATTTACAAAAACAAACAAAACAAAAAAACAAAGTCAATTGTTCACACATGAAAACACGGGTCGAAACTCCGAAAATTCGCGCACAAAACTCTTTAAAAAAAAAACGAATTAAGTGTTCAAATAAAAGTTCAATTGAAACTAGTTAACTGCTCAAATAAAACCTCGATTTTAATTTCTGCCAAGTGCTCGCGATCGCGATCCGAAGGTATCTAAAATACTCTGTAACGACTGCGACTGGCATCCCTCTGATTCTTTTTTGTTTTTTTATTTATTAGAGTAAGTCATGGTAGGGATTTTTGGTTTCGGATGTCAACTTAATTACTCCACTTCGGGGCTCTGCAGTGGGAGCGAGCGAGGTAGAGCACGTGCAGTGTTTACGTCTTCACACGCGATAGCGACGTCTTTCTTCTCTTTATCGACGGATGCTGACTCCGCTCGGCGTTGAATTTTACTTTGTGCCGGACTGTTTATTCGTCTTAAGCTGTATATGGGTTGCTCGACTCTCCGCTTCCTATCACAATTTAAGAAGTTAGCGCAGCATAGCTGCCTCACGAGTGTCATGATATATGTACGACACATATATATTAACACAGTGAGTGTGAGCAGTCCTTGTGCTATGAATCCGGCGTGCATGTAAAGCTGTTGGCTTTCTTTATCACGCCGATGATTCCCAATGTCTTGAAGACGTTGTTCAATTTCAAAAAGTGATTCTCCATTCTCTTTTAAATTCCATAGAATAACGTTTTGAATTTGTTTGTTCGTATCCTTTTCCGGTGAATTCCAATTTAGTTCCCATTTCTTTTTGAGGCTGGGTGCAATCACGATTATATCCAGGGAAACTTGAGGCGAATAAAAATATTGCTCGCGGCTCTCTAGCGTCTTTATGCCAGTAAGTGCCGTATTGCGCGTTCGCCCTACATAATCAGCACTGATGTGTAATATTCCTGCCCCTTCCAATGTAGTGGTGATCTCCACGAGACCAGGGCATATTATATGTATGTATTCCTTCTCGGAGAATGAGTATAGCCATCCTCCTTGTGAAGCTAAATGTGACCAAAAAGTGTTATGACGAGGGTAAATCCTGACGTCACACTGTCGATATGATTGTGCTGAAGGTCTCATAAGTATGATTATTTCGCATTGCTCTGATGCAGATACCTCATTTAGCGGCATCTCCAGCATGCAAATGTATCGTTGCTCGATTTTAATGAATTGATTGATATAGGTCGTGTCAGCCAGGAAATAATTTCGTCGATCAGTTGACAATACTATGTATGGTTTGACTGGTACGACGACAGCAGATCCGGTGTGATTTTCTCCATTCTGCAGAACTGACCAAGAATGGATGCGATAAAGGTTATATGGGACGCGATCGAGGAGAGGAATATGAGTAATGATAATAATTCTTCCCGAATGGAATACAAGATCAGTCCTTGCCAGCCGTGCCAATAACTCTCCTCGAATGAGCTCGGGTGTGAGGGGAAATTCATAGTCGGGCGCGCGCGCTTGAATTTCTCGAGAGATGGCCAACAGCTGTGATGACGATAATATGGCCGGGTCATAACGATTGTCCCTTGCAGCCGTTATCACGCTTAAATATTGTTCACATGTCGTGATGTAACTATTCACTCTGATTTCCATACGGTTGCCATAATTTATGAGTTCGGTACGGAAAGACAAATCAGCCACTTCACGAGTCCACGAGTTAAATAGTTTAAAAATAGTTTCTACTTGCGAATGTAATTCGTTAATTCGCTCAACCTCAACTTCATGTTCACGATGTAAATCTTGAAGCTTAGATTGAGTAACGTGCATTCTTTCACCGATTAACCGAGTAAGGTTAGTTTGATCAGAAAATAATCGGTCAATCTGATTGTTTAAATAAGTAGCATCGTCCTCGTTTAACGTGCCGAAAAGAGATTTACTCAATGACCCAACGAACCCAAGAGGAACCGAACGTTACTCACTGTTCGCGGTAACGAGTTTTTTGCGAAATTTTTAATTTTTGAGTCTTCCGCGATTTCGTTGAGATCGGACACAAGCGACTTCGCGTACGCGATTCGGTTCTCAATATAGTCTGTACGCACTAATCCGCGGCACTCTTCATGAGTCATGGTAATAGGATTACCGTCGCTTGAATTTGCACAACTTTTCAGTATTTCCAATAATTGTTGGTCAATAACTGGAAAATCGTTGACAAATTTGTGGACTTCGATGAATGTGATCACTTTCCAATCCATGTGTTGTATTCGGAGGGGGGACACGCGTTTATAGTAGAGGCCTGGACGATCGTTGACCGACGTGACGTGATAAGCGTTCTCGGGAGTCAGGATATTAGTTTTCCATAACACATTGTCACAGCTATTCCCGAATTTTCGAAAACAGCGTGTAACAATTCGACGAATTTTCCGTGAGGCAACGCATCCGTGCAATCGCCTGATCGTGATATTCGAAACGAATTCACGTCTGTGTCAACAAGAATTGTTTTCAAACGTTTTAGACCTTGCGCAATGTTGTCAGTTTGACTTGGGTCAAAATAGCGATTTTTAATGATGATACTAAAAATCTTCTTCTCGCCAACGGGCGTGATTGCAATTTGCCCAATTTTTAGATTTTGACGCTTACTTGCATCTGGGTCTATTTTCCCCAAATCGGCCAAAAGTTTACCTATAGGTGTGGACAATTCACCGTCTGCGGAAACAAAATGAACGATATTTTCCGATTTATAAGTTAAACACTCTCGAGTGCCAACTACCGGACAAATAACCCTTTTTGTTATTCCTCCGTTCTTCTCCTCGGGCTCGCTGTCCGAGTCAGACGAAGGCGGAATAATAGCAAGGTCATCTGGACAATCTCCATTAACGCCCTTGATTCTGTCTCGTGTTTTGGTTATCTCCGTTTCAGCTAATCGGGACGTGGTTTTTCGTCGAGGAAACGGAGTCGAACGAGCGGCAGGATCGTTACCTTTAGGTGGGATTGACCATCTAACTGTGCGTCGTTTATTCGCTGATATGACTGGGTCGACAGAAATACTTCCGTGATCAGTCATTTCAGGTTGAATGTTTTCTTGTTTTTCTCCTTCATCATCGGCATCTGTTCCGTCCAGAATGACGCTTTTGCCAGGAGTGGTTCCTCCCTTAAGACTTACACGTCTGAGAAGTTCACTCTCTGTAACGTCTTTTTCTCGATAAGCCAATTTTTGCAGACTTTGAATCAAATCATCATCGCAACCTGTTTTATTCAAAGGGTCTGCAGCATCTAGCATTTCTTGGGCTTCTGGATCAACCTCGTCTCCTTCGGAGACAAAATCAGGCCATTCAAACCCTTCTTTGTCTTTATCGTTTTTCTAATAACTCTATCGTTCTATCGTATCTGCCAATCGATTCACGAATCGATGCGGCGTCAACTACTGATTTTTGTTTTTTCGGATCAATTATTTCGACCTCGAACACTTCATCATCTGAATCATCTTGAGGAGGATCCAAGGTGACGGCGATCTCAGTGCGTTTTAACGTTGACGGTACATCGGCGATATTAGTCGCTGGTGCAACATCAACACCTTGATCCGTTTTTGTCTTTGTATCGGGAGTTATTGGTCGTTTAGGAGGCAATAGAGGAGCGGGTAACATGCTTCGGTGAAGCCGTTGTATAGGAGGTTCCGAAGCCTCGCTACTTGACTCGACAGTTTCTGAGACCGACGGGACAGCTGGTGACGTTCGTAATCTCGATCGCGTACGCGCGGCTATCGCAAGTGGGTCAGGCACTACAGATGGTTTTTTCCGCGTCAAGGCAAGACGTGGCTTAGGAATAATTTTCCTATTACCAGTTGGAGATGCTCCTGATGAAATAGGCAATATTTTTATCAACAACGCTTTATCCTCGACTGATTCTGACGAGCTGGATTCGCTCGTACTAGACTCGTTTAATTCTACGGGATTTCGCGACAACGCGTCCGCATTAATATTTAATCGGCCCGGCTTGTAAACGAAATCGTAATCGTATCTTCTCAGTCGCATTTTCCATCGATTTAGCCTCTTACCTGGGTCTACAGTTGTTCGAATCCATTTAAGAGGTTCGTGGTCACTGACGAGTTTAAATTTTTTTCCGTAAAGATATGTCGAGAATTGCTCAATGGAGTCAATAATTGCAAGACATTCCTTTTCCGTCGTTGAGTAATTGAGTTCGCTAGGTTGGAATACTCGCGAATGGTAAGCAACGGGTAAATCATGTCCGTCGTGTTCTTGAGATAAAACCGAACCTAACGCGATATCGGATGCGTCGGTGGTTAACGTAAAGGCTTTGTTTACATCGGGGTATTGCAAAATGAGCTCATTGCAGAGCGCTTTTCGCAACCGGCGGAAGCTTTCTCTCTCCTTTGGACCCCAAGTAATACCACGACCCTTTTTCAGCAAATCCGATAAAGGTTTGGATAATTTAGCGAAATCTTTAATAAAACGGCGATAATACCCGGTGAGACCTAGGAACTGTCGCACATTTTTTTGAGTTTTCGGGGCTGGAAAATGTTTTACAGCGGTTAATTTTTTTGGATCCATTCGCAAGCCCGCGGAGCTTACGATGTGTCCCAAATAAGTAACCTCTCGACGCAAAAACTCGCATTTATCGGGTTTCAAACAAAGATTCGCTTCTTCTAATCGCAACATGAGGCGGCGAATTTTTGTTTGATGCTCTTCGAGAGATTCTGCGAACACAACAATGTCGTCTAAATTAACGAACATTTCCGTCCCCTGGAGTCCTATCAGTACGCGATCCATAAGACGTTGAAAAGTTGCGGGTGCATTTTTCAGTCCCTCTGGCATTCTACTATATTCGTAGTGTCCATTAGGCGTAGAAAAAGCAGTTTTCTCGGAATCGCGTAGATCCATGGGGATTTGTTGAAAACCATTGGCCAAATCAAAGGTAGAAAAATACCTTGCTCGGCCGAGTCGTTCCAAAATCTCTATCATGTTCGGTAGTGGATATGCGTCAGAAACTGTTTTTTCGTTGAGTTTACGAAAATCAATTACCATCCGCATTCTTGGTAGACCTTGTGAGTCGGGTTTTTCAGGCACGATCCACACGGGTGAGTTGTAAGGTGAGCGAGAATGAATGATTACGCCGTCTTGGAGTTTCTTGGTAACTTGTTGTTCCAATTCACTACGATAAACCGCGGGAAATCGATATTGCTTTGCGTTGACAGGTAAATCATCAATTGTTGGAATTCTATGATAAACTAAGTCTGTTCGCGGTAATTTATCCCCGGGTATCTTATAACGATATGGAAATTCCTCAACGAGTCGACGAACGTGCCGTCGCTCAATCTCGTTGAGATTTTGCAATCGTAATCGATTCATTATTTCTGATACTCGATCTCGTAGTGACGACGATTGGTCATTTGACGTCTCGCTATCTTCAGTGAACGATTCCTGGCTATCTGTCAAATTTTGTTCAAAGGGTTGAATTTCTTGAGGACTCGGTATTTCTACGTCCTCAAAACGAGTATTTATCGCAAGTACATGGCAAACACCTTCGTTTCTCGTAACGAGTGCGTCACCAATAAATACACCATCCAATGTTTTGACCGGTGGCAGATAACCTTCGATTAAATTTTTATTAATGATCGGCACGGGAATTTGTTCACGCATGCGAGCGCGCAACTTGAATTGAAATTTATTGGGTGTTGAATTTGCAAGAAAGATTTCTTCGGGTTTCTCCGGTTTTCCACCCTCAGAACATAAATTTCGTAAAAATGGTTTTGGGCGGATTGGAGCATTACGAGTAATGAGAGCCCTATGATGAAATGAAATTTCCGCACCTTCTGCATAAAAATATGGTTTTCCTATTAATGCATGACTTTTCAAAGGCAATCTGCACAAAACATAAAACTTTGTGGAGGTTTCCGAAAAATGTAGATAAACGGCTCCTAGAGTGGGAATATTCGTTTCCTCTAGGCCAGTTACTCAAATTACGTCAGTAGTATCGACTCTGAGATCCTTGTCAAGGACGCTGAGTTTAATTAAGCTAGCGGCGGAACCCGTATCAAGGAAGAAGTTACCTTTTCCTTTACGTAGTTCCGGAGCAGACATTTGCACTACTGGGTCTTCGATTGTGTCCTTGTTATAGAGGACGAGGCGTTCCCTTCCAGGAACTGCACTGATGGTCGGTGCTCGAATGAAGCTGACGGACTCAGTGGTCTCTGGGACGGTTGGCTCGCCGTCGCTCGGTCGAGGCGAGCCTCTGGGAAATTTAAATGGGAGCCATTGGATTTAGGTATTATTACATCCACGGTTTTATTACGTAGTTGGGGGCAACAGGCACAACAAGTACATTTATGGAGGCAACAAACTTTGCGCCCACAACTTTCTGTACCGATTCTAAATCCCGGTTGGTCGAACTTCGAATCCTTCGTTCGAGGAGGCTTGAGAATACCTGATGAGTTGTGTGGTTCCTGAGAACGACGAGGACTTGGAGAGCGATATCTTTGAGATCGATCGGACCAAGGTCTTCGATTGTCAGGTGATGGGGTTCGCGTTTGGTCGTTCCGAGAGAACAATACTTGTTCCGCACCTGCGTCACGACGCCTGCGCTGTTCACTCCGGATAGATAATCTTTCCGCAATGTCAAATGCGGCAGTTAAGGTTTCGGGCTCCTTAGAGTCCACTACCTCTCCTAAATGGGTTGGCAATCCATTAATAAAAGCGTTAAGCGCCATTAAATGCAATGGATCCTGTTCAAGATCTGGAGGGTCTTGATCGAAACGGGTTTTGTACGCTGCGCGACCACCATTGAGCAATATACGAATTTTGTCATAAAATTGCCCAACGGACTCGTCTCTTTTCATCCGAATTGTGGAAAGCCTTTCTGTGTAATAGTCATATGTTTTTCCTCGAGCTAACCGTTCCTTTAATAGCTGAACTAGCTGTTTCACGGAAGTAATTCGGTGCCCGTAAACACAGTTTCTAACATCTCCGCGTAATTTCGAAATTACCGCGCCTATGTATTCGGCTTCCGATGTTTCTGGGACAAATGCAGCTACATCAAGAGACTCGGCAGAGTCTCGGGACAAGTACATTTGACAGCTCTGTCGTCTGCTGGCCCGAGGCTCGCCGGAGTATATTATCTCTGAATAAAGTAAAATTCGGTGGTGGGGGTAAAAACTGAAAGTCATTTTTTCGAATTACGAAGCTTAGGAAACAGATGATTACTTGAAAATGGAAATCGAGACAAATTATGAAATTGCCCTTCGATTAAGCCTTAATTGAGCACGATTTATGGCGTATTTACTGAGAAAAAACTTTGCACAGGGTCAAGATTATGCAAAAATTCTAACACATTGAAGGAAGTGGTGTGTCTGTACATGCGCGCAGACGATACAATCAAAGGCGTTTTGATGCCCATCAAAACCCATTTCCATTGAAGCCGGTCTTCAGCGACAAAAGTAACGAGTTCCCATTGGTCCTTTCCTTTGTACCCATACCACGGAAAGTTTGACGGTAGTTTTGGCGCGAGACGCGTAAGCAGCGTGTTTTTTGCGAACTTCTCGTAGATCCGTGTTGACAGATGGTAAGGTCGGAATAATTCACGCAAAAAAAAATATCAATTTGACCCTTTGAAACACACATTTTTCCTTACGTGCAACTAGCTCAAAACTTTGTACTCGGGGGTTTTCGGGATCGCTGATTATAAATCTGCACACAAAATTTAGAAATTCAAGATGGCGAATCCAATATGACGGACAAGAAATGCAAAAATTGTTTGCTGATGCAAAATATGGTACTCGAGGGTTTTCGGGGTCGCTGATCACAAATCTGCGCTCAAAATTTAGAAATTCAAGATGGCGAATCCAATATGGCGAACAACAAATGCAAAAATTGTTTAATGAAAGCAAAATATGGTACCCGGGGGTTTTCGGGGTCGCTGATTACAAATCTACACCTAAAATTTAGAAATTCAAGATGGCGGATCCAATATGGCGAACAACAAATGCAAAAATTGTTTGATGAAAGCAAAATATGGTACTCGGGGGTTTTCAGGGTCGCTGATTACAAATCTGCACCTAAAATTTAGAAATTCAAGATGGCGGATCCAATATGGCGAACAACAAATGCAAAAATTGTTTGATGAAAGCAAAATATGGTACTCGGAGGTTTTCGGGGTCGCTGATTACAAATCTGCACCTAAAATTTAGAAATTCGAGATGGCGGATCCAATATGGCGGACCACAAATGGAAAAATTGTTTGATGAAAGCAAAACATGGTACTCGGGGGTTTTCCGGGTCGCTGATTACAAATCTGCACCCAAAATTTCGAAATTCAAGATGACGGATACAATATGGCGGACAATAACTGCGAAAATCGTTTAAGAAAAGCAAAAGTTGGCACGCGGAGGTTTTTGGGTTCACCGATTAACAATCTGCATGCAAAATTTCGAAATTCAAAATGGCGGATTCAATATGGCGGACCATAAATTCCAAAATTTTATGATGAAAGTGAAAGGTTCAGAAAAAAGAAGTGATATCCTGGCCAAAAATCCCCTGCCCGGGGAAAAAAAACCTTGGACAAGTACATTTGTTGACCCCCGTTTGGATTTGTTTTCACAGAAAAAAACTACCCAAAAAAGTACAAAATTTTCAAAAAATTGGCAAGATCAAGAATGATTTACATTCAGCACTAAAATTTATAATATCAATAATAGGACAAGTATTTCATTGTCTCTTGAGGATACAGTATTTGAAAAAAAGCAAAAATAAGTTCGTTATTGAGAAAAGTCACCAATGTATAAAAATAAAAATCGGTCCAAAAGAACAGAGTCCAGAAAAAAAATCAAGATAAAACAAAACGTGGAGAAAAAAATTTCAAATGAAAAAAATTAGATTGAAAAATAATTTCGGCCGTAGTACTTGGCGATTTTTTTGCTTAGGTAGAATCACGTAATGTATTTCTCATGGTACGAACTCGCCAAGTACTACGGCCGAAACTAGTTTTCAATCTAATTTTTTTCGTTTGAAATTTTTTTCTCCACGTTTTGTTTTATCTTGATTTTTTTTCTGGACTCTGTTCTTTTGGACCGATTTTTATTTTTATACATTGGTGACTTTTTTCAATAACGAACTTATTTTTGCTTTTTTTTAAATACTCCATCCTCAAGAGACAATGAAATACTTGTCCTATTATTGATATTATAAATTTTAGTGCTGAATGTAAATCATTCTTGATCTTGCCAATTTTTTGAAAATTTTGTACTTTTTTGGGTAGTTTTTTTTCTGTGAAAACAAATGGAAACGGGGGTCAACAAATGTACTTGTCCAAGGTTTTTTTTCCCCGGGCCGGGGATTTTTGGCCAGGATATCACTTCTTTTTTCTGAACCTTTCACTTTCATCATAAAATTTTGGAATTTATGGTCCGCCATATTGAATCCGCCATTTTCAATTTCGAAATTTTGCATGCAGATTGTTAATCGGTGAACCCAAAAACCCCCGCGTGCCAACTTTCGCTTTTCTTAAACGATTTTCGCAGTTATTGTCCGCCATATTGTATCCGTCATCTTGAATTTCGAAATTTTGGGTGCAGATTTGTAATCAGCGACCCCGAAAACCCCCGAGTACCATGTTTTGCTTTCATCAAACAATTTTTGCATTTGTGGTCCGCCATATTGGATCCGCCATCTCGAATTTCTAAATTTTAGGTGCAGATTTGTAATCAGCGACCCCGAAAATCTTCGAGTACCGTATTTTGAATCAGCAAACAATTTTTGCATTTCTTGTTCGCCATATTGTATCCGTCATCTCGAATTTCTAAATTTTAGATGCAGATTTGTAATCAGCGACCCCGAAAACCCCCGGGTACCATATTTTGCTTTCATCAAACAATTTTTGCATTTGTTGTTCGCCATATTGGATCCGCCATCTCGAATTTCTAAATTTTAGATGCAGATTTGTAATCAGCGACCCCGAAAACCCCCGGGTACCAATTTTGCTTTCATCAAACAATTTTTGCATTTGTTGTTCGCCATATTGGATCCGCCATCTTGAATTTCTAAATTTTAGGTGCAGATTTGTAATCAGCGATTTTTTTTGCATGCAGATTGTTAATCGGTGAACCCAAAAACCGCCGCGTTTTTCCAACTTTCGCTTTTCTTAAACGATTTTCGCAGTTATTGTCCGCCATATTGTATCCGTCATCTTGTATTTCGAAATTTTGGGTGCAGATTTGTAATCAGCGACCCCGAAAACCCCCGAGTACCATGTTTTGCCTTCATCGAACAATTTTTGCATTTGTGGTCCGCCATATTGGATCCGCCATCTTGAATTTCTAAATTTTAGGTGCAGATTTGTAATCAGCGACTCCGTAAACCCTCGAGTACCATATTTTGCATCAGCAAACAATTTTTGCATTTCTTGTCCGCCATATTGGATTCGCCATCTTGAATTTCTAAATTTTGTGTACTGATTTGTAATCAGCGATCCCGAAAACCCCCGAGTATAAAGTTTTGAGCTAGTTGCACGTAAGGAAAAATGTATGTTTCAAAGGGTCAAATTGATATTTTTTTTTGCGTGAATTATTCCGACCTTACCATCTGTCATCACGGATCTACGAGAAGTCCGCAAAAAACACGCTGTTTACGCTTCTCGCGTCAAAACTACCGTCAAACTTTCCGTGGTATGGGTACAAAGGAAAGGACCAATGGGAACTCATTACTTTCGTCGCCGAAGACCGGCTTCGGTGGAAACGGGTTTTGATGGGCATCAAAACGCCTTTGATTGTGTCGTCTGCGCGCATATACAAACACACCAAATCCTTCAATGTGTTAGAATTTTTGCATAATCTTTACCCTGTGCAAAGTTTTTTCTCAGCAAATACGGCATCAATCGTACTGAATTAAGGCTTAATCGAAAGATTTTTTCATAATTAGTCTCCAGTTCAATTTTCAAATCATCATCTGTCTCCTAAGCTTCGTAATTCGAGAAAATGACTTTCAGTTTTTACCCCCACTACCGAATTTTAATTTATTCAGAGATAATATACTCTGGTGAGCCTCGGGCCAGCAGACGACAGAGCTGTCAAATGTACTTGTCCCGAGACTCTACCGAGTCTCTTGATCCGCGAGAAAATGTGACACGAGACGTTCCCACGTCCGCTCAGCATTTTCGCACGTGTGATTCGCGCTATCAAAAATCCGAGCGCTTAACTTCGCGACCACAGGTTCGGTGTGGAATACCACACCGGTTATAGTCGCGATAGTTCCTCAGCGTTGTGTTCAAGATTAATAAATAAATAATCCAATAAATAAATAAATATCTACGGAACGTAACAACACCGAGAATACCCGTTGTATTCGGCGGAAATCTTTCTTAAATATTTTCTTCTCCCACCGAGTCTACCCACTAAAAAGAGAAGAAAGTGATTCTACCTTTAGATTGTTGTCAATTAATTATCCATGTACGAGATTCTATGGAAACTAATTAGGAATTGAACTAATTCGCGGTGGGCCGCGCTATTTGTTCGAGGAAAGGGAAAAGAAGTTCGAGGTTGTCCGCGCAACTTCTTCTATCAAGAGACTCGGTAGAGTCTCGGGACAAGTATATTTGACAGCTCTGTCGTCTGCTGGCCCAAGGCTCGCCAGAGTATATTATCTCTGAATAAAGTAAAATTCGGTAGTGGGGGTAAAAACTGAAAGTCATTTTCTCGAATTACGAAGCATAGGAGACAGATGATGACTTGAAAATTGAACTGGAGACTAATTATGAAAAAATCTTTCGATTAAGCCTTAACCCATTAACGCCGAGGTGATCAGAATTTTTACTAACTTTTCATCGTGTTTATTTATTATGTTATCGGACCAAAAAAAAAATGCAATACCTCTATTCCTACGCAGAATTCGATGCTCTTTCAGAATCTGAGCTCAAAATTTAGATTAGACACCGAGAAAAAAAAATATGGCCGATTTAAACGTGAAAAACGTGAAAATTTTTGAAAAAAAAATTTTTTCGCATTTTTTTTCACAATGATACCGCAAAGATATCAACTTTTTACAATGATCAGAGGTGATCATGGTACTCGAACATTAAGAGGAATTTTTTTCAGAAAAATTCATCGACGCGTTTTTTCAAAATGGCGGCGAGAATGAAAAAGTTTTATAAAAATCTTAATCTATCGGTTTCTTCAAAACTATGAACTTTAGAAAAAAATTTCTAAGAACAAAAATGGCTTAAAATTAGTCGAAGAACACTCTTAATTTTTTTCAGAATTTTTGAAAAAAAATTTTCAATTTTCGAAAATTTCAAAAAATCCAATTTTTCAAAAATACCTGAAAAATTTTTGGAAAAATTTGAGAGTGTTCCTTGACTAATTTAAAGACTTTTTGTTGTTAGAAAATTCTTTCGCAAAGTCTATAGGTTAAGAGAAAAAAAAAATTTCTTGAATGGTACATATTATGGTACAACATAAGAGAAAAAAAAAATTTCTTGAATGGTACATATTCAAGAAATTTTTTTTTCTCTTAACCTATAGACTTTGCGAAAAAATTTTCTAACAACAAAAAGTCTTTAAATTAGTCAAGGAACACTCTCAAATTTTTCCAAAAATTTTTCAGGTATTTTTGAAAAATTGGATTTTTTGAAATTTTCGAAAATTAAAAATTTTTTTTCAAAAATTCTGAAAAAAATTAAGAGTGTTCTTCGACTAATTTTAAGCCATTTTTGTTCTTAGAAATTTTTTTCTAAAGTTCATAGTTTTGAAGAAACCGATAGATTAAGATTTTTATAAAACTTTTTCATTCTCGCCGCCATTTTGAAAAAACGCGTCGATGAATTTTTCTGAAAAAAATTCCTCTTAATGTTCGAGTACCATGATCACCTCTGATCATTGTAAAAAGTTGATATCTTTGCGGTATCATTGTGAAAAAAAATGCGAAAAAATTTTTTTTTCAAAAATTTTCACGTTTTTCACGTTTAAATCGGCCATATTTTTTTTTCTCGGTGTCTAATCTAAATTTTGAGCTCAGATTCTGAAAGAGCATCGAATTCTGCGTAGGAATAGAGGTATTGCATTTTTTTTTTGGTCCGATAACATAATAAATAAACACGATGAAAAGTTAGTAAAAATTCTGATCACCTCGGCGTTAATGGGTTAATTCAGCACGATTGATGCCGTATTTGCTGAGAAAAAACTTTGCACAGGGTCAAGATTATGCAAAAATTCTAACACATTGAAGAATTTAGTGTGTTTGTATATGCGCGCAGATGACACAATCAAAGGCGTTTTGATGCCCATCAAAACCCGTTTCCATCGAAGCCGGTCTTCGGCGATGAAAGTAACGAGTTCCCATTGGTCCTTTCCTTTGGACCCATACCACGGAAAGTTTGACGGTAGTTTTGACGCAAGACGCGTAAACAGCGTGTTTTTTGAAGACTTCTCGTAGATCCGTCGTGGGCAAAATTTGAACTAATTTGTACGTCAGAGTCACAAATTCTATCGGAGTGTTGACAGATGGTAAGGCCGGAATAATTCACGCAAAAAAAAAAATATCAATTTGACCCTTTGAAACACACATTTTTCCTTACGTGAGACAATGAGAGGCACGTACTTCAAGAAGTCTGCTTTACTTATTAATGTTTCAGGTTCCTTCCCATAGTAAGAAGCTTGAAAATCCATATACATATTGTACAGTAGAGCAAACTGATTGTGCGTAATATTAAGATTCAAATTTCCGTATGGATAACTCTGAGAGTTGAGGAAGAGTTTCACATCTCTAATGTTACAATGATCAAAGTGATTCGCATTTTTAATGGTATTTTCTTTTCGTGCTGTCTGGAATCCCAAAATGACGTATCGTGGTTTTTCAAGTTGTGTAGACGTTTTCACAGGCCAAACATGCTTTGTTGTCGCAGGTAGTAAGGGGTACTCGTACAGTTCCCACGCATGGAAACTTATAGGTATGGGCGTATCTTTCGCGATGTAGTTCAAGAGTTGGATTCTTCGTTGATCAGCAACCTTAATATATGGTATCATCCATTCAATCTTTGATAAGGTAATTTCGAATTGTTCCGGTGCGGCATCCCCAGCTTGTTGTATAACACAATTCGTATCGGTGTTGGTTCTGATTAAAATCAGCTCATGTTTGGCATTGACGATAACTTTGCGATAGTCTTCAGCAAAGCCTAATAATATACTGAGAGGTATGGAAATATCGAAGTAGCCGGACTCGTCTGTTATCTGCGCCTCGTCGTTGTTCATCCAGCCAGCATTCTCCATTACAGACTTCTGACTAGGTTCTGCGAGATGTAGTTTTTCATGAGAGTTGTCAGACCAACATTTTTATTTCGCTCAATTTCAATAGCATTCAGTTCGTAGCGTATTTCTTCAAATAGGTGACGGATCGCATTGTTAACCAATCTTGTTGCAGTGACAACAGATTGTCCATCAGCTTTCGTCATCAAGAGACTCGGTAGAGTCTCGGGACAAGTACATTTGACAGCTCTGCCGTCTGCTGGCCCGAGGCTCGCCAAAGTATATTATCTCTGAATAAAGTAAAATTCGGTAGTGGGGGTAGAAACTGAAAGTCATTTTCTCGAATTACAAAGCTTAGGAGACAGATGATGACTTGAAAAATGAACTAGAGACTAATTATGAAAAAATCTTTCGATTAAGCCTTAATTCAGCACGATTGATGCCGTATTTGCTGAGAAAAAACTTTGCGTAGGGTCAAGAATATGCAAAAATTCTAACACATTGAAGGATTTGGTGTGTTTGTATATGCGCGCAGACGACACAATCAAAGGCGTTTTGATGCCCATCAAAACCCGTTTCCACCGAAGCCGGTCTTCGGCGACGAAAGTAATGAGTTCCCATTGGTCCTTTCCTTTGTACCCATACCACAGAAAGTTTGACGGTAGTTTTGACGCGAGACGCGTAAACAGCGTGTTTTTTGCGGACTTCTCGTAGATCCGTGTTGACAGATGGTAAGGTCGGAATAATTTACGCAAAAAAAAATATCAATTTGACCCCTTGAAACACACATTTTTCCTTACGTGCAACTAGCTCAAAACTTTGTACTCGGGGGTTTTCGGGATCGCTGATTACAAATCTGCACACAAAATTTAGAAATTCAAGATGGCGAATCCAGTATGGCGGACAAGAAATGCAAAAATTGTTTGCTGATGCAAAATATGGTACTCGAGGGTTTTCGGAGTCGCTGATTACAAATCTGCACCCAAAATTTCGAAATTCAAGATGACGGATACAATATGGCGGACAATAACTGCGAAAATCGTTTAAGAAAAGCGAAAGTTGGCACGCGGGGGTTTTTGGGTTCACCGATTAACAATCTGCATGCAAAATTTCGAAATTCAAAATGGCGGATTCAATATGGCGGACCATAAATTCCAAAATTTTATGATGAAAGTGAAAGGTTCAGAAAAAAGAAGTGATATCCTGGCCAAAAATCCCCTGCCCGGGGAAAAAAAACCTTGGACAAGTACATTTGTTGACCCCCGTTTCCATTTGTTTTCACAGAAAAAAAACTACCCAAAAAAGTACAAAATTTTCAAAAAATTGGCAAGATCAAGAACGATTTACATTCAGCACTAAAATTTATAATATCAATAATAGGACAAGTATTTCATTGTCTCTTGAGGATGGAGTATTTAATAAAAAGCAAAATCAGTTGGTTATTGAAAAAAGTCACCAATGTACAAAAATGAAAATCGGTCAAAAGAACAGAGTCCAGCAAAAAAAATCAAGATAAAACAAAACGTGGAGAAAAAAATTTCAAATGAAAAAAATTAGATTGAAAAATGATTTCGGCCGTAGTACTTGGCGATTTTTTTGCTTAGGTAGAATCACGTAATGTATTTCTCATGGTACGAACTCGCCAAGTACTACGGCCGAAACTATTTTTCAATCTAATTTTTTTCGTTTGAAATTTTTTTTTCACGTTCTTTCTCATTCCGACTTTTTTTTCTGGACTCTGTTCTTCTGACCGATTTTTATTTTTGTATATTTTAGAGACTTTTTTCAATGCCCATCTAATTTTTGCTTTTTTTAAAAATACTCCATCCTCAAGCGACAATAAAATACTTGTCCTATTTATGATATTATCAATTTTAATTCTCTATATAACTTTATTTATACATTATCTTGTCAATTTTTGCCAAATTTTCAAAATTCTTTTCTCTTTTGGGTGGTTTTTTTTCTGTGACAACAAATGGAAACAGGGATCAACAAATGTACTTGTCCCAGGTTTTTTCCCCGCGTTATAAACTTTCTGGAGAAAAGAAATTTGAGTGACATTTTAAATAAACCTGTTGAAAAGTATTAAATGACGATCCTAAATCGTGATGAAAGCTATAAAAAGAAAATGTCGTTGAAAAATTAATTCAAAAGAAATATATTCTCAAACAAACGTTAAGATATAACTTGCAAACAGTCATTCTATGAAAATAAACTCAATTTTTAATGAATATAGTCAAAATTCGTAAACCGAATGGATAAATTGAAAATATTTATGAAAAAACTATTTAAAACAGTAGGCATTGGGATTCCAATGCAAATATCTTCTAAATGTTTATAGAGTGATCGATTAACTATAACAGACCTTTTTTGTAGAGCGTTCAATTTTCTATAGAAATAATTGTAACTCATTTCACAATATTTATCTTTTAGTGAGTTACAGAATTTAACACAAAAAAGTGATTTTCCTTAAAATACTTCAATGTTTGAACTTGATCATTTTTTGAATGATTAGATTAATGAAAAAAGTATAAGAGATCATTTTTGTAGAGCGTTCAATTTCCTACGAATATTGACGATGCAACTGGTTAAACAATCTATTGGTGATAATATATGACCATTTTTGTATGAGTCTAAATTGAAAATGGAAAATTATGATGAGCATCATCTTCCCGTTAATATTAAGAGCTCATACTTGGTGAGCACTCTGTAGAGGCACCTAGAAAATATTGTTCGTGTGTCAGATTTAAAAAAAAAAATAGTCGATTTTATTGACCCACCCTACTGTGCATGATTAATAAAATAAGTTTGGGGAGATAAAAAATTTAGCGGACACACTGGAAAAAATTCCAGATTTTCAGAGGAGTTTTGGGCGAAATTCGAACCCGGTCCCACGGCGTGCGAACCCAAGACTTTATCCACTAGACCAACCGCTTTCCCCTTTCCAATTTTATTTATTTTACTTGTGAATTCGTGGAAGACCGAAAGTATAAGATCGAGCATCTAGTCTCGGTTACAGGGAATTCAATTTGGAAAGCCTCGCCCGTTATGGTCGAGGCCTGGGGTAAGACTATTTAATGATTTTTGGAAACTAGTACCCTGCACAGTGTAGAAGTAATAAGCACGTGGAGTCTGCAAAAAATTTGACTGCGTAGGTGTGCAACGGTCTCTCAACCACCGCGAGATTCCAGATATGAGCAAATTTCGGAACTATTCGTATGCAGTCGTGACGCTGATAACATTATTTTTAATTCGGGTATTATTCTTAAAAAATAAAGTAGTTTGAACGAGCCATTCTTCATTATGAGGTAAAATAAAGTAACGGATTTTTTTCAGATATCACGGAAAAGTGCAGGGAACGTTAAAAGATCAAGAGATGAAATCGCAGCGGATCCAGAGGAAGAAGACGAGTTCGGCTATACCTCCCGTAAGTATGTTTGTTTGGGTCATTACATGCAACAATATGTTATGGCCGAGCAATTATTTCAAAAATTATTACAAGCTAATATATGCCATCACCGAATACCTATGAAACTCGGGACAATGACCCGATCTTACGAAATCCTAAAACACCTAAATTTCAACGAATTGCAACAGACAATCTCGCAGAAATCGAAATATTGCTTCACTGCTTAGGTCAGCCCACCTACGTTTCCTCACCGTAACATGCCGAGTCAACAAATATTCCTTAACGGAATCATTAACAACCAAGAAGTGACTACAAGGTTAAAACAGTCTTTACTCGATCGTCGACCTAAGCAGACCTTCTCCAAGTAACTCTCTTGGAGTTCGAGTCTTATTCCGGTCTTTACGAGACAGTTCCGATTACGCGTCTTCGATTCTTCGCGATCAAGCATCACTGCCCGAGGGTTAGTGAGGCACTGCGGTACAGCGTTTTCACCACATCTCGAAAGTCGTTTAAGAACTCATCAAAGATTCATTTCATACTACAAATCAATCCGTCTATTTCTCAGTTTAACATATTTTATATATTATCTCCAAACCTACGTTTGTGTTAATTTGTGTGCGTGAGCGTGCCGACTACACTGTCTTCGAGGAGACCCGCTACACGCTGCGTCAGCACGACTCAAATTACGGTTGAACACTACCTACATAAGTCCGACCTATATTACTTTCACCTACATTTGTAATCAACAATTGCCAACAGAGCAGAAGTGGACTGCGATACATTTCGGCTCGATACTTTGTACTCCCCGTTTATACATAAATATACAGAGTGTTATCCTACTAGTTCTTTCTATATCTTTTAAACACCTAATTCGTTCCCTAAGTCATCTAATTATCAAACTGATCGTGATAGGTGCGCCTAGGGCTGTGATAGCTATCCCGAATTCTTATATATTAAATTATTTGTTCATCTAACCCGTACGTTTGCTCGTCCGGACATAACAAATTGGTGGCAGCGGTGGGATTGCTACTACTATTTCGGTCAGACGTCATTTCGATTTAAATACCCATTATTCACTATAAAGTAAAGTAATTCCATTTCTCCAAAATGCCTGACGAAACCGCCGGGCATAATCAAACTCTATTAGACAGTTCAGCTTATTTAGATTATCTTTCAGTCGAAGATGCTGTGGACAAAATTCCCAAATATGATGGAAAAGATTGTAAATTCTCAGATTACGAAACTGAAATAAAATCATTGCAACAAGGAGTTCCTGAAGGAAGTGAGACTAGAATCATTAATGGAATCCTGTCCAGGCTCCGTGGTAAAGCTCGGAGTCATGTGGAGGGAAAAACATTCACCTCCATAAAACAGATTTTGAAAACTCTGAAAAAAAATTCTCCCCCGGTTTAGATTACGAACATTATCGCAGTCGACTTCTCAACGCACCCATGAGAAGCGATGAAGACGTGTCCGGTTTTTATTCACGTCTTCAACGCTATATTCGTCAAGCAGTCAGCGAAATCGAAGAAACCGAGAGTGCAACAGTCGCAGACTCGACGAAATCCAGAGTCGAGTCCCGTGCCCTCGATGTTTACATTGACGGATTGCCCGACTCCATAAGAAACTATGTTTTAAGTCGTGACCCCGCGACCGTTAAAGATGCTTTAGAATTCGCGCAGAAAACCGAACGACGCATTCGGTGGTTGTGTAATCGAGTAACTGCTCGCAGAGATTATAGAGACCATCGACGGAACAAATATCACCGGGACAGTTCATCTGACGATAGTAGTCGATCTCGTTCCCGAGACAGTCGAGATTTCTCGCCGTACCGTCGTGCTTATACCATCTACATTGACAATTTATGTACAGAGTGTAAAAATTGTTCTTGCCAATCCAGAAGACGACATAAAGACGCGAATACACGTGACCACAGTCATACTCCCCCCAGGAGTATATTGAAACGAGAAAACCGTCACGATGACCGTGATAAGCACTCCCGTGAAAGTCGACGAGACCGAAATCGACCCCCGACTGACAGACGCTCATCGGACTCGTCGCGAGATTCTTCCCACAACAGAGATCGTAGTCCTCCTTCTAAATTCAGTGAAAAAATGGAAGAATTGTCTTTAAACTAGAAACCCAGTCGTCCAAGCGACGCGTCGACGACTGCTCCTCAGAAATCGCGTCCAACCCCGGCAGTGAACTTCCAATAGTTACCGTTAATTAAAAAAAAAAAAAAATACCCGACAGCCCAAGGCCGTGGTACAAATAGGCGCCCTGGAAATAAAATTCCGAAAAGCGAGATTTTTGGTTGACAGTGGCGCGGTTATTAATATGCTAGAAGTCGCAGCCTTTTGCAGAGGTACCATGATCGATACGGACGATCGGGAAAAATTTCAAACGAAAAAAATTAGATTAAAAAACAATTTCGGCCGTAGTACTTGGCGAGTTTTTTGCTTAGGTAGAATCACGTAATGTATTTCTCATGGTACGAACTCGCCAAGTACTACGACCGAAATTATTTTTCAATCTAATTTTTTTCGTTTGAAACTTTTTTCTCCACGTTTTGTTTTATCTTGATTTTTTTCTGGACTCTGTTCTTTTGACCGATTTTTATATTTGTACATTGGTGACTTCTTCCAATTGTTATGCCCTGAATAGCAACCACAAATTAGGAGTGTTGCAATCACATGATAAAGTATGATCGAGCACATTCCTCGATCACGCGTCTATCGACCCCGAGCAAGCTAAACCCCGAATCGCTGACGACGCAAGTTCATCGAACATTAAAGGTGTCATGAAGCAACAGTCATGAAGCAAATCATGAAGCAACAATAACATTAGAAGGGGTAAATTATCAATATTCTGGGGGAAACATGTAAATCAATAAAAGTAGTGACAATGCCCAAAAAACGGCAGTCTGCATGCAAAAGTTAGAAGTCTTCAACTATCTAACTACGAATTGGTCTCGAGGCAAATACACCTCGACTTTGTAAAACTAGCTTATTCTCAATAAACCTTATAGTATTTTGTATAATATTGAGTTGGAGATTGACTCATTTTGGCAATTCCTCGAATTACCTGTCCTCGACAACTTGTCCCCACGTGACGAGATTCGCGGGCATAACACAATAACCAACTGATTTTGCTTTTTATTAAATACTCCATCCTCAAGAGACAATGAAATACTTGTCCTTATTATTGATATTATAAATTTTAGTGCTGAATGTAAACCATTCTTGATCTTGCCAATTTTTTGAAAATTTTGTACTTTTTTGGGTAGTTTTTTTCTGTGAAAACAAATGGAAACGGGGGTCAAGAAATGTACTTGTCCAAGGTTTTTTTTTCCCGGGCAGGGGATTTTTGGCCAGGATTTATTATTTATCATAACAAAACTCTTTAGCTTAGATACAGCATTTATTTATACAGCATGCCCAGAACTCATCAACGAAATCAACGAAGAACGATGTTACTTGATCATGACATGTCACCGGTCTCGACCATTAATTTTTACAGCGAAGACCGGTGTTGGAGTTCCTCACGTTCGAAGGTATTCATTACTTATCATAGAAAAACTCTTTAGCATATATACAGCATGCTGAGCACTCACCAATGAGATTTACATCAAAGAACGATGTTACTCGATCCTGACATGTCACCGGTCTTGCCCATTTATTTTGACAGCGAAGACCGCTTGGTTCCTCAAGTACCAAGGTATTTATTATTTACTAGCCTGTGTCCGCCCGCTTTGCTGGGCACACAATAATACCACACCCAGATTTCCACATGACCTATGTGGTACAGTGAAGATATTCGTTTTCATTGTCTAACTTTCCGCACACGACTTTGCTCGCATTGAAATTAATTTATTGTTCGTTGATGTAAAATTATAATTTGATAATATAAAATTAAATCTATCATTTATTTCCATCCCTGATCATGGGGACTATAGGAAGGAGCTTCAACTTCATAAAAGAAACCTTTGAAAAAACGTCCGTAAAAAGCGTACGAAATAATAACTACGAATTCCACCGCCGCGGCGCCCTTGTGGAAAGTTCTTGATATGTATTGTGACGAGAATTTCAATGATCCTCAATTTTAGCCAACTTAATGTCACAAAACTTTTCCTCCTTTGGCCGTTTATTTAATTCGGTTGTTACAAAAAATTGTTGGGCGCCAGTCGCGTGAGCGACACGACCAAAAGAAGAAAAGATAGTTGACCAGCTTTGCTGCAGCGGATGGGCAGGGTTATTCCAAATATAATTTCAGAATATTCCACAAATAATTTTACGACACGAGGTTACCGTTTAACAATAACAATTTCAATATTTTATTCAACTAAATATAATTTTAACACGGAATTATTTGAATGAAATTTGGTGATACAAGAAATAGTTACGCTCGGGATTAATTCTCGATATTTTACGGGATTTTAACAAACGCGAGACTCTATGATATTTCGAGGGAAAAAATCACGAACACACGTACACTCGTCAACTCACATTCAACATCGGCCGGAATCCTACACTCTTTACACTCTAACACACGAGCTCTTTATTTCTTGCTACGGAACTACTCGTAGACAAGAATTATCGAAGATGTTATTGAGGTAAATTGTTGTTAATTACGATAAATAAATCCGAGCCCCCGATAATTGGTTACTCGGTCGAGCTATTTGAATTCACGGTTACACCGGCCGATTCACGCTCTCACTCACTCTTTCACTCACTCTTTCACTCACTCTTACCCTTGCTCGCGATTCTTCCCACGAATGACTTTAACGAACAATTACAATACACGGGAGAATTTTCGCGTACGGCCACAACGTTCATTTTCCGATAATATTTTAATTTAACTTAACCCGTTTCGCAATACGTCGAACTCGGAACAATAAAAGAAACGAAAATGATTGCGTCTAAAATCACACGTGGCGGAGCCGCCGCCGTGACCCAATTTCCCGAGATCCTTTCGAGACAACGTATTGTCCATTATATCCAATAATTAATTATTCCTTAAGGAATAAATCCACAATGAAGCTCACTAACCAAGACGGAAAGCGACGAAGGGATAACTCACGGTATTGTCCAGCTTCTTACAACACGTCCGTCCCGCTCGGTACTTCACGAAAATCTCCTCGAATTCGGGAATTCGCGAGCCGTCGAGCTGATCGTTCGCCCTTCCAATTCTCAAAATTCCCCCACATGATTGACAGGTCCGTCACATTAAATACTCGCGCGAGCGTTAGACAGGGCACCGATTATTTTATTAATTTATCGGGACATTATTTCAACATTGTTGATATTATTCTTTACCCCTGGCTCGATTAATATTTCAATAATAACGGGACCTCAATGTTTCACGGGATATTCGATGACAATATTTCGATGACAATAATTGGAATTAATCACGGGAGATATGTTGTACGATACCGCCCTGATCTATGAAACGGGAGACGAGTGCGCTCGCTGAAGCCAACCGAAAATTCCTTGTTCTCGAAAATTCTCGAGTTTTCCTTCGTTTAACCGTCTCGATGAAGCTCGACCTTGGAAACGATAACACGGGAACGGCCAACTGTATGAGCCCTGCTCGAAATACAGCAATATTGCGATGATTGGCCTTCCTTATTTAAATTCCTGGGATCGAGTCGATGATTTTAGCTGTCGTTTATCCGGGAACTCGCATGAAAAATATAGAAAGAATATCGACGAGACGCAAATTAATAATAATAACAATAATTTCTTAAAGAAAGCCCTGTGAGGTTGTCGTGTGGCCGGAGCATCGAGCGGGAGAGACGGAAAATCGTATTTTATACCGGAGATCCGTCTTTTTGATTCTAAAGTGACGTTACTCAGAAAAATATAACGTCACAATATATAATATAGTTATAGTAGGTTCCTATATGGTCGGTTCAAAAACGGTGCGGGTTGTTTTTGCGTCTTACGTTTTGACAGCTGTGTGTAAATATGACCTTCTCCGGTTCATTTTTAACTGAGCTCCCGTACCTTAACCTCACGAAATCAGGTAACGATTTAACGTGAAAGGTGAGCTTTTCTGAAGCGAAAAACGCTTTACAAAGTTTTACGGTTTCGGATGTTTAGGAAAAATCTCGACCAAATAAATTTTAAGAAAAATAAAGGAAACGTTCTGTTTTCAATTTCCCGATTATCTCGCCAAATTTATTGGAATTTATATATTTATTAAATTGAATTGAAGTATATTATATTTATTGCTTATTGAACAAAAACCCGACAGTTTGTTTTTTTTTTCGAATTTGAATAAAAACTTGACACTTTTCTATCACGATTGGCGCAGCTAAGTTCGTAGATGATATCGACAGATTTCTCCAGTTACCTACTGATAAAAATTCATTTTTACGCCATTGAAAAAAAGTCAAAAAAATTTCAATCAAAATATGTGATTAAATCACGAAATTTTTTGAGAGTATTCTGGAAATCAAAGAAATTCATTTGAACTATTAATGTCATTTTTCAAGAAAAATAATGTCGAATTTCGAATTTCAAACTTTCCAGAACAATATGAGATTAGAAACATACTTCCTATCAGCTGCGTATGTACAGCGTATTCTCCATGGTACAGCGCATCGTTTATGCACATGCATGCATATATAGCAAATCGAGAACATTTGACGGCAGCGTCGCCTATTTCGTACATTTTTCAGGACCGATTCAAAGCACGGAGTTGACGCTCCTTCCTTACAGTCTTCATGGCAACGATTATTAAAGCAATGGATGCCATAACAACGGTAACCATGACAACGGTTACCATGGCAACGGTTATCATGGCAACGGTTGCCAAGGCCACGGTTACCAAGGCCACGGTTGCCATGGAAACGGTCACCACGACAACGGTTATCATGGCCGCGGTTGCCAAGGCCACGGTTACCAAGACCACGGCTGCCATGGAAACGGTCACCACGACAACGGTTGCCATGGCAACGGTCACCATAACAACGGTTATCATGGCAATGGTTGTCAAGGCCACGGTTGCCAAGGCCACGGTTACCAAGGCCATGGTTGCCATGGAAACGGTCACCACGACAACGGTTGCTATGGCAACGGTCACCATAACAACGGTTCTCATGGCAACGGTTGTCAAGGCCACGGTTGCCAAGGCCACGGTTGCCATGGAAACGGTCACCACGACAACGGTTGCTATGGCAACGGTCACCATAACAACGGTTGTCATGGCAACGGTTGTCAAGGCCACGGTTGCCATGGCAACGGTCACTATAACAACGGTTATCATGGCAACGGTTGTCAAGGCCACGGTTGCCATGGCAACGGTCACCATAACAACGGTTATCATGGCAACGGTTGCCAAGGCCACGGTTGCCAAGGCCACGGTTACCAAGGTCACGGTTGCCATGGAAACGGTCACCACGACAACGGTTGCTATGGCAACGGTCACCATAACAACGGTTATCATGGCAACGGTTGTCAAGGCCACGGTTGCCAAGGCCACGGTTGCCAAAGCCATGGTTACCAAGGCCACGGTTGCCATGGAAACGGTCACCACGACAACGGTTGACAAGGCCACGGTTGCCAAGGCCACGGTTACCAAGGCCACGGTTACCATGGAAACGGTCACCACGACAACGATTGCCATGGCAACGATAAACATAACAATGCTTACCATAGCAACGGTGGCCACGGATATTCGGTTTGGTAGAAATCGTTTTTGAATGATAAATCTATTTTGGATAGAGAACGATCGAAATCCGTTCTTAGTGAGCGTCTACGTCGAGAAAGGAGTTACCATATCAAATTTCACGTTCCTATCTTCAGTGGCTTAGGCTGTGCGTTGTCTGTCAGTCAGTCAGTCAGTCACGCAACAATTATATATATAGTGTAACACGATTTTCCCGGCTCGGGTCCATGCGTCCCTTCTGGACTTCTCCGACATGCCTCCTTGAACCACGATAACCCGACCGGGGTGGACTGGGCGCCAGGTACGGAGGTACCGCCGGTAAAACCGACTTTAAGTTCGTCCACTCCGGCGCGGATACGGTGGACGCGGCAGTTCAAGGGGCCACGAGGATCCAGGGTGGTCCGACTACTCAGCTCAACTGAGATACTTAATGGTAGAGGGGGTGGCTTGGGGCGAGAGCAAGGAATCGAGACTGATTAAATAAAATAGCCAAAACTAAGTATTCAAGCTTAATATAACAATTTATTCACGTAATTTTTAGTGATCGGTGAAACACAGGTAGGCGAGGCCCGAAGGCAGGTAATTAAGGCATTTTCAGCACGGCGACTAACTAATTAGACAAATAATAACGGAGTTAGTGTGCAAGGCACTAACTCAGGGAGTTCAAACGAGTATCAGGTAGCAAAAGTCCAAAGACAGGTAATTGCGATGACTCGACACGAAATTTAACCAAATAACCGAAATAATAGCGGAGTTAGTGTGTACGGCACTAACTCAGGTAGTACGAACACATATTAGGTAGCCAAAGTCCGAAGACAGGGAAAAGACCGATTCCACACGGAACGACATATATGAAATAATATTTTAACCGAACAGGAAATACGAAATTCGAACGAAATAAACGCGAAAGAAAATAATAAAGGAATCCGAGGCATCTAGGACCGAAACAATGCTTGACGTACTCGAGGGCGAGTGAGAGAGAGACAGCACGAAAACAAGCCGGCGCGAAGCGCTCGCGGCCGGCCTCGAATGCGTAACTCGAAAACATGACGAAATATTATAGCCTAGTCAGGCTAATTTAATACAATAAAATAACTCAACGGAATTATCGATAAATTCCGTTGTAGTGCAACAAATTTCATAATTAAAATTAAAACAATATTGCGAGTCACCAAGGGGGACTCGACGGACTCATTGGGGCTCAATAAAATACAAGAATTAAGGAAGAAGAACGATAAAAGAGCCACATTCTCGCTCGATTATTTCCGTCGTTCTTCCACGCCAATCATAATTGGCAAAACACAATAATTTACTCCATAAAAAGAAATCCCAATGTTCCGACGAGTCGGAAAGAATAAAGGAACGGGCTTACCGAGGCGAAATTCTCTGCTCACGTGGTGGTTGAATTGGCTCAGGAGCTCGATGTAACAGCGACTCGGCGTAGAGACACGATTACGAAGAATCAATTGTTCTCGCGCCTCGGCAAGACTCAGCGCTCTCCTTGTTTCTCCCCACTACTCGAGGACCGCTAGACTCAGTCCCCGCGCCTCTCCGGTGAATTAGCCGAAATTCTCGACTTCGCGACGAAATTATTACGCGGGAATCTCGAACGAGGCTCTCGCGACAATCCCTCCTCCAGCGGGCTTTCCACGTCGCAGGGGCTTTTCCTCTTGGGGACCCGGCCGATGTCCGACTGAAGGGTGGAGGGGACGCCTCCCTCAGGACGTGAGGCGTCCCTTTACGTCCCAGTGGGCCCACAATGCCACCAGGCTAATTGACACCTCCACCCCAGGGAATCCCAGGCCCCACCTGACGAGGCGCCGTTGCACACGGGCTGCAGTCCCTGCAACGTGGAGGCGAACGGGGCAACTCTCGGTTGCGACGGTGAGAAAGCCACGGACGGCGTTCAAAATGGGCGATAACCAGCGTGGTCTTTCGACCGTTCGCGAGTTGGACTCGGGTGGATGAGAACCAACGGCTGGGGGGGTGAGACTGACGAAAGAACCCGTCGAGACTGACGAAGCTGAGGCGCGAAGGCGGAAGACGAACGGCCGACGAGGGCGACAAAATGTGACCTAAAATAGTAGAGGGTTTTACGTGCTCCCTCTCGCTCTCTCTTAAACGCAATTTTTGGCGATAAGCGCAGGTAATCGGATTCAGGGAACTTAAATTTAATAAAAAACAATTAGACGTAATGGAGTCCTCGCAATGTTCTGCACGACGAGTCGTCGAACGGCGTTACGATGGACCGGACCCCCGGTCCACTGGTCGACCAATCCGTGCGGGTGACGTGACCCAAAAATGTCACGTTACAATAGATTATCGAAAGACTCTATGGCATATACAGCCTGCCAAGTACTCAACAACGAGATCAACACCAAATTACGAAGTTATTATTCGATCCTGACATGTCACCGGTCTCGCCCATTTATTTTTACAGCGAAGACCGGTGTTGGAGTTCCTCAAGTTTGAAGGTATTTATTATTTATCATAGAAAAAAACTCTTTAGCATATATTATAATGGAACGCTTCTACCGTCGCGTACACTCGCTACGCGCAGGTCCGAGCTTCCTTAATTTAAAAGGAGCAGGTATGAAAAAGAAGTGAGACAATACGAGTTTTTAAAATGAAATCAATTTAAAAATTGATTTTTATTGAAAGAAAACAAAATTATTTGTGTTTTAGAATTTACGATGCTTATTTTTGTTTAATTTGTTTGTTTAATTTGTTTTTATTTTTAAGAATGTTTTGTTTAATAACAAATAATATTATTTGATTTTTACAATACTTTTTCGCTTTTCCTATCGTTTTTCTCCTGCTTATAATTTTTTAATGCTGATTTATAATAATAACAATTTCGCATGGTTTTGTTTTCAAAATAATAATAATTTACGACAAAGTCTCTTTTTTAATTTATTTCAATGAATTTTCAATTTATTATCTATTTTTAATAACATAAATAATATTTTTAACGTCTGCCGTCCCTGGCGAGGTTATGTCGGTAAGAAAGAATTTTTCTTTCCCAACAGAATTATAAAAACTACGGTGCAATGCCGTTATTTGAATTTAAAAAGAATAAGAAAATAGATCTCGGACTACGGGAAATGAACGTCACCGAACCTTTCCAATATTCCGAGCATCTAGGGTTTAAAAAGGAACTAGATCTCGGGCACGGGAGTCGAACGTCGCCGAACTACTCCAATATCCCGAGCATCTACGGGAGGATGTGAAATAATAATAATAATGAAGGATTGAGATCCCAGACTACGGGAGTCGAACGTCGCCGAACTACCCCAGTATCCCGGGTATCTACGGCAAAATTTATAATAATAAAGAAGACCTTGGGCACGGGAGTCGAACGTCACCGAACTACTCCAATATCCCAAGTATCTACTAAACCCGTCAGGGAGGGGGGAGGTTCTTCTTTTACCTTATTAGCTTCACTTCGAAAGAGGAGAATGTCTGACGAATGTTCTGTGAACCGCCTTTTATACCCGACTTGCCGCCGAAACTGCGGCCGCTCGCGCATGTCCGTTAGAGACGTTCGAGCGCCGGGCAGAGTTGCAAAAAATGCATTATTTTTATAATGCATCATCGATGTCATTAACAATTATTTTAGTAATGAATAATGCAACTTGAGTTCCATTGAACATTACTCATTTAACAAACAATGGTGGCATTGAAAACGTCACATTATTTTTCTAGTTGATATTGCTGACAGTGAGCCATTATGCATTTAATATTTGATGGCTAATGAGACAATCGTTACATTATGCATTATTAAAATAGTGGGTAATGGGGAAGTCAGTGCATTATCCATTACAAAAGTAATGGGTAATGGGAGAGCCGGAATATTATCCACTACTAAAATAATTGGTAATGTAAAATGCTTCCATTACGCGTTACTGAAGTAATGCGTGATCAGAAAAACATTTGATTATGGATTACTAAAATAATGGACAATGGGAAAGACGTTAAAGTAACCATTACTGAAGTAATGTCAAGCGGGACCTCATTGTTCATTAATAAAGTTATGGGTAATGTAAAAAGCTTCCATTAGTCATTACTGGAGTAATGTGTAGTGCAAAACCTTTCCATTTTCTATTACTAGAGTGATGGGTATTGTGAAAAGCTTCCATTAGCCATTACTATGGTAATTGGTAATGGAGAATGTATAAATAATGCATTATACAAACAATGAAATTACAATATTCCATGAATTTTATGTTAATTTAACATAGCACTTAACATGCATAATCCAAGCAACAAAATGAAAATATTTCATATAGCTTTTACGATTTTGGAAATGAAATTTCAATTCATTAGGATGAAAGAAATTGAGGGAATCCGAAAAAATTGTCATTTTTTTTAGACACCCCGATAAATATGCATCGAAATTGAATATAATTATAAAATTGTGTAAAAAAATAATGCCATCAGCAATATTTTAATGAATATTCATCAAGAAATGTGCACATAAATATACAAATATTAAAATTGTAAGTAAAAAGATAAATCCATAAATCCGTCCTACAATCTATTGTTCTAAATATTTCAAATCGCTGTCTTCCAGTTCCCAACGTAGACTATCCGTCGTAATTCCAGGACAATTTTTCAATTTTTTCTTTCCTTTCAAGATTTGTTCAAGGTTAGTACTGCAGTAATAGTTAGTAATAATTGTATGCTAAGTTTAATGCAGAAATTATACATAGTGAAGACGGATTTGTATCACAGTATGTCTTGTTAACGTTGAAAAATTGTTATAACGGTAGATTGCGAAACCATGAACTGATAAAAGCAAATTTTTAAATGATACATTTACATCGAGATTTTTTAAAGAATAATCCGTACTTTTTAATCGATTTTCACCCACGACGTGTTATTTTGTTCCTCAAGAGATTCTCAACAATGTCACGACGTAGATCTTTTTTACAAATTTTTGGTGACTGTTCGGCTGTTGATGAAAATGAAATCAAGGTATGCTATCAAACATACAAAATTTCTTCTGTGTATAACAACTTATTTATAATTATTCATCATAGAACAGTCTGTTGATAAAATATCGGCCAGAAGTTGGACCGGAATAACAACAGCAAAAACTCGACGAATGCTTTCGAAAATTCAAACAACTGTCCATCAGAGTCACCCGGATGATCGACGGGGTCAAAACAAACTATCAAGTGATAGATCAGTACTTATCGTTTTTGGAGTACTGCAACAATGAATAATATAAAAGTAATATTTTTAATACAATTGGCCTAAGTGGATAAATTCAGCCAGCACTCGATGGAGACAACATCATTATTCCTGTATTATCATTACGATGTCGTTATAGTGTGTCATGCAGAATTTTTAAATATAAAAATTAGAAGGATTTCGGCATATTTACCTCGATAAATTTGACTGTTCAATTCCTTATGAGGATTTTTCTGCATGCAATATCAAAAGCTTGCTCAACAAAATATGGGGCGAAAGAATAAAGAATTTATATTAAAAAAAGTGAAGCCAAAATTCGGCCTTTGTATTCCTACATCTATTGTTGTAACATCGTCACTGCTGAGAATTTCCGCATTATAACTTTCTGAGACTTTCTTAAAAACGTGAAAAAACATGGACGATAAAAAAAAATTGTTCAGCTGGGAAATTCTAGACATATGTAACCCTTCAATCCATAGTTACAACTAGTAATTGGGTAATAATTCAGGGCTATTACGTTATTTGCGTTATAGATACTTTTTACAGGAATTCTGTTTCATGAACGTCACACAGAGAAATTGGCTGTATCTCCGGACCACACATCAGCGGCCTTAAATTGATTTCCTTCAAAACAGCCATTATCGCCTTATAGATTTAGTAAGCATTTTTCAAGCACATATCCGCTATCCGTTCGATGAAAGATTACCACGGCATGCTTCAGTCGCACGAACCCCCTTTTACTATTGAAGGGTGTAAAACATAATCATTTTATAAACCACGATTGACGCAAATTGTTGTTATCTTCTGACATTCGCATTTTGAAATTGAAATTGGAAATTTGATAGTTTTACTAGAATTTTTTCAACGTGAAGTAATCCAATAAGCTTCCGCAAGTAAATTTATAATGAGCATAAACTTTGCAAATTCATTCAGTTATGGGTCAGTGGTGATTATTTTCAAAGCTGTAATTGACTGTTCATTGAACAAATAGAGTTTTAGAAATGTTATGATTGTTTTCAATGATCAGTATAATAATGATAATAATTAGTATCGACTCACTTCAAAATATGTAAATAAATCAACGATCATGCGCACGCAACTATGACATACCACTCTCGAACAATATCTATCACCATTGATATTTGAATTCACACGAAATCTCAATACTAAATATTAGCCGGAATGAAGACTTTGTCATGGTGTTTATGACTGCTCGATGTCGAGTATAAACGCCGTAACGTTGCGCTCAAAAATACTTAATCAAATCGGCACAACGATCATGTTCGATCGACAGGGGGTTTCTCCCCTAGTTTTGTTTACGCGTATATTGTCTATAATCCCCACAAATCAAATTTCTGCTCGGTCTGAAAATACGTGTGAAAAAACAGTTGTATATGCACGATACATCAACAGGAACGCAACATAAAGTAATAGAAAACCGTAAATGAACAGTCATAGGAAAAATGCATTGAACTGTTCACTGGTACATACATATTATAAATTCTCAAGTGCAATTGTTATTTTATATTCCGCATAGGTGAAGGCGAACGAAATTACTCTAAGATGAGATGTAGAGTTTGAGATCGTTCTATGACCACCATGATTGATTTAGTTGGCTGACATTTCGATCAACTTTAAAATATTTCGAATCAAGGCATGATGTTTCCCAATTTGCAGCACGTGATTTTTCAGTCATTGCTGTTATCGATTAGTGAGCCATCACTCTTAAAGTCGTTTCCATTTTTTAAAGCTTCATCAACCGCCAGCGTCGTCGGAATCTTAGAATTTTTTGACTCCTTGCGCGGAAACGAGCCCGTTGGCTCCATGCCATTGAGGAAAAACAAAAAAATCAAGAATTATAATCATTTTTCTATAGATTGAATGTTATAGAAGAACAAGTAAATCAATAATTTACATGTTTTTGTGGGATAACAGAAAAATGGAGAAAAATACTTCCGCTGCTTTATTTTGCAGAAAAACGAAACAAAAGACGTACTGTGTACCGAAGTATAAAAGTAAATGAAAACGAGAAAAACTGAATTCGTCCCAGATCCCTTTGAGATGCATCAACATATGAGAAAAATGATTAAATTTTTTTTTAGTCAGATAAAAATGAACGAGAAATAGGGTTTGACTGCTTACTCTGCATAGAAAAGACATTATCTTCTCACGATTATGCGGCATATGAATGGAAATCGAACGTCTCGCAAATTGGAGTTGTTAGAAACCTTTTTTGAATGACTCAACAAATGAAAATTAACAAATTGAAATACTGTTTCACTGAAGTGAGAAAAAAATGACGAAAAAATAGGGAAACGAAACTAATATTTAATTGTTCGAGATTTAAGGAACGATCAGGGGAAGAACAATAAGAGAGAATGATTAATATAGTAAAAAAATCGTGTATAGTTGTGATTCAACATAATGATAAATAAATAAAAAATTAATCTACATACAACAATTTTCCACACCAGAGAATAACTGTAGGTAGCAGCGAATTGTCTCGCGAAATTTTTATATCTCTCTGATCATGCCAAAAATTTACCGCTCATAAAAAATTATTGAAAAATAAAGGAATTAAGTTCGGTATATGAAGAATGAATCTTGTCGCATTTTTCGAAGCACAATACTTTGTTACTCAGATCTTGAATTATGTTTTTGTTCTCTTTATTTACGTCGTATATTTACTATCTTGATTCCTCTCTGAGCACGTGTTCTATATTTGGAAGAGTATTCTAAGAAAAAAAGAAAGAAGGTGAATAAAGACGAACCCGGCGCTCGCGTTTGTTGTGTTTTCAAAATAGGAACGCGCAGTATACGTAAGTATTAGGTACACCTATCAGGGTTGTCTCTAGGCTTTGACCAGTTCACACTTCCTTCATATTGCCACAGTAGTTACAGCAGTACAATACGAGTGAGTTACCGAGCGTGATCGCAGTGAAGAAAAACTTTCGCGAAACGATTTGCTGCTATTCAATATTGTTCTCTGGAGTGAAAAACTGTGGTGTGAATTCATTTCTTTTTTGATTTTGTGCATCACTACTTAAAGCTAATTGTGGTTTCTCATCTATTTTTATTTGAAACATACCGATACACGATTCCTCCGCTACATTCCTTTTCCATTTCTTTTCTTTGTTCTTCTCCCAGTTATTGCTTCAATAGCGTCCACACAAGATATACCCTTTTTGTTTTTTTTTTTCACTTTGTTATTGTTTGAATAGCGACAAAAGATTATTATTTTTTGTATATTTTTCCCTCCATATTTTACATACTCAACAGTAAAAGAGTTCATTTACTTGTTCATTTTCATTTGTTAATTCGACCACAAAAGATATACGCCTTTTGATTTTTTTTTCTTTTAGCCTTACATTTGTAAGAGAGCAATAAATTATCTTGTTTTTTTTTTTCGTCTGCAAACATCAGCATTCGGAGCCTACAAAAAATAGCTCATTTTTTTCGTCGAGAAAACTTTCGGACACATTCCATTGTATCTTGTCTTTCTCTCGCCACTAAATACTGATTATATTTTCTGTTTTTTTTTTCTCTCTTGGGCAGAGAGTAATCAAAGCCAATTTTCCCATTTTTTCTTTACTCCATAAAGAATATAGTTTCTTTCTATTTGTTATTCATCTAGAAACGCTTTGGCATATAATACGTTTTTTTTCGCCTCACAGTCATAAGAGAGCAATTATTCAGTTTATTATTATTCGAGCCGTCAGAGATTACAAAGCAGGGCCTTTATTTTATTTTGCTCAAAAAGTACTTCATTTTTTTTGTCAAAAATACTTTGCGATAAATTTTGTTTTGTTTTTTTCTCTTGCTTTACAATCGCGGACGGCAATTATTTCTTCTATTTTCTTTCTCCTGTAAACAAGGTGATCAAAGGCTACTGATCGTTTTTTTTTACTCCAAAAAAATAATTCATTTTCATTTTTTTTTCCCTTTCAACAAACTTGAAGACCAATGTCCTTCCGGTTTGTTTTCTCTGGCTCACCAACGTATGAGAAATAACTTGGATCTTTTGTTTTTTCTTCTTTTGATAACAAAGCGATCAAAACTACTATTTTCGTTCTTTTTTTTCTTGCTCCAATAGGTATTAATCATTAATATTTTTCATTTTCATTTGTTGGTTCATTCCGAAAAGATTTTGGATGACATTACTTTCCTTTTTTGCGTCCTAATTGCGTAGTTTTTTTCTGACGAAGGAAGCGGCAAAAGCATTTTCCTCTGTTTTCTATCGAACTTATGAAAAAATAGTTTAATTTATTTTTTGTCGAAAAATAGATTTTCGTTTGGTGAGTGATCATTATTTTGCACAGTGAGTGATCACTGGTTTGGTCCGTCTATTTTTTCACTTTTCTTTTTTCTCCTGTAAAATTTAATTTTTTTTCCGTTCCCTATTTTTTTTCTGACCTTCTTTAATAAAATGGAGCCAACGGGCTCGCCACCACGAAAAAAATCAAAACAATCCGTGATTTCGACGACTCTCTCCGTCGATGAGGCTCTACTTAACGAGAATGACTCCAATAGTAATGGCTCACTTATGAGCAACAGCGTGGATAGAGAAACGGAGCGATTCCAAAACGTAAATCTCGATGATATCGACGCAGATGACGCCACAAATATATCTGATATCGGGACGGAGCGGGGAACTGTCGATAGCATTCGCCAGAATCCTCAAGAACAATTACAAGCTGCAGTTTCAAAAATATCATGCCTCGACGGTAAATATTTTAAAGTCGACCTTGAAAACTCGACCCTGGACGGTGAAATTCTAGCGATCTGCCAGCTTTGCACGCCGCCGAAAACATACAAAGGGTCTATAAGAACTACCTCAAACTTCACATCTCATCTCAAAGTAAGTGCTCTCTCCTCATCCTATACAATCTAAAATTGCAATTAAACATCACACTTGAGAATATAAAAACATGTATGTACATGCAAATAGTTCAGTGCATTTTTCCTGTAACTTTTCATATATACTTTTACATTAATTTATATCGCAATTTGTATTCGTGTTCTAAGGCCCTCCACAAAAATATTTTGGGGGAATATAAACAATATGTTAAAACTAAACGAGGCAATAACCCCCCTGTTGACCGAGCACGATGGTCATGCCAATTCAATCAAGAGGTGTTTGAGCAAAACGTTTCAGCGTTTGTGCTTGACGGTATGATACCCATCAGCACAGTGGCAAAACCTTCGTTCAGGCAAATATTTGATGGTAAGGTTACATGCGGATTTATACTCCAATGTTGCAAAAAAATGTTCGCGTGCAATTAGTAGGAGTAATGCAGCGATGATATTTTGTTGATTTATATATATATATATATATATATGTAATATGTATATATATATGTAATATGTATATATATATGTAAATATATATATATATTTATATCATGTTCTATTATTATTACTATGATTGGTGAAAATAATTGAAATATTTCTCAAACTTTAAAAAATAGTTTTATGAAAATTGAGAGCTAGCTTTAAAAAGAATTGCCATTGAAGTACAAGTGATTGAAATTGCAAAGTTCTTGCTTACAAAAAAATTACTCACGAAAGCTTATGATTAAATTACTCCATGTTAAAATAAATAAAGTAAAGCTGTCAAATTTCTAATATCATTTCCGAGTGCGAATGTCGTTAGTTCTTATCCATTTCCATCGACCATAGTCTATGTATTGATATATTATGACAGCTTTCAATATTAAAAAAAAAGATGTGCGACTGAAACACATGACGCGGTACTCTCTCAACAAAAGGATAGAGGATATGTGCCAAAAAAACGTTGCCGAAATCCGCGAGGCAATGATGGCTATCGTGAACCAAGGGGGATTTATTTGTACGACCGCTGATGTGTGGACGGGAGGACATCGCCGGTTTCTCGGTGTAACGGCATCATGGGTGAGTACTACGCCTGTGTATTAAATAATTTAAATTCTATATAACGCGAACAACGTACAAGTCTTGAATTATTATCCAGTTGTTCATCATTAATCATGGATTGAAGGGTTACTTGGGTGAAGAATTTTCCCATAAAACCAATTGTTTCCACCCGTATTATTTTTCAAAAATTCTCATTAGTGACTATGTTGTAACGATAAAAGTAATCACAAGTTATATTTTGCACTGGACTTGTGCTAATAACTCGCAGGATCGTCAACATTTTTTCATCACTGTTTCTTTGAAAATTGATAACCTGAGACTTTACCTAGTCTCCTGGTCTTCCGCTTCATGGTCTATTCAGCTATTTTTTATTTTATTTAAATATAATTTAGAAACATTCTCATAAACGATTTACAAATTTACTTTTCATGGTCACCTTTCTAATTCCTTATATTTTGTATGCTCATAAATTCTGGTCGTTCAAGTGTAACAATAACGCGAAATTGATAGAAACATGCATTTGATGTAATGGATTTGCTGTTACTGGGACCGACTTTTTTTTGCAATCGATTTATTTCTATTTTCTCAATAGATCTTTTTCAAAGATTCTGAAAAACACTAATTTCTTAAGTGCTGGCCAAACGAATTCCCACAGCCGATTGTATTTAAAATATTACTTTCATATTACACATTGTGAGATTTGTTTCAAAGGCAACAGGCATTGATGCATTACTTTTAAAAACGATTCATGGACTTTTTAATTGAGGTTCTTACCGATGTAGAATTTCGTACCGCATGGTATCCGATTCTTTGATTTAGATCGATTATCGAACTCTGGAGCGTAAGTCCGCAGCCATCGCGTGTAAACGATTCGCCGGTACACACTCCTTTGACGCCATCGCAAGCGAATTATCGCAAATACATACCTCGTTCGCTTTGACTCCGTCGGTCATAAGGGCGACCGTGACCGACAACGGTTCGAATTTTGTGAAAGCTTTCAGGGAGTTTGGCGTTGATGTTTCGGACCATCTTTTGGCTGGCAAGTGATGATTAAACTATTTTTCGATCAAAAACTATCAATAAGTTACCACACAAGGGACATTTCTTGTGACATGTATGTTCGATAGCATAATTCGAGTTTTTTTTCATTAACAGAAGATGTAACGGATGAAATCGGTGCACTCGGTGAGCCGAATGATATTCATTTAGAAAACTGCGTCGATGATGAAATCTCACCAGAAGATCGTGTCGAACGCGAGGAGAATTTCGGTAGCACGTGCGAACGAAAATTGCCCCGACACCTCAGATGTGCTAGTCATACATTAAATCTTATCGCGACGACTGACCTCTTGAGAACGATCAATAATTCGAGTCTATTGAAAAAATATCACTCGAAAGCATTAAAAAAATGTACGACCCTATGGAAATCTCTACGCTCGCCAAAAACTAATGAAAATTTAAGAAAAGTTTTGGGGATCTCCCTCAAGAGGCCAATTGTAACCCGCTGGAATTCACTACATGATTCCATTAAGCAAATCTTGATAGTGAAAGAAAAATGGCGTAATAGTCCTGAGGTTATAGCGGGAAGTTCGACTTGGGAGCTAGAAGACAGCGATATTGAATATTTAGAAGAATACATTCTTTGTACGTCGGATCTGGCGGTTGCAATTGATCGGATGCAGGGTGATAATTGTCACTATGGCGTTCTTCTTCCAACCCTGATTTCGCTAAAAAATAAAATGCAAGCTTTATCGAGAAATCCCGTCGTTTTCGTTTGCGAACCGCTTGTAGAAGCGATTACGCTTAACGTTGAAAGAAGATTTTCCACGATTTTCAATTTCGCTGACGACAACACCGATGCAGCTATCGCCGCAATTTCGCATCCGCAATTTAAAGGCCGCTGGCTTCCGTGTTTCCCTCAAAACAAGCAGAAAATAATATATGAAAATTTTTTGGAAGTCGTATTAGAAGAGCAAAGGGCTCCTGCAGAAGCGTCAGAGTCTTTGCAAATTGATTACGAAGATGACTTCGATTTTGGAGGCAACGACGGCATTATTCCGGAGTTTCAAGTATCGACTGAAAAGGCAGAAATCGGAGTGCAGGTCACACGATATTTGCAATCTCCTAATACGGGACTGGAAATGCTCAAAGATTATCCTTTCATTAGAAAAGTCTTCCTTAAGTATAATACGCCCTTGCCGTCGTCAGCTCCAGTCGAAAGACTCTTCAATTACGCGACTATGATGAATTTGCCTAAATACAATCGATTGACTGATCGAAACTTTGAGCAGCGCGTATTACAAAATGCAAATTTTTCAAAACCTTACGTTTGAATTGGCATGCAATTGCTACATTTTACAAAAACTTACAAAAACTTCAACCCACTGTCACAACCGACGTTCAATTTTTCTTTTTAAATATATATAATAGATCTACAAGTTTTCTTTTCCGAGAATTCTTCGAATAACACTCGCTACCCGGCCATAAAATATGACACGCGACACACACTCCACAGTTAGGACTAAATTTGTAACCGAAACACTTGTAACCAACGAATATAGACCAATCTAGCTTCCGCTATATTTCCGGACTGCACTATGGACTATATGAAGCATCCGCTCACCTAATAAGGTCACTACGATCTTACTTCTAAGAAAACCCATAAAATCCTACTATTTTTCTACATCTTAGCCCTATAAAAAGGCCATGTCTCTCCACAATCGTCGCATTCCGTTCGCACCTAGAGTCGCGTCTATACTGTTAGCAGTAGTTCGGTTTGTCATTCGGTTAGCCGTCTTATAATTAATCTCTGACCGAACTCCGGGTCTTCTGTAGAAGAGAGCGAGTCGAGTTCAGAAGCCAAAGTTAAAGTACCAAACTCAATATTTGGACTTAGAATCTTTTAACCTTTTCTACGACACAACAAATCACAAGTAAGCTACAACGAACCAAAGATTTACACGACACCTCTCCGGTAACGTAACCATTTATATTTTGTATCAAGTTTGTATTTCATCATTATATTTACTAATAACTTGTTTTCATTAAAAGTACATAAAGAATATCTAAATCTTTTGACTCACTTAACACCCCGAATCCCTCTCCTAGTCGCAACCTAGACTAAGGCAAGACTTCTCGAGGTCTATCAGCGTAAGCCCACGATACTCTTAGGAGTATATTTATAAAAACGCTCTGCGAATTAAAATGCAGGGAAAAGCTTATGGGACATAACGTTTACCGCTCGACGTTCAAACACCCGAACTTTTCCTTCACGCCTCTCCGGACGTGACATATAAAAATTTGGTGACAGCGGTGGGATATAATTGATTCTTATTAGAAGATATTAATACGCTGAGTGCCTACCCCTTGGTTGCCACTAAGAGATAATATTTCCTAAACACAATTTTTACCTTAACAAATTAACCAATTCGACCAAAAATGGCGAATCCCGATCTTGCAAACATTACACATCACCAAAATATTACGGATGCTATGCTCACAAGCATGGGCGAGTGTATGGCATTACAACAAGCATTAATTCATGTACCCAATTTTAACGGCAAAAATATGCCCCTTAAATCATTTATTGAAGACGTAGAAAACGGTTTTACATTTGTGCCCGAGGGCCTTAAAAATTCATTTTTCAAAGGAGTCTGCTCCAAACTTAAAGAAACAGCTCGCGACGCGGTTGCTGATAAAAGAATAAATTCAATCGAAGATTTATCGAAAGCTTTAAAAGAATATTTCTCACCAAAAAAATCATATCCTTATTATTGTGCCGAAATTCAATCCGTCAGATTAAGACGAGATGAAAGTGTTTTAGATTATTACACACGAATAAAAAGATTAAGAGCAAGCGCAATCGCCGCTTTAAAAGACAAATTCACAGAAGAAGAAGCAACTCAAATGCTACCCATGCTCGATGGAGTAGCCCTAGAATCATTTAAAAGAGGTTTATCTGATGATTTATTATACGCCATTAGCGTTCAAGACCCTCAAACTTTAGAAGACGCACTTAAAGTCGTCCAACGCATTGAAAGAGACATGCAAGGAGCAAATGCTCGGAATTCAAATTCATTGAGATACACTCATATCGAACAAAATAATCAGCCTCGGTTCAGAGATGACGAACCCCGTCGAGTATCTTTCCAAACTCGAGAAAATAATTTTGATAATAAAAATTCAAATTTTAATAAATTATTTCATCGCGATACAACTCCTCCTCGCGATCAGCGACGGAGACGCGAAGATTTTTCAATACAACGATTTCCAAACAGAAATCAACCACGAAGAAATTTTTACAATTATCCTCCGAATCAATTTCGCGAGTCACCATTTTATCCTCCTATGCCTTACGGCCCACCTATGTACCCTCCGTACAATGAGTATAATCAATTTTACCAGGGAACGTACCCGATGTATCAAAACCCTTATTACAAACGCGAAAATTCATTTCAAAATATGAGACCAATCTCTCCCCGACCTATTAATAACACTTCAGATCATTTAAACTCCCAAAACGCCCGTCAAGCGGACGCGTTGACGAGCGACTCTCAAAACCAGCGTCCTACAGCTGTGAAGTTCCTCACAGCAGGAGATATGTTAGATGGGCCAGCGGACAAGGTCGTTCCCCAATAATCACTTTACGAGCCCCGGAACTCGAAAAAGGTTACGGACGTTTCCTAATAGACACGGGAGCCGACATAAATATAATAAAATTACAAGCATTAAAACGCAGATGCATAATAGCAACACATGATTTTCTAAACTTATCAGGTATAACACCAGAGAAAATTCATACGTTAGGTTCCACAGAATTAACCCTGTTTGATAAACCAGTAAAATTTCAAGTGCTTAACGAGAATACCGCCATTCCCGCTGATGGAATAATAGGCATCGAATTTCTTCTAAACGAAAAGGCAGAAATATCTTTCCACCATAACACTTTAGTGACCACGTCAAAACCAATAAACCCGATCCCATTTGAAAATGTTTCGGAAGACACAGATCAAAACTCAAAAATCGCCTGCAACATAGCGCAAGAACAAGAAGGTACGTCTTTTATTTTAAAGGCTCGTACTCGCATGAAAGTCCCAATCAAAATAGCTAACTCAAACTTGAAGACGGGATTTCTCCCACGAATCCAAACCCCAGAAAATATATTTATGGGAAATGCAGTCGTTACAAATAATAACGGAACTTGTTACATTTATGCGATAAACGCTTACGAAGAGGACGCCCAAGTTGACGTACCTCCGCAACATCTAGAACCCTTTGAATATTACGATGATTCAGAAGATTTCTTTGAACCTGATAGCGACGACAGTGCATGTGAATCTCCAATAGATAGAGATCGACGAATACGTGAAAGCCTTCGCTTAGATCACTTAAATTCAGAAGAGAAACAACATGTTCTCGATTTGATAAAAGAATACCCTCATCTGTTTCACTTGCCTGGCGACAAGTTACCCGCTACGACGGAAATAAAACATTCTATACCCACGACGGACGAACTACCCGTTACTATACGACAATATCGTTTTCCACCCGCTCATAAAGATGAAATAAATAAACAAGTTAACAAATTGTTAGAAAATAACGTCATTGTAAATTCAGCCTCTCCGTATAACTCACCTTTATGGATTGTACCTAAGAAGCCAGATTCGAAAGGAATTAAACGATGGAGAATGGTGATAGACTTTCAGGAATTAAATTCAAAAACTATAAGCGATGCTTACCCATTACCCAATATTACTGAAATTCTAGATAGACTCGGTGGAGCAAAATATTTTTCAACTTTTGATTTAGCTAGTGGATTTCATCAGATCGAAATGGATCCCAAAGACAGACAAAAGACTGCTTTTAGCACTCCTAACGGACATTACGAATACGCAAGAATGCCATTTGGTCTTAAAAATGCCCCAGCCACTTTTCAACGACTAATGGACAGAGTTCTTCTTGGATTACAAGATAGTGAATTATTCGTATATCTTGACGATATTGTACTTTTTGCTACTTCCTTAGAGGAACATGGAACAAAAGTTAGAAGACTTTTTAATAAACTCAGTAATGCTAAATTATCACTTCAACCAGACAAATGTGAATTCCTAAATACCGAAGTAATTTATCTCGGTCACATAATCAGCGACGGAGGTGTCCGTCCTGACCCTAAAAAGACAGAGGCAGTCGATAAATTCCCGATACCCAAAACAGTAACGAACGTTAGACAATTCCTCGGTTTAGCCGGTTATTATAGAAGATTCATAGAAAATTTTTCTGAGAAAGCAAAACCATTGAGTGATCTATTAAAGAAAAATGTCGAATTTAAATGGGGATCAGAACAACAAAAGGCATTTGATTATTTGAAAAAGACTTCGTGTTCCTCTCCCATATTACAATATCCAAATTTTGAAGAAACTTTTATATTAACCACTGACGCTTCAAATTATGCTATCGGTGCAGTATTGAGTCAAGGAAAAATAGGAGAAGATAAGCCAATAGCCTATCTATCAAGATTATTAAATTCAGCTGAACAAAATTATAGCACAACAGAAAAAGAATGCCTTGCCATAGTATACGCGATATTGCATTTCAGACCATACTTATACGGACGACATTTTACACTTGTTAGTGATCACGAACCCTTAAGATGGATAGATTCAGTAAAATTGCCTGTTCAAAGATTAATTCGTTGGAGAATACGATTACGCGAATACGAATACACTTTCGTTTATAAACCAGGTCGATTCAATTCAAACGCGGACGCACTTTCACGAAACCCTATTGTCCCAAATGCCACAATATTACCTATATTCTCTGCTGCAAGGAAACCAGCTACGGCTGTAGCCCCTCGCAGTGCTACCGCTCCAAATCCATTAATAAAACGCGGACGACCATTGGGCAGTAAAAACAAACCTCTAGATACAGTGTTCGAAGTATCAAATCTACCTGGGAACACAATTGCTGAACGAGTAAGAAATCGAAAGATTATTAGTAGACCTCCCCATGTAGTACCAGTAAAACTACCACGAACTCACACTAAAGCTCAAATAACAAGGGCCAGCTCTGACTCATCCGACACGGAGCAACGACCCCCAGTTGCGCGTGCACGGAACAGCGCTTTTCCAAGTCTTGCAGAAAAGAGAATTGCGCCCCAAAAATCCAAATCTCCTCCAAAACCTCCACCTTTAAAACGCTTTACGGACGCGTTAAAATTTGCATTTGACATAAGCGAAACATCAGACGATAGCATTCCTCAAACAGACACTGAAAATTTACCAGGACCAGCAAACAATACAAATATAATTGAAATCGACGAGAGCCCTAGAAGAGACCCATACTGGTGGGACAGTGCCCAAGGTAATAATAACGCGAATAAAAGTTGCGGGACACAGACAGAAGATTGCACAGAGTCAGAAAATACGGACAATGAAATTGGAAAAGCCCGAGAATCAATGATAACTTTCCGACACCCTATATGTAGATCGACGCCTGCCGTCGCATTTAACGAAAAGGAAACAAGTAGCGATGAAGAACCCCGTAGAACACTTGAGAATAATTTACGACTGGATTTTAATAACTCAGAAAATGAGTCCGAGGAAAGCGACTCCGAAGTTGTCGAAGAAGTGGTACCTCGAGACCCAAATAGAAACATGTCACAGACAATACCCCCTGGACTTTATTACCCTCAGATGAAAAACAATGATAATCTTCTTCAAGTGAACACCACAAATGAAAATTTAACCTATCGAAAAGATAATTACTTACACTTCATCTCCGCTGATTGTGAATTTACCACAAGTATATCACGATTATTGATTGAAACAGACAAAATCCTCCCACAAGATTTAAAATTTAAGAAACCAAAGCAAAAACAAGTTTTAATAACGAATAAAGGAAAATATAAAACATTAAGTGCAGTATTAACCAACAAACATTTCGAAACTTTTTCAGTCCAAGAACTTAAAGAAGTACTTCAAACAATTAAAGATACCATTGATAAATACCAAATTAAAATTCTCAGGATATCAAAGCCCGGAGACATGCTAGAAAATTTTAGCCACTCGTTTATTGCCGATTTAATCGAAGAATGTTTACACGAATGCGCCTGTTCAATCACAATTTGTCGTGGAAACGTGACAATTCCCGATGAAACGATACGGCAAGAAATAATATCAGAATATCATGAAAGTTTAGTAGGTGGACATAAAGGTATAACAAAAACATATAAACGCATTCGCGAAAGATTTTATTGGCCGAACTTAAAAGACGACGTCACTGAATACGTAAGAACTTGTCAAGAATGCCAACAACAAAAGTTAACCCGTATAAAAACTCGTGAGCCAATGATAATCACAGATACACCAACAGAACCATTCGATAAAATATCCATCGATACGGTAGGACCTTTACCTGAAACCCCGAATGGGAACAGACATATCTTAACTGTCCAAGATAACTTGACAAAATATTGTATTGCCGTTCCGGTTCCAAATATAAAAGCTGAGACGATAGCCGATGCACTAGCTCGGAATGTAATCACTCAATTTGGTTGTCCAAGAATTATATTGAGCGATCAAGGAAGATCCTTTGTAGGGAAAGTATTTAATAACCTTGCAAAAATATTCAAAATAAAACACCTACTTCCAGTTACCACCCCCAAACTAACGGATCATTAGAGAGAAGCCATATCGTTTTGGCAGAATTTATTAAACATTACGTCGATAAATATGAGGATTGGGATAAACTCGTCCCTTTTGCCATGTTTTCGTATAACACGGCCATTCATGAATCCACAAAATTTACACCGTTCGAATTGATATACGGTAAACCCGCTCGAACGCCTAGCGCTTTTTCTCCCTCGGATAAAACCGAGACATACGGCGACTATTTATGCGATCTCACATCTCGCCTCGACGAGATGCGCCAACTCGCTTCGAGATCTCTAATTAATTCAAAACATCGATCAAAACGATATTATGATAAAAAGGTCCACATTGAGAATTTTAGACCAGGAGACATGGTATATGCAATAAAAGAACCAAAAAGAGGTAAATTCGATAGTTGTTACGTAGGTCCCTATAGAATTACCGAGGTACTAGACAAACACAACGCTATATTAGAAACAACCAACGGAAAGCGAATATTGAAACACTTAGACAAGTTGAAACTATATAAGGCAAGAAAAAAAAATAGACGAGAAGGAAAATCTAATAACTTGAAGAGAGAAAAAAATAACGTTGAACGAAGATAAAACACAAGCTCATCGGTACAGGACCCATGTCATGCTGAAAGACCATATAACTCCGAGATTTTACGACCCAAGGACCAACCAACAATCAGAACGATGCATACGTACTACTACGAAAATAGATATCGAAATTTTTCTCCCGCAGGAACTAAGAAATTATAAGGAAAAATTTAAATAAAGAAAATTTTTTTTCCGTGCTCTAGTTTAGAGACTCCAAAGGGTTAAGGGAGGTAACATCTCAAACTATATAAACCCAAGGAACATTCAATCACACATTCAGTCACACAAAAATTTTTCATAACGTTACATCGTGCCTCTTACGTGAAAATAATCTTAGCCAGCGCAATCTTCCGCGAGAATATAGTCACACAATTTCAAGTCAGAAAACAGTGCAAGAACAAACTTTCAAAAGATTTTCTTTTCGCCGGAATATTACTACCACACCATTAAGTTTTCAAGACTAAATCCTCAAATACCAGGTAACTTAATAAACTTATTACACCCAACTAATAAATCAATACAAATTACGGATAATTGCTGACCAAGATATCAATATTCTTTTATAAACAAAACCAAGGAAATTTTCTTTCTCGGATCAAACATTTTTTTTTCCTCTCAAAAGTTGTGAGCAAAACAAAAGTCAATCTTTCCTAATAACCCCATCCAAAAATAACCCATTACGAGACTAGGCTGCAGAAAGGTTTGCACGCTCGTATCCTCACCCTCTATTGCGAGACTAGGCTGCAGAAAGGTTTGCACGCTCGTATCCTTACCCTCTATTGCGAGACTAGGCTGCAGAAAGGTTTGCACGCTCGTATCCTCATCCTCTATTGTGAGACTAGGCTGCAGAAAGGTTTGCACGCTCACATCCTATTTACCACACCTCACCTAAAATTTTTTTTCCTCGATCTCTTTGTTGTGCTCCAACTTCTATGGGCCGAACTCGCCGTGCCGGAAGAAAATATCAACTTCGAGAACTTTATGCTCAGTATTCAAATCAAAATTCGATCTACGTCAATTATTGCAATCCTCGAGTAACTTCAACGAACATCATCCAGCAATTATCAGTAGTTTCAGATAAAATAATTCATCCTGAAACACAATTAACAAATTCCACTTCGGACGCAATACCGTTAAATCACGATACTTGTAATAATCAACTCAACAACGACTCATTAAACTTGGAAAACCAGCAATCTCACAATACCCCTTGCGAACCCGCAAGATACAAATTAATTCCATTAACCATAAACCGCCGCCAATAGAACCCCCAAAAAAAAAAAAAAAAAAAAAAAAATATTCATGAAGAAAAGGAAGAGAGTGGTGTCTATATAAAAATATATATATATAAAAAAAAACACACAATAACAATCTTTTAAAATAGTAAGAATAAGAATACTAACCTTCAACAACATCTCACACCTAACTCAAAAATTAAAAAAAAAACTACGTACTTATACCTATACTTCTTTATTTTAGAGCCAAAAATGTGTTCCTTTAAGGCCATCATAATATTTCTTGCATTTGGACTCCAAGAAATCTGGTCCTCACCAACCCGTGACATACAACATTCACTAGCGCATAGACGAAATCGAAGCAATTCACAATAAAATATGGACCCAAGTATCATCGCTGACACATATCTCGCCAGCCTCAGTACAATAATTGACGCCATATACTTCGCAAAACTCGGACAACTACATCCCGAATTATTATACCCATCAACCTTGGAACAAGCTGTAAAAGGATTTCTGAAAACAAACCATAAAAACCTTTTTCCTGTCCCGCTCGAAGAAATTCATCCTGAAACCCTATCAAAAATATCCCGCCTAGCCGCCTCCTATTACAACGGAAAAATTATCATTGTCCTACACATCCCTCTTCTTGAACCAAGTGCATACTTCCTCTACAAGCTCCATTCTTGTCCCACAAATCAACTCATCGGAAACAACACCGAAGGAGCCGCATATGTTCAACCAAGAGCCGCATACATAGTAATCTCAAGAGATGCAGACAAATTACCCGAGAACGACCTCCCCCGATGTCAACATCTACGTAACTACCAAATCTGTGCACCCACATACCCAAAATGCGAAGTATCAGCTCACCGTACCTGCGAACTACTCTTAATGACGGACGGAGGACAACGATCATACGACGACTGTTAAATAAGAGTAATGAAAAAGCAAACACCTTACTGGAAACAACTAGACACTATGTCGGGATGGTTGTTCTCATTACCACGACCAGAGAGAATCCACATCTTATGCAGTAACGAAGCAGCCCTGGCCATCGGGTTACTGACCTACATTTTACGAGGATTTTTCTTCCACTGCGCAAACAAAATCTACACCAAGTGCCGAAAACCTGTCCCTACACCAGGAGATCTACACCACAACAACCATATACGGAAAAGTTCTTCTGGCCATCATCCTGCTAACTTACATTCTCCGAGGGTACCTACTCCGCCTAACCTGCAAATGCATCAACAAAAGTCGTACACAACAACCTAACGAGGACGAAGAGAATTACACATTCCAGAAGGAAGAAGAACCATAACCGACCCCGGGACCAGAACAAACCTACGACGTACCCCCGCAAACACCTCGACCAGTATTTTACCACGACGTTTCAACTCAAGCCGAACCCAAGCCATCAGCATCATAAAACAAAACACTGAACACAACACATACACACATACATACTCTAATATGCACTCTATACTAACACTAGGTTAAAAAATTTATGCATATCGAATTCTCCAAATCAACTTCTTTTTTTTCTCTTCTCTTTCTTCTCGTGAATGAAAGGATACGGTATCAATACTTATCCCTCACTCTCTTTCCAAGACACCTTGACCGTATTACACTTCGTGAATACACCTCATATTTCAAATGGCACAGGCTTCCCGAATGCAATCGAATTGCAATCGATAAACATGTTATTATCACAAGAATAATAACCCAAACAGATCAAGTCGATCAACATCGTGACATAAACAAAAAAAAAAGGCAATCGACAAACCTCTTGTTTTGTCAAGCCATCTTCCATAAAAGACATCTATATCATCGCTAATTTTGCCGTCTAAAGCCAATGAAAGAGGAATAGTCAATCTTATTATACGGTCACAAATTTTCCACAATCCTGTATTACCAAAAACAATTTCTACACCTATTCCTATAATTTTATTTTAATTTTTTTTTCTTCTTCCTCCTCTTCCTAAGATACGAAATCCACATCAGGCAACGAGAAGCAAAAATTTAATCAATTCTATTTTCACCATTTAAGCATATATTCTATTTAAAAATATTCAATATGCATAAATTGGTAGCCACCGAGGACGGTGCCTAATTTTAAGTGGGGAGGTGTCACAACCGACGTTCAATTTTTCTTTTTAAATATATATAATAGATCTACAAGTTTTCCTTTCCGAGAATTCTTCGAATAACACTCGCTACCCGGCCATAAAATATGACACGCGACACACACTCCACAGTTAGGACTAAATTTGTAACCGAAACACTTGTAACCAACGAATATAGACCAATCTAGCTTCCGCTATATTTCCGGACTGCACTATGGACTATATGAAGCATCCGCTCACCTAATAAGGTCACTACGATCTTACTTCTAAGAAAACCCATAAAATCCTACTATTTTTCTACATCTTAGCCCTATAAAAAGGCCATGTCTCTCCACAATCGTCGCATTCCGTTCGCACCTAGAGTCGCGTCTATACTGTTAGCAGTAGTTCGGTTTGTCATTCGGTTAGCCGTCTTATAATTAATCTCTGACCGAACTCCGGGTCTTCTGTAGAAGAGAGCGAGTCGAGTTCAGAAGCCAAAGTTAAAGTACCAAACTCAATATTTGGACTTAGAATCTTTTAACCTTTTCTACGACACAACAAATCACAAGTAAGCTACAACGAACCAAAGATTTACACGACACCTCTCCGGTAACGTAACCATTTATATTTTGTATCAAGTTTGTATTTCATCATTATATTTACTAATAACTTGTTTTCATTAAAAGTACATAAAGAATATCTAAATCTTTTGACTCACTTAACACCCCGAATCCCTCTCCTAGTCGCAACCTAGACTAAGGCAAGACTTCTCGAGGTCTATCAGCGTAAGCCCACGATACTCTTAGGAGTATATTTATAAAAACGCTCTGCGTATTAAAATGCAGGGAAAAGCTTATGGGACATAACGTTTACCGCTCGACGTTCAAACACCCGAACTTTTCCTTCACGCCTCTCCGGACGTGACACACTTTTTCTTGATCCAAATAAATTAAGTTATCGTTTTTCGTATCGGAAAAATGTGCGTTTCATTGGTTGCTTGTTTCTATTTCACAGTACTAAAAAATGCATGAAATATTTTAATTCCATTGCTTGGATAACGCATTATTCATAAATTCTTTATTACTCATTACCGTAGGGATGAATAATGGAATTCGCTTACATTGCACATTATTTCAGGAATGGATAACGGAACGTTTCTGTATTTCCCATCACTTTAGTGATGGATAATAGTCGTTTTTCACATTACCTATTAATTTAGTAATGGCTAATCGAAGCTTGTTGCAGTACCCATGAGTCCAATAATAAGGAATCAAAGCTTCTCGCAGTTCCCATTACTTTAGTAATAGGTAACGGAAGCATCACGCAGTATCCATTACTTGGATGATGGATAATGGAAGGTTCGGGCAGTGCCCATTACTTTAGTAACGGATAATGGAAGCTTTTTACACTATTCGTTACTTGAGTAACGGATAATATAAAAATTTCTCCATTGCCCATTACTGTACTAATCGATAATGGAAAGATTTTCCCATTGTCCATTACACTAGTAATGCATAATGGAACACTTTTGACATTAGCAATTACCTCACTAATGGACAATGTGAAGATTTTCTCATTGCCTATTACATAAGTAATGCATAATGGAACACTTTTCGCCTTAACCATTATTTGAAAATTGTATAGCGTCACGATTTTCCCAGTACCCATTGGTAATATAATGCATAATGATTTGTTGTTGCATTTTTCAGTACTCATGTAATGTTCAATGTTTTTCATTATTGAATTTGCTTTCTTGGTATAATGGATAATGCATTGATTTTACATTATAATTTCGGCAACCCTGGCGCCGGGCATGCGCGTTCGCCTTGTTATTCGCGTTGTCATAGAAACGCGCCTGTGCTTTGTCGTTCTATTCTTATTTTGCTTATTTCTTGCGATATTTTCATGATTTTATATTATTTTCGCGTTTTTTATTCTTATTTTATTCATTTTGAAACTATTATGCAATAAAATCATTTGTTTTTAATAATTATTAATATCGATTACATAATCGATGCCAACTTCACATTGCGCGATGTCCGAGAGGCAGCCATGATGATTATTTTGCGCGTCGCTGTCCGCATGGAGACTATAGGGAAGGAGTCAAAACTTGGCCTCCTGGCGTGGCCCCAAAAATGTCGGCGAAACGTAGTTCCTCCAAGCGGCGCTGCTGTTTTAAGGACGCGTCGGGCATGCGCATTACGTACACGGCTGATCACGCGCCAAAAGCTAATAGCTGATGAGAGTCGTTTACTGAACCGATGTAAACAATCCGATAAATTTGATATACTTCGAAATTCAAGGATGTTTTTTGCCTGAAGAGAATCGAGATATCATTAATGAATTCAAGTTAGGCAGAAGGTTATAATTGATAATGAAAACAGAAAGACGAAAATCGGGGTTAAACAACTTAAATACAATTTGACGTGTGACAATTTTATCATGTCGTATGGTATATGGAGTAAGACAGTGGTCTCGTAATAGGAGGACCAGGGTTCAATTCCGCAAGTACGAAGTTTTTTATCTTTCGAGAACTGTTTTTTTTTAACGAGTTTCTATCGCCATAATCATAATAGTATATACTGTAACACGATTTTCCCGGCTCGGGTCCATCTGTCCCTTCTGGACTCCTCCGACATGCCTCCTTGAACCACGATAACCCGACCGGGGTGGACTGGGCGCCAGGTACAGAGGTACCGCCGGTAAAACCGACTTTAAGTTCGTCCACTCCGGCGCGGAGACGGTGAACGTGGCAGTCCAAGGGGCCACGAGGATCCAGGGTGGTCCGACTACTCAGCTCAACTGAGATACTTAATGGTAGAGGGGGTGGTTCGGGGCGAGAGTACGGGATCGGGTTCGATCAAATAAAATAGCCAAAACTACGTATTCGAGCTTAATATAACAATTTATTCACGTAATTTTTAGTGACCGGTGAAACACAGGTAGTCGAGGCCCGAAGGCAGGTAATCGAGGTATTTTTAACACGGCGACTCACTAATTAAACAAATAATAACGGAGTGCAAGGCACTAACTCAGGAAGTTCAAACGAATATCAGGTAGCAAAAGTCCGAAGACAGGTAATCACGATGACTTGACACGAAATTCAACCCAGTAACCGAAATAATAACGGAGTTAGTGTGCAAGGCACTAACTCAGGTAGTTCAAACGAATATGAGGTAGCAAGAGTCCGAAGACAGGTAATAACGATGACTGGAAACGTAATTTAACTAAATAATCGAAATAATAATGGAGTTAGCGTGTAAGACACTAACTTAGGTAGTTCGAACGAAGATGAGGGAGCGAGAGTCCGAAGACAGGTAATAACGATGATGCGACACGAAATTTAACTAAATAATCGAAATAATAATGGAGTTAGCGTGTAAGACACTAACTCAGGTAGTTCGAACGAATATGAGGTAGTGTTCGGGATTGAGCGAGCCTCAGCGGCGACGTGGGCCCAGCTGGGTCGGGTTTTCACGCGCCGTCGCTGGCGGCAGCAGCTCTTGGGTCAAGTCGCGCGGGCAGCCGGGAGTTTGAGCGAAAAGGGCGCTCGTTCCCGCTGCCAACACGGGAGTCGCCACCTCCTGGACGCATTTCTTTCGGGATAGAGAAGACGCTTCGCGCGCATGCGCGGAGTGCGTCTTCATCGATCGCCATGATCGATTAATCAGTCTGAATCTCAGAGCACCGAGGCAAACACGTGTTTTCTCACTAAGTTAATTTCTGGGCTTTCTGCATGGGTTTAACGGGTCAATCCACACGTTTCTTCGGGATAATCTCCTTTATCCATCGGTTCTGCGCATTCTCATTATACTTTTGAGGAATATTTCGGGATATTTATCACATATTTTCACGGTATTATTACGGGCCTTTATCCTCACCGGGAACACGTGGGTAGCCATCTTGGCCACGCCTCGCATTCATCGGGCTACAGCATTTTTGTACGCAATCGGGTTAAATCCGGACCATCCTCACATGCTCACATTGTACCACCAAATAAATTATTATTTTAAGACTGAAACTCTCGCCTACTCTTATTATTTTTACCACCAACACCAGATCTCGCAAAAACATTTTGGTCCTTCGAGCCGGATCTGGTGGTAAGAGCACGCGAAGTGAGTGAAAAGTGAAAGTGAGCTGGTGACTTTTGAGTGGTTTTTTCATCGGAAATTCATCGGAATTCAGTGGCATCATCGGGATCATCGAGTCAAGAACTTCTCCTCGTCTTCGACACCGGGTTTTCGACACACGTGGGTCGCTCAACGGGGCAGCCATCTTGAATTCCGGTCGTCGCATCGATCGCGATCTCTCTCTCTCGCTCTATCTCACGGGCTTCAAGCAGCATTTCAACGGTATTTCTCATTGATTCAGCGGATCGGGTGAGTTTTTTTTCTCTCAAACGGTTCTTTTTCTCACAAGTGCGGGAAGTGAGTTAGCGATCTCAATTGTGACATCTCACGCGGGTGATCGATCAATTCGAACTTTTCTGTGCCGGTTCGGACTCTAATTCGAGCGAGAATATATCGCAAGTGGGCTCTTGGACAGTTTTCACGGGAATTACCGGTAATTTCTCGGAGTTTTCGCATTTTTTGGAGTCTTTTGTCGCGAGTGCGTCCTCGGACATTTATCTCGGGACTTACCGGTTATTTAACGGCCTTCACGCAATATTCGGTCATTTTCTCGCAATTTATTGGTGTCGCGCATTTTCTTCGGGATTTTTACGCAGATTTTGGCGGTGAATTAAGTGCGTTTTTTGGACACTCTCGTTTTCGGGAATTTCGGGTAATTTTCGGACATTTTTGGACATTCTCGCATCGCATCCGTCACGCTCGCGTAGTGCACGAACTCTTACGGTATTCACACAATTCTTGCGGGTGCTCTTGCTCTGTCTTCGGCTTCTCCGGGTGTTTCGCAGTGACAGGTGGCCTTCATCGGACGGGAACGAGGTCATCACTGCTTCAACGACATTTTGGGAGGCATCTCTCACCGGGTCGCGTTCTCTCCGCCTTTTCTCTCACGGGACGACTTTCCTTGGAAATTTCACACGCATTTACGGGACATTTTTATCAAATTTTTGGGATTTCCTCGCAACAGGTTAAATGGCGGATCAGGACAAGCAGTCACCGAAGCCGGAGCCGTGCGACGAGCACGTCGCCCTCGTCGTCCCACCTCAGGGAGACGAGCCTCAACCGGGGTGTTCAACTACGTTAGCACCTCCCCCATCTAGACCACCTTCTCGGGCTCCATCGCCAGCGTCATCTCAGCGGTCTACGGGCTTACGGGCAGCTTCGCGATCGGGAAGCAGGGAGCGCGCAGCGGGATCACGGGAACACGCACCCTCGGGCGGGGTGTCGGCGCGCTCTCTGGAGTTGAAGGTAGCAACTCAACTCTCTCGGGCCTCCTTACTGGAGAACATGTTGCGCTCGGCGCAACGAACAACGAGCGGGAGCTACACTTTGACGGAGATCGAGAATCTCACGCAAAAGGCGAGCGACTTGTGGAACAAGTTCTCGCAGGTGCACGACGTCATTTCCGACGAGTGTACTGAGGAGATCTTGGCGGGACCATACGTCACTGGGGACGTATACGGGAAGGCATTCCAGTTTTATTGAGATGTCACCTCCATGTACGCTCGCTTTCGGGACGAGCTTCAGCCGCGCGTATCGGGGGCCTCCGCATCAGGCAGCAACACGGCCATCGGGAGGGAGAATCTTCCCAAGATCTCCCTACCGACATTCACCGGGGACTTCTCAACATGGATCTCATTCCGGGATCTATTCACGTCACTTGTACGTGACAATGCATCGCTGAGCGACGTCGAGCGCATGCATTATCTGCGGACGGCCACCACGGGAGAGGCGGCGAAGCTCATCGCTAGCCTCGCAATAGAGGCGGAGTCATTCGCAACGGCATGGGAGATCCTGTGCGATCGCTATAACGACACACGGGGCCTTATACGATCGCACTTGGACAGCCTAGATCCTCGACCGCCTCGGCGATCTTTTTCCCAGTCGCTTTTCGCAGCGGTACTACCTCTATCCACTTGGTGAACAAATCTTGGAGAACCAGGATGTACGCGAATCCGTTTTTGCTAGGAGGTAGTGGGCCCATAATATCACCGGCAACTATGTCCCAGGGCTGTTCAAGGGAGCGCTTGCCCATCAGGCCTACCGGGACCGTTTGTTCGACCTTGCAACGCTGGCACACGGCGCATTTACGGACGTACTTGACCACATCGCGGAACATGTTAGGCCAATAGTGTTTAACACTTAGTCGGTGGAACGTTTTCTCCACACCCAGATGTCCGGCCTGCGGAAGGTCGTGTGAGTTAAATAGGGCTTGCGGACGGGATTCGGATGGCACGACCATTTTCCAAGCCTCCAGGTCTCCGACCTCGAGGGCTAGGAAGCGGGGCGGCCGGTGGTGGTAGAGATAGCTACCCTCCCATTTCCAGTCCGGGTTTTGGTCAGGGTTGCGGCGAACGGAACGCGCTTTGCGATTGTACCATTGGTCATTAATTTGCGCGGGAGGTAGAAGCAGGGCACACGTCTCCTCAGGGATACGTGATAATGCGTCGGGGACGTGGTGAAGCACCCCTTTGCGGTGGATTATGACGTAGTCATATTCCTGAAGCTCTAACGCCCAACGGCCGAGTCTACCGGAGGGGTTCTTTAAATTGTGAAGCCAACGCAAACTAGAGTGGTCGGTTATCACGGTAAAATGATAGCCTTCCAAATAGCAACGGAACTTACGCACGGACCAGATTACGGCCAAACATTCCTGCTCGGTGGTGGTGTAGTTTTTCTCAGCGGCGTTCAAGGCGCGACTAGCATAAGCTATTACATGTTCGACTTCCTCGACCGTCTGAGTGAGGACTGCTCCTAACCCCACACTACTCGCGTCGGTTTGTAATACGAACGGTAGTTCAAAATTTGGGCAACTTAAGGTAGGCGACGTCAACAGGCCCTTACGGATGTCCTGAAAAGCTTTCTGTTGAGGTGGTCCCCATGTCCACGTGACTGTTTTCTTTAAGAGGGAGGTAAGTGGACTAGCCAAGGTAGCGAAAGCAGGTAAAAAAAGGGCGGTACCACGAGGCCATACCGAGGAATCGGCGTAGTTGTTTGAGGTTCGAAGGCGCGGGGTAATTGACTACCGGGGCCACCTTGTCGGGGTCGATTTGTAGCCCTTCGCGGTTGACGAGGAACCCTAGGTATTTAACTTCCGGACGGCAAAATTCACTTTTCGCGGCATTGATTGTTAGGCCCGCGTTACGGATCTTTGAAAGGACTCGCGTTAGCCACTGTAAATGTTCTTCGAAAGTCGGGGTTACGATAATAATGTCGTCGAGGTTGACGTAGACGTGAGGTTGCATTTCTGGACCTATCAGCTTGTCGATTAGACGTTGGAATGTAGCCGGAGCATTAGTCAAACCGAAAGGCATGCGTTTGAATTGGAATAGTCCCATTCCTGGAACAGTGAAAGCCGTAATCTCGCGACTATCGCGGGCTAGAGGGATTTGAAAGTACGCTTGGCTGAGATCTAGAGTGGTTATGTAATTGGCTTGACGTAGACGATCTAGGATACTATTCATCAGCAGGATGGGGTACGCATCTTTTTTCGTGACCTCGTTGACCTTACGGAAATCTAGGCAAAAACGCAACTTGCCGTTAGCTTTCTTTACCATGACGATTGGGCTGGACCAATCGCTGGACGAGGGTTCGATGATATCGTCGTTGAGCATCTGCCGAACTGCTTCGTGAATGGCTTTTTCGATGGCCGGTGAAACGGCGTAGTAACGTTGTTTAATCGCGGGGTCGCCGCCCACATCGATGTGGTGTTCCGTTAAGTTGATGCACCCCGGGGTGGTAGGGGTCGGGGGTACCTCCCTTTTGACTAGGTCCTTTAATATTTCCGCTTGGCTCGACGTTAATTCCCTTAGTCCGCAGCACAGATTTACCGTGGTCGCCGGACCCATTTGCAACTCGAAATTATGGATTCTTTGGGGTTCGAACCAACTAAAACATTTCCCACTGGCGAAATCTACTACCCAATGGGCTGCACGCATGAAATCCAGTCCTAGGATACACGGTAGTACCAAAACTGGTAAGAGATAAGTGGTTAGGCGGAAGGGACTTCCGTTTAAATACACGAGGGAATTCACTACTTCGTTAGCTACAGCTCGTTGTCCACCCGCCATTTCTACCCCTCGCGGTCGGCAATTCTCCCTCGGGATCCCCAATTGATCGACCCAGCGAATCGCGACCGGTCCTAGGAATGTTCTACTCGAACCAGAGTCAAATAAGGCTCTAACCGGGTGGCCTTGAATAGTAAACGTGACGAAAAACGCAGTCGGGCTCTCCTTGGTCTGTACCGTACCGCACCAAATTGGTTCGTCCGGTAACAGACAGGTAAAAGGTAGACAGACAGGTAAAGGAGACCGCGTTTTCCGCAACGATAACAAAAGATGGATCGGGGTTCCTTACACGCCGAAAACCGGTGGCCGGACTTACCGCAGTTCCAACAACTCGTGGGTCGGGTGGTGCTTTGTGGTGTAGTAGCCGAAGGAGTCGCGGGCTCGGTGGCAAGATACGGGCTTAGTGCGCTTAATGGCTCCGCGGTGGCATCAAGATTGGGTGGACCGGTTTTATCGCGAGAGGTTTTGGGCTCGTTCCTACGTTTACGACGAGGGTTATTTGTTTTGAGCGCGGCGTTAATATTGTCGGATGCTCGGGCCTCAGTCGCGGCTTCCATCGAGGTTGCGTTATTTGCGTCCAAAGCTAAGTTTAGTTTCTTCTCCACGTCTATTTCTACGTCAACAGCGGCGAAAGCTTTGCGGGTTGGATTATGCGCGGCGGTACGCGGACTGTGGTACGCGACCTCTGGACATAGTGATTGATTCGGTGGCGGCAGGGCGCGATAAGCGCGAGCGGATTGAAAGCTCTTCTCAATCCTCACGGCGATGTGCTCAAAAGAGTAAAAATCAAAAACGTCGTCTCGGTGGATGGCTACATGGAGACGGGGAGATAAATTACGATGCGCGTATTGTATTTGCTCTGCCTCGCTCCAAGGTGGTTGGAGGCGGTTGAACAAACCTCTTAGGCAGGTAAGGTAGTCGGCTACTGGCTCGTCTAAACCCTGGGTTCGTCGCATGATCTCTTCGCGTAAAGCGTACTGGTAGTCGGGGTCTCCAAAACGCAGTCGGCAAGCCGACTGGAATTGGCTCCAAGTGGTCCAACGATCGCTATCGTTTCGGAACCACTGTAGAGCGACTCCCGTCAGGAAAAAGGGAATACAACGGATCAGGTCTGACTCCGTGACGTGAATCAAGGCGCGGCCTTTTTTTTTTTTTTTTTTGATCCGTGGCGAAGTGCCCTCCACTTACTGGTAGCCGAACACCATGCCTTCATTACGGTTAGGTCCGTTTGACCCGAAGGAACTACCGCTACCGCTATTGATAGCCTAATAACCGGCGGTAACTGCCATCGGGTCAAATTGACCCAGGGCAAACACTGCTACCATCGCTGGTAGCCGGGTAGAGCGCGGTGACTCCCATTGTGTTTTGGTAGCCGAGGAACGAGCGGTTACTACCGTCGGTTCATTTTGACCCGGGGTGAAGTGCACTCCAGCTACTGGTAGCCGAGCATCTCTGAATCGAGTATCACAGAATGTTTTGCCACGCAAGACATTTATATCGAGTTAGAAAGAAAATTTCGTTACTAGTTACATTTATTTTGAGTAACGAAAAAAATTTTAATTATTTTAAAAGTTAAAATCAAAAACTTTACATAAAAGTTTTAATTTATTTTATTCATTTTATTTAATTTATCAGTGTGAAATTAATTTATGTTTTAAAAAATGAAATAAAAGACGAAATTAAAAAATAAAAATTAATCTACTTTTTACGTACGCGCGTATCTCAGGCAGATTGAGAGAGACAGGTCGAGGCGGGGTAGCAGTGGAGCGGGAAGACAGTGCGACAGCTAAGTATTACTTTCAACATATATTGTAACGGAACGCTCTTGCCTATGCATATACTCGCTACGCGCAAGTCCGCGCTTCCTTAATTTAAAAGGAGCAGGTATGAAAAGGAAGTGAGACGACACGAGTTTTTAAAATGAAATCAATATAAAAATTGATTTTTATTGAGAAAGAACAAGAAATATTTGTATTTACAATGCTTATTTTCGCTTTATTTTGTTTAATTTGTTTTATAAACGCGTGTTTTTATTTTTAACAATGTTTTGTTTAATAATAAATATAAATAATATTATTTGATTTTGACAATGCTTTTTCGCTTTATTTAACGTTTTTCGCCTGCTTATAATAAGAATAATGGTTGAGAGAAGAATTTTGTTTTCAAAATAATAATAATAATCTCCTTTTTTATTTATTTAAATGAATTTTCCAATTATTATCTATTTTTAATCAAATAAATAATGTTTTTAACGTCCCCCGTCCCTGGCGTGGCTCAAAGAATCAATTTACGGAACAATGCCGTTATTTTAATTTAATAATAATAATGAAATAGACCCCGGGCTACGGGAGTCGAACGTCGCTGAACTACTCCAATATCCCGAGCATCTACGGGAGGATGTGAAAAAATAATAATAAGAAAGGATTGAGATCCCAGACTACGGGAGTTGAACGTCGCCGAACTACTCCAATATCCTGGGCATCTGCGGGACAGTGACCGCGGGCTACGGGAGTCGAACGTCACCGAACTACCCCAATATCCCGAGCATCAGGGGGATGATTTATAATGATTAAAAGAGACCCTGGGCTACGGGAGTCGAACGTCACCGAACTACCCCAATATCCCAGGCATCTATTAGACCCGCCAGGGAGAGAAGAGGTTCTTCTCTTTAGCTTTTTCAAGCTTCAGTTCCAGAGAGAAGAATGCCTGCCGAATGCTCCGCGTACCGACTTTTATACCCGACTTGCCACCGAACTGCGGCCGCCCACGCATGCGCATTTGCTTTGTTGTGCGTCGTTGGCATGGAAACGCGCCTGCACGGTGTCGTTCTATTCTTATTTCACTTATTTCTCGCGATTTTTATTTTATTTTATATTATTTTTGCATTTTTTATTCTTATTTTATTTATTTCAACTTAATTTTATAAAAAAAATTGTTTATTTTTATTTATTATTAACATCGATTATATAATCGATGCGCGCGCATTCGCGTTGCTTCGCGTTGCTTCGCGTTGCGCGATGTCCGTGAAGTGGGCATATTGCTTGTTTCATTGTTATTTTCGTTTATTTTACCTTGAATTTTTGTTACTTCATCTTTTTTCATTTATTTCAATTTAATTTAATCATAAAATTGTTTATTTTGAATTATTGTTAACATCGATTATGTAATCGATGTTAAGTTCACGTTGCGCGATGTCCGAAAGGCGGCCATGTTGATTATTTACGAGTCGCTGTCCGCTTGACAGTTTTTCAATATGGCGGCCGGGCGCCACATCGATCAACAATCGTGCGGTTTTTATTTATTATTTTATTTTTTTATCTCTTCGAAATTCGTGTCGTCACAATGCCCCCCAGAACAAAAATATTGAAAAGATTTTTGTTCTTTAGTGGCGGATTGCGACTTGATACAAAAATAAATACAATGAGTGTTTGTTATTTTACATTATAGCTTTCTTCTTCTTTGGTTTGGCCCTCTGATCGATGTTTTCTTCTTTTGTCGGATCAACTCTTCCAAATGTCGTTTATCCTTGAATTCACGTTCTTCTTCGTTTTGTTTACATGGTTTTATGAGCTGCTTCGTTTGTATAAAGCCCCCCAGGGTAATGTTCTTCAAAAATGCCTTGAACTCTTCATTTAAGTGGCCTAAATTTTCATTGTGAGTCATTAATGGGACCTCTTCAACAACTATTGGTTTAATCGTTGCAATTTTTGTTTTATAAAACGTAATGTTGATTCATCCAATATTTTTTTTGGAAGACACCTCGATGATTCCATAAGATTCGTTTTCGATCTTTGGAGAGTTCGAATTTTTTTTCGACTCGTTTCATGGCATACCACGTATTTTTCTTATTATGTTTTGGACGAATGTTTAAATTTTGCTCTGGCTTAATATTTTCTTCATCAATTAATTTGAAGTTCACGTCGCTATGATTCGTGACTTCTTCATTTAATACTTTTTCTGATGCCCTGCTATTAGGGATTACATCAGTAACATTTTTATTTTCAACTTGGAGTACTATTTCTCCGAGGCTCAGTAAAATTTGGAGTGGTCTTAAGACATTCACCTTCAATAAAACACCATAAATTAAGCCAGGCTTGATAAAACATTTTCGATTGACCGTGTCTTCGGCTATTTTCGTGGATGCAATTATATCACTTTTTATCTTCTCCCCATGTTGTTTTGTCAAAATTTTATTTGTTGAAATCATCTGTTGTTCAAGGTTCTCCATTGACTCTTTCTTCTTTTGTTCCTCCGATCCCGTTGTACCTCGCTCATCAATAACTAATGTTTTGATTGTTATTTTGTTTTGTGCGGGTACAACGATTATTCGTTTCCCGACTGTGATGTTGATGGCTCCTGTTGATCTTCAACCTCTATCATTTGGACAGTTTGTTCTTCGTTGTATTCTTCATCTTTATAGCTGTGTTGATTTTCTTGCCAATCGTTTCGATGTCTTCTGTTGTCGTATCTTCCATTTTGATTCGGTGTCCATCCTTCGTTTTGCGGTTGACTCCGATTTGAATTTTGATTGTAGTTCCAATTGTTCCGATTCCAGTTATTTTGTCGCTGGTTTCCATATTGTTGATTCCAATTTTGTCGCTGTTGACCCCAAGTTGATTGTTGATTCCAATTTGGGCGTTGGTTGGAATTTTGGTTTTGATATTTTTGTTGCCCTTGTTGATTCCAATTTTGTTGATTTGGCGGCATCCGGTAGGGTTTTTGTTCTCCATCGTGATCATTTTTATTTGGAGGTGCTTCCCGTTTTGAATTGATTGGGCCTCCTTGATCGATTTCTATTAATTCTATTAATTGAAATAGAAATTCTATTAATTGCTCGAGAGTTTCAAATCCTCGGCTGATTATTATGGCACGAATTTCCTCAGTAAAATATTGTGACAACGAAGCTATGATGTCCTTGTCACTTGGTGGTGGAAACAGATCTCGAGCCATTCCAAAAATGCGAATTGCGTATTCAACTTTGTGTAATTTACTATCATTTTTGAAATAACCGAATTCCAAATCTTTTCGGACTTTCCGTTGAACGTCCTTACTCCAAAACCGTTCGGTGAACCTCTTTTCTAGATCGTCGAATCTATTTATTTGGTCCTCGACGAGAACCCACCATTCATTTGCTGATTTTTCGAGGCTTTGTCCAAGTAGGTACTTTAATTCCCCAACCGTCGGATTTGTCACCTCACAATACTGTGAGACAGCACTTTTGCTTCACCTGCCGCGGCCGTGGTCCTTCGGCTGGTAGGGCTCTGTGAGACAATTTGTTTAATATTGGGCGCCAGTTAGATTTACAGTACTAAGGGTTTTACTTTTACCGGCTAGCGTGAGCATGAATGGTGAGTTTGGTTGGTTGGACCAAAACGGGAGTCAAGATTACGATGTGACGAGGATAGTGTACGAGAATAAAAGTACTCACGTTAAAATGGGCAAGCCAATGAATCCCTTTATTGAATTCGATATCCAGCAATTACAGGCACGTTTACAAATGCAGGCTCGATGGGTTGGATTCGCTCCCGACGGTCTTTTAAGTTTCTTTCTTCCACACTCACACCGAGTAACTTAGATCCTATTCTTTACAATTTTGGTGAAACATTAATTAACTTGAATGACACAATATAATATTATTAATAGTTAGCAGAGCGAGAAATAGGACGAGATGGTCGTACGAGGGTCAAGCGTAGTCTGACTCCTTTTCCTATCACCCCCTTCGAGGTTTTTGGTGGTAGGGTGAGGGCTAGAGAGGGGTATCCTCCAATACCATCTTAGGCACTGTCGCACAAATATCATGCTAGATTCATTATCAAGCGCGACATTTGAGGGCCATAGTGGTTCTTAATTGAGCTAGCGAGTCGAGGATAATTTTCCTGTCTCAACTGTCGAAATTCTTTAATGAATTTGATCGGTCTTGACCGATTTGAACCGTCAAATGTCGGAGGTTTTATTTTAATTTTATTTGACCTAATCGTTGAGGTCGACATTTGTTGCACTGTAGTTTCGTCCTCCTCTTCATTGTTGTCCTTGAAATGTTCTTCAAATGCGATGTGGGGTTTTTTAGAGATTATTCGAGTGCTCTATTCTTGAGGAGTGTGGTAAGCAATTTTATTTTCTAGTTCTAATAACTTTTTTCTTTGATCTCCTACCGTTAATTGTAAATGCGCAACATTAACCTCGGTTTCCGCTACTCGAGATGTTGTATGTTCGAATTTTTGTGATAAATTTTTAAATTGTTTGTTTATTGGCGCCACGATCTCGTGCACCTCTTTTGCAATTCGAGGCTCTAACATTAACATGTGATTTTCTATTTGTTCACTTTGATTGTTTAAATGTGTGTCGTCACAATATATATCGACGCATCACGAGGCATTAGAGTGAGAGAGATAGCGCGAGGCGCGAACGCGGTAGAGGAACAGAAAGAGAGCGAGCGACGCGCGTCAGCTGAGTCTTACTTTCAACATATATATATCGCCGCATCACGAAGCATTAGAGTGAGAGAGATAGCGCGAGGCGGGGAAGCAGTAGAGTAAGAGAGACAGCGCGAGGCGCGAACGCGCTAGAGGAACAGAGAGAGAGAGTGAGCGGGGCGTGTCAGCTGAGTCTTACTTTCAACATATATATATCGCCCCATCACGAAGCATTAGAGTGAGAGAGATAGCGCGAGGCGCGAATGCGGTAGAGGGACAGGGAGAGAGAGCTAGCGACGGGAGGGGGTATAGGTGCCTAGTGCCAGCCGCTAGGCCTTACTTTCTACGTATATGTATGTGTGAGTGTGGAATTTTTGCGATACTGAAAATCGTAATATTTCGCCTCACGTTTCGAGTTCACCCACTTCTAGAGGTCGTAGGAAAAAAATAATGACACCATTGAAATCGGATTGTACGATTTATATGATTAAAGTGGCGTTAGATTTTCGCTAGGTCGACGCATTTTTAAATGGGATCGAGTTGAAATGTAAGAGGGCCGAATCTCGAGTATAGATACGCGGCGCGTATCTACTACTATTATCTATCTATCTATCTATCTATCCAACCATTATCTATCTATCTATCTTAGGGTGGGCCAAAAAAATCGACTATTTTTTTTTTTTGAATCTGACACACGAAAACTTGTTGCTAGGCGCCTCTAGAAAGTGCTCACCAAGTATGAGCTCTTAATATTAACGGGAAGATGATGCTCATCGTAGTTTTCCATTTTTAATTTAGTCTCATACAAAAATGGTCATACCTTATCACCAATAAATTGTTCAACCAGTTACATAGTCAATTTTCATAGGAAATTGAACGCTCTACAAAAATGATCTCTTGCACTTTTTTCATTAAGCTAACCATTTAAGAGATATTCAAGTTTAAAAATTGAAGTATTTTAAGAAAAATCACTTTTTTGTTTGGAATTCTGTAACTTAATAAAAAATAATTATTGTCAAGTGAGTATCCATTATTTCTATAGGATATTGAACGCTCTACAAAAAAGGACTTTTGTGATGTGACGCGGATCTTCTCGTCGATCCTGTCTATCCAGCGAGAGCGTGAGTAGAGGCCAGAAAAATCATAATTTCCTTTCTATTTTCCCTTTTTCAACCGTTTAGGTTATCGGACAACCCATACGGGACCTCGAACTCTTTAGAGTTTGCGATTTAAAGTAAAATCTCTCGCCATATGGTGTTATTCGAGTTCCGTTTGTCTTCAAGTTTTACTTGAGTTGCGTTTGGTTAGCCTTGAGTCGAAGAGGAGAATTTAACCGAAATATTACCGTGTTACCCTTCGATTCTAAGCGCTTTCCGAGTTTATCTGTTCGGGAATGGTAAAAATCTAGCTGAGATGCTAGTGCTCCATTTAGAGGATGTTAGATTTAACGGGAGTTCCATTTATGTTGTTAGTTGGGAGGCTGCGGGGTCGGATTACAGCCAACCCTGCCCCCAGGTACCCGTGGCTGAAGTTTAAGAGTTACGTTTGCGTTTTTTGAGTTCCGTTTGCCCTGATAATCTAACATCCCGGAGAGACCGCCCGTACAGTAAACCCTCGTATTTTCTTTTGCAAGAAAATATCGTTTTATCGAGCTAAATATTTTCCGAATCATTTTTGAGGTCTTTGGCTATGTTTGAATTTCACGCCGATTTAATTTTGATGTTCGCGATACTTGGTGTTCTCGCGGTGAGCCTCTCGCGCACCGTGTCTACCCCCTCCACGTTCCGGCGTAGCCAGCTGGCACGTGAGCGCGAGAGCGGCCTACCGAACAGTTGCTGCCAAGACTCGACGGAGAGACACCGTACGTTCCCTCGCTCCTCATACGTACGTTATTCCTAGGGCTCTGGTACAAGGTATTGCGTGATGCTCAGACCTTCGCGGCGGCCATCTTGGCCACGTCGTGCACGTGGCTGGAAGATAGCCCGTGAACAACTCCTCGCCATTTAAGCGTATACTAACCCTCGCGATTATTTTAATAATCGTGTAAAATGATTAACATTTATGTATTTTATAATTAATATTAAGTTTATATTACGTCGGAGGAAATTAGGTTTTCTCCCCCTCGGCCTCGTGCTGTCGCTCGCTGAAATAGCGATCTCGTGCTCTCTCCCGTATGAGAGACACGTATTCCAGGCTTCTATGGCCGGTTATAGTAAAAATACCACCCTCGAGGTGAAATACCCTCGTGTTCGGTGTCGATATACCCGAATCTCGCGATCCACGTGATAATTACGTCCTTTTCCTCACATCCTGGGCCTCTACTCTAATATTAATTAATTTTAAATATATTAACGATCGAGATCTACGGAAATACCTTGCTCTCTCTTAATTTCGTTCTGTGTCGCCATATTCTTTTCAATTTCGTCATTTTTCATCACATCGCCATATCGATCTATGAATAACTGCCTTATTTTGTATTACAAATATTTGCCAAACTGACCTATGTACCGATCTCGTATTTTCAATAGTAAACCAGATAAATGAAGTAAATGATTTATAGTGTTTGTGATTTGTTTTAGCTTTACCCAATTTCTTCCATCCGAGCCGAAACCACGCCCTCTCTACATAACCTGCACACTGAGCAACCCCGGAGCTTTCCGTAACCTTTTCCCCGAAAATCGAGTTCTTCTCATACTAGGCCCCCACCTTAGTGTGAGTTACGTTCCGTTTCCGTTTTTCTTTTTGGACCTTATTTCTAAGTTTAGCTTACGATTGATCTCGCGTTTGTTGGTATCGCGTAATAAGACCAACTGGCGCTCAACACTGGCACTAACACCGCCTACGGCGTAGTGAAAGACTCGAGTTTTGGGGAAAGTTGGCCGAACGTGACGGCAGATTCGCCAAGGGTGAAAATGTCGCGTCACAGTGGTTAATCGATTACTCTAACCATTTAGAAGATATTCGCATTGGAATACCAATGCCTACTGATTTTAATAGTTTTTTGATAAATATTTCCGATTTATCCATTCAGTTTATGAATTTTGACGATATTCATAAAAATTTGAGTTCATTTTGATAGAATGACAGTTTGCAAATTATCCCCCCTCTATTTTAAAATAGAAAAAAAAGTTGAAAAAAAAATCTGAAAAAATTTGAACAAGTTATTATCTCAAAAATAAGAAAATTTCTCCTCTTGATATTTTGCGCCACACCCTATCATTTCCGAGTTAAGACACTTTTCTTAATGGGATTTCGAGTAAGAATGATTCAAAAAAAAATCTCGAATAAAAATTCTGAAAAAATTTCAGTGAACAAAGGATGCTCGCCGGCAACTTTTCATCATCTTGACGATTTCACAAAAACTCCATGTTTTTGTAGTAACGAAGCTTTTTCGAAAAAGAGTCATTTTTGTGAAAAAATAGCATAATTTTGCAAAAAAAAAATCGTACGCAACTTTAAAAAAAACGACATTAAAGCTACTGCCATCCCTTTTAAGTTTTCCATGGAGAAAACGATTGGAAAAATTTTTCACGGACCATGCGCGCTATTTGAAACCCTAAAAAAAAATGTCGAAAAAAGCCCAACTTCAAAAATACGTACCGGACCCATAAAAGATCGGAAAAAATGTTTCAAAAGGGCAAAATGAAGCTTAGAATGTCCCTTTTAAGACACCGTTCGCAAAATTTGAATATCGTTTTTTTCGACTGAGTAATCTAATTTTTAGTGCGTCCAAAAATTTCGTCAGGTGTTTCCAAACTTATGGACGGTAGTGTACAAGAAGACACAACGACACAACTCAGAGCTTCAGAAACTGTATACTACAGATGGCGCTAGTATGACAAGTAATGAGTAACGGAACTACCAACTTTTGAAATTAATTCCTCATATTCCCCAAATAAAAAATATTCAATTATAAACTTTGTGGAGAAAAGACAATGTGAGTGACATTTTAAATAAACCCGTTGAAAAGTATTAAATTACGGTCCTAAATTTTGATAAAAGTTATAAAAAAAATATATATATTGTTAAAAAATTGATTCGAAAGAAATATATTCTCAAACAAAAGATAAGACATAATTTGCAAACTGTCATTCTATCAAAATAAACTCAAATTTTTATGAATATTGTCAAAATTCATAAACTGAATGGATAAATCGGAAATATTTATCAAAAAACTATTAAAATCAGTAGGCATTGGTATTCCAATGCGAATATCTTCTAAATGGTTAGAGTAATCGATTAACCACAAGAAACCTTTTTTGTAGAACGTTCAATTTCCTATAGAAATAATGGATACTCACTTGACAATAATTATTTTTTATTAAGTTACAGAATTCCAAACAAAAAAGTGATTTTTCTTAAAATACTTCAATTTTTAAACTTGAATATCTCTTAAATGGTTAGCTTAATGAAAAAAGTGCAAGAGATTATTTTTGTAGAGCGTTCAATTTCCTATGAAAATTGACTATGTAACTGGTTAAACAATTTATTGGTGATAAGGTGTGACCATTTTTGTATGAGACTAAATTAAAAATGGAAAACTACGATGCGCATCATCTTCCCGTTAATATTAAGAGCTCATACTTGGTGAGCACTTTCTAGAGGCGCCTAGCAACAAGTTTTCGTGTGTCAGATTCAAAAAAAAAAAAAATAGTCGATTTTTTTGACCCACCCTATCTATCTACCCGGGGAAAAAAACCTTGGACAAGTACATTTGTTGACCCCTGTTTCCATTTGTTGTCACAGAAAAAAAACCACCCAAAAGAGAAAAGAATTTTGAAAATTTGGCAAAAATTGACAAGATAATGTATAAATAAAGTTATATAGAGAATTAAAATTGATAATATCATAAATAGGACAAGTATTTTATTGTCGCTTGAGGATGGAGTATTTTTAAAAAAAGCAAAAATTAGATGGGCATTGAAAAAAGTCTCTAAAATATACAAAAATAAAAATCGGTCAGAAGAACAGAGTCCAGAAAAAAAAGTCGGAATGAGAAAGAACGTGAAAAAACAATTTCAAACGAAAAAAATTAGATTGAAAAATAGTTTCGGCCGTAGTACTTGGCGAGTTCGTACCATGAGAAATACATTACGTGATTCTACCTAAGCAAAAAAATCGCCAAGTACTACGGCCGAAATCATTTTTCAATCTAATTTTTTTCATTTGAAATTTTTTTCTCCACGTTTTGTTTTATCTTGATTTTTTTTGCTGGACTCTGTTCTTTTGACCGATTTTCATTTTTGTACATTGGTGACTTTTTTCAATAACCAACTGATTTTGCTTTTTATTAAATACTCCATCCTCAAGAGACAATGAAATACTTGTCCTATTATTGATATTATAAATTTTAGTGCTGAATGTAAATCATTCTTGATCTTGCCAATTTTTTGAAAATTTTGTACTTTTTTGGGTAGTTTTTTTTCTGTGAAAACAAATGGAAACGGGGGTCGACAAATGTACTTGTCCAGGGTTTTTTTCCCCGGACAGGGGATTTTTGGCCAGGATATCACTTCTTTTTTCTAAACCTTTCACTTTCATCATATAATTTTGGAATTAATGGTCCGCCATATTGAATCCCCCATTTTGAATTCCGAAATTTTGGGTGCAGATTTGTATTCGGCGACACCGAATCCCCCGAGTACCAACTTTCGCTTCCATATCAAACGATTTTCGCAGTTATCGCTCGCCATATAGTATCCACCATCTTGAATTTCCAAATTTTGATAGTAGATTTGTGATCAGCGACCCCGAAAATCCCCAAGTGCCAACTTTCGCTTCCATCAAAAAACTTTTGAATTTATGGTTCGCCATGTTGGATCCGCCATTTTGAATTTCGAAATTTTGCATGGAGATTTTTAATCTGTGAACCCAAAAACCCCCGCGTGCTAACTTTCGCTTTTCTTAAACGATTTTCGCAGTTATTGTCCGCCGTATTGTATCGCCATCTTGAATTTCGAAATTTTGGGTGCAGATTTGTAATCATCGACCCCGAAAACCGCCGAGTACCATGTTTTGCTTTCATCAAACAATTTTTGCATTTGTTGTTCGTCATATTGGATTCACCATCTTGATTTCTAAATTTTGAGTGCAGATTTGTAATCAGCGACCCCGAAAACCCCCGAGTACAAAGTTTTGAGGTAATTGCACGTAAGGAAAAATGTGGGTTTCAAAGGGTCAAATAGATATTTTTTTTGCGTGAATTATTCCGGCCTTACCATCTGTCAACACTCTGATAGAATTTGCGACTCTGACATACAAATTAGTTCAAATTTTGCCCACAACGGATCTACGAGAAGTCTGCAAAAAACACGCTGTTCACGCGTCTCGCGTCAAAACTACCGTCAAACCTTCCGTGGTATGGATACAAAGGAAAGGACCAATGGGAACTCGTTACTTTTTTCACCGAAGACCGGCTTAGGTGGAAACGGGTTTTGATGAGCATCAAAACGCCTTTGATTGTGTCGTCTGCGCGCATATACAAACACACCAAATCCTTCAATGTGTTAGAATTTTTGCATTATCTTGACCCTGTGCAAAGTTTTTTCTCAGCAAATACGGCATCAATCGTGCTGAATTAATGCTTAATCGAAAGATTTTTTCATAATTAGTCTCCAGTTCAATTTTCAAGTTATCATCTGTCTCCTAAGCTTCGTAATTCGAGAAAATGACTTTCAGTTTTTACCCCCACCACCGAAACTTGCTTTATTCAGAGATAATATACTCCGGCGAGCCTCGGTCCAGCAGACGACGGAGCTGTCAAATGTACTTGTCCCGATACTCTACCGAGTCTCTTGATACCTTCGAACTTGAGGAACTTCAACACCGATCTTCGCTGTACAAATGAATGGGCGAGACCGGTGACATTTCAGAATCGAATAACTTCGTACTTTGACGTTGATCTCGTTGTTGAGTTCTCGGCATGCTGTATATATTCCATGATGATGAGGAGTATGTTGCGATTCCTGACAACTGACTAATAACCTCATTCAACAGTGGGTTTATCTTTTCGATGTCACTGACACTTTTACAAAGACACGTTTAAAGAAAACCGTGCGAACTTTTCGCGGGTTCGGTAAAGATGAATCATTCGTGATCAAACGGAAATCGTTCCTTTTATCGCCTGAAAAAGACTTGGGTGGAAGTACAAAAAATTCTCAAAATATGATGGCTGCACGTAACCTCGCACTCCACACACTTACAACACTCTTGATAAATCTCTTGACCTAACACTTTTTCGTCATCTACTGACGTTGAATTTTTTTTTTTTCAACGTCTTCGCACTTTTCTATCGTTGACACTTGTATACGAAACACTGAAACTGCACTGAAAGAACACAAATTCACGATTTTACGCGGATTTTATTATTTTTTATTCGTTCACTGAGTTTAAATGCTTTTTTTTATTATGCACGTACTTCCGCATTTTCGGTTTGTCAACACTCGAATATGAATTTGCAGTTTTGACAGCTGACACATTAACGATATAGATAGAAAATCGTCAGCCGCGACAAAAATATGTCGTCACTCGCGACCAATCAGAAACTCGATAGCATCAAAAGGCCTTTCGTTATGTCGTATACAGACACGTCAAACTTCCGATGTGTTGGTATTTTTAGCATAATCTTGAGCCTGTGCAAAGTTTTTTCTCAGCAAATACGACAGCAATCGTGCTGATTTAAGGCTCAATCGAAAGATTTTTTCATAATTAGTCTCCAGTTCAATTTTCAAGTCATCATCTGTCTCCTGAGCTTCGTAATTCGAGAAAATGACTTTCAGTTTTAACCCCCACCACCGCGAATCGTTTTATTCAAAGATAATATACTCGGGGGAGCCTCGGGCAAGCAGACGACAGACAGAGCTGTCAAATGTACTTGTCCAAAGACTCTACCGAGACTCTTGATCTCTCTCTCTCTCTCTCTCTCGCTGTCTCTCCCTCAACCCCCCTCTCTCTCTCTTCCTCTCTCGCTCGTTCCTTCCCTCTCTCCACCCCCTCGAACCCCCTCGCCCGTTTTTAAAACACTGCCGTATTATCATCTATAACTATTACCAAATTATGATTATATACATGTTACGCGTAACGCGTTACACCCATCGCGTTTCCCAGAAGTTGAATTTTTATCTAAAAAATCTTCAGATCTCAAGATTGCGCGGGTGGATCGACTTGCGACAACTACCAACGGAAAGGGAAAAAATGATAAAAAATCGTCCTCCATACTCAGATTTTTTACTTAACCCATTCCTGCGAGGGAGTGATTTTACAACATTGTGACGTCACAAAAAGCCCATAATGAAGTATAGAAGAGTGCGGCAGGACTCGTGCTGACTTTTTTCTTTTTAATACTTGGCATCGAGCCGCTACCGCGTTTCTTGATATAGCAAATTTTCAATAAAATTCCAATGAAAATGGAATACATAACTGATGAATAATTAAATGGATGGAATGAATCAATAGAATTCATGGGATGGGATGAATGTATGAATAGATGGAATTGATCGGATGAGATGAACGGATTGACGGGTCAAATTGATCGTGGATCAACGAATGGAATGGATCGGATGATACGGATAGAGGATGTTGAAGGAATGGATTGGATGAGATGAATGCGTTGATGAAATTGGGTGAAGGGATGGTAGAATCGTGAATTAGGGAATGGAATAATGGCATGATATTGATAGAATGAGTAGGATAAGATGAACGAATCGAAAGAATTAACAAGATTGAATGGATGGAAGATCGGGATCGATGGATGGTGTAAAGTGGTAGGATATGAGTAAATATGGACACGGATAAAGGTGGACGGTATGGAAGCAAAGGATGAAATGAATGGGATGATATGGTGTGGACAAATATACAGGGTGATTCAGGAAGACTTCCCGTCCGGGTACCCCCGGGTTCGGAACGATATTCGAAGTAATCCTACTTAACCTTTTTATTTAATTCAAAATAGATTTCAAATGGCAAGCAATAGAATTTGCGTTTTTTAAGCCAATAAGAAGGTCACTCGCTGCCATGATGAGCGACGCCTCAGGCTCGTATAATCTGGGGGCCAAGACAGGGCACGTGCTCGAATTCACAGCTAACACTTTTGTCTTTTATTTCGAAGTCAACTTCATACGATTGGCTTTCGCGCGAGAAGCATCTATATCTGTCAGATGACTTTCGCGATGTATTGTGACAGGTGCGATGACAGAAACACATATGAATGTCTTCCAAATTTGTTTGACAGATTCCACGGGTTTTGAAATTCGAATCGTAGCTGACGTGATTGCTTGGTTATTAGGACTGCTACAGGCAATGCTGCATTGCATTGGATTATTTTCAGCAATTTTTTTTTATTTTTATACTCGATGACTCGAAGACGAGGAAGACGGCTCGAAGACGATAACGAAGACGATAACGAAGACTCGAACACGACGACGATAACGAGAACGACGACGAGAACTAACAGGGGGACGAAGACGAGAACGAAGACAAGGACGAAGACGAGGACGAAGACGAGCACGAAGATGAAGACGAAGACGATGATGAAGACGGAGACGAAAACGAAGACGAAGACGAGGTCGAAGACGAGGACGAAGACGAAAACGAAGATGGGGACGAAGACGATGACGAAGATGAGGACGAGGACGATGACGATGACGAAGACGATGACGAGGACGAGGACGATGACGATGACGATGACAATGACGATGACGATGACGATGACGATGACGATGATGATGACGATGACGATGACGATGACGATGACGATGACGAAGACGAAGACGAAGACGAAGACGAAGACGAAGACGAAGACGAAGACGAAGACGAAGACGAAGACGAAGACGAAGACGAAGACGACGACGAGAATGAAGACAGGAACGAATGTTTTTTATGTCACAGACTGTAGTTATAGGAAAAAAAACATCATTGCCCTGGGTTTAACCAGAGGTAAGAGATCCAAGTATCCGATTCCGTAAAAAAATGTCAATTTTTGATTAAAGTCGATTGTTACAAGCGAAAAATTATATCTCCTGAATGGGCGATGATATGTTCATGTTTTTATGCTTATTTTTTAGGTCAGAAACTGTTGTTGGTGGGAAAAAATCATGATTGCTCTGGGATTTACCAGAAGCGGGGGATTTTCGGTCCAATTTTTGTAAAAAAAAAACGTTTATTTATATTAGAAGTCGATGTTGTAAGAGAAACTTCATATGCCATGAGCAGATGATGATTTCTCCGCGTTTTCATCCTTGTTTTCTAATTCACTAGCTGTAGTTACAGAAAAAAATAAACATTGCTCTGAGATCAACCAGAGGCAAGGAATTTTCGGCCCAATTTTTACAAAAAAATGTCGATTTACGCTGTAAATCGATTTTAAAAGCGAAAAATCTTATTTCATGAACGGACACTGCGCGTTTTTATGCTTATTTTTTAGGTCAGAAACTGTAAGTTGAGAAAAATGATCATCATTGCTCTGTGCTAGAAATTGAGCATTGCAATGCGAAATAATTTGAACGTCATGGAATCTGTCAAAAAGGTTTATTGCCAAAACAAGGGCATCGCGCAATCAATGAACATCGCGATAAAATGAAATGAGCATCGAATCAATATCCATCTTTCAACCGAAAATCTCGTCACTATAACTTTCTGTCTCGTGCTGCGATCATTCCAACGTGCTCATTTTCGGGTTTACTTGATTAATTATAATATTTTGTCCATATATCCATCCCAATGTTTGTTGTTTGATGTTTTTTTTGTTTCGTTTCAACCTATTGTGTGTGCTTTTATCAATTCCATATCAGTTCTTCTACGCTTAAGTGTTTGTTTTTCGTGTTCATTTGATCTGTTTTCGTGTTATTTATTCACTTCCATATTAGTTCTTTCACGCTTAAGTGTTTTTTTTCCTGTTCATTTTATCTGTTTCCGTGTTATTGCATGTTATCGCGTTTTTGACATGATAATCGCCTCGGCATATTTGGCACTTTCATATTAATTTAGCACTTTTTTCTTTGTATTTTGAATTATAATTTTTCAATAAATTCGAAATGGCGCACTACGAACCGCGCGAATACGCCAATATGGTTATTAAATATGTGCAAGCACGGTTTAATGCTGCTGAAGCTCAGCGCACGTATCAGGCCGCATTTCCTAATGGAAGGCAGCCCACTACTAAGACCATTGCCGATGCATTCCACCGATTTTTTGACACTGCGTACGCATTGCCGAATAAAAAAGAATGTGCTGGACCCAGGATCGCACGCACTCCTGCAATCGAAGAAAGGATTTTAGCGATGTTTGAAGCTGATCCTACTTCAAGCATACGTTACGTTGCACGAACATTGGGAACATCGTACGGTACAGTGCAACGAACAATGAAGGCCGAAAAAAAGCACGCGTTCCACTATACCCGTGTCCAATCCCTGACGATTGAAGATTATCCGGCCAGACTTGAGTTCTGTCGCTTCTTGATAAACCGCGAAGCACAAGATCCGGGATTTGTTAGCCACATAATTTTTACCGATGAATCATCTTTTGGTCGAAATGGAATGTGGAATTTTCACAATTTTCACGTTTGGGCTGATAAAGATCACAATCCTCACGCAACGATTGAAGGGAACCACCAGCGTCGATTTACGCCACTCAATTTATGGGCTGGTATTTATGGTGATAAACTGGTGAGTGAATCAATTCCTAAACAGTACTTTTTATAAATCTAAGCAGTTTATCTAAATTGAATATCTTTTTTTCAAGTTAAGATTCCAGCTAATGTTTTTCTACTTCGCCATTGTTTATTCGATACCTTCTCTGATATCCTCTAATTTCGTTTTGAAAAAAATTAGTCTCCCAACAAGTTTTCAAACTTTAAGAAATTCACGAAACTTTCCTTCAACATTTCGCATCCTTCGCCTTATTTTCCATTCCTATCCTCTCCTCCCTAAATCATTTTCGTTCTTTTTTTTCATATTATTTTAGATTGGTCCATTTCATATTGAGGGTACCTTATCTGCAGCAAAATATACGGATTTCCTGCAGAGACATCTCCGACGACTCTGCATACGCTCCGGAATGACTCGCGCAGAATTCAATGAGGCCTACCTCCAACAGGATGGTGCACCTGCCCACACCAGCCGAATTGCGCAACGGACCCTTCGCCAAAAGTTTGGTGATCGCGTCATCGGACGAGGTGGCATTATCGATTGGCCTCCACGTTCCCCCGATTTAAACCCACTAGACTTTTTCTTGTGGGGCCATTTAAAATCGTTAGTCTATCGACAATCGATTGAAAATTTGGTAGACTTGGAGGTCCGGATCGAGACCAAGATAAGGACAATTACTCCACAAATGCTCCGTAGATGCCATGAAACTATTCTTCATCGTGCCAGGTGTTGCATCGAAATGGGTGGTAGTCATTTCGAACACCTCCTATGATGTACGTTTTCGTAATAAAGTTTTTTAAATAAAAAATCAGATGTGTCTATATTATATTAATTTATTGTTTAAGTTCCATCTCAGACAGCTGTATAAAGGTCTTCGTCTTCGTCCTCGTCCTCGTCCTCTTCCTCTTCTTCTTCCTCTTCCTCTTTCTCTTTCTCTTCCTCTTCCTCATCCTCGTCCTCGTCCTGGTTCTCGTCCTCGTCCTCGTCCTCGTCCTCGTACTCGTTCTCGTCCTCGTCCTCGTTCTCGTCCTCGTCCTCGTCCTCGTACTCGTACTCGTACTCGTACTCGTTCTCGTTCTCATACTCGTTCTCGTTCTCGTAATCGTTCTCGTTCTCGTACTCGTTCTCGTTCTCGTACTCGTTCTCGTTCTCGTACTCGTTCTCGTTCTCGTTCTCGTACTCGTTCTCGTTCTCGTTCTCGTACTCGTCCTCTTCTTCTTCCTCTTCCTCTTTCTCTTCCTCTTCCTCTTCCTCTACCTCGTCCTCGTCCTCTACCTCGTCCTCTACTTCGTCCTTGTCCTGTACCTCGTCCTCATCCTCTACATCGCCTTCGTCCTCGTCTTCGTCTTCGTCCTGTACCTCGTCCTCGTCCTTTACATCGTCTTCGTCTTAGTCTTATTCTTAGTCTTAGTCTTCGTCTTCGTCTTAGTCTTTGTCGTCGTCTTCTCCCTTGCCCTTATCACCGTCCTCGTCCTTGTTCTCTACCTCGTCCTTGTCCTCTACCTCGTCCTTGTCCTCGTCCTCGTCCGCGGCCTCGTCTTCGTCTTAGTCTTCATCTTCGTCTTAGTCCTCGTCTACGTCTTCGTCTTCGTCTGTCTTCGTCATCTACCTCGTCCTCGTCCGCGGCCTCGTCTTCGTCTTCGTCTTCGTCTTCGTCTCAGTCTCAGTCTCAGTCTTAGTATTCGTCGCAGTCTTAGTCTTAGTAATCGTCTCAGTCGTCGTCTTCGCTTAGTCTTAGTCTCGTTCTCGTCCTCATTTTTGTTCTCGCCCTCATCGTCGTCTTAGTCTTCGTCTTCGTCTTCGTCTTCGTCTTCGTCCTCGTCCTCGTCTTCGTCCTCGTCTTTGTCCTCGCCTTCGTCCTCGCCTTCGTCATCGTCTTCGTCCTCGTCCTAGTCGACCTCGTCATCGTCGTCGTCGTCCTCGTCCTAGTCGACCTCGTCATCGTCGTCGTCGTCCTCGTCCTCGTCTTCGCCTCTGTCTTTGACCCCGTCAATAATTCCATGCCGTTATAATAATAATTATTATAATGTTTTTCGAATTTCCAAACTCTTTTGAATCTGTCAAAAACATATGGGAGACATTCATGTGTTTTTCCGTCATCTCGCCTGTCACAATACATCGTGAACGGCATCTGACAGATATACATGCTTCTCGCGCGAAAGTCAATCGTATGAAGTTGGCTTCGAAATTAAACACAAAAATGTTAGCAGTGAATGCGAGCATGAGCCCTGTCTTGCCCCCCAGATTATACGAGCCTGAGGCGTCGCTTATCATGGCGGCGAGTGACCTTCTCATTGGCTTAAAAAACGCAAATTCTATTGCTTGCCATTTAAAAACTACTTTGAATTTTAAAAAACGGTTAAGTAGGATTGCTTCGAAAATCGTTCCGAACCCGGGGGTACCCGGACGGGAAGTCTTCCTGAATCACCCTGTATATGTCTAAAGTAATAATCAGCTGTCGCGCCTCGCACTGTCTTTCTCGCTCTACTGCTGCTCATTCTGCCTGGTTCGCGCACACGTGAAAAGTGAATAATTAATGTGAAAAAAAATGTGTATATATATTTTTCTATATATTGTGACGACAAGAATTTTAACATAAAATAAAAGAAAAATATAATTAAAAAACGCACGACCGTCGATTGATGTGGCGCCCGGTCGCCACATTGAAAAACTGTCAAGCGGACAGCGACGCGCAAACAACTAATATGGCCGCCTTTCGAACATCGCGTAACTCGAAGTTAACATCGATTACATAATCGATGTTAACAAAAATTAAAAATAAACAATTTTATGACAAAATTAGATTGGAATAAATTAAAATAGATGAAATAACAAGAATTTATGGTAAAATAAATGAAAATAACATTGAAACAAGCAACATGCCCGCTTCACGGACATCGTGCAACGCGAAGTTAGCATCGATTATATAATCGATGTTAATAATAAATTCGAAATAAACAATTTTATGATAAAATTAAGTTGAAACAAATAAAATAAGATTAAATAACGTGAAAATAATATAAAATAACCTAAAATAGCGTAAAAATGAACAAATTAAGAAAGCGTGAATAATGCGTAGGCGAGTTTCCATGAGAACCGAGCACAACAAAGCGAACGCGCATGCCCGGCGCTCGAAGGCTTCGAACGTACATGCGCGAGCGGCCGCAGTTTCGGCGGCAAGTCGGGTATAAAATGCGGTGCACAGAGCACTCAGCAGGCATTCTCCTCTCTCGAACGGAAGCTAAAAAGCTATAGAGAAGAACCTCTCCCCTCCCTGGAAGGTCTAATAGACACTTGGGATATTGGAGTAGTTCGGTGACGTTCGACTCCCGTAGCCTGAGGTCTATTTTCTCTATCATTATAAATTATCCCACTGATGCTCGGGATATTGGGGTAGTTCGGGCTACGGCCCGAGGTCATTATCCCGCAGATGCCCAGGATATTGGAGTAGTTCGGCGACGTTCGACTCCAGTAGTCTGGGATCTCAATCCTTCATTATTATTATTATTATTTCACATCCTCCCGTAGATGCTCGGGATATTGAACTAGTTCGGCGACGTTCGACTCCCGTAGCTCGGGATCTCATTCCTTTCACACCTTTAGATGCTCGGAGTATTGGAAAGGTTCGGCGACGTTCATTTCCCGTAGTCCGAGATCTATTCTTTTCAAATTTAATAAAATTAAATATCGGCATTAAACCGCAGTTTTTATAATTCGGTCGGGAAAGAAAAATTCTTTCTTACCGACATAACCTTGCCAGGGACGGGAGACGTTAAAAATATTATTTATTTTATTAAATATAAATAATAAATTGAAAATTCATTCAAATAAATAAAAAAGGAGATTATTATCAAGAGACTCGGTAGAGTCTCGGGACAAGTACATTTGACAGCTCTGTCTGTCGTCTGCTTGCCCGAGGCTCGCCCGAGTATATTATCTCTGAATAAAACGATTCGCGGTGGTGGGGGTAAAAACTGAAAGTCATTTTCTCGAATTACGAAGCTCAGGAGACAGACGATGGCTTGAAAATTGAACTGGAGACTAATTATGAAAAAATCTTTCGATTGAGCCTTAAATCAGCACGATTGATGTCGTATTTGCTGAGAAAAAACTTTGCACAGGCTCAAGATTATGCTAAAAATACCAACACATCAGAAGTTTGACGTGTCTGTATACGACACAACGAAAGGCCTTTTGATGCTATCGAGTTTCTGATTGGTCGCGAGTGTTGACAAAGTTGCAAATTCATATTCGAGTGTTGACAAACCGAAAATGCGAAAGTACGTGCATAATAAAAAAAGTACTTAAACTCAGTGAACGAATAAAAAATAATAAAATCCGCGTAAAATCGTGAATTTGTGTTCTTTCAGTGCAGTTTCAGTGTTTCGTATTCAAGTGTGAACGATAAAATAGTGCAAAGACGTTAAAAAAAAAAAAAAAAAATTCAACGTCAGTGGATGACGAAAAAGTGTTAGGTCAAGAGATTTGTAAAGAGTTGTAAGAGTTGTAAGTAAGAGAGTTGTAAGTGTGTGGAGTGCGGGGTTACGAGACGCGATCATATTTTGAGAATTTTTTGTACTTCCACCCAAGTCGTTCTCAGGCGATAAAAGGATCGATTTCCGTTTGATCACGAATGATTCGTCTTCAGCGATCCCGCGAAAAGTTCGCACGGTTTTCTTTAAACGTCTTTGTAAAAGTGTCAGTGACATCGAAAAGATAACTCCACTGTTGAATGAGGTTATTAGTCAGTTGATGTCGGGAATCGCAACATACTCCTCATCATCATGGAATGTATACAGCATGCCGAGAATTCAACAACGAGATCAACGTCAAAGTACGAAGTTATTCGATTCTGTCTCGTCACCGGTCTCGTCCATTCATTTTTACAGCGAAGACCGGTGTTGGAGTTCCTCAAGTTTGAAGGTATTTAATATTTATCATAGAAAAACTCTTTAGCATATATACAGCATTTATTATTTATCATAGAAAAACTCTTTAGCATATATACAGCATGTCTAAAACTCATCAGCAAGATCAAAATCAAAAAACGATGTTACTCGATCCTGACATGTCACCAGTCTCGCCCATTTATTTTGACAGCGAAAACCACTTGGAGTTTCTCAAGTACCAAGGTATATTTATTATTCATTATCGAAAAACTCTTTCGTATACACTACCGTCCATCAGTTTGGAAACACCTGACGAAATTTTTGGACGCACTAAAAGTTAGATTGCTCAGTCGAAAAAAACGATATTCAAATTTTGTGAACGGTGTCTCGAAAGGGACATATTAAGCTTCATTTTGCGCTATTGAAACACTTTTTCCGATTGTTTTTGGACCCAGTACGTATTTTTGATGTTGGGCTTTTTTCGACATTTTTTTCAACGTTTCAAATAGCGCGCATGGTCCGTCGAAAATTTTTCCAATCGTTTTCTCCATGAAAAACTTAAAGGGGATGGCACACTGAGAAAAAAATTTTGTCGATTGAAATAAATATATTTAGTTGGTAAAATTTTAGTTAATCCAACCAAATTATATTTAATCAAACTGCACTACTGTTCAGTTAACAAAATGATGAATGTTATACCAACAAAACATGTCAACAATTTCGTTTATTTCAAAGGACCAGTATTATTTTAGTTGCATGTACAAATACTTGGTTGGTGGAAGAATATATTCAGTTCAACATGGTCACGAAGATGACTAAATGAATTTATTCCGGTGAAATAAATATTTTGTTGTTTCAGATGGAATGCTAACTCTAAAACGACAGTATTTTTGTTGATTCATACGATTATATCCAACTAAATAATGTATTCAAAGCAACCAAATGATTTTGCAAATGAACATGTTTTAAGTTTTATATTGAGTACATATAAAGTTGAATGAAATGAACTCTTTGTTGTTTAAGACTGATGAGTTTTTCGAATATTTCGTTATTTTGAACGAATATCAATGTTCACGCAAACATTTCTTGTAATATATAACCAAACCATTTGTTTAAAGAGAGCTTATCAATGATATTTTTTCATCGCTTCATGCCCTCTTTCTATCACCTGAACTATCAACGTTCGACGAAAGTTAATTTAGTTATAACAAACACACTGAAGTTCGTTGAATTGTTGAGTAATTCTAATCATATGCAACATATATTCAACTCGCGCTAGCAATTCGACTAAGTGAAGTTTGTTCGGTTCAACCTTGAAATGTTTAGTCCTTTCAAATTATATTTAGTTAAATGAAAGAAACCCATCCATCCACCAAATTTTGTTTAATCGAGCGACATCACAGTTCAGTTAACAAAATGATGGATGTGATACAAACAAAACGAGTCAACAATTTCGTTTATTTCAAAGGACCATTATTGTTTTAGTTGCTTATACAAATCATTGGTTAGTGTCATGAATATATTCGGTCCAATATGGTCACGAAGATAACTAAATAAGTTTATTCAGGTGAAATAAATATTTTGTTGTTTCTAATCGTTCAAGTTGTTCGGTTCATCCTTATAAAAAATTTTGTTATCTGAACAAAACGTATTTGGTTGCTTTTGTTTTTAGTCAAAATGACAGTGTTTTTGTTAATCGAATTAAATCAGAGTTCGTTCAACAAAATATGCATTGTCATTTGAATAAATTTACTCAACCACGCCGTTGAGATGAGTAGACCATTGCCATTTAGTACTTTTGAAAAAAAAAATTATTCACATCGACGACATCGTCGTTTCGACCGTCTTGGAAATTTAACTGTACGTATTTGTATAGGTTAACAAAATGGTTTTTTGTTTCGAAAGTGATTGAATGGATGAATCGACTTATTCATACGTGAAATTAAATGTAGAATATCTCGGATTTTATATATTTAAAACAACCAAGTGTTGTTTCAAATTGTTTACAGTAGTGGTTCGAATGTACAAAATCGTCGGTTAAATAGATCAAATTTATATTCAATAACGGGTCAAGATATTACGAAGTATTTTGTCACTCCAACAACATATCACTTTCTTCTGAAAAATAATTTAAAAAATTTAAGTCAATGAGTTGTGGGAACAATAGTTGGTTAAGAAGTGATACAAACTATTTTCGGACTGTGTTAAGTCGAATTGATCATGCATGTCGAGATAGTATACATTTATTTGAACTGTGTAACTCGAAAACATAGAAATATTTGGTATGTGCAACAATTTCATTTGTTCGTCAGATGCACTCGCAGCGTCAATATATCATGATTTTATTTCATTCAACTTTGCAATGTTTGGTTTGTTCAAATCATTGGGGCATTGGAAGTTCTGTAAGTTTTGTCCGTTCAAAACAACAATTTTGTTGATCTCACACAACGTGAGGTTTCAGTGTGGTGATAGTGACCGTAGCGCATGCGCGTTACCCCCACTTAATCGACACCGGTTTTGCGTTTCGACACACACGTTGTTCATTCGTCTCTTGAGACAATCGCGTCGATTAATGCGAGTGACCTTTGAAAAATAGTGGAAAATAATGGCTAATGTAGTGAAATCCTGGCAGCTGAACGAGGATATCTCATCGAAAATAATCGACATCATTCAAGGTATGTATTATAATAGAATATAAGTAATGTTAATAAATCGGAAAGTGCTTATGGATTTGCAACGGAACGTTTGATACGAGACCGCGCTTTGTTGCCACTTTCGCCACAATACATAATATCGAATTTCACATCAAAGTGTACAAAAAAACGATTCAATATTATTTTTTCTAACTCATTCTCTCTGGACTTGATTAACAGTATATCGATAACGTCTTTCACGCTTGAAAAAAATTTTCCGCAAATAAATTTATAGGGCAAGAAGGAATTTTTTTGGAGCCGAATTCGTGAAATTCGAAGCGAGCGTACAGCGTAAACAACATTGTAGCGTCGGAAGGTCGAATTCACGTATCGAACACATATATGTCAAACACGTTTAACTAAACATATCTATAGAAAAATAAAATAAATAAAGGCAAGTACCGTATCGTCTTTCGGGTTATATATATTGTCAAATACTTACGAAGAAAAAAAAATCTCTTTACATATTCTATAGTAATAGACGTGGAAACAAAGTTCGATCTCCTCAACAATATGTCCGAGTCTCCCAAACCAATACGCGTTCGATCCAACCAAATATTTTTTTGTCGTGATATGAGATTTATTTTTTCGTTTCAACTTGTTCATTATATATTTTTAGAGAACGGAATCGATGACGAGAATATATCGGGCTTGAATAAAGATTTTATTAAGGAATTATTTCCAAAAATCGGACTACGTCTCCATTTTCTTGAAAAATGGACAGAAGCGTACGGTCAACGTGTTAGTATTGAGCTCATTATACCCATTTTTAGAATGCAATTTTGAAGTTACGATGTCCATTTCCAAACTGTATTTCGTCAATTTTTTTCGTTGATTTAGAAATTGGATCAAGTATCAGACAAATGTGATGATAGTGGTGAGGATGAACCGACCTCAGCTTTTACGTACGACAGCGAAAACCATGTTTTGGAGAGGGAGAATGCTTTTGTGGAGCAAATTCCTTTCGCATTGAGAAAAACAAGCTTAAATATTAAGTCGATCCTCGGCAATACGATCCAGGGTCAAGCGATTCTTCATTCGTACCAAAAAAGCAAAACATTATCTCCAAAATGTCGTAATGTTATCGTCGACCTTATCCTATCTGAAATCCTCTCAGAAACGCCTCGGTATTTTTTTCATTTTTTATGTTATCCGTACTGCTTTCATGATTCCCAGTGTAACGTAGCTTTGACACATTTTTCTCTTACGTTTCTCCTACATTTTTCATACAATGACAATTCCATCGAACAATTGATTATCTACAGCTGGACAAACACGGACTTGAGTAGTATAGCGGCAACAATCGTGAAAGTTTTCCCTACTGAGATAGCTGACACATATTTCATTCCTGCAATCCCGAAAAGACTCTCACGAACGAACAAATCAATCGTATCACGAGGCAAATTAGTTGACAAATATCGAAACAAAATCCGGGAATTCAAACACTGGACTAGATATGATTCAACGCTCCCCGGTAGGAGTACTTCCGAGAACGTGCCTGAAGAAGAAAGTACGAAATCATTGTCATTATTATTATTATTATTATTATTATTGTTGTTGTTGTTGTTGACATGATTTTTCGTGCTATTTCAATACACAAGAAATGTTGCATAATTTTTTTTAATGAAAATCTTTAATTTAATTTTCTATATAGATTCCGACATAGTCAAGGAGGCGATTTCCTGGCTGCAAAAGCACACTCAGCCGTGGGAGCTCGTTGTAGAAAAATGGAAAGTTACTGCTGATTTCCGTCGAAAATATACCGAATCACAAAAATCCCTTAAAGTCTGCGACATTTTTGACCGCTGGCCGATACTCAAGCAGCCGAACGGTTTTGAACTGATCGACACAGACTTTGCGATGTTAAATTTGACAAACATCGAATTAAACTTTGAAAATTGGTCTGCCTTCGTTCAAACACTTCAAAATATTCGCACAGTCAAAAAGGACGACGAGACTGCGGGATCCTTTATGAAATTGCTTCAGTTGGAGCGCTTGTCTGACGGTGAGTTTGATTTATTCATAATGGTCGATGTTCTCTAGTTGCTACACTCATTATCATGTTTTTTTATAAGAGTCAGTGTTATAAGTTGGAATAACTCAAATTCGAATAAAAAATTTATTGGAAATGTTTAATGTTTACAGATAGCACGATTTTTCTACAGCTTTTCATTCTACCACACATTATTCCTCCGAAAACCCGTGTGAAATCACAGAAAGTCCACTGGAAACCGTCGATCAGCGAATGTAAAGATAGCATCATTGTGCACATAACGGTAATATATCTATATATATTGTGACGGGAATTTTAATAATTCTCTCTAGCCGATGTCACAAAACTCTCTATTTCTTGATCGCTAGTTTGTTTGGATGTTATAATATTGGGCGCCAGTCGCGAGAGCGACACGATCAAAAGATAGAAAGATATTTGTCCGGCTTGGCTGCAGCGGATGGGCAGGGTTATTCCAGAAATAATTTTATAAAAATCGAGAGTAATGTTACATAAATTATCTTTAATAAATCACTTTTAATTCTATATAAAATAATTACGCTCGGGATTAAGTTTCGAATCAAGGTCAAAATTTTTACGGGATTGTAACGAACGCGGGACTCTACAAGTTTCGAGGGAAAAATCACGAGCACACTCACACACGTCAACTCGCATACAATGACGGCCTGGATCCTACACTCTTTACACTCTAATATACGAGCTCTTTATTTCTTGCTACGGAACTACTCGTAGACAAGAATTATCGAAGATGTTGATGAGATCGTAATTGATATAAAATCCGAGCCCCCGCTAATCGGTTACTCGGTCGAGCTATTCGAATTCACGGTCACGCCGGCCGATTCACACTCTCTCACTCGCTCTCACTCATACACGCGCACACACTCACTCTCGTTCGCGATTCTTCCCGACGAATTATTTCCACAAATTATTACCCGAACAATTTACCAACGTTTGAGATTTCCGCTGACGGTCACGACGCCAATTTTCACGACAAATACTAGAAAGAATAATTTCGATTCGCGAGACGTCGAACACGAAAAATGACAAAAGAAATATTTAATTAACCGTCGATTGCACGAGGCAAAATCGCCGCTGCGACCGAGATTCCCGAGGTTTTTCGAGACACACGCGGTGTTTCGAATATTAATCAATTTATTATTCAAAACATTTAATAAATGAAGCTCGCCAACCAAAACGGAAAGTGACAAAAGAGGATAACTCACGGTGATTCTCCTAGCTCCTTACGACACGTCTGTCACGCTCGGTACTCTGCGAAAATCTGATGAAATCGAGAGCCCTTTGTCAGCCGTTCGACTTCTCCTCCCGCCCTTCCTATTCTCAAAATTTCCCCCACATTTTTGACAGGTCCGTCACATTAAATATTCACGCGAGCGTTAGACGGGGCACCGATTATTTTATTATTTTATCGGGATACGGTTTTAACGTCATTAACATTATCATTTACCCCTGGCTCGATTAATATTCCCAATAGCGACGGGACCTTAATGTTTTACGGGATATACAAGTGTCTAATTTTGCGATGGAAACAATTCAATTCAAAGACGGGAGACAATAGGGCGCGATACTGTCCTGATTTACGAACGGGTGACGAGCACGATCGCTGGCGCTAACGGAAAATCGCATGTTTTCGATGTTTCTCGAACCTTCCTTCGTTCAACCGTCTTTCCTTAGATTTTCATCGGGAATGTTCGAACTCGGTTTGACCTTGAGCTTGACAACGACGGGATATGGCCAACTGTATGAGCCCTGCTCGAAATACAGTATTATTACGATGATTGACCTTCCTTTTCCTTTATTCCTTTTTCCTTTAATCGTCGTTATTTGAATTTCTTTGTCGTTTGGCTGATTTTTCCTCGGGAACTCGCATGAAAAAGAATGTAAAATATTCGCGGGACGTCAATTAATAATAATTATAATATTTTCCCTAAGAAAGCCCTGTGAGGTTGTCGTGTGACCGGAGCATCGAGCGAGAGAGACGGGAGACTGTTATTTCTGTCGGAGTTTCATCTTTTCAATTTCAAAGTGACGCTACTCAAAAAATATAACGTCACAATATATAATTGTTGCGTGACTGACTGACTGACTGACAGACAACGCACAGCCTAAGCCACTGAAGATAGGAACGTGAAATTTGACATGGTAACTCCTTTCTCGACGTAGACGCTCACTAAGAACGGATTTCGATCGTTCTCTATCCAAAATAGATTTATCATTCAAAAACGATTTCTACCAAACCGAATATCCGTGGCCACCGTTGCTATGGTAAGCATTGTTATGTTTATCGTTGCCATGGCAAACGTTGTCGTGGTGACCGTTTCCATGGCAACCGTGGCCTTGGTAACCGTGGCCTTGGCAACCGTGGCCTTGTCAACCGTTGTCGTGGTGACCGTTTCCATGGCAACCGTGGCCTTGGTAACCATGGCCTTGGCAACCGTGGCCTTGGCAACCGTGGCCTTGGCAACCGTGGCCTTGACAACCGTTGCCATGATAACCGTTGTTATGGTGACCGTTGCCATAGCAACCGTTGTCGTGGTGACCGTTTCCATGGCAACCGTGACCTTGGTAACCGTGGCCTTGGCAACCGTGGCCTTGGCAACCGTTGCCATGAGAACCGTTGTTATGGTGACCGTTGCCATAGCAACCGTTGTCATGGTGACCGTTTCCATGGCAACCATGGCCTTGGTAACCGTGGCCTTGGCAACCGTGGCCTTGACAACCGTTGCTATGATAACCGTTGTTATGGTGACCGTTGCCATGGCAACCGTTGTCGTGGTGACCGTTTCCATGGCAGCCGTGGTCTTGGTAACCGTGGCCTTGGCAACCGCGGCCATGATAACCGTTGTCGTGGTGACCGTTTCCATGGCAACCGTGGCCTTGGTAACCGTGGCCTTGGCAACCGTGGCCTTGGTAACCGTGGCCTTGGCAACCGTTGCCATGATAACCGTTGCCATGGTAACCGTTGTCATGGTTACCGTTGTTATGGCATCCATTGCTTTAATAATCGTTGCCATGGAGACTGTAAGGAAGGAGCGTCAACTCCGTGCTTTGAATCGGTCCTGAAAAATCTACGAAATAGGCGACGCTGCCGTCAAATGTTCTCGATTTGCTATATATGTATGCATGTGCATAAACGATGCGCTGTACCATGGAGAATACGCTGTACATACGCAGCTGATAGGAAGTATGTTTCTAATCTCATATTGTTCTGGAAAGTTTGAAATTCGAAATTCGACATTATTTTTCTTGAAAAATGACATTAATAGTTCAAATGAGGTTCTTTGATTTCCAGAATACTCTCAAAAAATTTCGTGATTTAATCACATATTTTGATTGAAATTTTTTTGACTTTTTTTCAATGGCGTAAAAATGAATTTTGATCAGTAGGTAACTGGAGAAATCTGTCGATATCATCTACGAACTTAGCTGCGCCAATCGTGATAGAAAAGTGTCAAGTTTTTATTCAAATTCGAAAAAAAAAAACAAACTGTCGGGTTTTTGTTCAATAAGCAATAAATATAATATACTTCAATTCAATTTAATAAATATATAAATTCCAATAAATTTGGCGAGATAATCGGGAAATTGAAAACAGAACGTTTCCTTTATTTTTCTTAAAATTTATTTGGTCGAGATTTTTCCTAAACATCCGAAACCGTAAATCTTTGTAAAGCGTTTTTCGCTTCAGAAAAGCTCACCTTTCATGTTAAATCGTTACCTGATTTCGTGAGGTTAAGGTACGGGAGCTCAGTTAAAAATGAACCGGAGAAGGTCATATTTACACACAGCTGTCAAAACGTAAGACGCAAAAACAACCCGCACCGTTTTTGAACCGACCATATAGGAACCTACTATAACTATATATATCAAGAACTTTCCACAAGGGCGCCGCGGCGGTGGAATTCGTAGTTATTATTTCGTACGCTTTTTACGGACGTTTTTTCAAAGGTTTCTTTTATGAAGTTGAAGCTCCTTCCTATAGTCCCCATGATCAGGGATGGAAATAAATGATAGATTTAATTTTATATTATCAAATTATAATTTTACATCAACGAACAATAAATTAATTTCAATGCGAGCAAAGTCGTGTGCGGAAAGTTAGACAATGAAAACGAATATCTTCACTGTACCACATAGGTCATGTGGAAATCTGGGTGTGGTATTATTGTGTGCCCAGCAAAGCGGGCGGACACAGGCTAGTAATATATATTTTCATTGCTGCATTCTAAAAAATGATATGATCTATTAAATATAATTGAAAATCGATGAATATAATTTGAGGCAATACATTTTTAATTGTTCCAGACGTCAGGTGATTTGATCAGGATTCAAGAGACTCGGCGAGAAGCCATGCGAAAGCGTGGTCTCACACTCCAGCCTTTCATCATAGCCATTGGCATGACGTACGTGGAAATCACCAGTTACTACGTATGCATCGACACCGTTCTGTATCAGGTACCCTCCGGTCTTAAAGCTCTCGACGTTTGCTTTAAGGCATTTCATGCGCTTGACGCAACTTATCCTCCAGAGAGCGAACATTTGTGGCTGCTTCTACAGAAAAGTCTATATAAGTTTTCCACAAAATGGGACAAAGTGTCTCCATATGTTATGGAAATAATAACAGACATGATGAGTGTTGAGTCCAATGGTAAAAACTGAATGAGAGAAAAAATAATAATGAGCCATAATCTTGCTTAGGGATAGGTTTTGTACAAGTTTTTGGAGAAAAAAAATGTTCCTTTGTCCTTTTTGTGATTCGAGCCCACTGCCGGAAGATGTTCTAACGAGTCACATGAAACTTAGACACAAAATTTCAATGGGTTCAACTTGTTACTGTCCGTATAATAATTGTTGTCGTAGCTTCAATAATTTCTATTCTTACAAACGACATGCGACGTTAAAACATTTTGACATTGCCAACATACAGAGATCGGAAAATATAGCGCGAAGTAACGTTCTTGTTGAAAGTAATGATTCCAGACACACAAATTCTTTGACGCATTCAACTCCCGAAACTTGCCGAAGTGCAACTGCTTCAGTTATCCACACCTGCTTAAACGTTGAGGATTTCGCACGCCTAGCAAACTAACGTATCGCTGCTTTTGTAGCTGAACTTTATTGTAACTCAAATTTACCACGATCGTTTGTACCGAACCTTATAGCAAAGATTAATACTTTGTACAGTTCGACATTGATAACAACATTAAAACAAAAATATAATTGCGCAGAATGTAAAGAATTGTCATCGGACCTAAACTTAATGTTCGACATAGTACAATCCGCGTTTAACGATTTTACAAGTGAACACATGATTCTCAAAAGATTCGAAGATATGAAAATTTTAATAAAACCTCAATCGATCGTGGTTAGTGCATCTTTAAAGTCGCGTTATGTCGGTGGGAAGCGTCAAATCGTTGTATGTAATTCAACAGTTCAAGTGATTTCAATTAAATCTATAATAAAATCTTTTTTGGAACTGCCGAATGTTTTGACTCATGTCTTGTCGCATTTAGAAGATTGTAAGAAAAGTGAATTAATTGTTTCTCCCGTACAAGGGGAAGTTTGGAAGAATATTGAACTGAAATTCGTAAACAAAATAGTACTGCCTCTGTTATTGTTTTACGACGATTTCGAAATAAACAACGTGCTGGGATCTCATAGAAATATTCACAAGCTCGGTGCTCTCTACTTTTCAATCGCTTGCTTACCACCCCAGTATAGTAGTATGTTGGAAAATATCTTTTTGGCTCAATTGCATAATTCTTGCGATCATAAAAGTATTGGTAATAAAAGAATTTTTGGCAATATCATAGATCAAATCAAAGAACTCAAAAAAAATGGTGTAGTCCTTGATATAAATGGGCAAAAATACACAGTGTATCTTGCATTATTATCAATAATTGGGGATAACCTTGGCGTTAATTTTCTAGCAGATTTTACAACCTCTTTCAATTCGAATTATTGGTGTCGCGTTTGTGTTATTGACAAAGCTGGAGCACAAAAATCCGTTAAAGAAAAACCTGCACTCTTACGTACAATTGAAAATTATAGCAAAGACTTTCTGGATTGTTCGAGAGGGGTGAACGCTGAGTGTGCATTGAATGAGATCGCGAGTTTCCATATCGTAGAAAATGGATGTTTGGATGTTATGCATGATTTTGATGAAGGTGTATGGCGATATGTAATCGGAAAAATGCTCAAGATTTTTATAAAAGATGAAAAAAAGTTTTCTCTCGAAACTTTGAGATCGCGAATTGAAAATTTTGATTACGGTACGAGTGCTGGAAAAAATATTCCTGTTTACATACCAGATTCTGTTCTTAAAACACAACAATTCATCATATCGTCATCGGAAATGGCATTTTTAACTGAGAATCTCGGTTTGCTTATTGGCGATCTTGTCCCTCTCAATCATCCAGTGTGGGAGTTATATCTTAAATTACGTAATATACAAAGCATTATATTGGCACCATCATATAGCCCTGCAACTATTGAACAACTTGAAAGTCTAATATCAGAACACCACTCGCTGTATATTAAAACTTTTTCGGAACCATTGAAACCAAAACACCATTTACTGCTCCATTACCCTCGAATGATGCGCAAATTTGGACCCTTGAAATATCTGTCTTGCATTCGTTTCGAAGCAAAACATAAAAAATCAAAGGAAAATGCCAATGTTGTAAAATCGTGTCGAAATCCAGCGTACACGTTCGCTCTCAAACATCAGCTTAGCTTAGCTCGTCGATTTCTGAATGACGAAGGGTTTTCCAGCCGCTTGAGTCGGGGGCCTCCATTACATACAAAATTATCTTCCCTGCAAGATTACGGCTATTTCCGAAAAATTATTCCATCGCATATTTCTGATAATTGTATTTCAACGTCGTGGGTCAAGAAAAACGGCATAACTTACCATTTAGATGCAGTGATTACTATTGAATCAAAAGCCAATCGCTCAATGTTTGGTATGATAAAACACATCGGTATCTTGTCGGACGAAGATTTTTGTTTTTTTTATGTAAAATTAAATACTCTGCAAGTCTATCGACACTTTAATGCATTCAAAGTAATGCTCACAAACGAGTGGGGATTTATAAATTACTCAGACCTTGTTTCTTACTCTCCTACAAAGTTATACCGCATGACTGACGGCAAACATTATATTCCATGCCGTTAGTATGCATTAAAAAAATTTGATATTCGTATTTCTTGATTTCATAACGAGAAAAAATATTTATCCTCATTTTTTCCGGATTTTTTTTTGTAATCATCATAATTCTTGATTTATCGTTCTCAAGTGATTGTTCGAATCTTTTTGAACCTTTATTTTTCGTCTATATTTATGATAAACCTTTGATAGATGTTTAAGCACTATTGTACGGCATTTCACACATTTACTTAATAAACAAATCACTATAATCAAAATCTATGAGTTATTTTAATTATATGCCCCCCTTTAATAAATCGTAATGACATAATTGCAGTATTTCAAGACACTTTTCAGCTGATATTAAATCGAGGAATTATAATACCTGAACGTACCAACATATTTCATTACATGCATGTTTTAATATGTCTCATTCTGCAAAGTTTACCTGAAACATGAGATGTAAACAAAATTTATTCTTGGTGCACCTTACTGGGCGAGTCATATCAACAAAATATGTATGCAAAAACAACAGTCATATATACAATCACCAGCATTAAACATTCAGTTGCTGCACAGTAATGGTTTAGTAATGAAAAATAAAAAAATTAGTTATCGTTACCTGAATATTTTGATCGCTGGAATCTCGTTTGGTGGAACGAAAAAAAAAAGTTGTTCCTTTAAGATTGCTGAATATTTGGACTGATCATTATATCAGTTGTCATGTCAAAACATGTATTGCCATCAAACTAATATTTTGCAAAATGAATTATCCACATCTTTCCATAAATAGAACATTTTGTTGGAAGAATGGAGCACTAGATCTAATTGGCAGGGTGAATCTCAGAATTTTACACATCCAACAAAATATAAAGTCACAGTAAAACAATATAACGTCTGTAGTGCTGCACATTTATTAATCTCAAATATCTACTTAAGTCGCGTTAAAGCATTGAAAGCTTGCATCAAAACAATAATGTTTCAGACTCAATCCTAATTGAGATGCGGAAAATAAATGTATTTTTACATCAAACGTACATTTTGCTGTTACATCATAAGTTTTGTTCATAACCAGTATTTTGTATCTTGTTTCAAAGAATATTTTTTACCCAATTTTCGCAGGAGATTTTGATCCAACTAATTGAGCTTGAGGTACTAAATCCATATTTGGTTGACCTTGCCGAAATTTAGTTGTAACAAAGGCGATAATTTTTTGATAATTCAACAAAATACTTTGTCAATACTACGACAAAATTTATTTGAACGTATACGACCGTAGGATTTTGTTGGGTCAACCAAATTTTTTTTCTTCGAACAAAATTTTTTTCTCAATGCAGTAGCTTTAATTTCGTTTTTTTGAAAGTTGCGTTCGATTTTTTTTGCAAAATTATGCGATTTTTACACAAAAATGACTCTTTTTCGAAAAAGCCTCGTAACTACAAAAACATGAAGTTTCTGTGAAATTGTCAAGAGGACAAAAAGTTACTGGCAAGCATCCTTTGTTCACTGAAATTTTTTCAGAATTTTTATTCGAGACTTTTTTTTCAATCATTTTTACTCGACATCCCATTAAGAAAAGTGCCTCAACTTAGAAATGATAGGGTGTGGCGCAAAATATCAAGAGGAGAAGTTTTCTTATTTTTGAGATTACAACTCGTTCAAATTTTTTCAGATTTTTTTTTCAACTTTTATTTTAACCCCCTTCTATTTCAAAATAGAAAAAAAAGTTGAAAAAAAAATCTGAAAAAATTGGAACGAGTTATAATCACAAAAATTTATTATTTATCATAGAAAAACTCTTTAGCATATATACAGCATTTATATTCGTTTTGTATATAATATCAATAATAGGACAAGTATTTAAAGAAAAAACAAAAACTAGTTGGGCATTGAAGAAAGTCACCAAAATGTATAAAAATAAAAATCGATCAGAAGATCAGAGTCCAGAAAAAAAATCGCAATGAGAATGAACTTGAAAAAAAAAAACAATTCAAATGAAAAATAATAGATTTTAAAAAAAATTTCGGCCGAAGTACTTGGCGAGTTTTTTTGCTTAGCTCGGATCACATGATATATCTCTCATGGTTACGAACTCGCCAAGTACTCCCAACAAAATTTGTTTTTCTATTTATTCTTGTTTCGTTTAATTCTTTTTTTTCAAGTTTATTCTAATTCCGATGTTTTTTCTGGACTCTGTTGAACTTTTTCACTACATAAACAGAACACTGCACTACTGTGAACAACCAAAATGAAAGTTAAGTTTGGTGAATCATAGCTTTCATTATCTGATGTCACATGAGTGGAGTGTAGAGTCGATACTAAAATCATTGAAATAAATTCACAATATTAAGATGCAAATACGTAAAAACTCCAGGGTTTGAACGTGTTCAGAAAAAAGGAGTGATATCCTGGCCAAAATCCCCTCCCCGGGGAAAAAAAAAACCCTGGACAAGTACATTTGTTGGTGACCCCCGTTTCCATCTATTTTCACAGAAAAATCTACAAACAAAAATCTACCCTCCACAAAAAATTCAAGGTCCTAGAAAAATCTTATAGAAAAAAGAAGAAAAAGAAAAAAAGAAAAAGTGAAGTAAAGGAAAGAGTAAAGAAACACAAGGAAAAACACTCCAGAACGACTACCCTCAAAAAATCAACAACCCTGAAATAATAAAGGATAGAGAAAAGCCCCAGAAAAAATTCCCTCAAAAAAATAGAGAATAGAGAAAAACCCCAGAAAATATCCTCTTATAAAAAAATCGAAAAGACTGAAGAAAATAAAAGAAAATGTAGAAATGGTACAATAATAATAATAAAAGTCCATGATTTTCGTTCAGCACTAAAAATTTTTATATCGATAAAAGGACAAGTAACCTATTGATGTCTGAAAATCAATTAACGAGAACGAAGAAAATCCTTACAAAAAGATACGCCTCAAAAAATAAAAATAAAAGTTCATGATTTTCGTTCAGCACTTAAATTTCTTTTATCAATAAAAGAACAAGTGTTCCATCGATATCTGAGAATTGAGTAACGATAAATAAGAAGAAATCAGTTGTCGCTGGAAAAGAGTTGCTAAGTTACAAAAATAGATTTGAAACGAAAAAAGTCTACATTTCATTTACGTACAGGATCAAAATTTACAATATCAATACTCGGACAAGGATTTCAATGGTATTTATTAAAATTTACAATATTAAACTTATACAAAAGTTTCAATGGTATTTAATTAGTCATCCATGCCCCTCGAATTTCCGGACACGCGATTTTCCCACTTTGTTCCCCTGATTGAAATAGAAAAGTTTAAATATAAAATTTCATTTTCGCAAATTGCTCTAGACTGTCGCGCATGTACGGCGGCTCAGCGGTGCGACGCTTGACTTACAATCTATCAATGGGTTATCTAGCCCCCTTGGATTTTCAGAAGTGAAATTTTTCAACACCATTCCACGATCGGAATTGAAAAACTTTAGCCAACGCGGAAAAATTGCAAAAATGGGCCACAGGTTATGTAACTCGAGGCCACCAATATTTTTTGACTGGTAACAATTTGTCAAACGTTTTTTTCTTATCGCAATAAATGACAACACTGTGAAAGGTAACATTAATATACTCGATTTTAATAGGCATCACCACTTTCATCGATAAATGAAACGAAAGAGACTAAAGTATTGAAAAAAAAACTTATTCATCCAGTGATAAACAGTATAGAATAAACATGTGAATCGAGTGGATTGGAAGTACCCGACTCAGATGGATTCTATCAAAGATTAGGCATTTATTATTATTTTTATTATTCCTTATCCGGTATCTTCTTCCATCATGGCATGCAAAAAACTCTTTGCCTGCTACAATTTTACGTCTCCAACAACTTAAACTTTATACGAATAAGGTTGCTTGGTATTTAAAGGAATATTGAACTCATGAGCCAATGATAATACATTACACTTTTCAGGCATCTTGCCTTACAGAAAATTGTAATTCTGAGGCTCCCCTTAAGAATGAATTTGAATATTATGATCTCTATGCGGTATCTTCTTCTATCACGGCACACAAAAATCTTTTTGCCTCCTAAACTTTTACGTCTCCATAAACTTAATCTTTATATGAATAATATTGTTCGACATTTGAAGGAATATTAAACTCATGAATCGATGATGATACATTGCAATTTTCGAGCATCTTGCTTTTATAGAAAATCGTAATTCTGGGGCTCCTCTCAATAACGAATCGTCTCAATAACCAAGATAATTATTCAAAATTGTATATCGGATCGATTCATAACTTGGGGAGAAAATCTTCATATCTATTCTGCTGTGATTTCTCGATATATTTTTTTTTATTTTCATGGACAACTTGGACGCCGTTAAAGAAGCATTAAATTTTTATGATTCACTTCCTAAACTAACTGTTCCTCAAAGGTTCTTCTAATGTCGAAGTGAATTAACAACACTTTGTTTTCAAATTGTAAATTAATCGGCCAACAGCAGATCATTATTCCCAGAATTTTTATGTATGTATTTAGCTATTGAAGTTTTTAAAAACACGGCAATGCTTCTATAGTAATGGCGAATCATATATGAGTAAATTTATAGTACTTATAGTATATGATCAATCCAATTATCTAATCGGGTATGAGTGGAGTGGACAGTAGATATCAATTTGTCATTCAAATGAATTCATGATGTAATCATGCAAATACGAAAAAACTCTAGACTTTAGAGGTGTTGAGAAAAAAAGAGTGATATAAAGGGGTTTTAACAAGGGGGACATGTCCCCTCCCCGGGGAAACAACCCTGGACAAGTACATTTGTTTGACTCCCGTTTCCATCTGTTCTCACAATAAGTTACCCCCCCCCCCTAACCCAAAAAATAATGAAACCCCCAAAAAAACATAGAAAAAATGCCAGGATACATTTGAGAATTTGAGAAAAAAAACTCCCTGGCCAAAAAGGAAAATCCCTAGCCCCCTCCCCCCTTGAAAAAATGAAACAATTTGAGGAAAAAAGCCTTTTGCCAAAAATACCCTAACAAAACCCTGCCAAAAAACGCCTAAAATCATTACAACCCCCAAAAAAACATACAAGAAAATGCCAGAATAGATTTGAAAAAAGAAACCCCTTGCCAAAAACTCTCGCCAGCAAAAAAAAAAATTCGAGAAAAAAAACAACCCAGCCGAACTAGTTCCCTGAAACTTACCAAACACCCACCAGAAAAAAAAACCCTAGAAAAAACTACTTCCTCCTCTCCGACCAAAAAAGTGGAGCATCCGATGAAAAAAAAAACAGACTCTTAAAGAAAAATAATTGCTGCATAAGAAAAATAACTACTCGACAATATGAAATATGAAGAAGCCAATGAGTTACGTTCAGGACTAAAATTTATAATATCAATAATGAATGGGACAAGTATTTCATTGATGCTCGACAATAGATTCATGAGAAAATTTAAAAAAAGCAGTTAGTGGTTGAAAAGAAAACCAGCCTAGCAAAAAGAAAAACCGGTCCAAATGAAAAAATTTAAATGGGGTGTATAACAAACAAATGATAAACCTAGTTTATAAAAAAATCGAGGAGACAATGATTTACGTTCAGTGCTGAAATTTTTAATATCAATAACAGGACAAGTTTTCATTGGTGCTTGATTATAGAACAAAAAAAAACCGGTCGAAAAAAAACACTCAAAATGAAAAAAATTAAAAGGGGTGTATAACAAACACAAAAACCTCTAGTCTGCAAAAAAGTTGAAAGGACAACGATTCACGTTCAGCGCTGAAATGTTTGATATCAACAACAGGACAAGTATTTCATTGGAGCTTGATAATATAATAGACTTATAAGAAATATTTAAACAATCAATCGAAAAGAGTTACCAATCTACAAAAAGAAAAATCGGTCGAAAAAAACAGGACCCAAATGAAAAGAAATTAAAGGGTTTTAACAAACAAAAGAACCTAGTCTACAAAAAATTAAAGAGACAACGATTTATGTTCAGCGTTGAAATAATATGCTTGAGAATAGATCAACGAGAAAACAAAAATAACTTGGTTTTCAAAAGAGGTACCAAGTTACAAAAATAGTCATACATATAAAAACGAGTCTGGAAACAGGATCAAAGAGAAAAAAGAGTAATTGGTGGATAACAAAAAAAAATAGTGTACAAAAAATTAAAAATCGAAAAAGATGATGATTCACGTTCAGCACTTACATTTAGAATGATATTTATTGGTGTTTGAGAAAAGATTAACAACAAATAGTTTTCGAAAGTGCAATTCTTCCACATTGTTCGCTCGATGGGAATGGAAAAATCTTATTGGTAACAATTTGTTAAACGTTCACCACCGTACGTTCAGCGTATACGCACAGAGTACTTGTCCGGCCCATAACTTTTTATGCAAATTGCTCATTCAAGAAAAAATCGGGGACCACTCGCGAAAAAGCAAAGCGTTTTTTATTGCAGTAATATTTCCATATGAACTATAAGTTTTTTTCATAGCAGCAGATGATAAGTTATTATTAAGTTAAGTTAAGTTGTTTCCCGTCGTATTATAAGAACAATAACATTGCTGGTTGTATGTGAGCAGCAGCTTTAGAAAATGATAAACCAATTTAGCTGAACAGAGTCCTAATATGACAATTTTGTAATAATGCTGGTTGTATGTGAGCAGCTTTAGAAAATGATGAACCAATTTAGCTGAACAGAGTCCTAATATGACAATTTTGTAATAATGACAACAAAGAGTATCGTATTCCATTTAAGTCGATATCAAATATCGCGAATGATGCGATGTTATCCCGAGGGAAACAGCTAGATTATTTTTTATAAGTTTGTGTTTGTGCGAACAGTGCGCACATTTTATGCCTTTGACTTGAAATATATACTGAACCATTGGAAATGTTTCGTGTGTGTTGCGAGAGAGCGCTCATTGGTCGACCGAGTTCGTAAAAGTTTCTTTCCACAATCTCAAATCTGCTGAGTCAGTAAATACAAACTGTGGAGCAAAATTTTTATTGGACTATCGGATTCGATGAAAGCAACGATTCGTGTGTAGCTTGTTTGAAGAGATTGGACTCCATGGGTTCTATGACTTCACCTCTAATTTGATTTTTTCTTGAATGAGCAATTTGCATATTATATTATCAAGCTCCAATGAAATACTTGTCCTGTTGTTGATATTAAACATTTCAGCGCTGAACGTAAATCGTTGTCCATTTAACTTTTTTGCAGACTAGAGGTTTTTGTGTTTGTTATACACCCCTTTTAATTTTTTTCATTTTGACTGTTTTTTTTTCGACCGTTTTTTTTTGTTCTATAATCAAGCACCAATGAAAACTTGTCCTGTTATTGATATTAAAAATTTCAGCACTGAACGTAAATCATTGTTTCTTCGATTTTTTTATAAACTAGGTTTATCATTTGTTTGTTATACACCCCATTTTAATTTTTTCATTGGGACCGGTTTTTCTTTTTGCTAGGCTGGTTTTCTTTTCAACCACTAACTGCTTTTTTTAAATTTTCTCATGAATCTATTGTCGAGCATCAATGAAATACTTGTCCCATTATTGATATTATAAATTTTAGTCCTGAACGTAACTCATTGGCTTCTTCATATTTCATGTTGTCGAGTAGTTATTTTTCTTATGCAGCAATTATTTTTCTTTAAGAGTCTGTTTTTTTTTTTCATCGGATGCTCCACTTTTTTGGGTGGAAAGGAGGAAGTAGTTTTTTCTAGGGTTTTTTTTTCTGGTGGGTGTTTGGTAAGTTTCAGGGAACTAGTTCGGCTGGGTTGTTTTTTTTCTCGAATTTCTTTTCTTTTACTGGCGAGAGTTGTAGCATTTTTTCGGTATTTTTTGTGACAGCGACTCGTTCGATTTTTTCCGTAGCATTATTTCTTTCTTTTTGGCAAGGGGCTTCTTTTTTCAAATCCATTCTGGCATTTTTTTGTATGTTTTTTTGGGGGTTGTAATTATTTTAGGCGTTTTTTGGCAGGGTTTTGTTAGGGTATTTTTGGCAAAATTATTATTTTGAAGACAAAACCATGCAAAATTGTTGTTCTCAATCATTATATTTATTAAAAACAAACAAAAAACGATAGGAGAAGCGACAAAGCATTGTACAAATTAAATAGTAGTAATTATTATTAAACAAAACATTGTCAATAATAAAAACAAGCGTTTATTATAAAATAAATCATACAAATAAAGTGAAAATAAGCATTGTAAATTCAAAAACACAAATAATTCTTGTTTCTTTCAATAAAAATCAATTTTTAAATTGATTTTATTTTAAAAACTCGTGTCGTCTCACTTCCTTTTTATACCTGCTTTTTTTAAATTAAGGAAGCGCGGACATGCGCGTAGCGAGTATACGCATAGGCAAGAGCGTTCCGTTACAATATCATATAAAGAATATATATTATTTACATATTTATATATTATATATTATTTATATATTTTTTATTTTTATTTTTTATTTTATTATTAAATTTTTAACTTATATATTATTAAAGAATATATTACCAAATTTTATGAAATTCTTTTTTTTTTGAAATTTTTGATGTTTTTAACATGGTTCAGCAACACAACATTGTATCGACGTGATCCATCTTCCTTGAAAGACAATTCGTTACTCGTTACTCGATACAATTGTAACAAGTAACGAATAAAGACATTTTTTTCGTTACTCGATCCAAATGTAACGCGTGGGTAAAAATTCTGTGATACTCGATCCAGAAACGCTCAGCTACCAATAGGTGGAGTACGCTTCGCTCCAGGTCAAAATGACCTAATGGTAGTAACTGCTTGTTCCTCGGCAACTAAAAGGGGTAAAGACATTAGGCCCGGGTCAAATAGACCAAATGGGAGTAACCACGCTCTACTCGGCTACCAGCGATGGTAGCAGTGTTTGCCCTGGGTCAATTTGACCCGATGGCAGTTACCGCCCGTTATTAGGCTATTAATAGCGGTAGCGGTGTTTGCTTCGGGTCAAACGGACCCAACTGTAATGAAAGCATGGTGCTCGACAACCGGTAGGTGGAGTGCGCTTCGCCCCGGGTCAAAATGACTCAAGAGTAGTAACCGCTTGTTCCTTGGCTACCAAGAGGGGTAAAGACGTTAAACCCGGGTGAAATGCGCCCTCGGTCGAATTTACCCAAGGAAAACACTGCTACCATCGCTGGTAGGCGAGTGGAGCGATGTTACTCCCATTGGGTCCATTTGACCCAGTTCTTACGTCTTTATCCCTTTTGGAAGCTAACGAACAAACGGTTACTACCAATGGGTCATTTTGATCCGGAGCGAAGCGTACGCCACCTACTGATAGCCGAGCATTTCTATCGAGTGAGGAAATTTTCTAAGTAATTTTTTTTTTTCGTTACCATTGTATCGAGTAACGGTACAAGTGTAACGAGATGATTAATGAGTTTTATTCAAATTTAGGCTATGGTCATTTTTTTCTTGCATAAATAAAATATTCATAATCTTATTTGTGTACCACGGGTAATTTGTATAATTATTCGGATATTTCTTACAAAAAACAATGAAATCTCGGGTAAAAACTTCAAAAAAGTAAAAAAAGGGCGCCAAGTATAAAAAGTCGCACCTTAGTTATAATATGATCAGTCTATACTCTTGTCACACCTTACAAAAACCGAAAACTATTATTTTCTTTGTTTTATTTTACCTTCTTCGCTCTTTCTTTCTTTATCAGGATATATTTACTCTCCTAGCTTATATTTTTTGCCTATAAAAAATTATTTTTCTTTTTTACCTCCACCTCTTGCTTTTTTCTTCTTCTGTCATGTTTGTTGTCAGTTTTTTTTCCAAAAATAATCGAAATCACTATCTTTTCATGTAGCCAAGAAAAAGAAAGGTGACACCATATTCCGTTGGAAATTCTTTGAGAATGTGTTAAAATAAACTCAATCATTTAACAATGATTGCTTCTCGTGAATGCGGATAATGTGAAACAACAAAACAAAACTATGATCAGAAGTATATACAAAAAAATATTATTGTTTATTGCTCGATACTACATGTGAACTTCTTTTATATTATTCAAAAACAGCGAACGAATCACTTAATTTCGTCACAAGTTCGATGCAGAGATAATACGAAAACTTGGCGTGCATGGTTAAGACAATAAGCCCGGGAAGAAAAAAAAATCCCCTGCCCGGGAAAAACAAACCTTGGACAAGTACATTTGTTGACCCCCGTTTCCATTTATTTTCACAGAAAAAAACTACCCTAAAAAGTACAAAATTTTCAAAAAATTGGCAAGATCAAGAATGATTTACAATCAGCACTTAAATTTGTAATATCAACAATAGGACAAGTATTTCATTCTCTTGAGGATGGAGTATTTAATAAAAAGCAAAATCAGTTGGTTGTTGAAAAAAGTCACCAATGTACAAAAATAAAAATCGGTCAAAAGAACAGAGTCCAGAAAAAAAATCAAGATAAAACAAAACGTGGAGAAAAAAATTTCAAACGAAAAAAATTACATTAAAACATAATTTCGGCCGTAGTACTTGGACAGTTCGTACCATGAGAAATATATTACGTGATTCTACCGAAGCAAAAAACTCGCCAAGTACCACGGCCGAAATTATTTTTCAATGTAATTTTTTTCGTTTGAAATTTTTTTCTCCACGTTTTGTTTTATCTTGATTTTTTTTTGGACTCTGTTTTTTTGATCCATTTTTATTTTTGTACATTGGTGACTTTTTTCAATAACGAACTGATTTTGCTTTTTATTAAATACTCCATCCTCAAGAGACAATGAAATACTTGTCCTATTATTGCTATTATAAATATTAGTGCTGAACGTAAATCATTCTTGATCTTGCCAATTTTTTGAAAATTTTGTACTTTTTTGGGTAGTTTTTTTCTATGAAAATAAATGGAAACGGGGGTCAACAAATGTACTTGTCTAAGGTTTTTTTCCCCCGGGTTACCTTATTGTTGGTAAATTCGTTCAATTGTAATAATTGCAAATATACTGGTTTAGCTATTATTTCTGGCTTTGGTATATCACATTCCCCAACATCGATCAAAGACAAGGTTGTAATATTTAGGGCTAACCCACAATCATATCCTATGAGTGCTTTAACATGAATCACTGGTAGAAGTATTACTAAGAATATTAAGTTTTCGATAAACATTATATTTTTTATTTTTATTTATTTTTATTTTGAACAAATTTTTATGTATTTATTTTCCTCTTCCTTTACTGAATTTAGCACTAAATTTAAATACTTTTCTTTTGCACGTGCTTCCGCATTTTTGGTCTGTCAACACTCGAATATAAATTTACAGCTGTGGCAGTTGACACATTAGCGATATATGATATAACCATCCAATGTTCAAACTTTCTACCGGATGGGTACAGAGGAAAGACGAGGCAATCGTGCCCAATCGGAACTCGATGCTTTTGTCGCCGGAGAACGGCTTTGATGGAAATGGGTTTTGATGGGCATCAAAACACCTTTGATTGTATTATCTGCGTGCATATACAGACACACCAAATCCTTCCATGTGTTGGATTTTTTACATAATCTTGACCCTGTGCAAAGTTTTTTTTCTCAGGAAATACGCAGTCAATCGTGTCGTCATTAGGTCCAATCGAAAAGGAATTTCTTAACTAGTCTCCAGTTCAATTTCGAAATTATTACATGTTTCTTGAGTTTCGTAATTCGGGAAAATGACATTCAGTTTTTACCCCCACCACCGAAAATTACTTTATTCAGAGATAATATACTCGGACGAGCCTCGGGCCAACAGACGACAAACAGAGCTGTCAAATGTACTTGTCCCGAGACTCTACCGAGTCTCTTGAACCCTGAATTTTTCTTCACGGATATCATAATTTTGCGAGGGAAATGTATAACCCCGAATTTTTCTTGACGGATTTCATAAAAGGAATATCCATTCAAAACTGGGACGGAAGAATGTCTGTTCAGGCGTTAATGGGTTAAAGGGTTAAATGACGGTCAAATCATCTTTAGCAACAGTTACAAAATTTCCATTTATTTTGTAGAAAAGATCCAGAAGAAGTACAAAGGATTCAGTGGGGCCGTCATGATGGTTAAACTTGAAAAAGATCGCAGAGGACTCGGCATTTCCCTGTCGGGTCATAAAGATAGAAATAAAATGGCAGTCTTCATTTGTGGAATCAATCCAAATGGAACAGCATTTAAAACCGGTGGATTCGTAGTGGCTGATGAAGTTATAGAGGTTCGTATTGAAACGTTTGAAATTCTAATAAATATTTAGGTTCAAAGCTCTAACATTCAAATAATATTTTATTTTTAATATTGTCCTTCTTCATTTTAGATTTTATGAATATTGTTCATATATATACAATTCCGCACTAAATTCTTATCAATCATCTAAATTCTCACGTACACCTCGTCTCACATCACATTCACTCATCGTCAAATAACTTTATGGCTTGAACCTATAATTTGAAGGAAAATTCTATTATAGAATATTTGATAATATCGGTACTTTCGCATTTAGTTTTGAATATTGTAAAGATTTAGCTCATTATTTGTCGTATGATCCCACGTTGGCTCCTGCCCTGGGACCTGAATCCGGAGTAACGATGAATTCTTCAAATGAAGGAGTCGTTTCAAAATTGACTGGCCAGTTTCTTTTGTTAAAGTCTTTTCTTCTAAGTATGTGACCGGTCCCGTCGACGTCTCAGAGCGAAGAGAGTTGATTTCGGAAATCAACCTCATTACTTTGACATGGGTGGGGATGGAGGGGATCACATTCACTCATCGTCAAATAACTTTATGGCTTGAACCTATAATTTGAAGGAAAATTCTATTATAGAATATTTGATAATATCGGTACTTTCGCATTTAGTTTTGAATATTGTAGAGATTTAGCTCATTATTTGTCGTATGATCCCACGTTGGCTCCTGCCCTGGGACCTGAATCCGGAGTAACGATGAATTCTTCAAATGAAGGAGTTGTTTCAAAATTGACTGGCCAGTTTCTTTTGGTAAAGTCGTTTCTTCTAAGTATGCGACCGGTCCCGTCGACGTCCCAGAGCGAAGAGAGTTGATTTCGGAAATCAACCTCATTACTTTGACATGGGTGGGGATGGAGGGGATCACATTCACTCATCGTCAAATAACTTTATGGCTTGAACCTATAATTTGAAGGAAAATTCTATTATAGAATATTTGATAATATCGGTACTTTCGCATTTAGTTTTGAATATTGTAGAGATTTAGCTCATTATTTGTCGTATGATCCCACGTTGGCTCCTGCCCTGGGACCTGAATCCGGAGTAACGATGAATTCTTCAAATGAAGGAGTTGTTTCAAAATTGACTGGCCAGTTTCTTTTGGTAAAGTCGTTTCTTCTAAGTATGCGACCGGTCCCGTCGACGTCCCAGAGCGAAGAGAGTTGATTTCGGAAATCGACCTCATTACTTTGACATGGGTGGGGATGGAGGGGATCGATGATAAATCTATCGCTTGACAGTGCGAAGGCCAGTTTAACTGCGGACTTTTTCAATTGAGTTTTGACACCTCACGATAAAAAGGGGATAAAACGACAAAATTGCGCTTTTTACCAAATCCGATTGTCCTTTTATAGCCGGACACGACATGCGTGAACTAAAATTTGCGTTCCCACATAAAACCGAACCTAACCACGCTATCACTCGACGCAACCTAAAACGATTCGACTCTGCATATTTCATTACTCTGTTAAGATGCTCATTTCAAAACGATGCCAATCCTTCAACATTTCTCAACTGTGATGGTCGTGACCTCGGCTTGTACCTAACCAGTTTTAACCGTACTTTGATTAATGCTCTTGATATAGTCGCTCCGCTCCAAACTTTCTCTATTTCTAAGCGTAGCAACCCATGGCTTTCCGAATCTTTAAAATTGCGTATTAGAATGAAGAGCGCTCTCTACAAACGGGCTAGGCGTTCTTCCTGCATCCTTAAACTAGCTATATACCGTGACTTTAGAAATAAACTCATGGTTGATCTTAAAACAGCCCGAAATGAATATCATCTACACAAATTGTCTAACATCACTGATCCCTCGAAGTTATGGAAGCAGCTGGCCTCGCTTGGTTTGGTCAAAAAGTGCTCCTCATCGCCGTTTGACTTTTTTACTCCTGACGAACTCAATAACTTTTTAGTAAAAATATCAAGTGCCCCATTTCAACCTATCTTGGATGTTTCTTTCACATATTCTTTCGATCCGCCTCTTGATCGTCCTCTTTTCGAATTTTCACTGATTACTCCTGTTGATCTTAATCTTCTCATTAAATCTTGCACCTCACCATCTCTTTCTCCTGCACCTCGATGGGATCTCCTTGTTCGCTATCCACAAGGGCTTACCCGTGTTGTTGCCTATTCTATCAGATTTATTTAACTGTTGTCTCAAATCGGCCATATTTCCGGAAATGTGGAAACAAGCTTTAATTCGTCTTCTACTCAAAAAAATTCCTCCGTCATCACTCTCGAACACTAGACCAATTGCTAACCTGAGTACGCTGTCTAAAATTCTTGAAAAGATCGTTCAACGTCAATTCATCGCGTATCTCTCCGCCTACAATCTCCTGGATCCCAGACAATCTGGTTATAGAAAACGCTACAGCACTCAAACAGCCCTTCTCCGACTCACTCATGACGTACGCAAAGCAGTTGACACCCGACAAATCACTATTCTTATCTTATTTGACTTTAGTAAAGCCTTTGACATAGTTCCATACGACCTCCTCCTCAAAAAACTTTGCAAGATTGGATGCTCAGTGACAGTCTTTAAGTGGTTCGAGTCCTATCTATCCGGGCGAACGCAAGCAGTAGTCAATGATAATTGTGCCCTGTCTTCCTGGCGAAATACGTATGCCGGTGTTCCCCAAGGCTCTGTCTTGGGACCACTATTGATTTCTATCTTTATCAACGACATTGGCTCAAACCTTATGTTTTGTGACCACCTAACCTTTGCTGATGATACTCAGATTAAACTGAGTTGTCCTCCTTCTGAACTTGCTAACGGTATCACCAGAATAAATCATGACGCTCATACAATTGCAAAATTTGCCACTGAAATGGTCTTCAGCTTAATCTAGCTAAGTCATGTGTCCTTATTCAAGGAAGTTCCAACTTTAGTAACTCGATAGACCTTTCAACACTGCCTTGCATCAAAATCAACGACACCATTATCCCCCATGTTTCTGACACCAAAAATCTCGGAGTCCTTATGACCTCTAATCTCTCCTGGGGTCCTCACATCCTCTCTATTTCTTCTAAAGTTAACTTCGCTCTATTTAAGCTTAAATATAATAAAAACGCTTTATCCCAAAACCTAAAAAAAGTACTTATCACTTCACTTGTGTTCCCCTTACTCGACTATTGCTGTGTGGTATACAACGAAGTAACTGGTCAGCAAAATATAAAACTGGAGAGGTTAATAAATAGTGGTATCCGATTTATTTTTAACTTGCGCAAGGATGAACACATTACGCCATTCAGGCGAAGATTAGGTTGGCTTACGGTGAAGGCAAGACGTCAATATTTCCTTGGGATCATGGGCTTTAATATTGTTCACAACAGGACTCCTCCTTATCTTACCGAACTCTTTCCCCGTGCTCAACCCTCCTCACGATCCTCTCGAAATTCCGCTCGTTGGACTTTTCTTGTTCCCACATGTAGAACAGAAACATATAAAAATTCATTCGTCCCGTCCCTTATTGATCTCTGGCACAATCTACCTTGTGAACTTACGACACTTGACTCGCTGCCACTATTCAAGTCTCGACTTTTCTCTTACTTGTTTACCCTGGATGGGGCAGACGTCTCTGACAGCTGAATACGGGCCACTTGATCTTTAATTTTTTTAATTTTCTACTTCGCATCTCTTTTATAGTCACTCATCACCGTAGCTACACGCAATTCCCGCGCTGTCCACCGTCTGTGCTTTATATTCTACATGGCTCACAAAAACTGTAACTCTAAAAATTGTATCCGCATTGTACTTACATCTAATTTCGTAGTTTTAAGTGATTATTTTTATGGTTGCCAAATGGCTTTTACTTTGTTATTCATGTTATAATGTTAAAAATTGTAATTTCATTGTGATTTCCGCTCGTGCCCCAAGGATATGTCCAGGGTACCAAATAAATTAATCAATCAAAATCAATCTCTCTACCGCGTTCGCGCCTCGCGCTGTCTCTCTCACTCTAATGCTTCGTGACGCGTCGATATATATATGTCTAAAGTAATAATCAGCTGTCGCGTGTCGCTCGCTCTCTCTTTGTCCCTCTGCCGCGTTCGCGCCTCGCACTGTCTCTCTCACTCTACTGCTGCTCAATCTGCCTGTTTCGCGCGTACGTGAAAAGTGAATTAAGGAGGTTGAATTACAAAATCAAAATAATTAGAATTTAATCAAATTTGGCGATAATATTCTTGGGCATCAAGTATACAAACACAATTTTTTTCGTAATTTTTTGCGACATGTTTATCAAATAATTGAGAGTTAAATCAAATTTCTTATGCACGAGATGTGCATAAAACCTGTATATATGTAAACTCTATGCTTATACATGTGAACTTTATTATTGAAATACTCGATTACTACGTGGTAGAAGAATGTAAAAAAATTTGTATATATATATTGTGACGACACGAACTTTTGGAATAAAATAAAATAAAAATAAATATAAAAGACCGCACGACAACAATCGACTTGACGCCCGGCCGCCATGTTGAAAAACTGTCAAGCGGACAGCGACGCGCAAACAATCAACATGGCCGCCTCTCGGACATCGCGCAACGTGAAGTTGGCATCGATTATGTAATCGATATTAATAATTATTAAAAATAAACGATTTTTCTTCATACCTCGGTCGAAAGTACGCACTTTCGGCCCTGATTTCAGGGCAGAAAGTTCAACATTCCTGCATTGCTAAAAAAAAAAACACGCTTGCCCTCTGTAACAGCGGGCGCAAAAATTTTTTCCTGCACTGCCGCCGATCATTTGTCTCTAACCGTGTTTCTTGTTCAATATGTCAAAGCTGTTTTTTTTCTCGGAATAGAAAGCAATTCATTGACATTAGATCAGTTGAGTTTGGAAGTAGAGTCAGTGTTTCAAACAAAATAATAAACGGAATGATTTCCTCTGATGAATCCGTAGACGAGGAAGAGGTGATGAAAGATTTTGACGCGGAAGCGGAATTAATTATTCAGGCGGAAACTTTACCGAAAAAGTCGGCTGATCGGTACAAACTGTTCTACGATAACTACAAGAAATGGCAGTTAGAAAATCGAAGTTCTCTGTCAAAGTCAGAAGAAGCGAATTTAGTAGTGTATTTTAAAGACTTGACCAAAAAACTGAAGCCGTCAACATTATGGAGCATTTGGTCAATGTTAAAAAAAACGTTAAATACAAGAGACAATGTCGATTTAAACCAATTTCAAAATTTGAAAAGTTTCATTAAAAATAATTCTAAAGGTTATAAACCGAAAAAATCCTTAGTGTTCAAGTGGGATGAAATTACAAAATTCATGAACGATGCATCAGATCACACCCATTTAGTTTCAAAGGTTAGTATTGTCATTTACTTTTATGAATTTCGTAATTAATTTATATTAATTCCTGTTACACTAATTAAAGGTTATCTTTGTATTCGGAATTTGTGGAGCTCTGCGATGTGATGAGCTCACCAAACTGTCGGTGCAAGATGTTGAAGATCTTGGCAACAAATATCTCGTGTCCATCAATGACACCAAAAATGATGCTCCTCGCCAGTTTATAATCGGAGAACTTTTTTATCAAACAGTCAAGAAATACCTCTCGATGAGACTCAGCGAATCATTTACAGACAGATTTTTTATCCAATACCACAACGGAAAATGTCAGCGCCAAGTCATCGGCAGAAATAAAATTAGCGAAATACCTCACGCTATAGCTTCTTATTTAAACCTACCGAACTCAAAACTCTACACTGGGCATTGTTTCCGAAGAACTGGCGCAACTCTTCTTGCAAACTCGGGAGCCAGTACGACCATGCTCAAACAGCTAGGCGGATGGAAGTCAACAGGTATTGCTCAAGGTAACTCGTATGTTTATTTAATTGGATTATTAACAATACTTATTATTTATATTCAAATTCGATTCCCTATTGAATATCAAAATGATATTTTTTTTCAATTAAAATTTTATTTATAAACAATTTACTTATTTACAGGGTATGTGGAAAACTCCTTGAAAAACAGGGAAAAAATTTACGACAGCATAACTCACGCATCAATATCCGCTTCAACTAATTTACAACCATCAACTTCGACAACAAACCACTTAACGCCGGAAGTCCCGACCACCAAAAATGATGACAAGTCTACAGATACAAACCCAATCAACTTCTCGGATGAATTTGAGATTGATGAAGAGGATCTGGCCAAATTTGACGAACTCGATCATCCGGAAGTTTTAAATCGTTCACCGACACCGTCTTTTAGAACCGCGAACAATAAAAAAATAGTGATCAATAATCGACAATCGACACGTGCAACTCATTTTTTATCAAAACCACCGATTAAAATTTTTCCAACGGAAATGAAGAATAAACGACCACAACAGGAAATTGCGACTCATGCGAGTGAAGACATCCCGAAAGTTTTGACAACAAACCCATCCGTGGTATACGAAAATTGCATATTTCATGGAAATATCGTGAATAATTTCTATTATTCATCGGAGCAAACATCGAAATCTTGCTTAACCAATCGATCTCATGCGTATAAAAACTGTGTATTTCATAAAAATACGGTAAACAATTTCCACTGTTCCCGTGATCCCAATAAGAATAAATAAATAAATCGATTTAAAAAATGGTACAAGTTTGAATTAATTTTTTTTCCATCGGTAACTTTTGTCTTTAACCGTGTTTTCTCTAATGTTAAGCCTGATGATTTGATGCCTGCCCCCGACCAGCTGGCACTCGCTTCGCTCGTGCCGCAAATGTCGGGGCAGGCATCAATGCGTGAATCTGTCGTGAATCTGCCGCGAATCGATCGTACTTTCGACCGGCTATGAAGAAAAATAGTATACACCACACGGGCAGAAAGTTTGGAAGCCCTGAACTGCGCAACATTATGCCCTCGGCTTCGCCTCGGGCATGAAGTTGCGCAGTGCAGGAATCCCAAACTTTCTGCCCTTGTAGTGTAATATACTATTCTTATAGAATAATATTGAAATAAATAAAAAAAAGAATAAATAACGTGAAATTACTATAAAATAAGAAAAATATCGCGAGAAATAAGCGAAATAAGCATGGAACGACAATGCGCAGGAGCGTTTCCAGGAGAACGCGAATAACAAAGCGAAAGCGCATGCCCAGCGCTCGAACGTCTCTAACGGACATGCGCGAGCGGCCGCAGTTTCGGCAGTAAGTCGGGTATAGAAGGCGGTGCACAGAGCATTCGTCAGGCACTCTCCTCTTTCGGAATGAAGCTAATAAGCTAAAGAGAAGAACCTCTCCCCTCCCTGGCGGGTCTAATCAAGAGACTCGGCAGAGTCTCGGGACAAGTACATTTGACAGCGCTGTCGTCTGCTGGCCCGAGACTCACTCGAGTATATTATCTCGTAATAAAGCGATTTCGGTGGTGGGGGGAGAATTACGAAGCCCACGGGTAATTTCATGATCTGAAATTTGAACTGGAGACTAATTAAGTTATCCCCCCTCGATTGAGCCATGAATCGACCCGATTGATGCCGTAATCACTGAGAAAAAACTTTGCACATGCAAAATTATGCAATGATCGAAGTGTGTGTGCGTGTATGTATACGACTCAGAGAAAAGCCTCGTGGCGGTGGCGTTTTTCTGATTGGTCGCAACTGACGACATATCCCGCTGTTCCTATTCGACGAAAAGTTTTTGGTTGCGCGTAACACGAATCGTTGGCAAAATTTGAACTAATTTGTACGTCAGTGTCGCAAAATTGTATCCGAATGTTGACAGACGGTAAAGCCGGAACAAATCAATTTGACCCTTTGAAGCATAAATTTTTCCCTACGTGCAATGAGCTTAAAACTTTGTACTCGGGGGTTTTCGGGATCGCTGATTACAAATCTGCACACAAAATTTAGAAATTCAAGATGGCGAATCCAATATGGCGGACAAGAAATGCAAAAATTGTTTGCTGATGCAAAATATGGTACTCGAGGGTTTTCGGGGTCGCTGATTACAAATCTGCGCTCAAAATTTAGAAATTCAAGATGGCGAATCCAATATGGCGAACAACAAATGCAAAAATTGTTTCATGAAAGCAAAATATGGTACCCGGGGGTTCTCGGGGTCGCTGATTACAAATCTGCACCTAAAATTTAGAAATTCAAGATGGCGGATCCAATATGGCGAACAACAAATGCAAAAATTGTTTGATGAAAGCAAAATATGGTACCCGGGGGTTTTCGGGGTCGCTGATTACAAATCTGCACCTAAAATTTAGAAATTCAAGATGGCGGATCCAATATGGCGGACCACAAATGCAAAAATTGTTTGATGAAAGCAAAACATGGTACTCGGGGGTTTTCGGGGTTGCTGATTACAAATCTACACCCAAAATTTCGAAATTCAAAATGACGGATACAATATGGCGGACAATAACTGCGAAAACCGTTTAAGAAAAGCGAAAGTTGGCACGCGGGGGTTTTTGGGTTCACCGATTAACAATCTGCATGCAAAATTTTGAAATTCAAAATGGCGGATTCAATATGGTGGACCATAAATTCCAAAATTTTATGATGAAAGTGAAAGGTTCAGAAAAAAGAAATGATATCCTGGCCAAAAATCCCCTGCCCGGGGAAAAAAAACCTTGGACAAGTACATTTGTTGACCCCCGTTTCCATTTGTTTTCACAGAAAAAAACTACCCAAAAAAGTACAAAATTTTCAAAAAATTGGCAAGATCAAGAATGATTTACATTCAGCACTAAAATTTATAATATCAATAATAGGACAAGTATTTCAATGTCTCTTGAGGATGGAGTATTTAAAAAAAGCAAAAATACGTTCGTTATTGAAAAAAGTCACCAATGTATAAAAATAAAAATCGATCCAAAAGAACAGAGTCCAGAAAAAAAATCAAGATAAAACAAAACGTGGAGAAAAAAATTTCAAACGAAAAAAATTAGATTGAAAAATAATTTCGGCCGTAGTACTTGGCGAGTTCGTACCATGAAAAATACATTACGTGATTCTACCTAAGCAAAAAACTCGCCAAGTACTACGGCCGAAATTATTTTTCAATCTAATTTTTTTCGTTTGAAATTTTTTCTCCACGTTTTGTTTTATCTTGATTTTTTTTCTGGACTCTGTTCTTTTGGATCGATTTTTATTTTTATACATTGGTGACTTTTTTCAATAACGAACTTATTTTTGCTTTTTTTTTAAATACTCCATCCTCAAGAGACAATGAAATACTTGTCCTATTATTGATATTATAAATTTTAGTGCCGAATGTAAATCATTCTTGATCTTGCCAATTTTTTGAAAATTTTGTACTTTTTTGGGTAGTTTTTTTCTGTGAAAACAAATGGAAACGGGGGTCAAAAAATGTACTTGTCCAAGGTTTTTTTTCCCCCGGCAGGGGATTTTTGGCCAGGATATCACTTCTTTTTTCTGAACCTTTCACTTTCATCATAAAATTTTGGAATTTATGGTCCGCCATATTGAATCCGCCATTTTGAATTTCGAAATTTTGCATGCAGATTGTTAATCGGTGAACCCAAAAACCCCCGCGTGCCAACTTTCGCTTTTCTTAAACGATTTTCGCAGTTATTGTCCGCCATATTGTATCCGTCATCTTGAATTTCGAAATTTTGGGTGCAGATTTGTAATCAGCGACCCCGAAAACCCCCGAGTACCATGTTTTGCTTTCATCAAACAATTTTTGCTTTTGTGGTCCGCCATATTGGATCCGCCATCTCGAATTTCTAAATTTTAGGTGCAGATCTGTAATCAGCGACCCCGAAAACCCCCGAGTACCATATTTTGCTTTCATCAAACAATTTTTGCATTTGTTGTTCGCCATATTGGATCCGCCATCTTGAATTTCTAAATTTTAGGTGCAGATTCGTAATCAGCGACCCCGAAAATCCCTGGGTACCATATTTTGCTTTCATCAAACAATTTTTGCATTTGTTGTTCGCCATATTGGATTCGCCATCTTGAATTTCTAAATTTTGAGCGCAGATTTGTAATCAGCGACCCCGAAAACCCTCGAGTACCATATTTTGCATCAGCAAACAATTTTTGCATTTCTTGTCCGCCATATTGGATTCGCCATCTTGAATTTCTAAAATTTGTGTGCAGATTTGTAATCAGCGATCCCGAAAACCCCCGAGTACAAAGTTTTGAGCTAGTTGCACGTAAGGAAAAATGTGTGTTTCAAAGGGTCAAATTGATATTTTTTTTTGCGTGAATTATTCCAACCTTACCATCTGTCAACACGGATCTACGAGAAGTTCGCAAAAAACACGCTGTTTACGCGTCTCGCGTCAAAACTACCGTCAAACTTTCCGTGGTATGGGTACAAAGGAAAGGATCAATGGGAACTCGTTACTTTTGTCGCCGAAGACCGGCTTCGGTGGAAACGGGTTTTGATGGGCATCAAAACGCCTTTGATTGTGTCGTCTGCGCGCATATACAAACACACCAAATCCTTCAATGTGTTAGAATTTTTGCATAATCTTTACCCTGTGCAAAGTTTTTTCTCAGCAAATACGGCATCAATCGTGCTGAATTAAGGCTTAATCGAAAGATTTTTTCATAATTAGTCTCCAGTTCAATTTTCAAGTCATCATCTGTCTCCTAAGCTTCGTAATTCGAGAAAATGACTTTCAGTTTTTACCCCCACTACCGAATTTTACTTTATTCAGAGATAATATACTCCGGCGAGCCTCGGGCCAGCAGACGACAGAGCTGTCAAATGTACTTGTCCCGAGACTCTACCGAGTCTCTTGATAGGGAACCGTGGTTTCCGTTTTATTGTGTTTGAATTTATCGTATGGCAATAATGCGAACTTAGATGATAAATTTGCGTCCTGCGAGCGTTAATGGTTAATCGGTCTTTCTTTTTTTCTAACATGAAAATGCGAATGTTTTGTGTTTTGTTAACACACCAATTGGTTTTAACCACCAAACTGGAATATATAGGATAAAATAACTGTTCAACATTTGTTGACATGTTCAAGAACTAATGTCCATCATGGAACAGAAATTTTGTTTAGAATCTGGACGGGTGAATGATCTTTGTATTAACTAATATCAACTTAGTCATTCGTTTTGTTTGGCGTTCCAAGTCAATTAAACTAATCAAATGCTCAACTTTACGTCGACGATACATGATTGCTTCAGAAACCACAGGTATTTTAAATATTGTGAATGCAATGGATTAAAATAATCAAAAAATCTATATTTTTTTTAGGTAAACGGGCTCGTGCTGCAAGGTCGATGTCATTTGAATGCTTCCTCCATAATCAAAAGTATACCTGGGAAGGTATTCAAATTTATCATTGCTCGGTGAGTACTTACAATTTGTAAATGTTAGTAGCATCTTAGAATCACAATCTTGCAAAGGACTACAGGCAGTCAGGGGTTAGAAAGATGCGTCAATTTTTCGCTTCCGGTACTTGCTTCGAGGTGATCTATCGGTTGTGTGAGTGCTAGAGGCAAAACTGGAAAGTAGTCCAACGTTGTTCTCGAACGTTCTCGATATATCGAGAAAAGAAGATCGGGTAAAAACTTCAAAAAAGTAAAAAAAAGGGCGCCAAGTATAAAAAGTCGCACCTTAGTTATAATATTATCAGTCTATACTCTTGTTACACTTTACAAAAACCAAAAACTATTTTTTTCTTTGTTTTATTTTACCATCCTCGCTCTTTCTTTCTTTATCAGGATATATTTACTCTTCCAGCTTATATTTTTTGCCTGTAAAAATTTTTTTTTTTTCCCTTGACCTCTTGCTTTTTTCTTCTTCTGTCATATTCGTTGTCAGCTTTTTTTTGAAAAATAATCGAAATCACTATCTTTTCATGTAGCCAAGAAAAAGAAAGGTGATACTACATTCCATTGGAAAATCTTTGAGGATGTGTTAAAATAAACTCAATCATTATTTAACAATGATTGCTTCTCGTGAATGCGTATGTGAATTTCATATGAACTTCTTTTATATTATTCAAAAACAACGAACGAATCACTTAATTTCACCACAAGTTCGATGCAGAGATAATACAAAAACTTGGCGTGCATGGTTAAGACAATAAGCTCGGCAAAGGAACGTCTCATCTTTCCATACCTTTAGACCTATCTATTCCATCCATTCCACGCATTTCGTGCGCAATCATGTATCCATTGCGTCCATTAACCTATTTGTTCACACCATATCATCCCATTCATTCCATCCTTTGCTTCCATATCGTCCATCTTTATCCGTGTCCATATTTACTCATATCCTATCACTTTACACCATCCATCGATCCCGATCTCCCATCCATTCAATCTTATTAATTCTTTCCATTCGTTCATCTTATCCTATTCATTCTATCAATATCATGCCATCATTCCATTCCCTAATTCACGATTCTACCATCCCTTCACCCAATTTCATCAATGCATTCATCTCATTCAATCCATTCCTTCAACATCCTCTATTCGTATCATCCATTCCATTCCATCCGTCGATCCACGATCAATTTCACCCGTCAATCCGTTCATCTCATCTCATCAATTCCATCCATTCATACATTCATCCCATCCCATGAATTCTATTGATTCATCCCATCCATCTCATTTCATCAATTGTATCAATCCCATCAAATCCATCCACCACATCATATCAATTTCATTTATCGGTCCATTTATGTTATCCCATAAATGTCATCCATCGATCCTTCCGTCCAATCCTGTAAATTCCATCCATCGATCCATCCATCCAATCCTACAAATTCCATCCAACGATCTATTGATCCCATCATATGAATTCCATATATCTCATTTCATCAAGCTTATCCCATCCATTCAATCCATCCACTTGCGCTACGAACGCTCTGAATCCGTCCGCACATATACCGTTGCTCCGGAGCTAATCATCTGTTGAAGCATTATATAATTTTTTTAATCTTCCCGGGCTTATTGTCTTAACCATGCACGCCAAGTATATTTTACTCCTCCTTTCGCTGCTCTGTATTAGCAGATTCTTTACGATTTTCTTATGTATTTTTTTTTTCTCTCTCTCTCTCTCTCTAGCTGGCTGTTGTCGGTGTACATCAATATTTCTCACTTTTTATACCCACCCCGACCTTCAACCCTCCAGTGCAACGTTCAATATTCATGAGGGTTTCACGCGTGTTATTGCCGTTCTCTTTAAAATAAAGACCTTGCCTTATACGACTTATTATGAAAGTAAGATTCTGGACGTATAGTGTGTAAGCTGATACAGGGCTTGCAAAAAATATGCTCTCGCTCGTTGCTGTGTTTACAAGAAAGCAAGAGTTTAGAAAAAGAAATCATCGCTGCGACTGTAACGTTGAATCTGTACAATAGTGTAAATGAGACTTTGACATAATTAGCGAGTTCAAAGAATGATTAGCGCTACTCAGTCGCCTTTCAACCGCGTAGTGATAAATCGTTTCACTCTTAGGGCGCAATGACTGACTCTGTCCTTATTCGTACATGTATCACGGAGCTACTACGGTTAGCTACATATGCGAGTAGACAGCTTAGACGCCGTATCGATGAGCAGTGGTATAATGAACTCCGTTACCTTCCTAAAAAGTGTTTAATTATGCGTTTAAAATATATTATATGGTGGACGCCCCTACGTGTCATAGTGACAGCTTATTTCACAGACAAACAGAGGGTTGTTTAAACGGCAATGCATACCGGAGTGCGGGTACAATGAGCTTGTGCATCGTAAACACGAGGATCTACCAGCTGTCAGAGGTCTGGTCCGTGAATACAGAGGTAAGTACTAAAAACATTCCTCAAATCAATCCTCAGCGTTCGGCATTTCAAATAATTATATGATCGGTTATAGATTATAGAGAGCTCTTCAATGCAACGCATGAAGAAGAAGAAGCCCTTATTGCAAGTGCGCGCACTGTAGAGGAGGAGGAGGCGCGGTAAAAGGTCATGAACAAATCGAGTGACGTAGAATCAGCAGTTATTGCGGATGCATGTGCTGTAGAGGAAGAAGATAGGAGTGGCATTAATACAAATAATACCATCGAAACAGAGGCTGTTGAAAACACTCGTAGCGCAGACCGATTTACCACATCCCCGTGTTATCTAGATATTTCGAGTGCCGGAAGAATTCCCGAAATAGCACCCACTAGCGATCATGACATTGAGCGTAAGTAATTGCGCATTTTTAAGTATGACTAACTTTCTGTTTTTGATTTCTCTGCATTCTCTTTTCAAAAAGAATTCAAATCAGTTTATTATTCTCATGGAGCCAAAAAAATGCCTTAATTCCGATTTAAATTTTGTAATTCACTAACAATTTTTTTGAGATTTAGTTGTTAACATAAACTGATGTATATGAACTGCAGAAACGTATGACGTACGTACCACCGCACAAGATCAAAACAGAGATTATACAAAAACTTAGCGTGCATGGTTAAGGTGCAAAGCTCGGGAAGATACGTAGTCGGAAAAATTATTTCTTACAATGATTATACGATAAGGAAGAAGTCGCTATTCCCGTATGGAATAATAAGTGATCATCTGTTGAAGCTGTTACGTCCCACCCAGTGATTTTCATCCCGGTCAAAGAGAGAGAACTCTCCATATTACACGTTTTTCGAAAAACCCTGTTAGGTGGAACACTTGGCCTTTTCGAGCCTAACCTCGCGGAAAATTGCTCAGGACGGCCTAGAGAGTGTAATCTCGTTTAATAAAATTAATTACCCCATCTAATATGATTTTTTGTAATAAGAATGATCCTGCGGATCAATTTAAAAGAAAAACAGATAAAGATAGACATTGTAGACGTAAAATATTCGACAAAAATTTAGAAAACTTTTGTGGTATTACCCCAATAAAAAAAAACGATGGTAAATGTTCGGGATTCCGCCTCGATTAGCTACCGAGGCGAGTCTCGCGAAGCCTCGCACAGAGGCAGCACCTCGTGGACGCTCTTGAGCACAACGCGCATGCCCAGCGCGCGCCGGCCGGCTTGCTAGAGCGGCCATATTGTCTTTCATTACGTTACGTTCGTTACCGTGCCACGCATCGTCTAACGAATTTATCTTTGCTTTTTCTTGTTTTCTCAGTGTATCACTCATAAGTAGAGCTCATGTGAATATTAAGCGCAATTAGTGCACTCAGCAACTCGTGATTGGCGCATCGGGCGCAATCTCTTTCGCATATTGTACATCATCATTCTTTCTCAAGCTCACCTCGTGGTTGGACCGAACCACGTGTGTCACAAATTTCCACATCAAGGTCACCGCATTTAATTGTGTTAATCAAAGGTGCGCGAGATCAATAAAATCAGTGCGCGATTAACTCTGTAATTCTCAAGGACATTCTCATTATCTCATCTAAACTGTGTAACTCGTAGCACTCATCTTTTATATATTCTGTGACAATAAATCGACAAGCGAATCCCGCGCTAACTCTTGCGTGATCATTTCTTTTATTCAACACCTTGTGCACGATCTTCCATTCCGGCAACTCATTATTTAATTCATTTCCTCAACAGTAAAAGATATTATAACGTTTTATCACTTACCTGGTTTTGGAATCGACTGAAGGTTGACCAAGATGAACGGATATTGGAATAAGGTGGCGATGATGAATAACAAAAATTAATTTTCACTATTTTCACTGAATAAATCAAAATAAGTATATTGTGGTATAAAAAAATGATTAAAGTTCTTCACAAATTATTTCAAAATTTCTTAACACTGATTCACTTTAATAACAAAGATTAGGCTGTCAGTTACATAAAGGCAAAAATTGGAAACTGCACTGGAGTGCGAAAAGAAAACGAAACACCCTGGTTATTGAAAAGAACAAGAATGCCCTTTTTCATGCATGAGTGCATGGTTAAATAACACGCCCAAATTTGTCTAGGGTGGGGATGAGTTCTAGCCCTAACAAGATGCTGGGCGCTCACAGATTCCCCCTCCACCTAGGGCGTAGAGTTTTCTTATTGATATCGATAGATTTTCTTTTCGCGCTTAATCGTATAATAAAGACTCTAGTCTGGATCTTAATTATTCAGATTTTTACTTAAAAATTAACGAATATAATTCTAATAGTTTCGATCTCTCTCAAAAAGTATCCGTACATATATTTCATTCATTCTCTTAACCTATTCGAATTGGCAAATGTTTGGCGAAATTCCTCTCAGAGTTAACCATTATTGTTTCTTAATCTTTTATGCAATTCATCAAGTTATTATTTCATTTTTCTTGGAAAGAATATGTCGTTCTTTTTAGTTCGTTACGGAGGGCGTAAGTCCAACGGTCTTGAGAGGCAATGAACGCGACTCATGCACAGACCATGTGCACAGTGCATGACGTAGCAGGGGTACTTTTCCCAAACCCTTGAATAGAGAGTGGTTTTTCTCCGTGTCTGCTGTAGCTCTTATAGTCATTTTATGACTCTGGATGTTTAGGAGACGGTGACATCGACTCTCTGGACGATTTGCCTAAAGTTTGTTTAGAATATCAAGCTGCATTTCGACGACGCTATTAATATAGAGCAACGTCGCCGCAACCCATCTCTATAACGACGGACCCTGAACGAACCTATTTATATTATTTTATGGCTTTTATTATTTATTAGTTTAACTTGGTATTGTTTTGTGAAGGAGTCTGGTGTAGGTGGATAGAAAAATAATGCGATGGACGAGAGTGTAAAAAGAAACAACGAGTAATTTATTATAACTTTGATGTACAAAATAACCCGAAAATGAATAACACTCGAGATGCCCGTTAACCCGATCGAATACGTGAGAATTGACCCGGTGACACTCGAGCCCGAGCTCGAGATCGAAGATGGCTGCCGAAGCGTGCGTGAAAACGTGCTCGAGGAATCCCAAGTTATCGATGCAATCGATATACGAATTTGCCCGGAAAAGTTCTCATATGATGTGAAAATTGCCCGTTCGAATTGTGGTTGTATTAATTTTGATGCCCGGTGAGATTTAATACTGTAATTTTGAAACCGAAAAGATTGTGACGTTTGCACGCTAAGGCCCTCGGATCAAGACTGATGTAATCGATGAGGCGATCGACGAAGACGTGCGCATGCGTCGCGTGTCGCGTCGAGCAAGCCCGAGGCTGGTGCCCAGGAGGTGTCGCCGCCCGTGGGAGCGCGAGAACTAGCGCCCGGTCGCTCGTGTCTCGCTGCTCCCGTGTTGCGTAGCCCGGTACGTGGCGACATGTACGGTGGAGCACGAACCCGGCCCGAGTGCTCACGACACCGAAGGAATTATGCCAATTCCTGAACAGGTATATATAACTCAAGAGAAACTTTTCCATACATGCCCATTGTTGATAACTAACTTATTTTCTTATTCGAATGGCCTGATTCAGTTTATAATTGTCAAGCTTGAATTTAAAATAGACTCGACTGCATCCCATAAAACGCGGACTCTCGAGATCCTAAGAATGACAAAGAGAGGAACATCGGGCGTGTGCACGAGTACCCTTTTCGCCTAGTGCTGCTGGCAGGGTGTAAATGTGTGTGAGAAGGCCCTTGTCGTAAAATTTGACCGAACACGTCACGAGCGGAAAGAACTGTTTATTTACATCAGCTCTTAGTCTCGCTGGCGCCTTTTACAACACATAATTGAAAGAACAAAATCTCATTATCGATGTATGTGAAGTTTCCATGCACACCCCAGCTCCTTTCCCCGGAATTACTTGACAATGAGTAAACCAGCGGACGAAGAAAAAGATCTCGAAAATCGTAGGACATAACAAAGCATTATATAATTTTTGTATCTTCCCGGGCTTATTGTCTTAACCATGCACGCCAAGTTTTTGTATTATCTCTGCATCGAACTTGTGGCGAAATTAAGTGAATCGTTCGTTATTTTTGAATAATATAAAAGAAGTTCATATGTAATATCGAGCAATAAACAATAATATTTTTTTGTATATACTTCTGTTCATAGTTTTGTTTTGTTGTTTCATATTATCCGCATTCACGAGAAGCAATCATTGTTAAATAATTATTGAGTTTATTTTAACACATCCTCAAAGAATTTCCAACGGAATGTAGTGTCACCTTTCTTTTTCGTGGCTACATGAAAAGATAGTGATTTCGATTATTTTTGGAAAAAAGACTGACAACGAAAATGACAGAAAAAGAAAAAAGCAAGAGGTGGAGGGAAAAAAGAAAAATAATTTTTTACAGGCAAAAAATGTAAGCTAGGAGAGTACATATATCCTGATAAAGAAAGAAAGAGCGAGGAAGGTCAAATAAAACAAAGAAAAAAATAGTTTTTGGCTTTTGTAAAGTGTAACAAGAGACTGATCATATTATAACTAAGGTGCGACTTTTTATACCTGGCGCCTTTATTTTACGTTTTTGAAGATTTCACCCGACATTTCATTGTTTTTTGTAAGAAATATCCGAATAATTATACAAATTACCCGTGTTACAAAAATGAGATTATGAATATTTTATTAATGCAAGAAAAAAATGACCATAGCCTAAATTTGAATAAAACTCATTAATCATCTCGTTACACTTGTAACGAGTAAGGAATTTTTTTCGTTACTCGATACAATTGTAACGAAAAAAAAAAAAAAAACTTATAAAATTTCCTTACTCGATAGAAATATATCACGTGGCAAAAAATTCTGTGATACTCGATCCAGAAATGCTCGGCTATCAGTAGGTGGAGTGCGCTTTACTCCGGATGCAAATGACCCAATGGTAGTAACCGTTTGTTCGTTAGCTACCAAAAAGAGTAAAGACGTAAGACCTGGGTCAAATGGATGCAATGGGAGTAACCGCGCTCCACTCGGCTACCAGCGATGGTAGCAGTGTTTGCCTTGGGTTGAATTGACCGAGGGCGCATTTGACCCGGGTTTAACGTCTTTAACCCTCTTGGTAGCCGAGGAATAAGCGGTTACCACTAATGGGTCATTTAGACCCAGGGCGAAGCGCACTCCACCTACCGGTTGATGAGCACCTATATTTCCATTACGGTTGGGTCCGCTTGACCCGAACCATGTACCGCTACCGCTATTGATAGCCTAATAACGGGCGGTAACTGCCATCGGGTCAAATTGACCCACAGCAAACACTGCTACCATCGCTGGTAGCGGAGTAGAGCGCAGTTACTCCCATTGGGTCCATTTGACTCGGGTCTAACGTCTTTACTCTTTTTGGTAGCCGAGGAACAAGCAGTTACTACCATTGGGTCATTTTGACCCGGAGCGAAGCGCACTCCACCTATTGGTAGCCGAGCGTCTCTGGATCGAGTATCACATAATGTTTACCCACGCGTTATATTTGGATCAAGTAACGAAAAAAATGTCTTCATTCGTCACTCGTTACAATTGTATCGAGTAACGAGTAACGAATTGTCTTTTAAGGAAGTTGGATCACGTCGATACAATGTTGTCATGCTGAACCGTGTTAAAAACATCAAAAATTTCAAAAAAATGAGAATTTAATAAAATTTGGTAAATATATTCTTTAATTGTGACGGTTGTTACGTCCAAGTAACAAAATCCAATTTTAAATTTGCCCTGTTTTTGACCTTAGCAGAAGCGAATTAATCGGGGATCGGGGCACGGAAGTTTGTCAGAATGAGGGGCCAAGAATTGAAGATGTTTTCTTTTATAAAATGTTAGTTTATTGATTCTCTCAGATTTTAGGTTTTAAGACGCTCCTGATCATCACTGAGAATCGTGATATTTATTATCCCTTTCATTTCTCTAAATAGGACGGACGACGGGGATCGCCATCCGATATATATTTAGGATGAAGAAATTTTATTGAGTACTCGATTGGAGACAATTTATATGAAGGTACTACCGGAGGTTTGAAGTTAACAGCCTCAAGGTATTCTTCGGTGTAATACCCGTGTTTGTTACCCCGAGAATACCCGTTGTATTCGGCGGAAATCTTACTTAAATAGTTTTTTCTTCCACCGGGTCTACCCACTAAAAAGAGAAGAAAGTGATTCTACTTTTAGATTGTTGTCAATTAATTATCCAGGTACGATATTCCATGGAATCTGATAAGGAATTGAAGTAATTCGCGGTGGGCCGCGGTATTAGTTCGAGGAAAGGAAAAGAAGTTCGAGGTTGTCCGCGCAACTTCTTCTATGGCTTTATATAGGAAAACAGAGCACGAGGTGGACCGCGCTGCTCCGTTAGGTTGAGTAACGAAGGAGGAAAATTCAGAGTACGAGGTGGTCCGCGCTACTCTGAATTATCTTGTAAGGAGCAGGATAGAAATGAGAATACGAGGCGGTCCGTGCTATTCTCTAGGGATGACGAAAACTTACTGTTGATTCTGTGATGGTTACTTTATTTTGCAGCTCCTTCCAGAAAATTTTCCTTACTAACTAAAAACTACAAAAATCGGGCTTTTTATACCCGCAGAAATTGAGGGTGACAGAGGGTGAGTCCTCGTCATTGGTGGTTCACCATCTCCCACCCTTCACAGGGTTTGGTCTTACATCCTAGATAGGGAGCCTTATCTTAGAGGTTGCCCCATAGTCTTAGGTGGTAGTCTTAGTTTTGGAGGGGAGAAACTTCTTATTTTTAAGGGTCCTACATCCCTTCTCTTGGTGATCAAGAGACTCGGTAGAGTCTCGGGACAAGTACATTTGACAGCTCTGTCGTCTGCTGGCCCGAGGCTCGCCAGAGTATATTGCCTCTGAATAAAGTAAAATTGGGGAGTGGGGGTAAAAACTGAAAGTCATTTTCTCGAATTACGAAGCTTAGGAGACAGATGATGACTTGAAAATTGAACTGGAGACTAATAATGAAAAAATCTTTCGACTAAGCCTTAATTCAGCACGATCGATGCCGTATTTGCTGAGAAAAAACTTTGCACAGGGTCAAGATTATGCAAAAATTCTAACACATTGAAGGATTTGGTGTGTTTGTGTATGCGCGCAGACGACACAATCAAAGGCGTTTTGATGCCCATCAAAACCCGTTTCCACCGAAGCCGGTCTTCGGCGACGAAAGTAACGAGTTCCCATTGGTCCCTTCTTTTGTACCCACACCATGGAAAGTTTGACGGTAGTTTTGACGCGAGACGCGTAAACAGCGTGTTTTTTGCGGACTTCTCGTAGATCCGTCGTGGGCAAAATTTGAACTAATATGTACTTCAGAGTGGCAATTTCTATCAGACTGTTGACAGATGGTAAGGCCGAAATAATTCACGCAAAAAACAATATCAATTTGACCCTTTGAAACACAGATTTTTACTTACGTGCAATTGGCTCAAAACTTTGTACTCGGGGGTTTTCGGGGTCGCTGATTACAAATCTGCACTCAAAATTTAAAAATTCAAGACGGCGAATCCAATATGGCGGACAAAAAATGCAAAAATTGTTTGATGAAAGCAAAATATAGTACTCGGGGGTTTTTGGGGTCGCTGATTACAAATCTGCACCCAAAATTTCGAAATTCAAGATGGCGGATCCAATATGGCGGACCACAAATGCAAAAATTGTTTGGGGAAACCAACACATAGTACTCGGGGGTTTTCGGGGTCGCCAATTACAAATCTGCACCCAAAATTTCGAAATTCAAGATGGCGGATACAATGTTGCGGACAATAACTGCGAAAATCATTCAAGAAAAGCGAAAGTTGGTACGCGGGGGTTTTCGGGTTCACCGATTAAAAATCTGCATCGGAAGTTTGCTGTGTCTGTATATGGCACAAAGAAAGGCCTTTTGATGCTATCGAGTTTCTGATTGGTCATGAGTGTGATCATTTCAAGTGTGAGACACATAAACAGCGTATTTTATGCGAACTTTCCTGTAGATCCTTCGTGGGCAAAATTTGAACTAATTTGTACGTCAGAGTCGCAAATTTGTTCCGAGCGATGACAGACGGTAAATACGGAATAATTCACGTAAAAAAAATATCAATTTGACACTTTGAAGTATTTATTTTTCCTTACGTGCAATTACCTCAAAACTTTGTACTCGAGGGTTTTCGGGGTCGTTGATTACAAATCTGCACTTAAAATTCGGAAATTCAAGATGGCTGATTCAATATGGCGGACTACAAATGCAAAAATTGTTTGACGAAAGCAAAATATGGTACTCAGAGGTTTTCAGGGTCGCTGACTACAAATCTGCACCCAAAATATCGAAATTCAAGATGGCGGTTCCAATATGGCGAGCCATTAATTCAAATTTTTTTTATTGTAACGAAAGTTTTGGTACTCGGGGTCTTCTTCTATCATAGCACACAAAAATCTTTTTGCCTCCTAAACTTTCACGTCTCCATAAACTTAATCTTTATATGAATAATATTGTTCGGTCTTTGAAGGAATATTAAACTCATGAGTCGATGATAATACATTGCAATTTTCGAGCATCTTGCTTTTATAGAAAATCGTAATTCTGGGGCTCCTCTCAATAACGAATCGTCTCAATAACGAAGATAATTATTCAAAATTGTATATCGGATCGATTCATAACTTGGGGAGAAACTCTTCATATTTATACTGCTGCGATTTCTCGATATATTTTTTTTATTTTCATGGACAACTTGTAAGCCGTTAAGGAAGCATTAAATTTTTATGATTCACTTCCTAAACTCACTGTTCCTCAAAGGTTCTTCTAATGTCGAAGTGAATTAACAACACTTTGTTTCCAAGTTGTAAATTAATCGGCCAACAGCAGATCATTATTCCCAGAATTTTTATGTATGTATTTAGCTATTGAAGTTTTTAAAAACACGGCAACGCTACCATAGTAATAGCGAATCATATAAGAGTAAATTTATAGTATTTATAGTATATGATCAGTCCAATTATCTAATCGGGTATGAGTGGAGTGGACAGTAGATATAAATTTGTCATTCAAATGAATTCATGATGTAATCATGCAAGTACGAAAAAACTCTAGACTTTAGAGGTGTTGAGAAAAAAAAGAGTGATATCAAGGGGTTTTAACAAGGGGAAGATGTCCCCTCCCCGGGGAAAAAACCCTGGACAAGTACATTTGTTTGACTCCCGTTTCCATCTGTTGTCACAATAAGTTATCCCCCCCCCCTAACCCAAAAAATAATGAAACCTCCAAAAAAACATAGAAAAAATGCCAGAATAGATTTGAGAATTTGAGAAAAAAAACTCCCTGGCCAAAAAGGAAAATCCCTGGCCTCCTCCCCCCTTTAAAAAAATGAAACAATTCGAGGAAATAAGCCTTTTGCCAAAAATACCCTAACAAAACCCTGCCAAAAAACGCCTAAAATAATTACAACCCCCAAAAAAACATACAAAAAAATGCCAGAATAGATTTGAGGAAAAGAAGTCCCTGATTCGAAAAAAGGAATACTCCCTCTTGCCTCAAAAAAAACCTTAACAAAACCCTGTCAAAAAAACGCCTTTGATTACTACCCCCCAAAAAAACATGGAAAAAAACTGAGAATAGATTAAAAAAAAGAAATTCGAGAAAAAAACAACCCACCCAAACTAGTTCCCTGAAACTTACGAAACACCCACCAGAAAAAAAACCCTAGAAAAAACTACTTCTTCCTCTCCACCCAAAAAAGTGGAGCATCCGATGAAAAAGAACAGACTCTTAAAGAAAAATAATTGCTCGATAAGAAAAATAACTACTCGACAACATGAAATATGAAGAAGCCAATGAGTTACGTTCAGGACTAAAATTTATAATATCAATAATAGGACAAGTATTACATTGATGCTCGACAATAGATTCATGAGAAAATTTAAAAAAAGGAATTAGTGGTTGAAAAAAAAACCAGCCTACCAACAAGAAAAACCGGTCCAAATGAAAAAATAAAAATGGGATGTATAATAAACAAATAATAAACCTAGTCTATAAAAAAATCGAGGAGACAATGATTTACGTTCAGTGCTGAAATTTTTAATATCAATAACAGGACAAGTTTTCATTGGTGCTTGATTATAGAACAAAAAAAAACCGGTCGAAAAAAAACAGTCAAAATGAAAAAAAATAAAAGGGGTATATAACAAACACAAAAACCTCTAGTCTGCAAAAAAGTTGAAAGGACAACGATTTACGTTCAGCGCTGAAATGTTTGATATCAACAACAGGACAAGTATTTCATTGGAGCTTGATAAGATAAACTTATAAGAAATATTGAAACAATCAATCGAAAAGTGTTACCAATCTACAAAAAGAAAAATCGGTCGAAAAAAACAGTACCCAAATGAAAAGAAATGAAAGGGTTTTAACTAACAAAAGAACCTAGTCTACAAAAAATTAAAGAGCAACGATTTATATTCAGCGTTGCAATAATATGCTTGAGAATAGATCAACGAGAAAACGAAAAAAACTTGGTTTTCAAAAGAGGTACCAAGTTACAAAAATAGTCATACATATAAAAACGAGTCTGGAAACAGGATCAAAGAGAAAAAAGAGTAATTGGTGGATAACAAAAAAAAAATAGTGTACAAAAAATTAAAAATCGAAAAAGATGATGATTCACGTTCAGTACTTACATTTAGAATGATATTAATTGGTGTTTGAGAAAAGATTAACAACAAATAGTTTTCGAAAGTGCAATTCTTCCACATTGTTCGCTCGATGGGAATGGAAAAATCCTCTTGGTAACAATTTGTTAAACGTTCACCACCGTCCGTTCAGCGTATACGCACAGAGTACTTGTCCGGCCCATAACTTTTTATTTTCAAGAAAAAATCGGGGACCACTCGCGAAAAAGCAAAGCGTTTTTTATTGCAGTAATATTTTCATATGGACTATAAGTTTTTTTCATAGCAGCAGATGATAAGTTATTATTAAGTTAAGTTAAGTTGTTTCCCGTCGTATTATAAGAACAATAACATTGCTGGTTGTATGTGAGCAGCAGCTTTAGAAAATGATGAACCAGTTTAGCTGAACAGAGTCCTAATATGACAATTTTGTAATAATGCTGGTTGTATGTGAGCAGCAACTTTAGAAAATGATGAACCAATTTAGCTGAACATAGTCCCAATATGACAATTTTGTAATAATGACAATAAAGAGTATCGTATTCCATTTAAGTTGATATCAAATATCGCGAATGATGCGAGGTTATCCCAAGGGAAACAGCTAGATTATTTTTTATAAGTTTGTGTTTGTGCGAGCAGTGCTCACATTTTATGCCTCTGACTCGAAATATATACTGAACCATTGGAAATGTTTCGTGTGTGTTTTGAGAGAGCGCTCATTGGTCGACCGAGTTCGTAAAAGTTTCTTTCCACAATCTCAAATCTGCTGAGTCAAAAGATACAAACTTTAGAGCAAAATTTTTATTGGACTAACGGATTCGATGAAAGCAAGGATTCGTGTGTAGCTTGTTTGAAGAGATTGGACTCCATGGGTTCTATGACTTCACCTCTAATTTGATTTTTTCTTGAATGAGCAATTTGCATAAAAAGTTATGGGCCGGACAAGTACTCTGTGCGTATACGCTGAACGGACGGTGGTGAACGTTTAACAAATTGTTACCAAGAGGATTTTTCCATTCCCATCGAGCGAACAATGTGGAAGAATTGCACTTTCGAAAACTATTTGTTGTTAATCTTTTCTCAAACACCAATAAATATCATTCTAAATGTAAGTGCTGAACGTGAATCATCATCTTTTTCGATTCTTAATTTTTTGTACACTATTTTTTTTTGTTATCCACCAATTACTCTTTTTTCTCTTTGATCCTGTTTCCAGACTCGTTTTTATATGTATGACTATTTTTGTAACTTGGTACCTCTTTTGAAAACCAAGTTTTTTTCGTTTTCTCGTTGATCTATTCTCAAGCATATTATTTCAACGCTGAACATAAATCGTTGTCTCTTTAATTTTTTGTAGACTAGGTTCTTTTGTTAGTTAAAACCCTTTCATTTCTTTTCATTTGGGTACTGTTTTTTTCGACCGATTTTTCTTTTTGTGGATTGGTAACACTTTTCGATTGATTGTTTCAATATTTCTTATAAGTTTATCTTATCAAGCTCCAATGAAATACTTGTCCTGTTGTTGATATCAAACATTTCAGCGCTGAACGTAAATCGTTGTCCTTTCAACTTTTTTGCAGACTAGAGGTTTTTGTGTTTGTTATATACCCCTTTTATTTTTTTTCATTTTGACTGTTTTTTTTCGACCGGTTTTTTTTTGTTCTATAATCAAGCACCAATGAAAACTTGTCCTGTTATTGATATTAAAAATTTCAGCACTGAACGTAAATCATTGTCTCCTCGATTTTTTTATAGACTAGTTTTATTATTTGTTTATTATACACCCCATTTTTATTTTTTCATTTGGACCGGTTTTTCTTGTTGCTAGGCTGGTTTTTTTTCAACCACTAACTGCTTTTTTTAAATTTTCTCATGAATCTATTGTCGAGCATCAATGTAATACTTGTCCTATTATTGATATTATAAATTTTAGTCCTGAACGTTACTCATTGGCTTCTTCATATTTCATGTTGTCGAGTAGTTATTTTTCTTATCGAGCAATTATTTTTCTTTAAGAGTCTGTTCTTTTTCATCGGATGCTCCACTTTTTTGGGTGGACAGGAGGAAGTAGTTTTTTCTAGGGTTTTTTTTCTGGTGGGTGTTTGGTAAGTTTCAGGGAACTAGTTTGGCTGGGTTGTTTTTTTCTCGAATTTCTTTTTTTAAATCTATTCTCACTTTTTTTCCATGTTTTTTTGGGGGGTAGTAATCAAAGGCGTTTTTTTGACAGGGTTTTGTTAAGGTTTTTTTTGAGGCAAGAGGGAGTATTCCTTTTTTCGAATCAGGGACTTCTTTTCCTCAAATCTATTCTGGCATTTTTTTGTATGTTTTTTTGGGGGTTGTAATTATTTTAGGCGTTTTTTGGCAGGGTTTTGTTAGGGTATTTTTGGCAAAAGGCTTTTTTCCTCAAATTGTTTCATTTTTTAAAGGGGGGAGGGGGCCAGGGATTTTCCTTTTTGGCCAGGGAGTTTTTTTTCTCAAATTCTCAAATCTATTCTGGCATTTTTTCTATGTTTTTTTGGAGGTTTCATTATTTTTTGGGTTAGGGGGTTATAAGACCTGGCCAAAAATTCCCTCCCTGGTAAAAAAATCTTCAACAAGTACATTTGTTGACCCCTGTTTCCATTTGTTGTCACAAAAAAACTACCCAAACAGTACAAAATTTTTAAAAATTTAGCAAGATCGAGCCAGGAAAAACAAGATTGTTTCTATAACATAACTACACCTCAGATGACAAAGAGAAATGAGAAACTTTATATATATTATTGAAATCCCGAGAAGAAAAGCAACAATGCCCATCGTAAGTGCCCGATAAAAAAAAAAATAGAGTCGAGAAGTAAATGATTAATTTGTGATTTAAAAAAATAATTACTTTACAGAAAAAGGAATGGAAACGCCAACGATTTACGTTCAGCACTAAAATTTATAATATCAATAACAAGACAAGTATTTTATTGTCGTTCGAGGATGGAGTATTAAAAAAAAAACGCAAAAAAAGGGTTGGCATTGAAAAAAGTCACCAAAATGTACGAAAATAAAAATCGGTCAGAAGAACAGAGTCCAGAAAAAAATCGGATTGAGAAAAGACTTGAAAAAAAAAAAAAAAAAAAAAAAAATTCAAACAAAATAAATTCGATTGAAAAAAAAAAATTCTGACCGAAGTATTTGGCAAGTTTTTTTGCGTAGCTTGGATCATATAATGTATTTCCATGGTTACGAACTCGCCAAGTACTTCGGCCGAATATTTTTTTCAATCTAAGTTTTTTTATTTAAATTTTTTTAAAAAGTTTTTCCTCATTCCGATTTTTCTCTGGACTCTGTTCTTTTAACCTTCTTAGATCTTCTGACTTTTTTCAATAACCAAATGATTTTTGCTTTTTTTTAAACACTCCATCCTCAAGCGACAGTGAAAAACATGTTCTATTATTGATACTACGAATTTCAGTGCTGAACGTGAATCATTGGCGTTTGCATTTCTTTTTTTGTAAAGTAATTATTTTTTTAAATCGCAAATTAATCATTTATTTGCAGACTCTAGTTTTTTTTATCGGACACTTACCCTGGGCATTGTTGCTTTTTTCCTTGCGATTTCAATAATATATATAAAGTTTCTCATTTCTATTTGTCATTTGAGGTGAAGTGATGTTATAGAAACAGTCTTGTTTTTCCTGGCTCGATCTTGCTAAATTTAAAAAAATGTTGTACTGTTTGGGTAGTTTTTTTTGTGACAACAAATGGAAACAGGGGTCAACAAATGTACTTGTTGAAGATTTTTTCACCAGGGAGGGAATTTTTGGCTAGGTTTATAATATCGCGAAAAAAAACACAAAAATAGCTTGCGCCACCTTTTAAATTTCAGCTACAGGGTGTTTCTTTCGCAAGGTTCTTTCTATCACGAAATAGCGACTTTTGGGGGACGGTAAATGAAAATAAAAAAATATCACCTCATTTTCGGAACACCCTATTATACACGTGAACTTTAGTGTTGAATTACTTGATTACTACGTGGTAGAAGAATGTAAAAAAATTTGTATATATATATTTTTATATATTATATAACTAGCCTGTGCCCGCCCGCTTCGCTGGGCACACAATAATACCACACCCAGATTTCCACATGACCTATGTGGTACAGTTGTGGGGCTTGTTGCCATGACCTGTGAGCGGCTCGTTGTGTCAAAGATTTTATCCGCTATCTCTGCAAGCCCGTCAAGTTGGACGTTATTCGGTTTTACTAGCATGGGCTGGATGTGCGGAGGCATGCGGTTTAGCCACATCGGATAAAGCACATCATCTCTTACGCCACCAGCAGCGAGGTCTCTCATTTCACGTAGAAGTTGTGAAGGCTTTTTGTCAGCGAGGACTAGCTCGTTGAGCAGGGTGAAAACTTGTTTTTCTCTTGATTGCGAGAGTCGCTGGATCAGTATTTGTTTTAAACGAATATACTTATCTCGTTCTGGCACGTTGGAAATCACATCGGTGATCTGGGAGAGTGTGTTCCGATCGAGGGCTTTGAGAATCGCACTGTACCTTGTTTGGTCGTCGACGATTCGCAACGCGGTGAATTCCGATTCCACGACGTAGAACCAAATGTCCGGTCTATCAGGCATAAACGCTGGGAGTTGCACTTTTCGAATCGACGGGAAGAAATCGTCTGGATGGTAGCCTGCGTACGGGTGTTCTTGTACCCGGGCGAGTCCGGCGTTTCCAGGTTGTTGTGTCGTCGTGCTTCTTAGATCGTCTCCTGGGACGACTGCGGCGGCGCCGGCGATATTCCCGGTGTCAGCACTGCGAGTCACCACTTTACTTTTTGGTCTTACGTCCGTGCGTTTTGCTTCGTCCGCCATAGCGATAACGTGACGTTTTTTTAGGTTAAGAAGCGTGATCCGTTCGAATCACGTCGGGGTCACCAATATTGTGGGGCTTGTTGCCACAATTTATAATATTTTAATGGGAAGGGAAATAACCCACGTATATTTTATGTTTCAAGTTTTAACTGAGAATATATTTATTAACACGTTTTAGCCAGAAGGCGGGAGGAACAACAAGAAGTAATAAGTATTTTTGTAATAATAATAATAATAATAATATTAATAATAATGCTGGTCTCCGTTGGAGCGCTTCGAGCGCGAGCAAAAGTTGGAGTGGGGGTTCCAAGACCGCCACACAGTGTAAATATTCGTTTTCATTGTCTAACTTTCCGCACGTGACTTTGCTCGCATTGATATCAATTTTTTGTTCGTTGATGTAAAGTTATAATTCGATAATATAAAATTAAATCTATCATTCATTTTCTTGAGTAAACTCACTACGAATCTTCCCTCAAAATGCACAATTTAAAAATCTTAAATCTGATATGGAGCGAAAAAAACTGTAGATGATTTTTTTTTTTTTTTTTTTATAGAGGGGAAATGCTAAGATCGCACTACTGGGTTTCTAGCTAGTCCCCCAAGTGTCGGACTTGTCTTGCGAACCTACCGACTAAAACCCCCCTTTCTTTACGTAGTGCACATCTACGTAGGTAGCTAGCTCCGCTCAGGCTTCATAGTTCAAAAGCATAACCCATACGATTTTATTATGAGTTATGCTCTCATACTTGTCTTCCACATTAGCTATTACCACAAATCAATTGTATCGAGAAAATCGCGTGTAATCTATTACGCATTGTGAGTTTAGATATTTGATTGATTCTCAGAGGATTTCTTTATCTATTGTGACGTTATATTTTTTGAGTAACGTCACTTTAGAATCAAAAAGACGGATCTCCGGTAAAAAATACTATTTTCCGTCTCTCCCGCTCGATGCTCCGGCCACACGACAACCTCACAGGGCTTTCTTTAAGAAATTATTGTTATTATTATTAATTTGCGTCTCGTCGATATTTTTCTATATTTTTCATGCGAGTTCCCGGATAAACGACAGCTAAAATCATCGATTCAAACCCAGGAATTTAAATAAGGAAGGTCAATCATCGCAATATTACTGTATTTCGAGCAGGGCTCGTACAGTTAGCCGTTTCCGTATTATCGTTTCCAAGGTCGAGCTTCATCGAGACGGTTAAACGAAGGAAGGCTCGAGAATTTTCGAGAACAAGGAATTTTCCGTTGGCATCAGCGACCACGCTCGTCTCCCGTTTCATAGATCAGGGCGGTATCGTACAATATATCACCCGTCATTAATTCCAATTGTTATTATCGAAATACTGTCATCGAATATCCCGTGAAACATTGAGGTCCCGTCATTATTAAAATATTAATCGAGCCAGGGGTAAAGAATAATATAAATGACGTTAAAACCGTGTCCCGATAAAACAATAAAATAATCGGTGCCCTGTCTAACGCTCGCGCGAATATTTAATGTGACGGACCTGTCAATCATGTGGGGGGAATTTTGCAAATTGGAAGGGCGAACGATCAGTTCGACGGCTCGCGAATTCCCCGAATTCGAGGAGATTTTCGTGAAGTACCGAGCGGGACGGACGTGTTGTAAGAAGCTGGACAATACCGTGAGTTATCCCTTCTTCGCTTTCCGTCTTGGTTAGTGAGCTTCATTGTAAATTTATTTCTTAAGGAATAATCAATTATTGGATATAATTGACAATGCGTTGTCTCGAAAGGATCTCGGGAAATTTGGTCACGGCGGCGGCTCCGCCACGTATGATTTTGGACGCTATTATTTTCATTTCTTTTGTTGTTCCGAGTTCGACGTATTGCGAAACGGATTTAGTTAAATTTAAATATTATTGGAAAATGAACGTTGTGGCCGTACGCGATAATCTCCCGTATTGTGTTAATTGTTCGTTGACAATATTCGTCAGGAAGGATCGCGAACGAACGTGTGAATGTATGGACGTGCGAGAGAGTGGGTGAGAAAGCACGAACCGGCCGGTGTAACCGCGAATTGTTACTACAATTCGCGGTTACCCCCCCCCCCCGTCCCGCCCCCCGGGGGCTCGGATATTTTCTATCATAAAAAGAACAACGATTTACCTCAGTAACATCTTCGGTAATTCTTGAGTACGAGTAGTCCCGTATCAAGAAATAAAGAGCTCGTATTAGAGTGTAAAGTTTGTAGGATCCCGGTCGCGATTGAATGTGAGTTGACAGGTGTGTGTGTTCGTGATTCTTCTCGTCGAAAATTAGTAGAGTCTCGCGTTCGTTGTAATCCCGTAAAATTTGGAGTTCGTTATCAAGAATTAATCCCGAGCGTAACTATTTCTTGTATCATCAAATTCCATTCAAATAATCCCGTGTTAAAATTATATTTAATTAAATAAAATATTGAAATTGTTATTGTTAAACGGTAACCTCGTGTCGTAAAATTATTTCTGGAATATTCTGAAATTATATCTGGAATAACCCTGCCCATCCGCTGCAGCAAAGCCGGTCAACTATCTTTTCTTCTTTTGATCGTGTCGCTCACGCGACTGGCGCCCAAAAATTTTCGTAACAACTGAATTAAATAAACGACCAGAAGAGGAAAAGTTTTGTGACATTAAGTTGGCTAATTTGTGGGGCTATTGAAATTGCCATCACACTATTGTAACGGAACGCTCTTGCCTATGCGTATACTCGCTACGCGCAGGTCCGCGCTTCCTTAATTTAAAAGGAGCAGGTATGAAAAGGAAGTGAGGGGACACGAGTTTTTAAAATGAAATCAATATAAAAATTGATTTTTATTGAGAAAGAACAAGAATTATTTGTATTTACATTGCTTATTTTCGCTTTATTTTGTTTAATTTGTTTTATAAACGCGTGTTTTTATTTTTAACAATGTTTTGTTTAATAATAAATTAAATTTAATAATTATTTGATTTTTACAATGCTTTTTCGCTTTATTTAACGTTTTTCGCCTGCTTATAATAATAATAATGGTTGAGAACAATTTTGTTTTCAAAATAATAATAATAATTTCCTTTTTTATTTATTTAAATGAATTTTCCAATTATTATCTATTTTTAATAAAATAAATAATGTTTTTAACGTCCCCCGTCCCTGGCGTGGCTCAAAGAATCAATTTACGGAACAATGCCGTTATTTTAATTTAATAATAATAATGAAATAGACCTCGAACTACGGGAAGTGAACGTCGCCGAACCCTTCCAATATTCCGAGCATCTAAAGGTGTGAAAGGAATGAGATCCCGGGCTACGGGAGTCGAACGTCGCCGAACTACCCCAATATCCCGAGCATCTACGGGAGGATGTGAAATAATTATAATAATAAAGGATTGAGATCCCAGACTACGGGAGTCGAACGTCGCCGAACTACTCCAATATCCTGGGCATCTGCGGGATAGTGACCTCGGGCTACGGGAGTCGAACGTCACCGAACTACCCCAATATCCCGAGCATCAGTGGGATAATTTATAATAATTAAAAGAGACCCTGGGATACGGGAGTCGAACGTCACCGAACTACTCCAATATCCCAAGTGTCTATTAGACCCACCAGGGAGGGGAGAGGTTCTTCTCTTTAGCTTTTTCAAGCTTCAGTTCGAAAGAGGAGAATGCCTGCCGAATGCTCCGCGCACCGACTTTTATTCCCGACTTGCCGCCGAACTACGGCCGCCCACGCATGCGCGTTTGCTTTGTTGTGCGTCGTTGGCATAGAAACGCGCCTGCGCGGTGTCGTTCTATTCTTATTTTGCTTATTTCTCGTGATTTTTATATTATTTTATATTATTTTCATGTTATTAAGTCTTATTTTGTTTGTTTCAACTTAATTTCATGATAAAATCGTTTATTTTTATTTATTATTAACATCGATTATATAATCGATGCTAATTCCGCGTTGCGCGATGTTCGTGAAGCACGCATGTTGCTTGCTTCAATGTTATTTTCGTTTATTTTACCTTAAATTCTTATTATTTCATCTATTTTGATTTATTCCAATCTAATTATATCATAAAATTGTTTATTTTCAATTTTTGTTAACATCGATTATGTAATCGATGTTAACTTCGAGTTACGCGATGTCCGAAAGGCGGCCATATTGGTATTTTACGCGTCGCTGTCCGCTTGACAGTTATTCAACATGGCGGCCGGGCGCCAAGTCGATTGTTGTCGTGCGGTCTTTTATTTTTATTTTATTTGTCGTTAAGAGTTCGTATCGTCACAATGCCCCCCAGAACAAAAATATTGAAAAGATTTTTGTTCTTTAGTGGCGGATTGCGACTTGATACAAAAATAAATACAATGAATGTTTCTATCTTAAATTATGGCTTTCTTCTTCTTCGGTTTGGCCCTCTGATCGATGTTTTCTTCTTTTGTCGGATGAATTCTTCTAGATGACGTTTGTCCTTGAATTCTCGTTGTTCTCTGCTTGTTTTTGCAGATGGTTTTCTCAGCTGCTTCCATTTTATAGTGCCCCCCTGGGCAATCTTCTTCAAAAATGCCATGAACTCTTCCTTGACTTGAGATTTGTGGCCGAAATTTTCCTTGTGAGTCATTAATGGAACCTTTTCAACCACCATTGGTTTATTTGTTGCAATTTTCGTAGTGGTGATACTTCCAATATTTTTTTGGAAAGCACTCTGATGATTCCATAGAATTGATTTGAGATTTTTGGAGATTTCGAATTTATTTTTCACTTGTTCCACGACATACTGTTACATCCTACCGAACAAATGGACTTACGCCATTCATGTCCTCGAAATGACATTACCCAAACCCAAATATCAATCCTTGCGATGTCTCATTTTTCAACCCCAATTAACAATAAATTATTATAACTTCCGATAGATTCCTGTCATCAGGGTTTAATACTCGCGGCATGACTAAGCTGATTGTTATTTTATAATAAAATAAGATATAACTTTCAGTAGTTTAACATTACCCCAACTCAATGTTTAGGGCATCAGTGAGTCAGTTAACAATAGCGTTGTTATAACTAAAATAAAATCAATACTCCAGGCGCCGCTAGTCCGGGTACAAGCCGCTATAAAAATGTTGTAACTTCCACAAGACTAGGTCCAACACAGGGGAACAAGGCAAGATTTCCAGATTTCAGGGGATATCCAAAGATACCGAACACCCCTACACATCGCCATTGTCCGACGCCTGAGTCAGAGGACAATCTGAGAATCGAAAAGACATAGGACTCGAAGAATTCGGCGCATCTCCACCTAGGAACCCACTACCCTACCAAGGCAAATCATACGAGGATACCCAATCGACAAATTAATAAAACTGACCGTTGCCGATGCGCCTTCACACTTTGCTCCTCGATACCAAGAATCCTCATGAGTCACAAGGGTTAAACAGAAGAACCGATCAAGAGTGGGGACATCAGGAGTGGGGGCGCATTAGAGAAAAATCACGAAGGATTAAACAGAGGAACCGATCAAGAGTGGGGACATCAGGAGTGGGGGCGCGTTACAGAAAAATTAAGAAGGACTAAACAGAGGAACCGATCAAGAGTGGGGACATCAGGAGTGGGGACGCGATACAGAAAAATTAAGAAGAATCAAGGAGAAGATGCGTAGATCGCACGAAAAATTAGAAGAAACCGCGAAACAGTGACACATTTTCCCTTTCTGTAAGAAGTAGGAGGAGTTAGAGAAACAACTGGAGAGGGATGGTCACCTTATAATCCCTGCAAAATCTAAGCAGAGCGTCAGTTTTTTCGTCAGTCTTCGCCGAGAAAACCAGCCACCAGTCGGAGACTCTGCACCATGAGAAGTCGTCGTCGAAGATCAGCCTACTAGTCAGAGGCTCTGCACCATGAGTCAGTTATCTCGTCGAAATCAGCCTACTAGTCGGAGACTCTAGACCAAAGGGGTTTGTCACCAATTCAACAGCCAACGCCAGAAGATTTTATCAGAAAAGGACTCTGCCAAATTTCGACTCCACCGAAAAGGAACTTAGCCGATTTCACTGCGCAAGGTGAAATCCACCCCGCGATCAAGAACAGTTTGTGACTTCGAAATTATTCGGAACATCCCTCGCGAATTCAAATAATCCGATCGGTTACCAACCGAAGCCAACAGAATTGTGAATCATTGAATCGGTCACTAAAGTTAGAGTCCACTTAATAGTGTGTGTGTGTGTGTATGTGTGTGTAACGGGTTATTGTAAACCCTCAATCAACCTTATAATCATCATTGTAACGGGACCACCAATCGTCGTAATAAATTATCAACGTGAGTAATTGCAAAACAAATATCCTAATTATCTCTTCTGGTAGAAAACCCTTTTCGGACAATCCTCCCTCTAATATCTCCCATATCGAAGACGAGACTTCCGTCCCTGGGTAAAGGACTTGATTGTCTTGACCCGAAAGAGAAGTCAACACAGTGTGCGTCCTCTCCAATCTCTGATAAGCTCACGGGGACGTAACAATACCACGTATTTTTCTTGTTGTGTTTTAGACGAATGTTTAAATTTTGCTTTGGCTTAATATTTTCTTCATCAATTAATTTGAAGTTCACGTCGCTATGACTCGTGACTTCTTCATTTAATACTTTTTCTGATGCCCTGCTATTAGGGATTACATCAGTAATAATTTTATTTTTAACCTGGAGTACTATTTCTCCGAGGCTCACTAAAGTTTGTAGTGGTCTTAAGACATTCACCCTCAATAAAACACCATAAATTGAGCCAGGCTTGATAAAATATTTTCGATGGACCATGTCTTCGGCTATTTTCGTGGATGTAATCATATCACTTTTTATTTTCTCTCCATGTTGTTTTGTAAAAATTTTGTTTGTTGAAATCATATGTTGTTCAAGGTTCTCCATTGACTCACTTTTCTCTTGTTCCTCCGATTCCGTTGTACCTCGCTCATCAATAATTCATGTTTTAATTGAAATTTTGTTTTGTGCGGGTACAACGATTATTCGTTTCCCGACTGTGATGCTGACGGCTCCTGTTGATCTTCAACCTCAATTGTTTGGACATGTTGCTCTTCGTTGTATTCTTCATTGTGGCTGTTTTGAGTTTCTTGCCAGTCGTTTCGATGTCTTCTGTTATCGTATCTTCCAATTTGATTCGGCGTCCATCCTCCGTTTTGCGGTTGGCTCCGATTAAAATTTGAATTTTGATTGGAATTTTGGTTCCAATTGTTCCGATTCCAGTCATTTTGTCGCTGGTGTTCATATTGTTGATTCCAATTTTGTCGCTGTTGACCCCAATTCGATTGTCGATTCCAATTTGGGCGTTGGTTGGAATTTTGATTCTGTTGATAATTGGAGTTTCTATTAAAATTCGAATTTTGATTGCAGTTTTGTTGGTTCTTTTGATTCCAATTCTGTTGATTCTATTGATTCCAATTCTGTTGATTCTGTTGATTCCAATTTTGTTGATTTTGAGGCATCCGGTAGGGTTTTTGTTCCCTATCGTGATCGTTTTTATTTGGAGGTGTTTCCTTGTCCCGTTTTGAATTTATCGGGCCTCCTTGATCGATTTTTTCTAGAAATTCTATTAATTGCTTGAGAGTTTCGAATCCTCGGCTGATTATTGTGGCACAAATTTCCTCAGTAAAATGTTGTGACAACGAAGCTATAATGTCCTTGTCACTTGGTGGTGGAAACAGATCTCGAGCCATTCCAAAAAGTCGTATTGCGTAATTAACTTTGGGCAATCTGCTGTCATTTTTGAAATAACCGAATTCCAAATCTTTTCGGACTTTCCGTTGAACGTCCTTACTCCAAAACCGTTCGGTGAACCTCTTTTCTTGATCGTCGAATCCATTTATTTGGTCCTCAACGAGAACCCACCATTCATTTGCTGATTTTTCAAGGCTTTGTCCGAGTAGGTACTTTAATTCCCCTACTGTCGGATTTGTCACCTCACAATAATGTCGAAATTCTTTAATGAATTTGATCGGTCTTGACCGATTTGAACCGTCAAATGTCGGAGGTTTTATTTTAATTTTATTTGTTTGGATTATCGGCATGGACCTCTGTTGAGTTGTTGTATCCTCTTCTTCAATGTTGTCCTCAGTTTGTTCTTCAAATGCGATGCGTGGTTTTTGAGAGATTATTCGCGTGCTCTCTTGTTGAGGAGTGTGGTAAACAATTTTATTTTCTAATTCTAATTTTTTTTTTCTTTGATCGTTTACCGTTAATTGTAATTGCGCAACATTAACTTCGGTTTCCGCTACTCGAGATGTTGTATGCTCTAATTTTTGTGATAAATTTTTAAATTGTTTGTTTATTGGCGCTACGATCTCGTGCACCTCTTTTGCGATGCGAGCCTCTAACATTAACAAGTGATTTTCTATCTGTTTACTTTGATCGTTTAAATGTGTTTTGATTTGATTTACTACTTGATGATTTCTCGCAATTTCATTTCCCATGCTTTGCATTTGTGATTTCATTTCTTGGATAATTTCTATTAAATTTTGTAACATTACATCTCTACTATATTCGAATCGCTGTTCTTCTTTGTCTGATTTGGGAGTGCCAAATTTTTCACCCCTATTTGCTTCTTCTTCCAGTTTTTTTAATTCTGATCCAAAATTTCCCCTAGATTCATTAAAAACATTACCAGTGCCTCGCGGTGGCATCGTGGTATCTAATTCTATTTGTTGTGTTTGTTTTTCTGGATTTTGGAATCCAGAATCACCTGTAACTTCGTCTATTTGATTTTTATCATCCGCCATTTTATTTATGTTAATTATTTTCATTTAGTAATAATATTAAAATTTAAACCTTAGTCTCACTCCGTTTTGCAAATACCTGCCCCACGTTCGGTTCCAGTTGTAACGGAACGCTCTTGCCACGGTTACCAAGGCCACGGTTGCCAAGGCAACGGTTACCACGACAAAGGTTATCATGGCAACGGTTGCCAAGACCACGGTTACCAAGGCCACGGTTGCAATGGAAACGGTCACCATAACAACGGTTATCATGGCAACGGTTGTCAAGGCCACGGTTGCCATGGAAACGGTCATCACGACAACGGTTGCCATGGCAACGGTGGCCACGGATATTCGGTTTGGTAGAAAATGTTTTTGAATGATAAATCTATTTTGGATAGAGAACGATCAGAATCCGTTCTTAGTGAGCGTCTACGTCGGGAAAGGAGTTACCATGTCAGGAGGTACCAATTTCACGTTCCTATCTTCGGTGGTTTAGGCTGTGCGTTGTCCGTCAGTCAGTCAGTTAGTCAGTCAGTCAGTCAGTCACACAACAGTTATTTATATATAGATATATATTATTTATATATTATATAAAGAATATATATTATTTATATATTTATATATTATATATTATTTATATATTTTTTATTTTCATTTTTTATTTTATTATTACATTTTTTATTTATATATTATTATGTGAAGAGGCACGGTCCAGCAATAATGAGCGAATAAAAAGGTGATCCGAGTGGGACTCGATCCCGGGACCCGCGGAGTCTGAGTCCGGAGCGCTAACCACTGCGCTAGGGCCACCTATATTCTAACTCATATTGCCAGACCGTCACACTCCCCCTCTTACACTATTCGACATCCTCGTCGACTAACGTTATATTTTCCTGAAGATTCTGCCTCTGTGAGCGATTCAAAGTTTTTTGCCGCGTTTGGGCTTTTGTAGATTCTGCCGCTCTGGGCTTTTGGTATGTGCCACTGTGGGCCGTAGTTTTGTGCCTCCGTGGGCCGTAAATTCTGCCTCGATGGGCCGTTGATTTTGAGTGAGCGTGTAGTCGGGTCGAAACTTCTGACACCATTTTGTGACGAGGCACGGTCCAGCAATAATGAGCGAATAAAAAGGTGATCCGAGTGGGACTCGATCCCGGGACCCGCGGAGTCTGAGTCCGGAGCGCTAACCACAGCGCTAGGGCCACATATATTCTAACTCATATTGCCAGACCGTGTTACGTCATCGCGTTCACGTGTGATGCAACGCTCAGCTTCCCCACTCTTGGTGCAGGACCTGGGCGCTGTGCACTAGAAATATCTACCCGGGGAAAAAAACCTTGGACAAGTACATTTGTTGACCCCCGTTTCCATTTGTTTTCACAGAAAAAAACTACCCAAAAAAATACAAAATTTTGAAAAAATTGGCAAGATCAAGAATGATTTACATTCAGCACTAAAATTTATAATATCAACTAGCCTGTGTCCGCCCGCTTCGCTGGGCACACAATAATACCACACCCAGATTTCCACATGACCTATGCGGTACAGTGAAGATATTCGTTTTCATTGTCTAACTTTCCGCACGCGACTTTGCTCGCATTGATATTAATTTTTTGTTCGTTAATGTAAAATTATAATTTGATAATATAAAATTAAATCTATCATTTATTTCCATCCCTGATCATGGGGACTATAGGAAGGAGCTTCAACTTCATAAAAGAAACCTTTGAAAAAACTTCCGTAAAAAGCGTACGAAATAATAACTACGAATTCCACCGCAGCGGCGCCATTGTGGAAAGTTCTTGATATATATAGTTATTAGGGTGGGTCAAAAAAATCGACTATTTTTATTTTGAATCTGACACACGAAAACTTGTTGCTAGGCGCCTCTAGAAAGTGCTCACCAAGTATGAGCTCTTAATATTAACGGGAAGATGATGCTCATCGTAGTTTTCTATTTTTAATTTAGTCTCATACAAAAATGGTCATACCTTATCACCAATGAATTGTTCAACCAGTTACATAGTCAATTTTCATAGGAAATTGAACGCTCTACAAAAATGATCTCTTGCACTTTTTTCATTAAGCTAACCATTTAAGAGATATTGAAGTTCAAAAATTGAAGTAATTTAAGAAAAATCACTTTTTTGTTTGGAATTCTGTAACTTAATAAAAAATAATTATTGTCAAGTGAGTATCCATTATTTCTATAGGGAATTGAACGCTCTACGAAAAAGGTCTTCTGTGGTTAATCGATTACTCTAACCATTTAGAAGATATTCGCATTGGAATACCAATGCCTACTGATTTTAATAGTTTTTTGGTAAATATTTCCGATTTATCCATTCAGTTTATGAATTTTGACAATATTCATAAAAATTTGAGTTTATTTTGATAGAGAAATACATTACGTGATTTTACCTAAGCAAAAAACTCGCCAAGTACTACGGCCGAAATTATTTTCCAATCTAATTTTTTTCTATTTTTATATATTTTTTTATATTTGTACATTCGTGACTTTTTCCAATAACCAACTGATTTTGCTTTTTATTAAATACTCCATCCTCAAGAGACAATGAAATACTTGTCCCATTATTGATATTATAAATTTTAGTGCTGAATGTGAATCATTCTTGATCTTGCCAATTTTTTGAACATTTTGTACTTTTTTGGGTAGTTTTTTTCTGTGAAAACAAATGGAAACGGGGGTCAACAAATGTACTTGTCCAAGGTTTTTTTTTCCGGGCAGGGGATTTTTAGCCAGGATATCACTTCTTTTTTCTGAACCTTTCACTTTCATCATAAAATTTTGGAATTTATGGTCCACCATATTGAATCCGCCGTCTTGAATTTCTAAATTTTGGGTGCAGATTTGTAATCAGCGACCCCGAAAACCCCCGAGTACCATGTTTTGCTTTCATCAAATAATTTTTGCATTTCTGGTCCACCATATTGGATCCGCCATCTTGAATTTCGAAATTTTGGGTCTAGATTTGTAATCAGCGACCCCGAAAACCCTCGCGTACCATGTTCTGCTTTCATCAAACAATTTTTGCATTTGTTGTTCGCCATATTGGATTTATTATCTTGAATTTGTAAATTTTGAGTGCAGATTTGTAATCAGCGACCCCGAAAACCCCCGAGTACCATGTTTTGCTTTCATCAAACAATTTTTGCATTTGTGGTCCACCATATTGGATCCGCCATCTTGAATTTCTAAATTTTGGGTGCAGATTTGTAATCAGCGACCCCGAAAACCCCCGAGTACCATATTTTGCTTTCATCAAACAATTTTTGCAATTCTTGTCCGCCATATTGGATTCGCCATCTTGAATTTCTTAATTTTGAGTGCAGATTTGTAATCAGCGACCCCGAAAACCCCCGAGTACAAAGTTTTGAGCCAATTGCACGTAAGGAAAAATGTGTGTTTCAAAGGGTCAAATTGATATTTTTTTTTGCGTGAATTATTCCGACCTTACCATCTGTCAACACGGATCTACGAAAAGTTCGCAAAAAACACGCTGTTTACGCGTCTCGCGTCAAAACTACCGTCAAACTTTCCGTGGTATGGGTACAAAGGAAAGGACCAATGGGAACTCGTTACTTTCGTCGCCGAAGACCGGCTTCGGTGGAAACGGGTTTTGATGGGCATCAAAACGCCTTTGATTGTGTCGTCTGCGCGCATATACAAACACATCAAATCCTTCAATGTGTTAGAATTTTTGCATAATCTTGACCCTGTGCAAAGTTTTTTCTCAGCAAATACGGCATCAATCGTGCTCAATTAAGGCTTAATCGAAGGGCAATTTCATAATTTGTCTCGATTTCCATTTTCAAGTCATCATCTGTTTCCTAAGCTTCGTAATTCGAAAAAATGACTTTCAGTTTTTACCCCCACCACCGAATTTTACTTTATTCAGAGATAATATACTCCGGCGAGCCTCGGGCCAGCAGACGACAGAGCTGTCAAATGTACTTGTCCCGAGACTCTACCGAGTCTCTTGATTTGCAGCTTTGACAGCTGACACATTAGCGATATAGATAGAAAATCGTCAGCCGTGACCAAAATATGTCGTCACTCACGACCAATCAGAAACTCGATAGCATCAAAAGGCATTTCGTTGTGTCGTATATAGATGTTATGTACAAACCCCGCAATCGTACAATGCGCGCATTGTACAGACGTTTTGTACAATGCGCGCATTGTACGGGGCTGTTTGTACAATCCTGGTCTCTGCGGGGTTTGTACAAGTTTTTCTGTACAGTGCGCGCAATGTACGTTTCGTGCCGTACACTGCGCGCATTGTACGAGAGACTTTGTACAATCCTGCACTAATCACATTTATTATATATGTGTGTGGGCCTGCGGATAAATATTTACATTTCACATGAACGAAAGTTGATAATTATTCTTTTTGTCTGCTACAAGATCATAATACATGAAAATGAACGTATCGAGTCTTATACTATACATTTACTTATTACTTATTGCAACACGGACTAGAATTGTGACAACGCGAGTTACATAAAAGATTGTTCTTTCTACAGATGCATCGGTTATTTTTACATTTGGTAGTACAAGAGCATCGGAGGAAACCTTGCCCTTCCACCAACGAAGACTTGTTATTGGCTGCTCTAACAGAAGTAGTTTGTTGAGGGACATCCTTCTCCTGGAGAAATTCGGCCGTAGCTGGAGCTATTTGATTCCTACTGAATAATCCGGAAATAATTCCACTCTGGGTTCCGATCTTATAAAATCCATTTTCAGTTACTTCCATGATGACCCCTGTGCCATAACACTAGCTTTAATAATGATAATCTTAGCAAGGGAAAAATAAATAGAATACGCAAGTTACCTATTAAATTTCTTGAATCGGCCTTGCTCTTGTCAACATCGGGAACCGGTAATAATACAGACATTCCCCTCGTCAACAATTTGAATTTAGCATCACTAGCGAGTTTCATTCTTTTTGCTTGCTTTTCTAGGCCTTGAATCGCAACCTCATGACTTCGCTTAATACTCTCGTGAGTCTCGGCTATAATTTCCTCTTCAGGAATTGAAGGCAAATTGGAGGTGGAATTATATAGAAGTTCTTCAATTTCTTCTTCCGTATTGAATAATGCCAACGTTTCTTGTGGCAATGCCGAGTCCTTCAACCCTAATTTCGCTTCTCGACCAAAGATTGCCCGGTAAGGTGACTGCTTGATTCCCGTATGGAAGCTATTGTTTTTGTGAAATTGAACGAAACGCAAGCCCTCACTCCATTTTGTCGTATTATTATCGGTCATCCACGCCTGCAGCATATCTTCCACATCTCGATTTGATCTCTCTACGCTCCCCTGGCTCTGGGAGTGGCGAGGTTTCCCATGGACAATTTTTAATCCATGCCACAAGAGCGAGAGTTCATTTATGATTGAATTCACGAACTCACGTCCATTATCTGACTGAAGAACTGCAGGAGCACCGAATACACAAAACAAGTCAACCAAAACATATGCCACTTCTGCAGCGGTCTTCGTTTTTAAAGGCCTGAGGAGTACAAATTTAGTCAAATGCTCTTGATAATTTAAAATAAACTTGTAGTCGTGATCTTTGCAAGATTGCATATCAATGAGATCCACTTGCGCCCGGGCACTCACTTCTTTGAACAATAATGGTTTCACTACGACACCCTTTTTTGGAAACGATTTTTTCCTTTGGCACACTTCACAATGTTGCAGAAATAACTGAATAACTTTTCGTTGGACATTCTGATATTTCCGATGAATCACTTCATACATCTTGTGAATGCCACCGTGCCCTGTTTCAATGTGAGCATTTTTTAGAATGTCAAAAAGTTCACCATTATGTACGTAAAATTTGATGTTGTTTCTATCCTCGGTTGGCACAATTAATTTATTCGTCGCTCCAATGGTCATCACCTCGAATCGTTTCAAACGCCGGTAGTCACATCTCTCTTTTTTTCTTTCGATTTCACCGACAAAAGTCCTTGCACTATTTCATTGTAACGACCTTCATCTTTAATCGTGAATTCTGTAGCAGGAAACTCAGAAAATTTTTCTTTAAATATTTGCTCAAATCGAATCCACAAGTCTGTATTGTCACTCTGCATTTTTTATACCGGCTCGTTCAGTGTTATAGAGAAGAATAACTTCAAACCTTTCATAACTGCGAAACATAAATATTTATTCGCTGTATAAGACGCCAGTATAAGACTTGATACATTCATTTTCATGTATTATGATCTTGTAGCAGACAAAAAGAATAATTATTAACTTTCGTTCATGTGAAATGTAAATATTTATCCGCAGGCCCACACACATATATAATAAATGTGATTAGTGCAGGATTGTACAAAGTCTCTCGTACAATGCGCGCAGTGTACGGCGCGAAACGTACATTGCGCGCACTGTACAGAAAAACTTGTACAAACCCCGCAGAGACCAGGATCGTACAAACAGCCCCATACAATGCGCGCATTGTACAAAACGTCTGTACAATGCGCGCATTGTACGATTGCGGGGTTTGTACATAACATAGACACGTCAAACTTCCGATGTTTTGGTATTTTTAGCATAATCTTGAGCCTGTGCAAAGTTTTTTCTCAGCAAATACGATATCAACCGAGCTGATTTAAGGCTCAATCGAAATATTTTTTCATAATTAGTCTCCAGTTCAATTTTCAAGTCATTATCTGTCTCCTGAGCTTCGTAATTTGAGAAAATGACTTCCAGTTTTTACCCCCACCACCGCGAATCGTTTTATTCAGAGATAACATACTCGGGCGAGCCTCGGGCAAGTGGACGACCGACAGAGCTGTAAAATGTACTTGTCCCGAGACTCTATCGAGTCTCTTGATATCTTATTCTTCTTGCATTTCTGTGCGGTGTCTTATTCCTCTCAAAACTCCTTGTGGATACATAAGATTTCTATCCCTCTTGAAATTACTTACGGATACATAAGATCAAGAGACTCGGTAGAGTCTCGAGACAAGTACATTTGACAGCTCTGTCGTCTGCTGGCCCGAGGCTCGCCAGAGTATATTATCTCTGAATAAAGTAAAATTCGGTAGTGGGGGTAAAAACTGAAAGTCATTTTCTCGAATTACGAAGCTTAGGAGACAGATGATGACTTGAAAATTGAACTGGAGACTAATTATGAAAAAATCTTTCGATTAAGCCTTAATTCAGCACGATTGATGCCGTATTTGCTGAGAAAAAACTTTGCACAGGGTAAAGATTACGCAAAAATTCTAACACATTGAAGGATTTGGTGTGTTCGTATATGCGCGCAGACGACACAATTAAAGGCGTTTTGATGCCCATCAAAACCCGTTTCCACCGAAGCCGGTCTACGGCGACGAAAGTAACGAGTTCCCATTGGTCCTTTCCTTCGTACCCATACCACGGAAAGTTTGACGGTAGTTTTGACGCGAGACGCGTAAACAGCGTGTTTTTTGCGGACTTCTCGTAGATCCGTTGTGGGCAAAATTTGAACTAATTTGTACGAGTTCGTACCATGAGAAATACATTACGTGATTCTACCTAAGCAAAAAACTCGCCAAGTACTACGGCCGAAATTATTTTTCAATCTAATTTTTTTCGTTTGAAATATTTTTCTCCACGTTTTGTTTTATCTTGATTTTTTTTCTGGACTCTGTTATTTTGACCGATTTTTATTTTTGTACATTGGTGACTTTTTTCAATAACCAACTGATTTTGCTTTTTATTAAATACTCCGTCCTCAAGAGACAATGAAATACTTGTCCTATTATTGATATTATAAATTTTAGTGCTGAATGTAAATCATTCTTGATCTTGCCAATTTTTTGAAATTTTTTTACTATTGTGGATAGTTTTTTTCTATGAAAACAAATGGAAACGGGGGTCAACAAATGTACTTGTCCAAGGTTTTTTTTCCCCGGGCAGGTTTCTTATTCCTCTTGAAATTCCTTGCGGATGCTTAAGATTCTTTGTGAATACAGAAGATATCTAATTCTTCTTGCAATTCCTTGCGGATACATACCTTTTCTCATTCTTCTTGCATAACTATAAGTTACAATTATACAACTTTGTAAAGTGACTTGTGTGCAAAGTATTTCCACTTTTCGATTCTCTGGCACTATGGATTGAATAGTTTGTCAAAAAATGTATCGAATTTCATATTATCGTTACGTCCTAGCCTAACGCTTTGCCCCCCCATAATTTTTTTGTCATTCTACTACATCAATCTTTTACCATCAGCAGGTACACTCTTGATTTATATCATCATTCGTCGATAAATAACACATATTAATAATAAGTCGAACAATCGAGCATATACTCTTACATTAGTACATACTCTCTAATTATAACATATTGAATAAGCTTACATATTCAACTCGAAGAGAAATATATCTTCTCATATGTACTTTTCCCACACTGTATTTTTACGTTAAACTAAATATCTTCATTTGTCGACAATCTTAAGATAACAATAAACAGTGTAAATATTCTAGTTCAAAAAACAATCTGTCTCTTCTCAGAACCAACATTCTGTCGATATCTACGAACTACAAATATTATAGTTTAAGGACCAGTATGTTTTTCCCGAAACAATATCTTGTCCATACCTACCCGCTCCCTTTTCTCAAAATACGTAGAATATTTAATCTTCGAGCGAGCAACATAATAACCGCTACGCTGAACACCCGTCGACTGAGCGTCACCAAGAAAATCCACAAACATAAGATAATTCTATTCCTCGAATGCTTTCCTCGATCCTTGAAGGACTTAATGTCAAGCAAATAAACTTATTCCTACAGTTCTAACTATCGGTCGACACCCGGTACGTATCTTTACGACCTATCTACAATCGTCAAAACGAAATCATATCCTTACGCTAACATCCTCATATACAAAAAGCTATGAACCAATTAAATGCTCTCATATCGTTTCCCACACTACACCCACCAATGAAAAAATCTGGGAAACCTCTTATCTTCTTCTTACCCAATCCCAGTAAAAACTATAACAATGTAAATCCCTTCCATATCCTCCTACCCCAAAATCTACCCTCGAAAAACGAACTCAAAAGTCAGTCGTTAAAACTCTTAAATTTTGAGAGTCAGTTAGCACCGATATCTTGAAGAGTGAACAACTCCAATAAACAGTCTCTCTCTAAATCTCGACGAACTTATAAAAAGTTCGCGTCTAAATCATAACGAGTAGAATTGTTCTCAAAAATCATTCGACTCAATCAAATCGTATTTACAACATCGAAATAGCTAACTCCAAACAACTGTAAACGCGAAAGTTATATAAAATTAAAACGCGTTCTTGACATTCTCCGAACACCTGTAAAAGTCAAACGTGTCAAACAATTAACCACTCGATTAAACCGAACGTAACCAAAACAAGTGTAACTCTTAACCAAGTGTAATCATTAAGTGAATAAACACCATATTTTTGTGTAAATCCCAATATCATTCAATGCTGATTTCAAGAGTCTAAACCGTGGCAACAGCCTCCTCAATCCAAATCAGTCATATAAATCCCAATTATCAATAATTTGTGTTCGGGAATCACGCAAGAACCAAGAAGGACTCACTTGCGACAATATCAAAATTCAAAAGTCGCGCTCTAAATCGGCGACTGCGTGATCTCATCTAAATCTCCCTCTCGGGACGTAACACTATACTGCAGGAGATGCAAGGTAATAAACTGGAATGGATATCTGCGCTTTGTTTGTGCAAGCTATACTAAGTTCATTCCCTTTTTCTTTATAGCATCGCATTTCATATTCTATATTGACCTAGGGTTTTACTGATTATGTAAGCGTAGATATTCGAGAATTATCTGTTATCATGTAAAAATTGTAGGATTCGGAACTGTTTAGAAAGAAGAAGTTATCTGCTGGCCCAAGGCTCACCAGAGTATATTATCTCTGAATAAAGTAAAATTCGGTAGTAGGGGTAAAAACTGAAAGTCATTTTCTCGAATTACGAAGCTTAGGAGACAGATGATGACTTGAAAATTGAACTGGAGACTAATTATGAAAAAATCTTTCGATTAAGCCTTAATTCGGCACGATTGATGCCGTATTTGCTGAGAAAAAACTTTGCACAGGGTCAAGATTATGCAAAAATTCTAACACATTGAAGGATTTGGTGTGTTTGTATATGCGCGCAGACGACACAATCAAAAGCGTTTTGATGCCCATCAAAACCCGTTTCCACCGAAGCCGGTCTTCGGCGACGAAAGTAACGAGTTCCCATTGGTCCTTTCCTTTGTACCCATACCACGGAAAGTTTGACGGTAATTTTGACGCGAGACGCGTAAACAGCGTGTTTTTTGCTGACTTCTCGTAGCTCCGTCGTGGGAAAAATTTGAACTAATTTGTACGTCAGAGTCGCAAATTCTATCAGAGTGTTGACAGATGGTACGGCCGCAATAATTCACGCAAAAAAAATATCAATTTGACCCTTTGAAACACATATTTTTCCTTACGTACAATTAGCTCAAAACTTTGTACTCGGGGGTTTTCGGGGTCGCTGATTACAAATCTGCACTCAAAATCTAGAAATTCAAGATGGCGAATCCAATATGGCGGACAAGAAATGCAAAAATTGTTTGATGAAAGCAAAATATGGTACTCGGGGGTTTTCGGGGTCGCTGATTACAAATCTGCACCCAAAATTTAGAAATTCAAGATGGCGGATCCAATATGGTGGACCACAAATGCAAAAATTGTTTGATGAAAGCAAAACATGGTACTCAGGGGTTTTCGGGGTCGCTGATTACAAATCTGCACTCAAAATTTCAAAATTCAAGATGGTGGATACAATATGACGGACAATAACTGCGAAAATCGTTTAAGAAAAGCGAAAGTTGGCATGCGGGAGTTTTTGGGTTCACCGATAAAAAATCTGCATACAAAATTTCGAAATTCAAAATGGCGGATCCAACATGGCGAACCATAAATTCAAAAGTTTTTTTATGGAAGCGAAAGTTGGTAGTCGGGGGTTTTCGGGGTCGCTGATCACAAATCTACTATTAAAATTTGGGAATTCAAAATAGTGGATACTATATGGCGAGCGATAACTGCGAAAATCGTTTGATATGAAAGCGAAAGTTGGTACTCGGGGGATTCGGGGTCGCCGAATACAAATATGCACCCAAAATTTCGGAATTCAAAATGGCGGACCATAAATTCCAAAATTTTATGATGAAAGTGAAAGGTTCAGAAAAAAAAGTGATATCCTGGCCAAAAATCCCCTGCCCGGGGAAAAAAAACCTTCGTTTGTACCATGAGAAATATATTACGTGATTCTACCTAAGCAAAAAACTCGCCAAGTACTACGGCCGAAATTATTTTTCAATCTAATTTTTTTCGTTTGAAATTTTTTTCTCCACGCTTTATTTTATCTTGATTTTTTTTTCTGGACTCTGTTCTTTTGACAGATTTTTATTTTTGTACATTGGTGACTTCTTTCAATAACCAACTGATTTTGCTTTTTATTAAATACTCCATCCTCAAGAGACAATGAAATCCTTGTCCTATTATTGATATTATAAATTTTAGTGCTGAATGTAAATCATTCTTGATCTTGCCAATTTTTTTTAAATTTTGTACTTTTTTGGGTAGTTTTTTTTCTGTGAAAACAAATGGAAACGGGGGTCAACAAATGTACTTGTCCAAGGTTTTTTTTCCCCGGGCAGGGGATTTTTGGCCAGGATATCACTTTTTTTCTGAACCTTTCACTATCATCATAAAATTTTGGAATTTATGGTCCGCCATTTTGAATTCCGAAATTTTGGGTGCATATTTGTATTCGGCGAGCCCGAATCCCCCGAGTACCAACTTTCGCTTTCATATCAAACGATTTTCGCAGTTATCGCTCGCCATATAGTATCCACTATTTTGAATTCCCAAATTTTAATAGTAGATTTGTGATCAGCGACCCCGAAAACCCCCGAGTACCAACTTTCGCTTCCATAAAAAAACTTTTGAATTTATGGTTCGCCATGTTGGATCCGCCATTTTGAATTTCGAAATTTTGTATGCAGATTTTTTATTGGTGAACCCAAAAACTCCCGCATGCCAACTTTCGCTTTTCTTAAACGATTTTCGCAGTTATTGTCCGTCATATTGTATCCACCATCTTGAATTTTGAAATTTTGAGTGCAGATTTGTAATCAGCGACCCCGAAAACCCCCGAGTACCATGTTTTGCTTTCATCAAACAATTTTTGCATTTGTGGTCCACCATATTGGATCCGCCATCTTGAATTTCGAAATTTTGGGTGCAGATTTGTAATCAGCGACCCCGAAAACCCCCGAGTACCATATTTTGCTTTCATCAAACAATTTTTGCATTTCTTGTCCGCCATATTGGATTCGCCATCTTGAATTTCTAGATTTTGAGTGCAGATTTGTAATCAGCGACCCCGAAAACCCCCGAGTACAAAGTTTTGAGCTAATTGTACGTAAGGAAAAATATGTGTTTCAAAGGGTCAAATTGATATTTTTTTTGCGTGAATTATTGCGGCCGTACCATCTGTCAACACTCTGATAGAATTCGCGACTCTGACGTACAAATTAGTTCAAATTTTTCCCACGACGGATCTACGAGAAGTCAGCAAAAAACACGCTGTTTACGCGTCTCGCGTCAAAACTACCGTCAAACTTTCCGTGGTATGGGTACAAAGGAAAGGACCAATGGGAACTCGTTACTTTCGTCGCCGAAGACCGGCTTCGGTGGAAACGGGTTTTGATGGGCATCAAAACGCCTTTGATTGTGTCGTTTGCGCGCATATGCAAACACACAAAATCCTTCAATGTGTTAGAATTTTTGCATAATCTTGACCCTGTGCAAAGTTTTTTCTCAGCAAATACGGCATCAATCGTGCCGAATTAAGGCTTAATCGAAAGATTTTTTCATAATTAGTCTCCAGTTCAATTTTCAAGTCATCATCTGTCTCCTAAGCTTCGTAATTCGAGAAAATGACTTTTAGTTTTTACCCCTACTACCGAATTTTACTTTATTCAGAGATAATATACTCTGGCGAGCCTCGGGCCAGCAGACGACAGAGCTGTCAAATGTACTTGTCCCGAGACTCTACCGAGTCTCTTGAATCCTGTCCAAAAATCCCGTCCCCGGGGAAAAAACCTTGGACAAGTACATTCATTGACCCCTGTTTTCATTTGTTGTCACAGAAAAGAACTTCCAAAAATAGTACAAATTTTTTTTTAATTTGGCAAGATCGAGCGAGGAAAAACAAGATTGATTCTATTAAATAACTTTACTCCAAATGACAAATACAAATGAAAAACTTTATATATATTTTCGAAATCTCTAGAAAAATAGCAACTATTCCCATCGTAAGTGTCCGGTTAAAAAATAAAGTCTGCAAGTAAATGATCAATTTGCACATTAAAAAAAAAAAATCGCGTTACAAACATGAAATGGAAACGCCAATGATTTAAGTGCAGCACTAAAATTTATAATATCAATAATAGGACTAGTATTTTAGTGTCACTTGAGGATGGAGTATTTAGAAAAAAAAATAAAAAATTAGTTAGGCATTGAAAAAAGTCACCAAAATGTACAAATATAAATATCGGACGGAAGAACAGAGTCCAGAAAGAAAATCGAAATGAGAATAAACTTGAAAAAAAAATTTCGAACGAAAAAAAATACATTGAAAAAAACATTTCGGTCGAAGCACTTGACGAGTTTTTTTGCTTAGCATGGATCACATGATGTATTTCTAATGGTTACGAGCTCACCAAGTACTTCCTCCGAAATGTTTTTTTAAATCCATTTTCTTTTCTGTAAATTTTTTTTTTTTAAGCTTATTCTCATTCTGATTTTTTTCCTGGATTCTGTTGAACCTACTAAATCATTAAAACCTAAAAATTCACTACAAAAATCGTGAAAATCAGCTGATCACGGTCGAACGCATAACTCCCGGCTTTTGCCTGTACGAGCAGTCGGGAGTTAAATCTAGAGACGCGGCAGCGTCTTGACGCCAAGTATAAAAAGAAAAGAGTGTAAACGGCCAAGGCAAGTCGCGCCGCGTATCTATATTCGAGATTCGGCCCTCTTCAATTTCAACTCGATACCATTTAAAAATGCGTCGTCCTATCAAAAATCTAACGCCACATTAATGATATAAATCGTACAATCCGATTCCAATGGTGTCATTTTTTTTCTACGACCTCTAGAAATGGGTGAACTCGAAACGTGAGGCGAAATATTACGATTTTCAGTATCGAAAAATTCCACACTCATACATACATATACGTAGAAAGTAAGGCCTAGCGGCTCTCGCTAGGCACCCCCTCCCGTTGCTAGCACTCTCTCCCTGTCCCCCTGCCGCATTCGCGCCTCGCGCTATCTCTTTCACTCTAATGCTTCGTGATGCGGCGATATATATATGTTGAAAGTAAGACTCAGCTGACGCGCGTCGCTCGCTCTCTCTCTGTTCCTCTACCGCGTTCGCGCCTCGTGCTATCTGTCTCACTCTAATGCCTCGTGATGCGTCGATATATATATGTTGAAAGTAATACTCAGCTGTCGCGCTGTCTTCCCACTCCACTGCTACCTCGCCTCGACCTGTCTCTCTCATTCTGCCTGAGATACGCGCGTACGTTAAAAGTAAATTAATTTTTATTTTTTAATTTCATCTTTTATTTTATTTTTTAAAACTTAAATTAATTTCACACTAATAAATTAAATAAAATGAATAAAATAAATTAAAACTTTTATGTAAAGTTTTTGATTTTAACTTTTAAAATAATTAAATTTTTTTTCGTTACTCTGTTATGACCCACATAAGCAACCACGAATCAGCATGATCAAGCACATTCCTCACAAGCACGGGTGTATCGACCCCGAGCGAGCTAAACCCGAATCGCTGACGACGCACTAAGTTCACTGAACGTCTAAGCAATAATCACGAAACAATGATCATGAAGCAATAATCATGAAGCAACAATCATGAAGCAATAACCATTTAAGCAATAATAACATTAGAAGGGGTAAATTACCAATATTCTGGGGGAAATACGTAAACCATTAAAAGTAGCAACAAGGCCAAAAAACGGCAGTCTGCACGCAAAAGTTAGAAGTCTTCAACTATCTAACTACGAACTGGTCTCGAGGCAAATACACCTCGACTTTGTAAAACTAGCTTATTCTCAATAAACCTTATAGTATTTTGTATAATATTGAGTTGGAGACTCATTTTGGCAATTCCTCGAATTACCTGTCCTCGACAACTTGTCCCCACGTGACAAGATTCGCGGGCATAACATTGGTGGCAGCGGTGGGATTGCCACAACTCAAGAAAACCAAAGAGATCTACAAGGTGAAACGAATAACATTTCACAAAGAGCCAAAAACGAGACGAAACAGATTTCATTATCTGAACAACGATCCGGACCAGGACAGCCCCACGAGCAGTTCAAGTCGACAATCCGAGAAGTTGATCATCGTTTCGTGAAGTAGCGACCAATCGACATCACAGATTCGCCATCGAAGGAAGAGCAGAAGCCAAGCAGCCGACGGAAGTAATCTCATCACGACATCAATCAGCATCATGCGTTGGATCATCGTACTGTAAGTGACGGAACAATTTTTGTAACCCACTAAAGCCAAAGCGTTCGAATATATGTCCGACGAAGAACTGATAAATCGGTTAAGATTACCGGGTGTGCGTACACTTTCGCGATCCTTTGATTCTTTTCTCAATAAAAGATTAAAATTTGTCTCGCCGCAAGAACCATTGCAACCGGTTAAAAGAAGATTAAAATTAAGGGAATTCAAATTAGACCCAGAGTCAGGTGACGCGAGTAGTCTATCTAACTCTTCTACATCTCACGGAGACTTTATAACTGTAGAGACCCCAAAAAGACCGAATAGACGCGCGAAACCCAAGTTCGACCCATACTCTTCAAGTTTGGTCGAGCCGGATTCCCCACAAGCTCCAGAAGCTCAAATTCACATCAAAATGCCTTTAGATGACACCCTCGGAGGTGCTGGAACTAGTGGAACACCCGGAACTCCCTCGAGGAGATTACGAGGTTCCATGTCCCTTAAAGAGGCTCGAAGCCTCATTCCACGTTTCGACAATGAAATACTTGTCCTATTATTGATATTATAAATTTTAGTGCTGAATGTAAATCATTCTTGATCTTGCCAATTTTTTGAAAATTTTGTACTTTTTTGGGTAGTTTTTTTCTGTTAAAACAAATGGAAACGGGGGTCAACAAATGTACTTGTCCAAGGTTTTTTTTCGCTGGGCAGGGGATTTTTGGCCACGATATCACTTCTTTTTTCTGAACCTTTCACTTTCATCATAAAATTTTGGAATTTATGGTACGCCATATTGAATCCGCCATTTTGAATTTCGAAATTTTGCATGCAGATTGTTAATCGGTGAACCCAAAAACCCCCGCGTGCCAACTTTCGCTTTTCTTAAACGATTTTCGCAGTTATTGTCCGCCATATTGTATCCGTTATCTTGAATTTCGAAATTTTGGGTGCAGATTTGTAATCAGCGACCCCGAAAATCCCCGAGTACCATGTTTTGCTTTCATCAAACAATTTTTGCATTTGTGGTCCGCCATATTGGATCCGCCATCTCGAATTTCTAAATTTTAGGTGTAGATTTGTAATCAGCGACCCCGAAAACCCCCGAGTACCATATTTTGCTTTCATCAAACAATTTTTGCATTTTTTGTCCGCCATATTGGATTCGCCATCTTGAACTTTTAAATTTTGAATGCAGATTTGTAATCAGCGACCCCGAAAACCCCCGAGTACCATATTTTGCTTTCATCAAACAATTTTTGCATTTTTTGTCCGCCATTTTGGATTCGCCATCTTGAATTTTTAAATTTTGAGTGCAGATTTGTAATCAGCGACCCCGAAAACCCCCGAGTACTATATTTTGCTTTCATCAAACAATTTTTGCATTTTTTTTCCGCCATATTGGATTCGCCATCTTGAATTTTAAAATTTTGAGTGCAGATTTGTAATCAGCGACCCCGAAAACCCCCGAGTACCATATTTTGCTTTCATCAAACAATTTTTGCATTTTTTGTCCGCCATATTGGATTCGCCATCTTGAATTTTTAAATTTTGAGTGCAGATTTGTAATCAGCGACCCCGAAAACCCCCGAGTACAAAGTTTTGAGGTAATTGCACGTAAGGGAAAATGAATGCTTTAAAGGGTCAAATTGATATCTTTTTTACGTGAATTATTCCATATTTACCGTCTGTCAACACTTCGAACAAATTTGCGGCTCTGACGTACAAATTAGTTCAAATTTTGCCCACGACGGATCTACAGGAAAGTTCGCAAAAAAATATGCTGTCTCACACTTTACACTGTCAAAACTGCCGTGAAATACAAACTTTCCGTGGTCTTTGTACTGACTGAATGTAGTCACATTCGTGACCAATCGGAACACAGGGAAATGAGCACACTCGTGACCAATGAGAACCTCGATAGGCAGACTGAGGCCTTTCATTGTGACATATACAGACACGTCAAATTCTTCGATGTGTTGGAATTTTTGCATAATCTTGAGCCTGTGCAAAGTTTTTTCTCAGCAAATACGGCATCAATCGTGCTGATTTAAGGCTCAATCGAAAGATTTTTTCTTAATTAGTCTCGAAACCAATTTTCAAGTCATCATCTGTCTCCTGAGCTTCGTAATTCAAGAAAATGACTTCCAGTTTTTACCCCCACCACCGAAATTTACTTTATTCAGAGATAATATTCTCGGGCGAGCCTCGGGCAAGCAGACGACAGACAGAGCTGTCAAATGTACTTGTCCCGAGACTCTACCGAGTCTCTAGATATACTCTGGCGAGCCTCGGGCCAGCAGACGACAGAGCTGTCAAATGTACTTGTCCCGAGACTCTACCGAGTCTCTTGATAAATGAATATGTAACAGTCCCCGTTTTTGAGACTCAATCGTATACACGTATGCCAGCACTTCACCAAATATTTCTTTACGTATAATCACATCGAGCAAATGTTTTTTTTTTTTATCTCAAATACACGAGCAGTGAGATCCGGTCTGTCTGAAGGTTGTTGGCCAGGCATGAGATTTTCTTTAATCTCACGCCAATTAGGATTACAAGTCATTGTTATGAATAGAACTGGTTTTCCGAATTTTCTTACAATAGCCATGGCATCTTGATAATGCTGCATCATATTTCGTGGTGAACCACTGAAGCTCGATGGCAAGATTACAATTTTTCCTACACGGGTATTTTCTTTTTGAGCAGTGTTACTTAAATAATCTACCAATCCAGAATAACTTTCTGCGCGAATTTTTACTTGATTTGCCTTAATGAAATCTATTCTATCTTTTTCAATTTTTATATAACTGTCAACTACCCATTGTTGTAAAAGACGCCGTCCTGAGAGGATGACATTTCCTTGATCATTCCCGCGGATAGCCATTCTATATTTTGTGTAAGACTCTCTTGATACACGTTTTTGAGTATTCCCTACTTGTAGTATGTTACGATGCCAGCCACGAGTACCGTAAGGGTAAAATAACGGATATACCCAAGGTTCAACATTCGGATCCATGGTACTTACCGTCTGTAATGCTTTTGTGTTTTTGATGCGTATAGTTACATACGATTCTGGAATTTCCCCATCTGCAGTGATAGAAAATACAGCTGCAACCTCGTTGCTTTGTTGAAAGTTGAATCTTCGACGATCCATTCCGGGTTTTAATGTAAAGAGTAATTGTAGCTCTGTCGGTGTTTCGGCGTTATTTGATTGATTATGAAGCTGTGATTCCAACTCTTCCTTCATCATTTCATACGATTGAGCGAATATGTTGCTAGTTCGCATGATCCGATCAATAATACTCAATATATTACGATCTAGAGCTGTATTACGTCGTTGCAGAGAATCAATCGCCTCGTTCGAATCGACGATGAACAGTTGACCATAGCACGGGAGATCATTGGGAGCCGGATATAATGCTGTGTTAATTTGATAGTAAACTTGACCTTGAATCTTGAAGCAATAAGGCCCAGGACGTCTATTTTCGAAATTCATTAAATTGGCGTTAAATGAAGCGAACGAAAACGAAGCATTGTAATTTCGTATACGTTGGAAAAAAATATCCGACTTTTCGTGACTGCCATCGAATAAGGATTGTAATTCATCTGGCATTGGTGGCAGCTCTTCAAGGCGAACTTTACCATGACTGCAGCAATCATGAAATGAATTCTTCATGTTGCTTACCTTTTCGCAGAAAAAATGAGCGGCATTGCAGTGCATACAGATTTCAGTCAAACCACCTCCATAATGTTCTTTGACATTCTCAATAGAGTAAAATCTACTTCTCTCTTCATTGTTTTCTATTTGATTTTCTGCATAATTCGGAGAATGTGAATATCCTAAAAGGCGATCAACCGTACCAATATCTTCTATACCTTGTTCTGCTATACCGTCGAGTGTTCTTATATGAAGGTTATCCAGATTACTCATACTCGCAATTTCTGTAGACATTCTTAGTATTGGAGTACCAAGAATTCTTGGCACATGACATTCATTTGTGGCGGTATTCACACTACTGGTACTCGCAGTTTCAGTAGTTATTCTCAGTGATTCAGTATTAAATGTTCTTACTACTCCCTGGCACTTATCTGTACTGCTGGTACTCGTACTGGCTACATCGATATCCTGTGCATGTAATAATTCTATATTTGAACTCTTCTGAATATTGGAAGATATTGAACTTATTAAATTCACTGAGACCACGATTTCGTCATTTGCTGTATTCGTCGTATTTTGTTTATTTTTTTGATATATTTTCCGCTGAATTTCAGCATTTTTTTTTCGTCTAATGCGCTGAAATTCTTCTTCTTCTTCGGGTGATCGATTTTTCCGTTTTCGTTCCATAGTTATAAGTCTTTTTATTTTTTTATTATTTTAATCAATATGATTCTAAATTTTCACCGGATAAATATTTCAAGTCCTATAAGTAAGTAATGAGAGAAAAAAAACTTTTCTCACTCTAATGTGATATAAATAATAAATAAATGTATTTAACTTTGTACAAAAATCAATACTTAATACATGTAAAAATTCTCTTTTTTACATCAACTCAATTAATACTTAGATAAGAATACGTGCAATGGTCAATCATGTAAAATTCAGTTTCGCAGATTCAATTCAACTCAAATAAGTTCGACTGTTGTTCAATTTACTTAGTCATCATCACAAATCATGATAATAATAATCATCATCATCATCGTCACCATCATCATCATCATCATCACCATCACCCTCGATACGGCACCTCGATAATCTGAAATAAAAATGGAAAATATTTGTTTTACTCAATCAATTTTTTACATAAAAAACAATTTATATAAAGACAGACTTCCATTTGTTCTCTAAAATAATTCTCTATGTTTTTATTTACAATATAAATGAAATTATGAAAAATTTGTATCTTTTTCTATTAAAAAATTATTAATTTTGATTAATTGTTCATTGCTTCATTTTTTCAATGAAATTGAAAAAAAAAAAAATTGACTAATTAAATTATTTTCGAAAAAAGTCTCTTCGTGAACAATTGTTTTTTGATATTTTTTGAATAGTTCAATCATAATTTTTTAATATTTTATAAACTATATTTTGCTACGATAGTCTGTTGTATTTTTGATTATGATAGATGTTTTTTCGAATCGTGTAACCGTTTTACCATGAAACGAAACCATTTTGAACCATGAAACCATTTTAAACCATGTATTTTTTCTCAAATTAATTTTCCTGATAAATTATTTTGATGCACCGTAGCACAATTTTATTTTATGATGTAAGATGTTAAGTTTAGTGATGAACTTTTTATATCGTAAAAAATTTAATTCTTTTCTCGGCAGTTTCTTTTTTTTTTCAAATTGTTATTGTGTGCCTCTATTGAGATATATCGTGTTGAAATAAAAAATAAAAAAATAAGATTATCTGTATAAATCTGATTAAGAAAACTAATACATAATGTTGATTTTCAAAATGTTCAGAACTTCTAAATAACTCGAAAACTAATCGTAAAGTATCACTACTTATTGGATGCAAAAAATATATACCATTGAAAAGCTTTTCATTAAAAAAATTTTAAATTTTTATATTTTATATTTCAACTTTTTTTTTCATTTAAATATATAAAAAAATCTCGGAAATAAAACTAAAAAAATGTATATATAAAAAAATCTCTGAAATAAAATTTAGAAAATGTATGATAAAAATTTTCCTCAAGATGGAGACCTCTTTTAAAAATAATTTTCTTGGTCCATTTTGATGATATTTTATTTAAAGAAACTAAAAATTGATGACCTAATGGAACTAACCGTTCCATATTATAAACTGAAAAAAAAATGAAAAAAATTTATTCATCATTTTTAGTGAAAAAATTAAATCGACTCCACTAATAGTCAACTAAAAAAAATTATTTCTTTGCATTTTTCGAAAATTCACATATTTAAAAAAATTATCTACTTAAAAAATAAATCATATACATAACAATCGTTTTTTCTTAATGTTAAGTCAAAACTATTTTTTTTTAATTTGATTTTTATTTTTTATTTGTAATGAATTTTTTTTAAATAATTAAGTCAAAACTATTTTTTTTTAATATGATTTTTATTTTTTATTTGTAACGAATTTTTTTTTTTTAATTATTAAGTCAAAACTATTTTTTTTTAATATGATTTTTATTGTGACGAGGCACGGTCCAGCAATAATGAGCGAATAAAAAGGTGATCCGAGTGGGACTCGATCCCGGGACCCGCGGAGTCTGAGTCCGGAGCGCTAACCACTGCGCTAGGGCCACCTATATTCTTCCATTATTGCCAGACCGTCACATTATTTTTTATTTGCAATGAATTTTTTTTTTTTTAATAATTAATTCAAAACTATTTTTTTTAAATATGATTTTTATTTTTTATTTGTAATGAATTTTTTTTTTTATAATTAATTCAAAACTATTTTTTTTAAATATGATTTTTATTTTTTATTTGTAATGAATTTTTTCTTAAAATAATAAGCTAAAATATACGAAAATAATGACAATCATCTTTAAAAAAATAATTTTCACTTTACTTGCAGAGAAAACGTTGAGAATAATAATTAATATATTTTTTTTTTTTTTTATGAAAATGTGAACCAAAATTTAAAAACTTATTGTACAGACATTTCTTGATATGTCGATTAATTTAAGAGATATCGACGTAAGAACATTTTCTAACTTTCTGAAATATTGTGTTTTCGGAAAATCATAACTTCGGAAATATTTGCGATAAAAATATAAAAATTATTGTAAATGTCTATTGATAAATGTCGCGAAAATTGATGCAAAATTCGTTTGAATATGAAAGAATTCGAATATTTTTTCCAAAGAATAATGAATTTCCAAAGTGACATGTGAAATTGTGTACCAGCGTTTAATCTCTAATACCAAAAAGTAGTATAAAACGTTACTTACGGATTTTAACAACTCACTCTTTTTTGGAGCACACCACTTAAATTCGTATATCACAGTTGGGCACAGTTGGGCGCACAGTATTTGCACTAATTTTTTTTCGATTACGACACGTAAATATGACTCAGCTGTCACTAAATAATTTCCCGCGGGAACTGTCAATATCGTGACTTTTTATCAACGTGAACTTTTCTACAATGAACCAAACAATTGTATAACGTATCAAAGGTCGGCATAACTGAGATTTTTCATATTAATATTTGCAATTTTTATTTATTAAAAACTTTTTTTTTACTTGTAAAAATAAAACTATGTTTAAAAAAATAATTTCTCGATAAAGCGTAAATAATTTAGTAACGATTCTTGTACAAAATTTAATCCATTTGATCGTTTAGTTTTCTAGATATAATTGTAATCGTTTTCAAAAACACTTTTTATTTTTATTATTTTAATAAATGTTTAAATTTTTATGTTTAATGATCTGTTCATGATATAAAATGTTGTTTTTATTGTTGGAACACTTTATCGATTTTTGGCAATTCATTATAAATTATATTTAAAAAATAATTACATCGTCCAATAAAAATTTTGTATAAAAAATATTAGTGACTCGGGTCGGGAGAAGGTTGCGTTCCGCTTTACCTCACCGTTCCACTTTACCCGCCTCTTCCCTATATCAGAAATTACATATCTAGTCGACGTAGCGAAAATCTAACGATAGTTTGTTCATATAAATCGTATTTTTCGGATCTAACGGTATAATTATTTTTAGAAAAAGACTGACACCATCGTATAAAAATATATTTTTAAAAAATATTATAGTGACTCGAGTTGGGAGTTTCAATCTGCCCACCTCTCACCAATATCAAAAATTTTCCAATATTGTTCACCCGTGAGTGAAAATAACCCTTCGAGTCGGGATAAGGCATGAAGAGAAAATACCACATCGGGTCATTTCTTATTCGTTGCCATGAAACTGTTCATTCGTTGCTAAGCAAATAGCACATCGAATTTTCATAAAATTAATTATGAATTTCAATTCGTTGCCATGGAATTGTTTATCCGTTGCTATGGGAATGCGAGAATAAATTTTCACAATATTTATTCGTTAATATTCGTTGCCACGACTTAGTTTATTCGTTGCCATGAAATTGTTTATCCGTTGCTATGGGAATGCGAGAATAAATTTTCACAATATTTATGCGTTAATATTCGTTGCCACGACTTAGTTTATTCGTTGCCATGGAATTGTTTATCCGTTGCTATGGGAATGCGAGAATAAATTTTCACAAGATTTATGCGTTAATATTCGTTGCAACGACTTAGTTTATTCGTTGCCATGGAATTGTTTATTCGTTGCTATGCGAATGGGAGAATAAATTTTCACAAGATTTATGCGTTAATTCGTTGCCACGACTTTGTTTATTCGTTGCCATGAAATTGTTTATCCGTTGCTATGGGAATGCGAGAATAAATTTTCACAATATTTATGCATTAATATTCGTTGCCACGACTTAGTTTATTCGTTGCCATGGAATTGTTTATTTGTTGCTATGCGAATAGTAGGAGAATAAATTTTCACAAGATTTATGCGTTGATATTCGTTGCCACGACTTTGTTTATTCGTTGCCATGGAATTGTTTATTCGTTGCTATGCGAATGGTAGAATAAATTTTCACAAGATTTGTGCGTTAAAATTCGTTGCCACGACTTTGTTTATTCGTTGCCACGGAATTATTTATTCGTTGCTATGCGAATGGAAGAAAATTTTTTCACAAGTCATGCGTTTAATATTCGTTGTCACGGCTCCGTTGATTCGTTACCATGGAATTGTTTATTCGTTGCTATGCGAATAGGTTTCCATGAGAAATAAGAGTTCAACCGACCAATGAGAAACCGACCAATCACAGCACGAATAAAACGATGAGAATCGAACTCGACATTCGATATTCGATTGCCCATGATCTTTTTATAAAGGGATAATATTAGTTAGTTAAAATGAGTAACGTGATCGACCAGCCGTTCGGTTGGTAAAAATTCCACTACACGTTGTTCTCCTGTCGTCAGAGAACAATTTGGATCATTTATTTTTTGCAAAATATCAAGAATGTCTTTAAAAAAAATCTAATCAGGTGGAGATCATAATGTCGAAACATCAATCGGTCGAATGGCCGAAATATCGAAACGGGAAAAAACGAACATTCAAATTAAAAAGAGCCATTTATTTAAAAGTCTTCAAAGTCGATAAAAAATCACGATCGTACGAATTTCCAGCCAAATTTAAATCGAAAAAAAATCGATTGAGTTCGAGAGTGCACAATTGCGATATTTAAAATGAAACTCGAATATCGGATACGTTCTGGTCGAGTTTTCATTGATAAATAATTAGTAAATATTTAAAGCTTTCATAATGTCGAATTTAATATAAACGATGAACTAACTCAACGAGTGATCAAATTAGCAAGAGGCAGGATAGTCAAACGGTCGAAATGTCGAAAGCTTCGGTCACCGCATACATGTTCATATTCATACACATACATGCATGCACACTAGGGTGGGCCAAAAAAAACTAATTTTTTTTTCTTTGATACCGTGAAAATATCATTCAAGTTGGTGAAAAAAAACCTGGTAAAGTTTGAGCTCTTAATATTAATAATAAGAGGTGGCTCTTTACGATTTTTTATTTCCCATTTAAATAACACGCTAAAAAAGTTTTTATTTATTTGAAATTTCATTGCGCTTCAACGACTAAGCGTGTTGTAGAACATAATACATATTTTTGTAAGAAATTGAATGATCTACAAAAAAGGTCTAATATGATTTTTCGCTGAGTCAACTGATTCAAACGTTATTCAATGCCAAAGTTCAACCTTAAATGGTATATCATGACTTCCACAACTTTTTCATATTTCATCACGAAATAATGATTCAAAAACCTAAAACACCATATATTTTCAGAAGTTTCTCGTATTTATATTACGAATTTATAGAAATACACTTGTAATTCAGAAGTATTGGAAAATTTTGTGAAAAAAATTAATATTATTATTTCAAATACTTTTCAATTTGTTCTTTCATACCAAGTTACAACAATTTTTCTTTTATATAGCTAGATTCACTATGGTTGTCGATTTGAGCGCCACCTTTCTCGGATTTTCTGCATCAAAATAAAATTTTGGGCTACGTTCATCTCGTTCGACTTTGATTACTTTGTGAAATCTTGTATAACTTGGTTTTTATTCACTTATTATGTGAGGATAGAAAAATGGTTTGATTCCTTTGAACAAAAATATATTTAATCAAACAATTAAACACAAATGAATATATTTACGCAAGTAAATATATTCATTCGGGCCCATCGATCAGTCCGCAGATCGATTATTTCAGAGTACAGCGAAGTTTTTTATTAGAGTTTCTCAATTCTCACTCTTTATTGTTAAATTTTTTTTGCTATTACTTGAAAATGAGCTGCAAACCTATTTTTTTAATTGGTACTACCACCCCGAACGTTTTCGGCCGTAAATTACCTACTGTTGAAGAGGTTATGTCAGTGTTTTTCCACCACCACACTTTATTGAAAGAGACAATTAATCAAAGTGCAATAAATACGATTATTAAAGTTGAAAAACAATGGCTCGCGGCAGGAATTCCGACTTGTCAAAGACAAAACGCTGTGAAAAAGTTATGAAGTTTATTTTTCAAGGGGAAAAGTTTGCAAAAAAATCGAAAAAAAAAAATTGATCTGCCCAAATGACAAATCAAACTCTTTTTCAAAAAAAGTTGAGTGGTCTTTTTGACATTACGGATCAAAAGAACGTTGAAGCGGTGGATCGTGAAAAAAAAATGTTTTTAGAGGGGCAAAAAAGATCAAATCGAAGAGGACTTCTCAGTTCAAATTCACAATCAAAAACTGAAGACGATTTGATGATAGTCGATGAAATGAGTGAGTATGAAATTCATTAACAAGTTTTAATATTCATATCGCTAACAATTTAATATAAATAGATACAAAATAATTCTATTGTATAAGTTACTAATATATTGTAATTAATTATTCATGTATTGTAATGATTAGTTTCTTCTTTTATTGGATTTTTACTGGTTTTATTGGATTTTTAGTTGTTGATCAGTCAGTAAAAGATGAGATCCCGATCCCCAGACAGGAATCTGAAATAATTACATCTCAGTCATCAGCAAGCTTAATTTCAAAAACCATTTCGGACTTCGAAAATGAACTAACACCGTGCATCACTTCGAAAATCAATTTGATGTCACCAGAATTAGTCGCTGCGTTGGATCGTGCTAACGTTTCCAGTAGAAACGCCACTTACATTCTTGCTGCGACTTTAAAAAGTGTTGGATTCGATTTAAATACTGTAAACATTAGCTATAAAACAATTCAACGAAGTCGTATAGCTTTACGTAAAGAAATAGTAGAAGGGTTGAAAGATGAGTTGAAATTTGAAGACCATTACATTGTCCATTGGGATGGAAAAATATTGACAGATATCATTGAAACAGATTCTGTGGATAGGCTCCCAATAATTTTGACATCATGTGGTGCTGAACAATTGTTGGGTGTACCAAAGCTAAAGTCAGGAAGTGCCAATGATCAAGCAGTTGCTATCCTAGGGACTTTAAAACAGTGGGGTGTAAGCTCATATGTCAAAGGGATGTGTTTTGACACAGCAGCTGTTAATACAGGTCAGTTATAAATACATATATATACATAAGCTTTTTATCCGAATCATTCAAGTTTTTTGTATATTTTTAAAATATTTATTTTATAGGAATTCATCGTGGTACTTGTGCTGAAATAGAAAAAGCTCTAAATCGAGAGTTGATATACCTACCATGTCGACATCACATCTTTGAAATCGTTTTGAAAGGTATGTTTGAAGTATATTGGCCGACCTCATCAGGCCCAAACGTTCAGTTTTTCTCTCGATTCAAAAATAAATGGGATGAGCTTGATAAATCTAAATTTAAGGCTGGGATGGACGATACTATCGTAAATGAAGTGTTCTCTGACAGCAAACAAGAGTTACTCATTTTTATCAAAGATACTTTACAGGTATGTAATCATAAATTTAACTTAATAAAAATTATGCATGCAATATATTATTAATGGACTTGTGGGGTGTTCTCTTTAATTCCATTGGCTAACTTTGAAAAAAATTTCTTGTTTATTCTTGACAGGTGCGTCAACCGAAAGACGATTACAAAGAGTTACTAGAGCTATCAGTATTTTTTTTGGGGGAAATGCCAAAAAGTAACTTTTCATTTAAATATCCGGGTCCAGTTCATCATGCTCGTTGGATGGCGAAAGCTATCTATTCGCTGAAAATATTTCTTTTTAGGGAGGTGTTTAAAGTGACAGCGCGAGAAAGAAACAGTTTATGTCAAATCTGTATTTTCCTGGTTAAATTGTACCTAAAAGCTTGGTTCACTGCTCCATCTGCGATTCTGGCTCCATTTAATGATTTCACTTTGATGCAAGAATTAATAGAATACAAAAATATCAACAGCTCTATATCAAAAGCAGCTTGTTCAAAAATGGTGAATCATCTTTGGTATTTGAGTGAGCAATTAGCAATTATTTCTCTCTTTGACGATAATGTACCTCTGAATGTCAAGCAAAAAATGATTCAAGCTTTGAAAGAGGACAAAAGCACTGATATGAAACAGAAAAAATTTGAAATTCAGCTAGAAAATTTGGATGCATTGTTATCGAAAGATATGAGTGATTTTATTTCAACAAAGTCGTTGACTGCATTCAAAATATTTGATTTACCCATTGAATTTCTCGATGAAAATGTCGAACTTTTGTTACGTCCCCGTGAACTTATCGGAGATTGGAGAGGACGCACACTGTGTTGACTTCTCTTTCGGGTCAAGACAATCAAGTCCTTTACCCAGGGACGGAAGTCTCGTCTTCGATATGGGAGATATTAGAGGGAGGATTGTCCGAAAAGGGTTTCTACCAGAAGAGATAATTTGGATATTTGTTTTGCAGTTACTCACGTTGATTATTTATTACGACGATTAATGGTCCCGACACAACGATGATTATAAATGTTGGTTGAGGGTTTACAATAACCCGTTACGCACACACACACACACACACACTACTAAGTGGACTCTAGTTTTAGTGACTGATTCAATGATTCACAATTTTGTTGGCTTCGGTTGATAACCGATCGGATTATTTGAACTCGCGAGGGATGTTCCGAATAATTTCAAAGTCACAACTGTTCTTGATCGCGGGGTGGATTTCACCTTGCGCAGTGAAATCGGCTAAGTTCCTTTTCGGTGGAGTCGAAATTTGGCAGAGTCCTTTTCTGATAAATCTTCTGGCGTTGGCTGTTGAATTGGTGACGAACCCCTTTGGTCCAGAGTCTCCGACTGATAGATTGATTTCGACGTGATAACTGACGCTCTGCTTAGATTTTGCAGGGATTATAAGGTGACCATCCCTCTCCAGTTGTTTCTCTAACTCCTCCTACTTCTTACAGAAAGGGAAAATGTGTCACTGTTTCGCGGTTTCTTCTAATTTTTCGTGCGATCTACGCATCTTCTCCTTGATTCTTCTTAATTTTTCTGTATCGCGTCCCCACTCCTGATGTCCCCACTCTTGATCGGTTCCTCTGTTGAGTCCTTCTTAATTTTTCTGTAACGCGCCCCCACTCCTGATGTCCCCACTCTTGATCGGTTCCTCTGTTTAATCCTTCGTGATTTTTCTCTAATGCGCCCCCACTCCTGATGTCCCCACTCTTGATCGGTTCTTCTGTTTAACCCTTATGACTCATGAGGATTCTTGGTATCAAGGAGCAAAGTGTGAAGGCGCATCGGCAACGGTCAGTTTTATTAATTTGTCAATAGGGTATCCTCGTATGATTTTTCCTTGGTTGGGTAGTGGGTTCCTAGGTGGAGATGCGCCGAATTCTTTGAGTTCTGTGTCTTTTCGATTCGGTGCCCTTGGGTAGGAGGGGCGGTTTTTGGACGGTACCACTCGGGGTGACGCAAGCCTCTGACTCAGGGTTCTCGGTGCGTAGGGGAGTTTTGGATATCTTGGACCTTTGGATATCCCTTGAAATCTGTAATTCTTTCTCTCCTTTTCTTTCGTTGAACTCAGTCTTGTGGAAGTTACAGTATTTCTATAGCGGCTCAAACCCGGACTAGCGACGCCTCGAGTATTGATTTTATTTTAGTTATAACAACGATATTGTTAACTGACTTACTGCTAAGTTACAATAATTTATTGTTAATTGGGGTTGGAATATAGACATCACAAGTATTGATTTTCGGGTTTGGGTGATGTCATTTTGAGAACCAGAATGGCGTAAGTCCATTTGCTCGGTAGGATGTAACACTTTGGACACACAATGAAAGCTACCAAGAAAACCTGGCATTTTTCCAACGTCTCAGCGTTGTCAATGATGTTGCAGAAAGAGGAGTTGCATTAATAGAAGAGTACAACAAATGCCTCACGAAAAATGAAGAACAGTTGCAATATTTATTGCAAGTGGTGAAAAATCATCGCCAGAAATTTCCCAATTGTTGTTACGTCCTAACCTAAGCTAGACGCCCCCATAAATTTTTTTTATTACATTCAACCTTCTTTCAATCATCAGTGTTACGTCCAAGTAACAAAATCCAATTTTAAATTTGCCCTGTTTTCGACCTTAGCAGAAGCTAATTAATCGGGGATTTGGGTACGGAAGTTTGTCAGAATGAGGGGCCAAAAATTAAAGATGTTTCTTTTTATAAATTGTTAGTTAATTGATTCTCTCAGATTTTGGTTTTAAGACGCCCCGGATTATCACTGAGAATCGTGATATTTATTATCCCTTTAATTTCTCCAAATAGAACGGACGACGGGGATCGCCATCCGAGATATATTTAGGATGAAGAAATTTTATTGAGTATTCGATTGGAGACAATTTATACGAAGTTACTACCGGAGGTTTGAAGTTAACATCCTCAAGGTATTCTTCGGTGTAATACCCGTGGTTGTTACCCCGAGAATACCCGTTGTATTCGGCGGTAATCTTTCTTAAATAGTTTTTTCTTCCACCGGATCTACCCACTAAAATGAGAAGAAAGTGATTCTACTTTTAGATTGTTTGTCAATTAATTAACAAGGTACGATATTCTATGGAAAGTGATTAGGATTTGAACTAATTCGCGGTGGGCCGCGCTATTAGTTCGAGGAAAGGAAAAGAAGTTCGAGGTTGTCCGCGCAACTTCTTCTATGGCTTTATATAGGAAAACAGAACACGAGGTGGTCCGCGCTGCTCCGTTAGGTTGAGTAAGGAAGGAGGAAAATTCAGAGTACGAGGTGGTCCGCGCTACTCTCAATTATCTTGTAAGCAGCAGGATAGAAATGAGAATACGAGGCGGTCCGCGCTATTCTCTAGGGATGACGAAAACTTACTGATGATTCTGTGATGGTTAGTTTATTTTGCAGCTCCTTCCAGAAAATATACCTTACTAACTAAAAATTTTTTCAAGTTTTCAAGTTTCAAAGTTCTCTTTATTCATATGTTAGTTACAATGTGTTTTACATTTTTTAGGTTCTATGTTTACTATTTCTGACTATTCCTGTTGTTTGTCAACTTACTAGTCCGTTTATTGTTTGTTTGTGTTTTACTTAGCTTATTGGTTCGGATTTCCCGATGTAGTTTTTTGTATTTTTGGCCAAAATTTGAAAAAATGCCATCAGACTTATTTAGGTATCTTATAACTAATGTCTATTTACAGTATATACAATATTTACATTCTTTTCTTATTGCTAATAGTTACATCACATGATTATGTGATGTGGTAACTTATGTTTTATTTTAAACGGCAGTGTTTCCCGCGTGTGTATGCCAATCTCTTTTAATATTGGGATGTTTTTGATAGTTTCTGGGTAGAATTTTTTAGTGTGGGCCACTATCTCCTGGTAGAGTTCTTTTATTTTTGTTGCATTTCTTATTTGTATGTTACTTGTACGCAAATTGCTATTCGTGATTGTTCTCAGTGTTTTGTTTTGGAAGATTTCAAGTTTTTTGATATTTGATTTCGCCGCGTTGCTCCATACGGGTGCAGCATATAATATTATTGGTCTAATCATGGCTTTGTATATTAAGAGTTTGTTGCAAAGGCTGAGTGCACTTTTTCTGCATAGTAGATGATAAAGTACGCTTTTTATCTTTTGAGCTTTGTTACATGTATTTGTTATATGTTCTTTAAATGTAAGTTTACTATGAAGGATTAAACCTAGATATTTTGCACTATTTTTTGGCTCTATTATAGTATTTTCAACCTTGAATGGTGGAGTTTGTACTTTTTTCATTTTTTTGGTGTAAAATACTAGTTCAGTCTTGGAAGCATTAATTTTTATTTTCCATTTGTGGAAATGTCTTATTATAAGGTCCACGTGATTTTGTACGTTGGCCTGTGCAACTTTTTTGCTGCAAGAGCTCGATAGGATTGCAGTATCATCTGCGAACAGTGCTAGTTCTGTTTTGTTCGTTTTTGGTAAATCATTAATATAATATAAAAAGAGCACTGGTCCCAGTATAGACCCTTGGGGTACTCCTGCAGCAATGGTTTGCACTTCCGATGCGGCCCCATTATTTATCACAGTAAATGTTCTCTCACTAAGGTAATTTTGTATTAATTTTATGATGTAAGTAGGGATCTTGAGTTCAATTAATTTATAGAGTAAGCCCTCATGCCATAGCGTGTCAAAGGCTTTTTCGATATCTAATAGAGCTACAGGAGTTGTTTTATTTATATTAAAATTTGTGCTGATGTGGTTAGTTACTCTTACTAGTTGCTGTACCGTGCTTAGTCTAGGTCTGAATCCAAATTGTTCGGGAATAATTTGTTCGGTTTTATTTTCATGTTCTCTGAGTCTATTTAATATGATTTTTTCAAAAATTTTACTCATTGTGGGCAGCAGGCTTATTGGTCTATAGTTTTGGGGGAAGAGTTTGTCCTTTCCCGGTTTTTGAAATGCTAATATATTGGCGTGTTTCCATTGTTTTGGGAAATATGACAGTTCTAAACTGGCGTTTATAATTTTGACTAGTTCGTGTCTAGCCTGTCGAGTTAAATTTTTTAGAATGATATTTTGTATTTTATCCGCCCCTGGCGCTTTTTTGGGTTTGGTTTGTTTTATTGCCTTTTCTACCTCGCTTTCCGTAGTATATAATATGTTTTTCTTGTCGATCATCACGTTGCGCAGTTCTTTGGCTTTGCTTGCTACTATTTTGTCGAATCTGTACTCTCCTAAGTTTTCTGTGAGGTGATGGACTCTCTCAAAGTTTCTGGCTAGGGCGTCTGCCTTCTCTTTATCATCGAAAGCCATGCCGCTAGGACCATGTAAGGTAGGTATTGCACCTGATGTTGGTTTAGTGAATGCTTTTGCCATTTTCCATATAGAGTTATCTGCGATTTTTAGAGTTTTCAGTTTATTGTTCCATTTTTCGTTAGAGTATTTTTTAATCATTTCTTTGACAATCCTCGATAGCCTGTTTTGGATTCTTTTACACGCTGCGTTTCCCGAGTTCTGATATTTTCTTCTATACTTGTTTCGAAGACGGATTGCCTCTCTAATGAATTCCGGTAATTCTATTGTTTTATGCTTAATTTTGTTTGTAGGAATTGAAACTTTGATCGCCTCATTAATTGTATTTGTCAGTGCTGCGACGCTTTCGTTTATATTTTCTTTGCTATGGATTTCCGTGTTAATTGGCAAATTATCATTGAGAAAGTTTTTGAATTTAGACCAATCTGCGTTTTTATAGTTAAGGGTGTTTGTTTCTTGTTGTATTATGTTCGTGTTTGACAAATTTAATATTATCGGGTTGTGATCTCAATCTAAGTCATTTACTGACTCTATGTCTATAAAGTTATTAATGTTTTTAACTAGAGCAAAATCAACTGTACTTGGTATTGCGCCTGTGTAGGGAAAGAGCGTAAAATTATCAGATGCTAGGATGTTAATGCCGCGATCTGTCGTGTAGTTTAGGATGCGTTTCCCGTTTCCATTATTGTTCGAACAATTCCAACTTGCATGTTTGGCGTTAAAGTCTCCAATCACTAAGATTGAGTTTGCTGTATTGAATATTTTATCAAGGTCACGTTTGTCGATTTTAGTTTGTGGTCTCGCGTACACTGAGGCTATTATTAAGTTATTTCCTAGTTTTATTCCAATCGATTCTATTGAGTCAGTATTGAAGTCAACTTCTGAGCATGATATGTTGTTATTGCAGTAGATTGCCACTCCCCCCGCTGCACTGTCGTTTGGTCTATCTTTTCGGTACCCATTAAACCCAGGTATTTTACATTTCATTTTGCTGGTAAGCTTGGTCTCATTTACTAGGAATATATCAATATCCTGAGTCATGAGAAAGTCCATCACCTCATTACGTTTATATCGTAAGCCATTGGCATTCCAATGCGCTATTTTAATGTTTTTTTGGAGAGCAAACTTCCTACTAGACATACTTTAGTATTGTTGAGTAAAAAGCTTCGCATCTTGCTATGTGATCTGTGCATGATTTTAGTTTGTTATTTAATTCTCTAATCATTGTTAGCATTTCTCTGACATTACAAAGAGTGTTGAGTGTTTTTAATTCTTTAATTACTTCAAATATTGTGCTAAAGTCATCGTTCACTGCGCTTGATTCTTTCTTACCAATTTTATTTCTAGTTCGCGCCGCTGCTGTTGCGTATGAGGTCGTTCCTCCTTCATCTTCTGGGAGGATGTGGTCGTTGTTTTCATAGTCGAACTCTGCAGCTCCATGTGTCGCATCGGGTTCCGTGGAAGGAAGCGGTGCGTTGTTTTTTACTGTTGTTGGTTCATTCTGTCGTCCTGGACCCCATGTGTTGTCCTTCTGCCTTTGATTCTCATGGCGCTGTTTGAGGCGCGGGTAGTTGTTTTCACTGAGTTGCGGAGGCTGCTGTCTCGTAGGCGCTCCTCGATTTTTCTTTTTGTCAATAAGTTCGATTCTCTTCTTGTAAGCTACACAATCCGTCGAGTTGGCCGCATGATTTTGTTTGCAGTTTGCGCATTCAGGTGATGTTCCCTCCTGTTTTTTGCAGTCTTTTGTGAGATGGTTCTCCGCGCATCTCACACATCGTGGGATGTTGTAGCAGTAGCTTGCCCCGTGGCCGAATCCTTGGCAACGGTAGCATTTTGTTATGCGTCTCTTGTTTTTATATCTCTCCCATTTAACTCTAACAGAGCAAATGTATCGTATGTTTGTTATCAAACCCACATTTTCAGTGGCTTTGAAGGATACATAATATAGTGGGTGTCCGTCTGGTGCGTCTTTTCCCTTCTTCGTTTTTGATATTTTTGTTGCTGTTAGTCCATGCACCTTCATTTCCTCTTCGATTTCGCTTATGTCGATTGGTGGTAGTCCCCTTATGACATATTTTTTCTCTCTCTCTGCTGCGCCTGCGTAGGTGTGGAATTCTAATTCTGCCTTTGTGAATATATTTTTTATGTCGCTATGTGCTTCGAGGCTATTCGGAATGACGATGATTTTTTCCTGCGTGTAATTTATGAGCGTGCCTTTGAACTTGGTGGTCACCTCTTTTACTATATCAGTTCTCAGTTTTCCTGAGTAATCCTTGCTAGCCACCACTATCGGCGGGATTTTGGTTTGGTTTGTTTTTAGTTTCGTTGAGGAGCTTTCTTCGTTTTGATTGGATTCGTATTCCATCTCGCTGTCCTCCGATTCCGTGTCTGATTTCAGTGCTCTGAATTTATTGCTGGACGCTTTTGCGCCATCGTTGTTTTTTGTGTTTCCTGTGTTGTCACTAGAGTTATGTTTTTTGGCACTTGAGCCTGCGGTTGGTTCTCCCTCGCGTTTTTTTCTTTTTTGCCATTTCTTCCCTGGGCTGTAGACGTTTTAATCTTGTCTTGGTTATAAAACCATCAGTTGTGATTTTGATGTCCTCCCTCTGTTCTCGTATCGTGTGGCAGTTAATGTCACTGTATATTCTTATAGTTTGTGCACTGGAAAGTTGGAATGTCACAGTTGTACTCGTATCGTTTCGTCACTGAGGTCCGCTCTCTATGAAGTCTCACTCCCGACTCCCAATCACTAACTAAAAATTACAACAATCGGGCTTTTTATTCCCGCAGAAATTGAGGGTGACAGAGGGTGAGTCCTCGTCATTGGAGGTTCACCATCTCCCACCCTTCACAGGGTTTGGTCTTACATCCTAGATGGGGAGCCTTATCTTAGAGGTTGCCCCATAGTCTTAGGTGGTAGTCTTAGTTTTGGAGGGGAGAAACTTCTTATTTTTAAGGGTCCTACATCCCTTCTCTTGGTGATAGATATTTCTAGTGCACAGCGCCCAGGGCCTGCACCAAGAGTGGGGAAGCTGAGCGTTGCGTCACGCGCGAACGCGATGACGTAACACCTCCCCATTTGAGATTAAATGTCGTATTGCATTAATCATAACGACATTTAATGCGATGAAAGAGACAATGATTTTATATTCGCTTATATGTATGATTATTAATTTTTTATTTTGTTTAAAAAAAAAATAAAGAAAGAAATAAAAATAAAAATAAAAATTCTGAATACTATATCATTTTCTTGACCTGTTAACGTCCGACGATCAACCCTTCAGTGAAAATACCCCTTTTGATGGTTGTGGATTGGTTGATGTAGATGAGGCTCGTTGTTGTTCTTCTTCTTCAACAGTGGATACATGTATTGCCGTGAGCTTGCCAGATTCAATGTTCTCCGTTGGTCGGACCGATGTTTGATTTGCTCTCTCCTTTATGTGAATCAAAAGATGAGTAACCGAATCCCAGATAGCTCCGATTAGATAGATTGACCATCAATACACGGTATGCAATGCATATCCATGTATTATGGTGTCAGCAATTAATTTGATGATGCGTATTAGGAGTATAGTTCCGATTAACCCGGCGCTCGCTGTCCCGAAGAACATGAAACGACCCCACATGGTTTCCCAAACGGAATCGGCAAGGTCTCTTAATCCATCTGTCCCCAACATGTTTGAAATTGCGAGATCGTTTTTATTGATCGATTGTCCACTGATGCCTCGAGCGATTGTGTTCAGCACCGATGGTTTCTCGACCGGGAACATAATGCGATCGCGAAGTTTTTCAAGATCTTCTTGAGTGTAAATTCCGCTGGTCGCTAGTGATGATGGATTGGTGTATTTCCATGTGGGCTTGGTCATCAGTTTAATGATGGTTGGTGGTAAGCTATGTACTGGTACTGGTAAGAGTTTGTACCAAGCGTCTCCCAAAAGATATTCTGATGGTAATAGAGTGTCACATGTTGTTTTGATGCCCGTCTGCATGATAATATGCGTACGGGGTGATAAGAATAAGCTCTGGTTGCCTCTGGTTATTGGAAGTTGATGGTAGCAATTTGCGGTTTTTCGGACTTGTACATCGACTGGTATACATTTAACGATGTGGACAACTTCTCCGGCAATGACGGCCATGTATCCAGGTCCCTTCATGAGATGGTACGCAAAACTCGTCCGGCGATTGCGTTGCGATGATGAGAGCATTCTTCAATACTTGTTGTTCTAGGTTACATCGTTGTGTTAACACGTCATGATATAATTGGTTGATTTGATTACAGATATGTTTTTCTACAAATACGAATTTTGAATTTACGTATGCGAATATGTCGAGATTTTCTACTGCTATAGGTTCAGGTTTTGCGAAAGTTTCTCCCTTTTTAGTTTCAAATATAAGTAATTTAGGATGTTCAGTGCGTATTAACGTATAACTAAATAGTGTTTGTTCAGATTTTTGAGTTAATGCAAAAGTTGTTCCTTGAGTTGAGAGCGTGTAGATGATTTGAGGGTAACTGTGTCCCAAATCTTTAATCTTTTTTGCTATTCCTTCATATAAAATATCGTAATGATTAAATTTGCATTGATCCGATGGAAGTGGATTCCAAAAAGTTTGTCCACCCTCAAGGTCTACACATGTTTGGTCAGTTAATAGGCACGTCATTCCTGATTTTAGATTAATTCGATTCGTATTTAAATTTACAGTTGCTTGATACTCAATTAATGTGATTTTAACGGATGCTTGCACGACTACATCTTCCCAGGTCCCGTAAGGATCTGAGTATTGAGTTCCGTAACAGGTTCCATCGTTTTTAATAGATCCTGCTAAAGATACACTTCGTGTTGTACTTTGATTTTTATGCAATTCAGTTATTACAGAACTTCCGATTCTATACATTCCAAAGTGATGCATTGTTTCGCATGCGTCGCGGGATACATCAGCTAAGTATTCTAACTGGCCTTGTGCAACAACCGAAATATGTGAGTTCATTCCGCAATGATAAATGATTCGATGAATTTCTACTTTGCACTGAATCACCTTGTTGTTCGTGAATTCGTTTAATTGTAATAATTGCACATAAGGGCTAGCTATTATTTCTGGCTTTGGTATATCGCATTCTCCGACTTCGATAAGAGACAAGGTCGTTATATTTAGGGTTGATGACCCACAATCATATCCAACTATCGCGGTTGCAGGTTTCATTACTACTAGTAATATTATTATGATTAAGGTATTTACAATCATGGTTATATAGTTCGGTTAACTGAAATTACTGATATTGGTAAGATTTTATAGGACCATTAATATTGCATATATTTCGTTTGTTTGCTTTTAATATTATATATATATATATATATATATTATTGTTATTATTATTTTATTTTTGTTTTTATCAAAATTTTCTATATGTGGTTATGTTATTTTCCTCTTCCACTCCCTTTATTTTCTGAAAGGAAATAGAAAAATAAGATTGTGTTATTTAAAAATTGTCTTATTACTTTGGTAAGTTGTTAGGAATATATGAATATTTTAGTCTGTTAATGTTGACAACACGAGGTTTCTTTTAAATTAATATTTTTACGTTCCCTTTTGGGAATACTTCTAATACTTCGTGTGGTCCAGTGTAGTGATCATCTAATTTTCCGGGTTTAGGCCCTTTCAGTAGAAAAACAAAATCACCGACTTTGAGAGTTTGTGGATTTATTTTGCGATCATAAATTTCTTTCGATTTAACCTTCGCACTGATTAAGTTATTACGTGCTAAAGCTTGTAGTTCGTGTAAGCGAGTTACTAGTTTGATCAAATATTCGTCGTATGTGTCTTCTTTTTCTGTAACAATAGGATCGTTTGAAGGGAGTCTAGCTAGTCTCCCAAATACGAGTTCAAACGGTGTGTGCCGTGTACCTTCATGCGTACTAGTATTGTATGAAAATGTTGCTAATTCCAACTAATCATCCCATTATTGATCTTGGTTTGCAAATTGTTTAAGATATTCTCCCAAAACATGATGTGATCTTTCAATGGAACCATTCGATTGGGGGTGAAAGGCTGTTGTTTTATATTGTTGGATTTTGAAACGTTTAGCGAGATTCTTTAAGACTTTACTAAGAAAATTGCTACCTTGATCCGTTAGTACAGATCTCGGTGCTCGAAAAGTGCAAATGAATCTTTTTACTAACGCATTACTTATAGTTGTTGCTGTTGCATTTGGCAAATCAATTGCTAAGGAGTATTTAGTAAGTTGATCTTGGATGGTTAGTATGTACTCATTGTCATTTTGGGTTTTAGGTAATGGACCGACAATGTCCATTGCAACCTTATCAAATGCTGCTCCGGGTGTGTCCGTTATTATCATTGGATTTCGGTTTTTAACCCTAACCAATTTTTTTAGTTGACCCCCCAAACAGTTTCTAATAAATTGTTGAATATCTGATTTTATATTTTCCCAACAGTACCGATGTCGAATTCTACTAAAAGTTTTTGCTACTCCCTAGTGTCCTCCTAGCGCAGAACTATGTATCTCTTTTATTATCTCATTTCGTCTGTACGGTTCAACGTATTGAATTATTCCGGTACAAATTATTATTTTACAAGATGTTGTCTCGCTGAGAGCACACAAGTGGCTTCTAATGATTCTCCAGTCTATACTTTCTACTTCATCTGTCTTTGCGATGCTGATTGATTTTAATTCCAATGTGTTTATCAATTCTCCTAGACTGTTTATTGATTTTGTTATATCGGATGTCACGGCCGTAAGGTCATCTTCGAGTTTCCTAATTGGCAATGCAATGTGAACTTTAATTATTCCAATCTTTTGATTGGGCCTCTCCTGCCTGTAAATTTTCAAATTCAGGTAGCTGCTTTCTTTTTTGCAATTGACTTGATCCTATATCGCATGGTTGTCCAGTGACATAAATGAAGTATGCGTAATTATTCCTTCTCATAAATAGTTGATCCCTAGATTCAACTAAATTTCGTGGATAGTGTATATGTTCTTCTTTAATTGCTTCTATCTCATTTTGGTCGCTATCTACTATCTCTACTTCGCTTTCACTATCTGAAGGTTCTGAAATGCTACTTTGATTAGCAATTTCATTGGCGTTTGGCCGTTCTGGTTGTTTTGTTTGCTCGTCTACTTCGTCTTGATATCTTTCAGGTTTTCGTTTAGTTCTTTGACTTCTTCTTAATGGTTGGTTATTTATTGATTCTGGTTCCTGATGGATTTCTGCTTGGGTGACAATTTGTTTAGACTTACTGGTAAGTAACTCATTCCTTTGAACCATGTGTATATTTTTTTTATCAACGGGATTTCTAGGTAAAGCATCTGTGTTAACGTTTGTTTTCCCGGCTTTGTAAACTACCTCAAAATCATGCATTGATAGTTTTAATCTCCATTTCGAGACGCGTGAAGCTGGGTCTTGTGAATTCTTAAACCATACAAGGGGTATATGGTCCGTTACTACGGTAAATTTACAACCGTAAACATATGGATGGAACTGTTTAACTGCGTAAACGATAGCTAGTGCCTCTTTCTCATATGTTTCGTATCGTTTTTCAGCTTCGTTTAAAGTTCGAGATATATATGAAATAGGGAGATCTTTCCCGATTTCTCCTTGGGATAAGATACCTCCTATCGCGTATCCTGACGCATCGGTAGTAATGATGAATGGTCGAGTAAAGTCTGGGTGTTGCAAGATTGGCTCTTTACATAAGATATTTATGAGTTCTTGGAAAGCTGATTGTTCTCTATTTGTCCATGAAAAGGTTGTTTCCTTTTTTAACAGATTCGTCAAAGGTTTTGCAATTTTTGCGTAACCCTTTACGAATCGTCTATAATAACCAGTCAATCCTAAAAATTGTCTGATTCCTTTAACATTTCTTGGGACCGGATAATTTCTAACTGCTTCTATTTTCTTGGGATCAGGTTTTATTCCTTGGTCTGTAATTAAATGTCCCAAATACGTGACTTCTTTTCTTAAAAATTCACATTTATCTGGCTGTAATTTCAGGTTAGCTTCTCTCAGACGTGAAATTAATTTTGTATATTTTATTTCGTGTTCACGCAATGATGATGCATATATCACGATGTCGTCTAAATAGACAAAGAGTTCAGAACCTTGCAAACCACACAGTACTCGATCCATTAATCTTTGGAATGTGGCGGGAGCGTTTTTCAGCCCGAAAGGCATTCGAGAAAATTCGTAATGCCCAAACGGAGTTGAAAAAGCTGTTTTATGAGCATCTTCGGGTTTTAAATTTATTTGGTGGAAACCTGATGCGAGATCAAATACTGAGGAGTATTTAGCCCTTCCGAGTTGATCTAATATATCTGTTATGTTTGGTAATGGATATGAATCTCCGATAGTTTTCTCGTTAAGCATGCGAAAATCAAGAACCATTCTCCAACGTTTATTTCCGTGGGAGTCCGGTTTTTTAGGAACGATCCATACTGGACTGTTATATGGAGATTGTTAAGTTTTTACAATTTCCTCGTCATATAGATCCTTTATCTGACGAATTATTTCGTCTTTATGAATTAGAGGATAGCGATATTGTCGCTTATTGATTGGATGATCATTGATTGTGGTAATAGCGTGTTGAATTTTCGTTGTAGCACCTAACTTATCTCCTGGGAGATGAAATCGGTCTGCACTTTGTTTGATTAAGTTGTTTATACTATCGCGTTCTTCTGAGTTTAGATGATCGAGGTGTAATAAGTTTTTTATCGTTTCGATTCGTGTTTTGTTTGCTTGCTTCGCGATTTCGGCCATAAAACAATCTGAATATAATTTAGTAGCGATCGTGGACGAAAAGGATTTGGAATTTGAGATCACTAGGTTTTCGTTTTTGTGTGGCGCAATCGACATGCAATTTGCGTCGGAATTAGAAGAGTTAGATGTAGCTACTGGATTTTTATTTCGTTTTGACGTAATTGTCATGCAATTTGCGTCGGATTTGGAAGAATTAGATGTAGCTACTGAATTTTTATTTTGTTTTGGTGCAATCATCATGCAATTCACACCGAATTTAGAAGATTTTGATGTAGCTACTGAATTTTCATTTTGTTTTGGTGCAATCGTCATACAATTTGCACCGGATTTAGAAGATGTAGCTACGGAATTTTGATTTAATTCGTTTTTATTATTTTTATTTGGCACAATTGTCATGCAATGTGCGTCGATTTCGTCGAATTCTTGTAATGTTATGAAACGTTATAGGTTGTTTCAATTATGAATTCAGTACGGGACACGATGAAAGACAAATAATAGGCACCTTTTGTTGGATTGGTTTACAAATAAATTTCCTTTTATTCAAATCTCCCGATGATGAATGGTATAATTATGTTTTGTGTCGTTATCAATGTGCAGTGTAATGTTTCCGTCAGTGTTTTCGATTAGACAAGGTAAGTGTGTGCTCGTGACAAGTTTTCGTAGGTGTTTTCATGACTCGTTCGTCTGCTCTTTTCTCCCAAATTCCACTTTCTCTCCCTTTCTTATCTCAATTATAAAAGTCGGAGGCGATTCCTACTTTTGAGCCAGAAATTTTTCCACTTCCCACCAATTTACAAAATCCCTACTTTTGAGCCAGGATAATTGTTTTATCAATTTATAAATGAAACCCCTGACAAGTTTCCCGATGGAATTGACTTATAATTTACCCACGAATCTTTGCCGCAGCAAGGTGTGAATAAGGAGGATTTCAGGTGAGTTTTTTATACTACCATCACTAACTCCCCTTTTCCACCAAGATCTAATCTTCCTAGCCTCCTGTATTCGGGTCGTACCTGTGTTCGGTCAATAATGACTTTACTCTGGCGTCTTCCCTTATACTAGAAGCTCTGGTTGATTAGATAATTTTTCTTTTCCACTATCTTCCTTTTATGTCCTCGTTGCCTACTTATTGTTCATGAGAGCATTTTCCATCTATCGGCTACTTCCTTAACTAATCGTTCATTATTGGTCTTATTTTGTATTACTGTGATTGTTGTTTGTTGTTATTCTTATTGTTTGTTATTATAGTTATTTTTCTGTTCGCAGTTTTCCCGATAGCTGGCGCTGCTATTGTAACGACACGTTACATTGCCCCCCCCCCCCCCCCCCCCGAAATTTTAGCCAGGCTCTTTCGTCGCAGACGTATTGCGACTGGATGAAATTTCTTATTATTCTTATAGTGCCCTTTAATTTTCTTTTTGCTTCGGTTTATTTTGCTTTCCTTTGTTTTTGTCTTTCTGTTTTCGTTGGTCAACCTTACTGTCGCTTTCTTGTGTTTCTTCGTTTTTCTGCTTTCTCCAGCTGTTTGCAGGTTCTTGTTATTGTTATTCTTTCTGTCTCTTTCAAATATGTTTCTCCTTATAATCTATTTTGGTCTCGCAAGGAATATAATGATTTAACTCTTTCGTTTTATGTTTTTGTTTTGGTTTCGATTTGTTTCCTTTTTCTTTTATTGTTATTTCCACTTATCCTATATTTGTACATGAACACTTCTTCTTGGTTTTATAGATTTATATAAAACAAAATAATTAAAAAAAAAACTTTTTACGCAAGATTTTCTGAGTAATCTTTTCGCCTCACAAAAAAAACACCTTTTTCGCTTTGCTATCCCATACTGTTTCGATAAAAAAACATCATCGTAAAAAAAAATTCTCTTTTAATGAAAAAAAACTTTTTCTTATTCTTAGGATTTTATATATAAAATATCCTTCTATGATTTTTTTTTTTTCATAAGGAACCGTTGGATTCGTATCCATCTTCGTCGTTGTTGTCATCGTCTGTTGTTGTTTCTTCGATGACGCCCCACTCCACTAAGAAGTTGTGGATGTCGGCGGAGGCTTCCTCTTCCTCGATAGCCGTGTCGATATCTCGGTGACCTTCCATAATCACTGTTTCTGCGTCTGATTCCGATGTTGTTGAGCTATGACTGATTTCTTCGTGTGAGAAATGTGTGAGTTTTCTCACACGATCGGGGATGCTTCCCCACTCTGCTCCTGCGACTTGCCATTTAAATAGCGGTGAGTTGTTTACTTTTCTTCCTGCCTGCAGGCCACACACCACGTCCTCAAAAGTTATCTCTCCTAGCTGTTCAGTGTTTTCAAAGGCAAGTTCTCCTCATATCGCGTCTGTCCCGGTTTTTTCTTTACTGACCTTGAGTATCCATGTATCATCTTCGACCCACTCACGGATTTGGTCTTTTTCCCTTTGTGTAAAGCTTTCGCCGTTTATTGGACCGATTCTTTGTATACCACAGATTATTGCCTGGTATGGAATGTTCAGGGTCCATCTAGGTGTTGTGAAACACTCTTCCTGTGTCATCTCCAATTCTTTTCCAAAATCTCCGGCCCAGATAATGATGCTCGTTTCTTTTTTTTCCGTTACTGTTGCTCGAAAGAATGAATGAATGAATGAATGAATGAATAGATTTTATTATGCCCTGGAAAGAATTCCGTGGGCAAAGATGCATAAAAATACAAGAAAAACTTAATACTAATACTTAAGACTAGAGTTTAGAGAAAGAAGTACAGATAAGAGTAAATAATAGAAATAATAGAATAGAATAAGAATACATGAGTAAAGTAAAGAAAAAACGAGTCATGCTAAGCGCTGGGAATCAAGGAGATAAGCGTGGAGGAGGCTTTTGAAAGTTGGACGGGAATCAGCGGAGGTGATGCGGAGGGGAAGAGAATGCCAGGAATAGGAGGCAGTGAAGACGAATGAGTTGTGCAGGGTAGACGTACGATGAGCAGGGATGGAAAAGGTACGAGCGGAAGGAAGCCGAGAAGGGCGAGTCGGAGGAGGAGCAAACTGAAACAAGGCGGACAAGTAGGGAGGAACCCCGTTCTGAAGCAGTCTGTAAACAAAGATGCCGATAAAATATTTACGACGATTTGCAACCGTCAGCCAGGTCAGACGATTTTGATAAGGAGAGATATGTTCGTCGCGTCGCAGGTTGAAAATGAACCGAATGCATTTGTTCACAAGGCGTTCCAGAACAAGGTTCTGTTCAGCCGAAAGGTCGTTGTAGACCAAACAGCAATAATCAAGGAGAGGAAGGACAAGGGAGGAAATCAGGATGATACGAAGCTTTTGAGAGAGAAGATTTTTGTTGAATTTGAGGCGATAGAGGGTAAAGTTTACTTTGGACGAAATGAGAAGGACATGCTTACGCCAGGACAGGTTGGATTGAAGAATGACGCCAAGGTTACGAGCGTGATCAACAAAAGGCAGATCAACACCATTTACCTGGATACATGGAAGGGTAGCAAGGTGTTATGCCCGCGAATCTCGTCACGTGGGGACAAGTTGTCGAGGACAGGTAATTCGAGGATTGCCAAAATGAGTTAATCTCCAACTCAATATTGTACAAAAATACTATAAAGTTTATTGAGAATAAGATAGTTTTACAAAGTCGAGGTGTGTTTGCCTCGAGACCAATTCGTAGTTAGATAGTTGAAGACTTCTAACTTTTTCGTGCAGACTGCCCTTTTTTGGGCATTGTCACTACTTTTAATGATTTACGTATTTCCCCCAGAATATTGATAATTTACCCCTTCTTTTAATTATTCCTTCTCGAATGCTCGGTGGCGTGATGCACCGTCAGCGATTCGGGGTTTAGCTCGCTCGGGGTCGATAGACCCACGCTTGTGATCGAGGAATGTGCTCGATCCTACTTTATCGTGAAGAATATAATATTCTTAATATGTGGTTGCTATGCGGGGCATAACAATCCTCCCCCCCTAGGGAGACGAAACCTAGTTTCGGCTACTCATAGCAACCCAATGTATCTATGATTTATTGCTAATTTTTAGCTAGTATTCCCTTTTGGTGACAATAATTTTGGTCTCTTGGCTTACAAGTTGTTTTACATTTTTTTTTTTTTTGTTTTTTTTTGTTTTACAATGTGTCCGTGTTCGGTGTTTTTTTTCGCGGTAAGTATTGTACTTTTATATTTGTGTCTTTAGTGGATCGCTTGGTTGGTATTTGTGCGATTTCAATTGGTGTCTCGATATTGATGACCCTTGTTGTTCGACGACATAGTTTTCTTTTGTAGATAATATATGCGGAAATTACAATGATTGAAAATATTATGCTAATCGTGCTTAATGAATAGTTACCAATTGTGTGAAATGTTTGCGACCATATTTGTGGTTCGTCGTCCAACTTATTTTTTAAGTTTTCGATTCGTTCTCCTAAATCGTTAACTTCCAAGGCATTTGTTATTATTTTGTGAGGTATGGTGTTGAAACGTTGTAGGAGTTTCAATACTTGAATAAAGGTTCGGAGCACGAAAATAAGGATTAAAGAAGTGTAAATCTTGTGTTGGAATCTGTTACATAAATTATTTATTCAATTAAAACACTAATTTCCCTTTGTACAGTTATGTTTAGACAATCACTGAATTATCGACAATCGACGTTCGCTTGATGAAATGTGCTCGGGATCGCGTTACAGTTTTATCGTGATTTTACGTGTCTGACAAATTGTTCGGTGTTTTCAAAGTAATTGGCTCAAATTTGTGAACATTAATTACGGCTGTGTGTATTCGTGAGACGGTAACGTTGTGTATCGTTTGTTTCCTTGCTTTTGTTGTTTCCCATTAATTTCGCAATTTTTTTTTTCTTCTACGTTGGATTTCTGTTGCTAACCTACGATAAGAGAGTCTCAGGACGGCGGTGTTTCAGGTAAGTTTTTACTTTGCCTTCATTAACACCTCCTTCTGTCCACTAGTCACCCTTAATTTCCCTAATTCTTCCTTGTTATTCCTTGTTGTTCCTTGGCCAAAAACCCAGTCGCCAAATCCCTGTGTCCCTATGGTTTGTCGCAATAATACTTGCTTCCTTGGACACAGGTCGGGTCTCCGTCGTTTTGGCCTTGGACTCCTAAACTTTATCTCCCGTTTCCTATTTCTCCATTCCCTATTACCGATCTCTTTCCAATGATTGGTTTCTCCTTCGTCTCCGCACTGTTATCCGGTGTTACCACTTAATTTCAGTGCTAAGACGTTGGGATCTCCTTTCATCTAAAAGTTGACGACTTTCCTTGCCGCTCCTTGCCTTTATATTTCCTTTAACTCCCCTTTCCACATATGAGAAACTTCGCCCTCTGTTGGTCAATTTGTGAGGTAGTTCATCATTTATGATTATTAATTCATTATTAATTTACATTACACGTTCTTGACCAGAGATGGCGCTAGGGAAACCTGCTACGAGTTGTAGTAGAGCTTGCTCCGTTACAGTGTAGTTGAACAGTTTTAAATCTGAAATAGGTTTTTCGATTTGGTATGTTAGATTGTGTTGGGGTAAGAACGTTATAAACTCTTTTTGTATATTTTCTGCTACTGTTTCTAATCGATAATCGGCGGTGGTGACGGAACATTTTCCATCTAAAGCCAAAATTCCTGTGTCCAAAAGTGTAGTATATATGTTTGGTTCATTTTTACATTTAATAATTAAAGTTTCTTTCATCGGTGCTACATATAACCACCTTCCGCTTTTTTCTAACGTGATAATTATTGTTTTTTCCAATTTTACTATTTTCTGTGTGCAACGATTTTTTTCTGGATTCAGTCCTAAATAAATTGAAATTTCGCAAGGCGCTGTTTCGTGTAGCGTCTGCGTTGCATATTTCGGTTGGCAGTAGTATTGACTTTCTGCTTGCTTGCACTTTTCTAATTCTTTTTCATTTAATGTGAGATAGTTGCGGTTGTCTCGATTTATTATTACGTATTTATGTGATGTTTCGATAAATTGGAATTTGCTGCCATTTGTTCTTACTGGTAGAGGATATACTTTGTTTATTGTAAATTTGTTGCTGTCTATTAATGGGATTTTTATTACGATTACTAATCGTGATTCTTTGCTGTATGAGCCTATTTCTGATGTTTTTAGTAATCTTTGCATTTCACTAGGCATTAATTTTGTTGGAAAACTTAATCCTGTTGGGATGTGGGGTAAAGCTTCTTTTAAATATTCGCTTAATTTTCGTGGTGAGATAATTGTTGGATTTATTATTCCTTTTGGGATTTCTGCTAAAAGGTTCGTTAATTGTCGTACATCGTTTAATAGCGATGTTATTGTCATGCTAATTGCGTTTATTTTCTCGTCTATGTTTTCTTTTGCTAACGTTGATGTTGCCTGTTCTGTAATAACGTGTTCTATATTGTTTACAGCTTTTTCTAGTGTTGCCATATTAGTTAAATACCGATTCGTGTTATAACTGAACAAATCTGCGGTTGATTTTAAGATTTGCAGATTTTCTTTTATTATTTTTTCGTCTTTTCCCTGTCTAGTTTCTAATTCGACTATTCTTTTATCTATTTCTTGAGCGTCGTCTTCGTCCAAATTCCCTGTTATTGCTTTTATTACGGTCCCTAACCCGTTCATTAGTCCTCTTTTCCTTCTTTCGATTGTTTTGGTACTGACTAGATCTTGTACCGTTTCTAATTCCTGATGTAATTTTTCCATCATTGGTTCTAGAGTTTCTTTTAATGCAGGACATAGATAGTTGTGTTCGGTTTTTTCGCATATTTTCTGTAAGGCTTGAATTGAATGTTGTAGTGGTATTTCCCTTGTTTGTATTGGCCTTAAGTCCATGTTGATGGCTAACTTCCATTCTTCTTTAATGATTTTAAGTTTTCCGATTTCTTCGTAATAAATTCCTGGTGTGTTCGATAGTGGTTCTATTGAAAATTTTTTGTGCTTTTCTGGATCTCCTTTTAATGATCCTATTACCAACGAGCACCTGAAAAGGTGTAGTTTAATTAGTTTCTTTTACTTATTTATTTATTGATTTGTTGTTATTATATTATTCTTTTTTTTTTTTTTGTATGTATAGTCTGTCTAACTCGTTTCCTTTCTCACGGGTCATTTTTGCTGATATTAAGTTTGTCTGGGACTCATGGTTTTCTTATTCTTTTGCTCTTTCGACTGCATGAGGGATTCTCGCTCGTGCCCTTCGATTTCGCTGATGCGATTTCCGTTCGAGTGCGCGTGCACTGGGCTACTAATTTGACTTGTGAGTCTGTCTGTTTCTTTCTTGATAGTGCTTATCGTATCCGACTGTCCTTTCTCCGTTATTTTTTCTCTGTCTTCTTAGTTTTTCTATATAATCTCGTGATTTCTTCTGTCAGTTTATTTCACTTGTGATCATCATTCCTGTCACGTCGTACATTTGAAAGAACGGTGAGTTGATGTATAGTTTTTCTATGTCATGATTATTTTATTTTTTAATTATTATTAACTTGTTTGTTTATTTTTTATTTGTGTGTTTGTTTTGTTTTCTTTTCCAGAAATAATCATCATGGTTGGAGAAAAACGTAATTCGAGAGTTGCTTTTGGGCCGGTGGCCCATTGCTGGTCGAGTTGGAAATTCCACTTCATGGTAAGTGTTTACTCTCCTTTTCTCTTTTTCTTTGTTTTGAGATTTTTTAATTAATTTTTTTTTTCTTTTTTTTTTTTTTTGATGTATTTTGATGTATTTTTAAATTTTTTCTTCTGTAACAATATATTTTGAAAATTTTAATTCTTCGCTTCGACAATTTATTTTCCTTCCCCTAGCTCCTTTTGTCCCCAAACTTTTTTGTTTTCTCTTCGTTCGATTTTTTCTCTTCGTTTGATTCTCGTCGTTTTTCGTTTTGTCTTCGTTTGATTTGTTCCGCTTCGTTTTCAGCGTTGATTTTCGGCGTCGTGTGCCTACTGCGACGGTAGGTGTAATGTTTTATTTAAATTTTATTATTTCTGTTATTATATATATATATTTTTTTTTTCAATTGTTTTTTTTTTTTTTGCTATATTCATTTTCTTTATTATAATTTATTTTTATTTATTATTCATTTTTTCATTATGACTTTTCTATTATGACTTATTTTATTCTTATATTTCAATTTTATTTATTTGTTTATTTTTTTTTTTTTTTTTTTCCAATTGTTTCTTGTCAATTATCTTACAATTATCTTGTTAATTGTATTTTGTTCAATTTAATTTTCGTGTTTTTTATTTTATTTCTCACGCGATCTTCACGCGTCGTCTTTGTTTTTCATATTTGATTTATTTATGTCTTCTTTTCTTTTAAACTCGGGGTTGGGCGGGTGTGGTTGTCATGGCCACGCCTGCGTATAAATGGCGGTCCGAGTAACACGTGGGCCTTGCGCCGGGCTGTTCAGCCGGCGGGGCCTCGGTAGGTATCGGTTAGTGGGTAACGTAGGGCTTTAATCGCTCTACGTGTACGCGGATTGTCCGCCGCCCACGGCCGATACTATAATTTACTGCCGAGTCCTTGCTTTTAACTGTGTAGGGCCCCGTCCATTTTGGGGTCAGCTTGGCAGATCTGCCTCGCCTCACAGTAGGATCGTGCAGTAGAACTTTGTCGCCAACTCGGTACTCTGTGTTACCGGCGACTTTGTCTTCTCTCTCTTTTACCTTTTCTTTCCCCTTTATTAATTGTTCTCTCGCAACTTGCCAGGTTGCTCGTAATCGCTCCCTTAGTTCAGCGACATAATCGTCGTATGAATAAGTTGTTCTTGGGACTTGCTTGAGTGCTGTTGGTATGTCAGCTTTCTTCCCGTACACGAGTTTGTATGGGGAGAATCCTGTTGCGGTATGAGGGGTTGTATTGTACGTGAACATAGCGTACGGTAACCATTCGTCCCAATCCCTTTGATCCTCATTAATGAAATTTTTCAGATATTCGGCAAGAGTGCGATGGGACCTTTCGAGGGCTCCATTCGACTCAGGATGATATGCTGTGGTTTGTATCTTTTTTATTTGTAGTAGCTTGCACATCTCTTTAAATAATTCGCTTAGAAAATTGGTTCCTTGATCGGACAAAATTTTTTCGGGTATTCCATATTTGCAAATTATTTCTGTTGTCAAGGCTTTCGCAATTTCTTTCGCTTCCTGATTTTCTAACGGTATTGCGACGCTATATTTGGTTAACGCGTCCTGGAATGTGAGAATATATTTGTTTCCTTTTTCCGTTTCGGGCAGTGGTCCTACTATGTTCACCGCGCATTTTTCAAAAGCTTTTTCTGGCGTGTCGGTAATTATCATCGGTGCATTTTTAATTCTCGTGACTTTGTTGCGTTGACATTTATCGCACGATGATACGTATTCCTTCACTTCTTTTATCATACCAGGCCAGTTATACTTTTCTTTTATTCTTTGCGTCATTCTTTTTGCTCCAGGGTGTCCGCCGAGAGGTATGTCGTGGTATTCTTTTAGTATCGCTTTTCTCTCTCTCTCGCTCGGGCACTCTCGCTCGGAGTCGGAGTCGGATGACTCGTCTTCGCTCTCGCTTGCTCCTTCGCTGTCTCTCTCTGCGCTCTCTGCGTATTTTGCTGACGTTTGATTTCTTTGTTTGTTTTCGTTCTTTCTCTTTCTAGACGTGTGCTTCTCTACTTCTTTTACTTGTGGCTTATCTTCGACCACTCTTCTCTGTTTTTCTGGTCGGCCATCATGATTAGGGCCGGACCGTTTGTTTTCAGAGGCGGAGTCTGTTACGGGAGATGATACCCGTGCTCGCGCGTCCTTGCGCGGCCTTCCCCGTCCTCTTTTCTTTACAGGCTCACTGGCTGCGGCCTGACTCAGCATGATTGCGTACATTCTACTTAACGCATCTGCATTTGTGTTTTTCTTTCCTGCTTTGTATTCAATGGAGTAGGTGTACTCGTCCAACTTTATTCTCCATCTCATTAACCTTGAACCTGGGTCTTTTACGTTAAAAAGCCAAGTAAGAGGTTTATGGTCGGTAACGATGATGAATTTCGTACCGTAAACGTATGGACGAAATTGTGCGACGGCCCACACAATTGCTAGCATTTCTTTTTCTGTTGTTGAATAGTTTGTCTCTGCTTTATTGAGAGTTCGGCTTGCGTAGCAAATTGGTAGATCCTCGCCAATTTTCCCTTGAGATAAAATTGCTCCGATTGCTTTATCCGATGCGTCTGTTGTGATGACGAACGGTTTTGTAAAATCGGAGTATTGCAGGATTGGTGCTGTACTTAGAGTCTGTTTCAGATGATCAAACGCTGCTTGCGTGCCTTCTGTCCATTCGAATTTTTTCTCCTTTTTTACTAATTCGGTTAAAGGTTTGGCTAATTTTGAGAAGTCCTGTATAAACTTTCTGTAATAACCTGCGAGACCTAAAAACGATTGTATATCTTTGACGTTTTTTGGTGTTGGGAATTTGTGAATCGCCTCTATTTTACTGGGATCTGGTTTCACTCCTACTTCGGTGATTACGTGTCCTAGGTATTGTGTTTCTTTTCGTAGAAATTGACATTTTCTCGGCTGCACTTTTAATTTGGCTTCCCTTAGTCGGTCGAAAACTTCTCTTAGTCTTTCATTGTGTTCTTTAAATGATGATCCGTGTATCACGATGTCATCTAGGTACACATAACATTTGAGTCCTTGTAATCCTGCAAGGACCGCGTCCATCAACCTTTGGAAAGTCGGTGGAGCGTTTTTTAATCCAAAAGGCATTCTGTTGTATTCGTAGTGTCCCATTGGTGTTGAACATGCGGTTTTTTGCTTGTCCTTTTCCGCCATTGGAATTTGGTGGAAACCGGATGCAAGATCCAGTGTTGTGAAGTATTTGGCCCGTCCCAACTGGTCCAATATTTCCGTAATATTGGGCAGGGGATACGAGTCTCCTTCGGTCACCTCATTTAGTTTTCGGAAATCCACTACGACTCTTTTGCGGATGTTGCCTTCTGCGTCGGCCTTTTTTGGAACGACCAGTAGCGGTGCATTCCACGGGCTTCTGCTCGGTCTTATGATTCCGTCTTTTAGCATTTCTTGTGCTTGCTTCATCACTTCTGATTTATGCGCCTCAGGTAATCTGTACGGTCTGATGTTTACAGGTACAGTTCCTTCTTTCATATGTATCTGGTGTTCCACTAGATCGGTGTTTCCAAGTAATTCTCCTTCGAGGTGGAAAACATCAGCATATTCTTCCAAAAATTCTCTGAGGAATTTTTGTTCTTCTTTGTTTAAATGATTATTATTTCCGATCTCTTCCCAGATTTTTTCTTCTCTGTCCTTTTTGTTTGCCTTGTTTACCGTATTTATTTCTTCTCCGTTTTCCGAGTCGTTTCCATTTTCTTGTTCCATCTCCTCTATTTCCACGGTAGGTCGATCTATTTCGACCTCGTGGTCTGTGGAGTTCCTCAATATTATAGGACGTGCAAGTCCTTTTTCATCGGTAATTCCTTCGCCCATGGTGATTCCCGGCATTATTTCTGCTGCGGTTATACAGCCTACTTTCATTTGTAGCGTTTTTGCGTACAAAATATTTTCTGAACGGGCGGGTAGTTTTATTTTTCCCGATCCGTTTATCAATGGTTCGACGTGGCCGTAAATTTTGATGTAACGACCACTGAGGATGTCGACCTTGTGTTTCCTTATGAAATCCATACCCAGAATCCCGTCTACGTTTATTGGGACTGAGTCGTCGACGACGTAGAATCCGTGGCGGATGTTTACCGCTGGCGTTTCGATTTCCAAATTTATTTTGCATATTGCGTGGAAAATTTCTCCTCCTATTCCTTTTAGTTCCACGGTTTCTTCTATTGCCTCGGTGTCTTTATGGATTGCACCTTTTTTTATCAGGCAGCACTGCGCTCCTGTGTCTCCTTTTAAAGTAAGGACTTTATTTTTTGCTTGGGCAGAGTTGACATAAAAGTCACTTGCCGTGTCGCTTGGGTTTACAACACTTATATTGTACGCTACTAGACTTTTGGATGAGCCTGTAGTTCGCTTTGCTTCAATTTTGCTGACTGTTGTGGTCTTCAGTCCAGCCGCGAGTGTATTGAGAGTGAATGACCCGACGGTTTTTTTCTCTGCGTTTGCATTTTTTTCTTCACCTGGTTGCTTCTCATCTTTTTTATCTTTTTGTTGCCAATTATTGTTTCGTTGTTGGCCTCTGTAACCTCCTCGGGAATTTCCTCGGTAATTTCCGGTTCCTCTATTGGAATGATTATTTCCCCTGTAATTATTATTACGTTGGCCTCCTGGCCCGTTATTTGGCTGGACAGGCCTGTTTCTACAATCGCGATATAAATGTCCCGGTTTTTTGCAGTAATTGCAAGTAATCGAGTGGAGGTTTCTTGTGGGAGTTGGAAGTTGTTGCCGTCCGTTTGAGGACTGGGTACTCCGGCAGTCTCGAGCCCAATGCCCGGCTTTTCCGCAATTTTTACACGAATTATTTCGTTTGTCCGTGTTTGCTGATTTCGATGTTGAATCGTTACCCTGCTGGATTTTTTCTTCGTCTATTGCCGCTCTTATCGCAGCCTTGAGCGTTTTATAACCCTTGGCCTTGATAAGTACCTGGTAGTCCTTTTTAAGACCTCTTTCGAAACTTGCTAACCCTAGATCTCGGACGTATTCTTCGATAGCCTTTTTCTCTACGATCGTTGATTTCGTACGAGTGCTGGCTTCTACGAGTTCCATCATGAGTGCTTCTAATCTTTGACCGTATTCTTGCACTCCTTCATTATGTTTCTGTCGACAGCCATGCATTTCCATGTGCAAAGCTCCTACTGTTCGACGTTCTCCGTACAGTTCTGTCATGATGTCTTTAAACGTTTCAAAGTCTTCGATATCTTTATAACGGACATCTTCTCGCGCTTTTCCGGCTAATTTAGTTGTTAAAACAGTTTCTAACAAAAGGGGTTGATCTATTTCTTCTATGTGTTTGTTTGCTAACCCGAACGAATCTATTGAATCGCGAATTTCTTCAGGTTTTGTACCGTCGAATCGTGGAATGAGGCTTCGAGCCTCTTTAACCCATTAACGCCGAGGTGATCAGAATTTTTACTAACTTTTCATCGTGTTTATTTATTATGTTATCGGACCAAAAAAAAAATGCAATACCTCTATTCCTACGCGGAATTCGATGCTCTTTCAGAATCTGAGCTCAAAATTTAGATTAGACACCGAGAAAAAAAAATATGGCCGATTTAAACGTGAAAAACGTAAAAATTTTTGAAAAAAAAAATTTTTCGGATTTTTTTTCACAATGATACCGCAAAGATATCAACTTTTTACAATGATCAGAGGTGATCATGGCACTCGAACATTAAGAGGAATTTTTTTCAGAAAAATTCATCGACGCGTTTTTTCAAAATGGCGGCGAGAATGAAAAAGTTTTATAAACATCTTAATCTATCGGTTTCTTCAAAACTATGAACTTTAGAACAAAATTTCTAGGAACAAAAATGGCTTAAAATTAGTCGAAGAACACTGTTAATTTTTTTCAGAATTTTTGAAAAAAAATTTTTAATTTTCGAAAATTTCAAAAAATCCAATTTTTCAAAAATACCTGAAAAATTTTTGGAAAAATTGGAGAGTGTTCCTTGACTAATTTAAAGACTTTTTGTTGTTAGAAAATTCTTTCGCAAAGTCTATAGGTTAAGAGAAAAAAAAAATTTCTTGAATGGTACATGGTCAAGAAATTTTTTTTTCTCTTAACCTATAGACTTTGCGAAAGAATTTTCTAACAAAAAAAAAATTTCTTGAATGGTACATGGTCAAGAAATTTTTTTTTCTCTTAACCTATAGACTTTGCGAAAGAATTTTCTAACAAAAAAAAAATTTCTTGAATGGTACATGGTCAAGAAATTTTTTTTTCTCTTAACCTATAGACTTTGCAAAAGAATTTTCTAACAACAAAAAGTCTTTAAATTAGTCAAGGAACACTCTCCAATTTTTCCAAAAATTTTTCAGGTATTTTTGAAAAATTGGATTTTTTGAAATTTTCGAAAATTAAAAATTTTTTTTCAAAAATTCTGAAAAAATTAAGAGTGTTCTTCGACTAATTTTAAGCCATTTTTGTTCCTAGAAATTTTTTTCTAAAGTTCATAGTTTTGAAGAAACCGATAGATTAAGATTTTTATAAAACTTTTTCATTCTCGACGCCATTTTGAAAAAACGCGTCGATGAATTTTTCTGAAAAAAATTCCTCTTAATGTTCGAGTGCCATGATCACCTCTGATCATTGTAAAAAGTTGATATCTTTGCGGTATCATTGTGAAAAAAAATCCGAAAAAATTTTTTTTTCAAAAATTTTCACGTTTTTCACGTTTAAATCGGCCATATTTTTTTTTCTCGGTGTCTAATCTAAATTTTGAGCCCAGATTCTGAAAGAGCATCGAATTCCGCGTAGGAATAGAGGTATTGCATTTTTTTTTGGTCCGATAACATAATAAATAAACACGATGAAAAGTTAGTAAAAATTCTGATCACCTCGGCGTTAATGGGTTAAGGGACATGGAACCTCGCAATCTCCTCGAGGGAGTTCCGGGTGTTCCACTAGTTCCAGCACCTCCGAGGGTGTCATCTAAAGGCATTTTGATATTTATTCGAGCTTCTGGGGCTTGTGGGGAATCCGGCTCGGCCAAACTTGAAGAGTATGGGTCGAACTTGGGTTTCGCGCGTCTATTGGGCCTCGGTGGTGTCTCTACAGTTATAAGATCTCCGTGAGATGAAGACGAGCTAGATAGACTACTCGCGTCGCCTGACTCTGGGTCTAATTTGAATTCCCTTAATTTTAATCTTCTTTTAACCGGTTGCAATGGTTCTTGCGGCGAGACAAATTTTAATCTTTTATTAAGAAAAGAATCGAAAGATCGAGAAAGGGTACGTACACCCGGTAATCTTAACCGATTTATTAGTTCTTCTTCGGACATATATTCGACCGCTTTGGCTTTAGTGGGTTACAAAAATTGTTCCGTCACTTACAGTACGATGGTCTGGTAGATCTGCATGATGATGTTGCAGTCGTGATGAGATTTCTTCCGTCGGCTGCTTGGCTTTCACTCTTCCTTCGATGACGAATCTGCGATGTCGATTGGTCGCTACTTCACGAAACGATGATCAACTTCTCGGATTGTCGACTTGGACTGCTCGTGGGGCTGTCCTGGTCCGGATCGTTGTTCAGATAGTGAAATCTGTTTCGTCTCGTTTTGGCTCTTTGTGAAATGTTATTCGTTTCACCTTGTAGATCTTTTTGGTTTTCTTGAGTTGTGGCAATCCCACCGCTGCCACCAATGTTATGCCCGCGAATCTCGTCACGTGGGGACAAGTTGTCGAGGACAGGTAATTCGAGGATTGCCAAAATGAGTTAATCTCCAACTCAATATTGTACAAAAATACTATAAAGTTTATTGAGAATAAGATAGTTTTACAAAGTCGAGGTGTGTTTGCCTCGAGACCAATTCGTAGTTAGATAGTTGAAGACTTCTAACTTTTTCGTGCAGACTGCCCTTTTTTGGGCATTGTCACTACTTTTAATGATTTACGTATTTCCCCCAGAATATTGATAATTTACCCCTTCTTTTAATTATTCCTTCTCGAATGCTCGGTGGCGTGATGCACCGTCAGCGATTCGGGGTTTAGCTCGCTCGGGGTCGATAGACCCACGCTTGTGATCGAGGAATGTGCTCGATCCTACTTTATCGTGAAGAATATAATATTCTTAATATGTGGTTGCTATGCGGGGCATAACAAAGGTCTAACTTATTAATGTACGCGCCACTGCCCAAGATCATGACCTTGGACTTAGGCAGGTTCAGCTTGAGTCCATTTTTAGAGGCGTACTGCGCGATGTAATCTACGTCACGGGTCAACTCGGATAGAGCCCGAGCCAATTCGTTCGGATAGCAGGCTAGATAAATCTGTGTATCATCCGCGTAGGTGAGGTACTGGGTAAAGCGAAGACCAGAACCAATATCACGGATGAAGATGGAAAAAAGCAAAGGCCCCAGGACGGAACCCTGGGGGACGCCCATGTTGGTGGCCTGCCAAGGAGATATACCCCCCGTATCATCTAGAACAGCTTGAGTTCGATTCGAAAGGTAAGAAAAGAACCATGCAAGCGCTCCATCCGAGAAGCCCAGTAAACGAAGTTTTTGAAGCAAAAGGTCGTGAGGTACAGTGTCGAAAGCCTTGCTAAAATCAAATATAACCAAGACAGTCAACTTGCGATCATCGACTGCCTGCCTAATGTCCTGGTTAAGCCGGAGCAAGGTGGATTGGGTACTAAAGCCCTGCCTGAAATCCGACTGATAGGGGTCGGCGAGAGAATTTGCGGCTAAGAAATCAGTGATCTGCCTATGTACGACGCGCTCGAGAGCCTTAGACACTTCAGAGAGGTTGGAAATGGGTCTGGTATCGGAGATGGATGCAGGTGGTACAGATTTAAGCAGTGGACGCACGAAAGCACGCTTCCAGATGGAAGGGAAGTAGGAGAGACGAAGACTGGCGTTAAAAAGATCGATTAATAGATTTGACAAGAGGGGAGCAGCAGCGGAAATGGCGAACATAGATAGGGAATCGGGGCCTTGGGAGAGTGAGCTAGACTGAGCAGCAGCAATAGCAGCACCGAGTGATTCAGGAGTGATCAGGGAGAAATTAAAGACAGGTTGATGTGGAGATAACGCAGGGATATTGAGAGAAGAGAGTGAAGCCGGGTACAGAGAGTGAGAGGTGGAAATAGCGGCATAATGACGATTTAGCTGGTCAGGCGAGAAAAAGGAGAAAGGAGAGGAGCCTCTAGGTTTGGTAAGACGCAGGAATGATAATTCTTTCCAAATTTTCGATGGGTCGGAGATTTGGGCGAGACGGCGACAGTGAAAGGAATCCCTGGCAGCGCGTAGCTCAAGGGAAAGGGCATTTCAGAACTGTTGATAAATGGCCAAGGCGAGCAAGTCACCCGAGCGCCTAGCCTGATTATATAATCAATTTCTGTGCTTGATTTTCGCACGCAATTCATCAGTCAGCCATAGCGCTGGAGAACGCTTGATCGTCCATTCCTTAAAAGGTGCGTGCGAGTCAAATATGGAGCTGATGGTAAAGGAAATTTCACGGGTGATAGAGTCCAGGCAATCCGTAGAGGATGGAAAAGAGACGGAGGAGAGATTCAGTTGAGACAATGCAGAAGAAAGGGAAGTTTGATATTCCTCCGGCGCAAAATGCATTAGGTCTCTGCGGGCAATGGTGCGGTTTGGACGAGGATCGAGTTCGAATCGATAAGTGAGTTCCAATAGGTCATGACCAGCTATAAAAGGCGCAGCGGATTTGGTGAAAGAGTGAACTTTGGAGAAATTGTCAACCAGAAAGACATCAAGAAGAGAATCACATAGATTGGAATGGAACGTAGGACCAGCCCCAGTGATGTGGAGAGAATGTGCAAGAGCAAATTCGCGAAGAGAGGTAGCCTCGAAGTTTGATAGGAGCAAATTACAATTTAGATCACCGGATATAATAATGTTTTGGTAGGTAGTCGAGAGATTTGACAATACGTCCGCAAAAAGATTGAATAGATTGCCCTTTCGACGTCTGTAGACAGTGGAAAATAGAATAGAACGGTCCTGAGCATTACGAATCTCGCCAATTAAATATTCAGGGGAGTTAGAAAATTCAGGAGAAGAGGTAGCCAATAGTTTGAAACGCAATGATTTATGGACGTAGCAAGCAACCCCACCGCCGCGTTTGCCCACTCGGTCATTTCGAATGATGAAATAATCCGAAAGATGCACTAGATCGTCAGAAATATTGTTACCTGCCCGGGGAAAAAAAACCTTGGACAAGTACATTTGTTGACCCCCGTTTCCATTTGTTTTCACAGAAAAAAACTACCCAAAAAAGTACAAAATTTTCAAAAAATTGGCAAGATCAAGAATGATTTACATTCAGCACTAAAATTTATAATATCAATAATAGGACAAGTATTTCATTGTCTCTTGAGGATGGAGTATTTAAAAAAAAGCAAAAATAAGTTCGTTATTGAAAAAAGTCACCAATGTATAAAAATAAAAATCGGTCCAAAAGAACAGAGTCCAGAAAAAAAATCAAGATAAAACAAAACGTGGAGAAAAAAATTTCAAACGAAAAAAATTAAATTGAAAAATAATTTCGGCCGTAGTACTTGGCGAGTTTTTTACTTAGGTAGAATTACGTAATGTATGTCTCATGGTACGAACTCGCCAAGTACTACGGCCGAAATTATTTTTCAATCTAATTTTTGTCGTTTGAAATTTTTTTCTCCACGTTTTGTTTTATCTTGATTTTTTTTCTGGACTCTGTTCTTTCGACCGATTTTTATTTATGTACATTGGTGACTTTTTTCAATAGCCAACTGATTTTTGCTTTTTTTATAACACTCCATCCTCAAGCGACAATGAAACAGTAGTTTTTTTCTGTGATTCAAATACTTTATAATTGAATACTCGCTCCGACGTAATTGGCTTTATATGCTTTAGTATATTTATATTGATTTATTATATTTTTGAGAAGCCCAAATTTTTATTTTTACGAAGATTGAGTTACCATTTTTTGGAGGGATTTAGTTTTTTTGGAGACTTCCACAGAAGCGGCTATTGGTGCGAGTAAATGTACTTGTCTCAGCTTTTTTTTTACAGCATTTATGCAGTTTTTTGCCCGTGATTTCTTTTCTTTTTATCCAGCAATTGTTATGTGACTTGGTTTTCCATCACACTACTATTTTCCCAACATAATTTGAATGAAAATTTTAAACCACATTGGAGTAAAACGTTCATCTTTCATTTTCATACATTTTCCATTCAAATGATCTTGAGACTGATATCTGTAATAGAGATGAAAACTGAAAATATTCCTTCATTGTGTCCTCAATAAAATTTTTGTCATTTATTCATGCCGTCAATTTTCATCCAAATCATCTAAAGCGGTAAAGATATCATTGATTGAAATACTTAAGCTACCGCATGAAAAATTGTATGTATCAATGAAAAATTAAAAAATACAATTTTTCATCTAAATCATCTAAACCGGTAAAGTTTTCATTGATTGAAATGATACTTAAGCTACTGCATGGAAAATTGTATGTATCAATGAAAAATTAAGTATTATGACGCTCTAAAGACCAACGTATCCAACTCAGCACTTATTATAAATTTTTCCATGCGGTGTCATTCCAAAAAAGTTATTTGGATGTAAACTTTACCAGCTTTCGACAGTTTTAATTCAGAATGTTTAAATAAAACCATTCGAATGAATATAGTGTCTAAAACTGGGAATGAAAAGATTACTTGAATGCGACTCAAGTAATATTTGTCGTTTTTATCTCAACCATATTTTTTAAAGCGCTAAAGTTTTCATTAAAATATTTTTCACATTTCTACCGCCTGAAAATTGTCTCAAATTTTCACAGCGGCTTTATGCTAAATATTTGTCATTTTTATGTCAACCAATTTTTTCAAGCGCATAGGTATTCATTAAAATATTTTCCATATTTCTACTACATGAAAATTGTTTCAAATTTCTACAGCGGTCTCATATTATCATACTAAATAATAATATATTGTGACGACACGAATTTCGACGAGACAAAAAAATAAAATAATAAATAAAAACGGCACGACCGTTGATCGATGTGGCGCCCAGTCACCATCTTGAAAAACTGTCAAGCGGTCAGCGACGCGCAAACAATCATCATGGCCGCCTTTCGGACATTGCGCAACGCGAAGTTAGCATTGATTATGTAATCGATATTAATAATTATTAAAAATAAATGATTTTATTGCATAATAGTTTCAAAATAAATAAAATAAGAATAAAAAACGAGAAAATAACATAAAACAATGAAAATATCGCGAGAAATAAGCGAAATAAGAATGGAACGACAATGCGCAGGCGCGTTTCCATGAGAACGCGAATAACAAAGCTAACGCGCATACCCGGCGCTCGAACGTCTCAAACGGACATGCGCGAGCGGCCGCAGTTTCAGCGGCAAGTCGGGTATAAAAGGCGGTGCACAGAACACTCGTGAGGCATTCTCCTTTATTGCACTGAAGCTAATAAGCTAAAGAGAAGAACCTCTCCCCTCCCTGGCTGGTCTTAGTATATACTTGGGATATTGGAGCAGTTCGGCGACGTTCGACTCCCGTAGTCTGGGATCTCTATCCCTAATTTAATAATTATTGAAACATCCTCCCGTAGATGCTCGGGATATTGGAGTAGTTCGGCGACGTTCGACTCCCGTAGTCCGGGATCTATTTCATTTTTATTATTAAATTAAAACAACGTCATTGTTCCGTAAATTGATTCTTTGAGCCACGCCAGGGACGGGGGACGTTAAAAACATTATTTATTTTATTAAACATAAATAATAAATGGAAAATTCATTTAAACAAATAAAAAAGGAGATTATTATTATTATTTTGAAAACAAAATTGTTCTCAACCATTATTATTATTATTTAGCAGGCGAAAAACGTTAAATAAAGCGAAAAAGCATTGTAAAAATCAAATAATATTATTTATTATCAAACGAAACACTGTTAATAATAAAAACAAGCGTTTATTATAAAACAAATCAAACAAATTAAACGAATATAAGCATTGTAAACGCAAAAACACAAATAATTTTTGTTTCTTTCAATAAAAATCAATTTTTCTATTGATTTTATTTTAAAAACTCGTGTTGTCTCACTTCCTTTTCATACCTGCTCCTTTTAAATTAAGGAAGCGCGGACCTGCGCGTAGCGAGTATACGCATAGGCAAGAGCGTTCCGTTACAATATAATATGTAGAAATGATGAATAAATCCTTACTTTTGGAATTATTATTTCATCTTCCAGTTTATTGACATCCATTTTCTTTATTTTCTTACATTATTAATTTAAACACGGTTTGTCCTCACATTAACATTGATTTTGTCGATTCGTTCGAAAACTGATTGATGTGAAACTTTCGCGATCTTTCTAACCAACCAATTAATATGACACTTCCGCGACCTTTATAACCAACGAACTGCGGGGTAGTCATAGCTGACATTTCCGCGATCTTTATAACCAATTGCGATATGGTCAGCTGTCACATTCATCGATCGAATATCACCACAATTTTTACCAATATTACTAGTGTGACTAGAACGGCGATTGCGAAAAACACGCGAGCGTCGAAAATGTGTGCGAAAATTTTCACAAATTTTTAGTGCATGCTAATTCAAAATAAATCCATATCTCCAGTACCATTCAAGCTACAAAGTTCTAGTTAGACACAATCTAAAGGAAAAAAAAAAAAAAACACGAACTTACAATGTTTTCCATAGAGCTATAATTTAATAAATTTTATGGAAACCAGATTTGAACGTTTTTGAAAACAGTTGGGAAACACGGTCCTTGGCGTAAATGAGTCTTGTAGCGACTCGTCTTTGACGGAGACAGTATAGGTAAATATACTTGTCTCGAGCCGCTACCGCGACTCTTAATCGATGTTACAAGTGAAAAATGATATCTCATGAATGGGAAACGATTTTTCCACGTTCTTGTGCTCGTTCTTTAGGTCAGGAACTGTAGTTAAGAGGGAAAAATCACCATTGCTCTGGGATTAACCACAAGCAAGGGATTTTCGGTCCAATTCTTATATAAAAACGTCGATTTGAACTTTCAATCAATGTTATAAGCGAAAAAACATATGTCATGAATGGACAATGATTTCTCCGCGTTTTCATGCTTGTTTCTTAGGTCACAGACTGTAGTTACAGGGAAAAAAATCATCATTGTCCTGGGATTAACCAGAGGCAAGAGATCCAAGTATACGATTCCGTAAAAAAATGTCAATTTTTGATTAAAATCGATTGTTACAAGCGAAAAATTATATCTCCTGAATGGACAATGATATCTCCGTGTTTTTATGCTTATTTTTTAGGTCAGAAACTGTTGTGAATGGGAAAAAAATCATCATTGCTCTGGGATTTACCAGAAGCGGGGGATTTTCGGTCCAATTTTTGCAATCAATCGATCATTTCCATCGATGGAAAACGATTTCGCCATGTTTTTATGCTTGTTTTGTAGCGAATAACACGAAGTTACAGAATAGGATACAGTTTGTTTTTAATCATATAACCGTTAGGTCTTTTGTACTCACCTGAGGTAAGAACGTCACCTTCAGTTCCTTTGCCAGGATGCAGGCTCCAGTTTTTCCTTCGGAGGAGTCATGGAAGATTCCTCCTCCCCCTCCCAGGCCTTTGATGGCTCCGTCCAGCAGCCATGGCTTTTGTATCAGCACCAATCCAATCCGCATTCTTCCCATCGCCCTGGGAGTGATGCAGGGTAATCTGTATGATGGGGAGACCAGGAATGTTCATTCCTAGTCGGTCTCCCCCCCATCCTCTCCAGTTTTTGCTGTGGCCGCGGACTCCAACCCGGGTTTTTCACCCCGGTCTTTGTCTTTGGCAAGCAACCTCATTGTGGCCCTCCCCAGACCACAGAAAGGTCAGAGGCCAGTTCTTTTTAGGGCCTCCAGCAACCTGTCACCGATTAGGCAGGCGAAATGGGCGCTCGAAGCGTCCCTACTTTCACTGCCCCTGGCCACAATCCAGTCGCTGGCGCCCAGCCCTTCATTTCGTCTGTCGAGGAGCTTGATAGCTTCCTTGACAGACACATCCGGTTCCTCCACGTGTACCACCACCCGGTAGTGCTTGGGTAGCGCCTCGAGCGGCCGCACACGTAGAGGTTCCCCCCCGATTTTGAGATCGAGAGATAGGCTTTTCAGCCCCCCCCCCCGTCTCCTCGTTTGCGCATGCGACGACGATCGCCTCGTCTCTCTCCCAGAAACCGGTGAAGGTGGGGGCTTTTATACCCTGGGGTAACTCCAGGATACGCCCTCTGATCATCTATCGGATGATATCCACCTCCCCCGGCCCCAGTTTCGATTCCGGAAAACCGCCGGCCACCACCGCAAGCTTCACCAGGCCTTTAGTTGCCTGCACATACGATCCATGATCGCTCGTTCTAGCCTTTTTGCCCTGGCGAGCGTTAGTCGGACTGGGGATATCGTGTTCTGGTCTGCAGCGTTTAACCACCCCAGCCATCGCGTCCCCCCCCCCCCCTCAGGCCACGTTCCTGTTCGACGTTGACGGAGCCGGTTCGGCGTGATTGCCCTCCTTCTCCGCTCGTCGCTGCTGTTCTATTTTGTAGCGCCATCGCGCCGCCCCACTATGTCTCGGTCGGGTCTTGGGTCGGTCCCCTTGTTGCCCCCCCCCCCCCCCCCCCCAGTCGGTCCCCCACAGTCTCTGTCCCAGAAGCTTCTTCCGGTCCCTTGGTTCCTGAGGAAGCTGGTCCCTGGAGGAGCTTCTCTAGCTCCATCTCGTCATCGTCCATTGTCACGTTAGTCCGTGGTGTCGCTTTATCGTCGTCCTTGTCTTCGTTTGTTTGTTTTTTGTTATATGGTTCCATTTGAGTCCCACGAGTAATACGGAAAAGCGATATCGACCGGTCAGAGCCGTATTGCCCGCGCTTGGCTAGTTACTCTCGGAGTTCGCCTGGTATCCGAGAGGCACCGTTTAGGATGCATCTCCCATGCACCATGCAGCTCCTCGGCACGGCAGCTTGAGCACCTTGGCTTGGGGGTGGTTCTCTTAGTACAGCCGCACCCAGCCGCACCCGGGACGACACCGTGTGAGGTACCGTCCCGGGCGCCGCCGGACGCTGTCACAAGCCTCTTCACCACGTCAAGGCGGAACTCCCGTTCGGGAGGATCTAGGACATGTAAACTACCTTAAAAAATATCGGTCGTAAAAAAAGAACTTGCCGTGCGAATAGATGCAGAAATGGTAGTTTCCTGTAAGTTTGCTTTCTTTCACTTTTGTGCTAATAAAAATTCACATAGACGAAGTCATACTTTTATATAATTTTTCGCGTTCTCAATCGAATGAATAACACAATTTATTCCGCAAAATCAAACCTCGATAATTCGGCATACGTCGCCTCAACCGAAAGATCGCGTAAGCAGCATCCATAAATCATCTAAATCAAAAATAGTAATAATTTGAGTTCGGAAATCACGCAAGACCAAAGAAAGACTCACTTGCGACAACATCATTAGTCAAACGTCATGCTCTAAATCGGTGACTCCGTGATTTCATCTGAGTCTCTCTCGAGACGTAACACACACAACTACTGCGAATAGTTTCATTCTGATACACTCGCGAGCTTCGAGCCAGTAGATGACAAAGCGGTCAGTTGTACTTGGCCCGAATCAATGCTATGTCTTAATCAATACTGATTATGTTCATGGTCATAAATGACCTATTCTGAAATTGAATACAACGTGTTTTCTCCTTCTTTGTTGCAGGAAACCGTCGAATATCGATGAACTTGCCGTGAAACCACTAAGCCTGTTTCCATCAGCTCTCGATGAAGATGTGAGTATTATCCATTGTCTGTACCGACTTTTGAGATGTAGTATTCGATATCAATAAATTAATAGGACCATGATAAAACCTATTAACCGGGAAAGAAAAAAAATTCGCGAAAAATTACCACCCTGCGAAAAAAAAACCCTGTCAAATCCGGACGTGTAAACGAACGGGCTGAGAGCAATCAACAGTTGTGGATCTAGAGACTCGGTAGAGTCTCGGGACAAGTACATTTGACAGCTCTGTCTGTCGTCTGCTTGCCCGAGGCTCGCCCGAGTATATTATCTCTGAATAAAGTAAATTTCGGTGGTGGGGGTAAAAACTGAAAGTCATTTTCTTGAATTACGAAGCTCAGGAGACAGATGATGACTTGAAAATTGGTTTCGAGAATAATTAAGAAAAAATCTTTCGATTGAGCCTTAAATCAGCACGATTGATGCCGTATTTGCTGAGAAAAAACTTTGCACAGGCTCAAGATCATGCAAAAATTCCAACACATCGAAGAATTTGACGTGTCTGTATATGTCACAATGAAAGGCCTCAGTCTGCCTATCGAGGTTCTCATTGGTCACGAGTGTGCTCATTTCCCTGTGTTCCGATTGGTCACGAATGTGACTACATTCAGTCAGTACAAAGACCACGGAAAGTTTGTATTTCACGGCAGTTTTGACAGTGTAAAGTGTGAGACGCGTAAACAGCATATTTTTTTGCGAACTTTCCTGTAGATCCGTCGTGGGCAAAATTTGAACTAATTTGTACGTCAGAGCCGCAAATTTGTTCGAAGTGTTGACAGACGGTAAATATGGAATAATTCACGTAAAAAAGATATAAATTTGACCCTTTAAAGCATTCATTTTTCCTTACGTGCAATTACCTCAAAACTTTGTACTCGGGGGTTTTCGGGGTCGCTGATTACAAATCTGCACTCAAAATTTAAAAATTCAAGATGGCGAATCCAATATGGCGGACAAAAAATGCAAAAATTGTTTGATGAAAGCAAAATATAGTACTCGGGGGTTTTCGGGGTCGCTGATTACAAATCTGCACTCAAAATTTAAAAATTCAAGATGGCGAATCCAATATGGCGGAAAAAAAATGCAAAAATTGTTTGATGAAAGCAAAATATAGTACTCGGGGGTTTTCGGGGTCGCTGATTACAAATCTGCACTTAAAATTTAAAAATTCAAGATGGCGAATCCAATATGGCGGACAAAAAATGCAAAAATTGTTTGATGAAAGCAAAATATGGTACTCGGGGGTTTTCGGGGTCGCTTATTACAAATCTGCACTCGAAATTAAAAAATTCAATATGGCGAATCCATTATGGCGGACAAAAAATGCAAAAATTGTTTGATGAAAGCAAAATATGGTACTCGGGGGTTTTCGGGGTCGCTGATTACAAATCTGCACCCAAAATTTAGAAATTCAAGATGGCGGATTCAATATGGCGGACCAGAAATGCAAAAATTGTTTGATGAAAGCAAAATATAGTACTCGGGGGTTTTCGGGGTCGCTGATTACAGATCTGCACCCAAAATTTCGAAATTCAAGATGGCGGATCCAATATGGCGGACCACAAATGCGAAAATTGTTTGATGAAAGCAACACATGGTACTCGGGGGTTTTCGGGGTCGCTGAGAGAGCGCTCATTGGTCGACCGCGTTCGTAAAAGTTTCTTTCCACAATCTCAAATCTGCTGAGTCAAAAGATACAAACTTTGGAGCAAAATTTTTATTGGACTAACGGATTCGATGAAAGCAAGGATTCGTGTGTAGCTTGTTTGAAGAGATTGGACTTCATGGGTTCTATGACTTCACCTCTAATTTGATTTTTTCTTGAATGAGCAATTTGCATAAAAAGTTATGGCCAGACAAGTACTCTGTGCGTATACGCTGAACGGACAGTGGTGAACGTTTAACAAATTGTTACCAAGAGGATTTTTCCATTCCCATCGAGCGAACAATGTGGAAGAATTGCACTTTCGAAAACTATTTGTTGTTAATCTTTTCTCAAACACCAATAAATATCATTCTAAATGTAAGTGCTGAACGTGAATCATCATCTTTTTCGATTTTTAATTTTTTGTACACTATTTTTTTTTGTTATCCACCAATTACTCTTTTTTCTCTTTGATCCTGTTTCCACACTCGTTTTTATATGTATGACTATTTTTGTAACTTGGTACCTCTTTTGAAAACCAAGTTTTTTTCGTTTTCTCGTTGATCTATTCTCAAGCATATTATTTCAACGCTGAACATAAATCGTTGTCTCTTTAATTTTTTGTAGACTAGGTTCTTTTGTTAGTTAAAACCCTTTCATTTCTTTTCATTTGCTTACTGTTTTTTTCGACCGATTTTTCTTTTCGTAGATTGGTAACACTTTTCGATTGATTGTTTCAATATTTCTTATAAGTATTATCTTATCAAGCTCCAATGAAATACTTGTCCTGTTGTTGATATCAAACATTTCAGCACTGAACGTAAATCGTTGTCCTTTCAACTTTTTTGCAGACTAGAGGTTTTTGTGTTTGTTATATACCCCTTTTATTTTTTTTCATTTTGACTGTTTTTTTTCGACCGGTTTTTTTTTGTTCTATAATCAAGCACCAATGAAAACTTGTTCTGTTATTGATATTAAAAATTTCAGCACTGAACGTAAATCATTGTCTCCTCGATTTTTTTATAGACTAGGTTTATTATTTGTTTAATATACACCCCATTTTTATTTTTTCATTTGGACCGGTTTTTCTTGTTGCTAGGCTGGTTTTTTTTTCAACCACTAACTGCTTTTTTTAAATTTTCTCATGAACCTATTGTCGAGCATCAATGAAATACTTGTCCTATTATTGATATTATAAATTTTAGTCCTGAACGTAACTCATTGGCTTCTTCATATTTCATGTTGTCGAGTAGTTATTTTTCTTATCGAGCAATTATTTTTCTTTAAGACTCTGTTCTTTTTCATCGGATGCTCCACTTTTTTGGGTGGAGAGGGGGAAGTAGTTTTTTTTAGGGTTTTTTTTCTGGTGGGTGTTTGGTAAGTTTCAGGGAACTAGTTTGGCTGGGTTGTTTTTTTCTCGAATTTCTTTTTTTAAATCTATTCTCACTTTTTTTCCATGTTTTTTTGGGGGGTAGTAATCAAAGGCGTTTTTTTGATAGGGTTTTGTTAAGTATTATAGATTGCGAATAACTCTCAGATGAACAAGTAACTTAATATGCGAATGTTCAGAATAGCTATCAAACCGCTAGAGTATCAAGGAATAGCTAGCTATCAAACCGCTAAGAGTATCATAGTGAATGATGAAAAGAAAATAGGAAAGTTGAATGTAGGTAAAAAATACTGTTCTAAAATCCGTATTATCTCGCAACAGAGCGAGCTTTTATTTTAACTCATCCGTCGCAGCACCTCCCTGGCACTCTTCCGACGCCTCGAGGCCAGCGCCCTTGGCAAGGAGAACGAGGGCCACGTGCCGGCTAGGGGATGGGAGCTGCCATCTTAGTAGAGTGATGATTCGAAAGCAGACTCTGCTGCCGGATGGTCGCTCCTTAAGTTGCTCCATAATTCGAAAAAGTCTTGTGAATTTTTACCCAATCTGGGATCCTCTCACTTAAAAATTATATAGCGAAAAATCTCTTTAACTCCTTAATAATCTGATTTTTCACGACTGACTGACTGACTGACTGACTGACTCATTATCACCCAGCTCAAACCACTTAAGATGGAGACTTGAAATTTGGCATGTGTGATCATTTCGGAACATAGGCATCATTTAAGAAGGGATTTCTCAGAAGTCAACCTCTAAGGGGGGGGGGGGGTGGCCAAGTTTTTTGGTGTTAGAGTTTGGATAATTTTTTCAATGTGTTCAGACGCACTTCAAATTTGGTACGAATGCTCTTTGACGGAAGTGATGAAATACGTGTTCCGGCGTGTTTCGAAATTCTATCCCTAGCGGGAGTGAGGGGGGGACGTTTTTATATGTTCGGGTTTGCATAATTTATTTTTCTGTTTGGATTCTTTTGAAATTCGGTACGAATGCTCTTCGACGAAATTAATTATACACGTATTTCAGCTTTTTCTGTAATTTATGTATTTAGAGAGCAGATTCGTAGAGTGAAATGCGATGAAAAAGAATTTTTGGATTTTCGTCTGTGATATTAATGTAACACGTATTTCGACGTTGCGCATGAATATGTATCATTTAAAAAATTTACATTGCCAACTTGACATCAATTTTTTTTAAATTTGTAGCGATCTGTCTTTTCGTTTTGACATTTCTCAAAGTGATTGAACAAGGAATCATTCGCATAATAATTGAAATACGAAGCTTTTTCCAAGTTTAAAAAAGGAGAGATATCACGAGGATTACTCAAGACCGATAAAATCAAAGATGAAGGATACGAAGGAACCAAGATAAAAAAATCAGAAGAGAACGAGTAAAATTTAAACGAATCTCGTTGTGATTTTTTATTGGATACAAATTGTATGAAAAGGTTGGCCAATACTATTTCTTTTTGGATAATTCGAAATTGAAGTAATAAAAATTGAAGGTACGTTTTTTATCTACGTTGTGACGTTAGAAGTTTTAGAAGTCTTTGCAAAACTCGCTCGTTCCTCCTGCTCGACGTTGTGGCCATGATAGGTCTTCGTAGGGTCTTTGAGAGGCGAAGAAATTATTATATTATTCAGGTTACACGACTAATTGCGTCCCGAATGCGATTTCTTTCACACACACACACACACACACACACACACACACACACACACACGCGCGCACACACACGCGCGCGCACACACACACACACACACACACACACACACACACACACACACACACACACACACACACACACACACGAAATTATTACACGCATTCACCAACGTCTCTATATTGGAAAATCGAGAATCTTCGAGAACATAATCATCTGAAGACAACGATATGGGTCATCATTATGGTCTTCGTTGTTTCAGGGCAGTCCCAAGGAAGTGGCGTTTATCCCGGTCAAAAATTTGTTTTCCCGTTAAATTATTGTCAGACGATGAGTCTATCCCGTTTCTTTTCTCTTTATACTTCCCGCGACAAACATTATATTCGGTTCAGGAGTGTTGAGAATAACGAAAATATAATAATTCATCCTGGAAAAGTTCGGGACCCCGTCTAACGCCGATAATTAATCTCCATAGTGACGATCCTATCACAAAAGATCGCGAATATTCGGAAGTAAGAGAAAGGAGGGGAGGGGAGTCCATTGTCCGGCGTGTGACTCTCGCTTTCGTTAGATTTTCGGTGAGCGTGGAGCAGGACGCACGTGTGAGGTAAAGCAGTGAACGACTTTTGATTTTCTCTCTCCCTTTCTCGCGTTCGAGTTGGCCGGTGAATAAATTGTTTTAAATCCCGTCCCGTTTTTTTATAGAAAAGTAAAAGAAAGAAAGTATTTGATCTTGTAAGTGCAAAATATTCGGTCACGGCGGCGTCTTCGCCTGTCGCCTTATAAAACATCTTTTTTTTTGTAATAATTGTCGCGTGTTCGGGGTGGTCAGCGAAGCAGCTTACGAAGAATAGTCCGCGCAATTATAAAAGTCTCGTGGCCGAATCCGGAAATGTCCCGTTTCTCCCGTGTTTTCGTGTTGACTAATTAATAGTGCGATCAAAATTTATTTATATTCCCGTCGCAATTATTCAAAAAACGTTTGCGAGTGTGTGTTTCCCATTTGAGTGTCGTTGTTCGTGAAACCAGGCCTAAAAATCGCGCGTGAAAAAGAAAAGTCCGGCCGAGCCACCGATTCTCGGGTGCTCGGTAATAATTGACCTGTAAAACATCAAGCATCATTTTTGGTTCTTTCCACGAGTAGCACCGTGGTTAGAATAGACGGGCTCGATTTAGTATTGTTAGAGTGTGTAGGTTCCCGATAGATTGTGTGTGAAAAAAGAGTGAGTGAACTTGCAAACGTTCTCGCTAAATTCTCCCGTTTCATATCGAATTTAAAGCAAGCGATTAATTTTCGTATTACGGTTTGTTTCATTGATAAAATTATTATGAAAGATTAAATAAAGAATTGTTAAAGCGAGTCCATTAACATAAAATTGAGGCGAGTAACCGTCATTGTCTCAAAACAAGAAAAGTGCTTAATCTTTCGTCTTTGTTTGACCCCGCCTATCCCACTGTAACGAAGCCGGTCAATCACTCGTCTCTCTCGTGTTATGTTGCTTCGGCAACTGGCCCCCACGGAAACATTAAAGAAAAAAATAAATTAGTGCGAGAGATTCGAGTTTTGTGAAAAGAAATAAAAATTTCGTCACAATACAAACGAACAAAGATAAGAAATCGAAACAGAACGAGAAAAATCTCGCTGTGATTTTTTGTCGGATACAAATTGTAGGAAAAGGTTGGCCAATATTTATTGTTTTCTGATAATTTGGAATATAAATCGGGAAAATTTAAGATACTTTTCTCATCTACGCATATTGTAACGGAACGCTCTTACCTATGCGTATACTCGCTACGCGCAGGTCCGCGCTTCCTTTATTTAAAAGGAGCAGGTATGAAAAGAAAGTGAGACGACACGAGTTTTTAAAATAAAATCAATTTAAAAATTGATTTTTATTGAAAAAGAACAAAATTATATCGGTTTTTGAGTTTACAATGCTTATTTTTATATGATTTGTATTATTTGATTTATAAACGCGTGTTTTTATTTTTAACAATGTTTTGTTTAATAATAAATAATATTATTCGACTTTTACAACGCTTTGTCGCTTTTCCTGTAGTTTTTCGTTTAATAATAATAATAATAATAATAATAATGATTGAGAACAATTTAGCATGGTTTTGTTTTCAAAATAATAATAATAATCTCCTTTTTTATTTATTTAAATGAATTTTCCATTTATTATTTATTTTTAATAAAATAAATAATGTTTTTAACGTCCCCCGTCCCTGGCGTGGCTCAAAGAATCAATTTACGGAACAATGCCTTTGTTTTAATTTAATAATAAAAAGGGACTAGATCTCGGGCTACGGGAGTCGAACGTCGCCGAACTACCCCAATCCTGGCCAAAAATCCCCTGCCCGGGGAAAAAAAACCTTGGACAAGTACATTTGTTGACCCCCGTTTCCATTTGTTTTCACAGAAAAAAACTACCCAAAAAAGGACAAAATTTTCAAAAAATTGGCAAGATCAAGAATGATTTACATTCAGCACCAAAATTTATAATATCAATAATAGGACAAGTATTTCATTGTCTCTTGAGGATGGAGTATTTTAAAAAAAGCAAAAATAAGTTCGTTATTGAAAAAAGTCACCAATGTATAAAAATAAAAATCGGTCCAAAAGAACAGAGTCCAGAAAAAAAATCAAGATAAAACAAAACGTGGAGAAAAAAATTTTGAACGAAAAAAATTAGATTGAAAAATAATTTCGGCCGTAGTACTTGGCGAGTTTTTTGCTTAGGTAGAATCACGTAATGTATTTTTCATGGTACGAACTCGCCAAGTACTACGGCCGAAATTATTTTTCAATCTAATTTTTTTCGTTTACAATTTTTTTCTCCACGTTTTGTTTTATCTTGATTTTTTTTCTGGACTCTGTTCTTTTGGACCGATTTTTATTTTTATACATTGGTGACTTTTTTCAATAACGAACTTATTTTTGCTTTTTTTAAAATACTCCATCCTCAAGAGACAATGAAATACTTGTCCTATTATTGATATTATAAATTTTGGTGCTGAATGTAAATCATTCTTGATCTTGCCAATTTTTTGAAAATTTTGTCCTTTTTTGGGTAGTTTTTTTCTGTGAAAACAAATGGAAACGGGGGTCAACAAATGTACTTGTCCAAGGTTTTTTTTCCCCGGGCAGGGGATTTTTGGCCAGGATATCACTTCTTTTTTCTGAACCTTTCACTTTCATCATAAAATTTTGGAATTTATGGTCCGCCATATTGAATCCGCCATCTTGAATTTCGAAATTTTGGGTGCAGATTTGTAATCAGCGACCCCGAAAACCCCCGAGTACCATGTTTTGCTTTCATCAAACAATTTTTGCATTTGTGGTCCGCCATATTGGATCTGCCATCTCGAATTTCTAAATTTTAGGTGCAGATTTGTAATCAGCGACCCCGAAAACCCCCGAGTACCATATTTTGCTTTCATCAAACAATTTTTGCATTTGTTGTTCGCCATATTGGATCCGCCATCTTGAATTTCTAAATTTTAGGCGCAGATTTGTAATCAGCGACCCCGAAAACCCCCGGGTACCATATTTTGCTTTCATCAAACAATTTTTGCATTTGTTGTTCGCCATATTGGATTCGCCATCTTGAATTTCTAAATTTTGAGCGCAGATTTCTAATCGGCGACCCCGAAAACCCCCGAGTACCATATTTTGCATCAGCAAACAATTTTTGCATTTCTTGTCCGCCATATTGGATTCGCCATCTTGAATTTCTAAATTTTGTGTGCAGATTTGTAATCAGCGATCCCGAAAACCCCCGAGTACAAAGTTTTGAGCTAGTTGCACGTAAGGAAAAATGTGTGTTTCAAAGGGTCAAATTGATATTTTTTTTTGCGTGAATTATTCCGACCTTACCATCTGTCAACACGGATCTACGAAAAGTTCGCAAAAAACACGCTGTTTACGCGTCTCGCGTCAAAACTACCGTCAAACTTTCCGTGGTATGGGTACAAAGGAAAGGACCAATGGGAACTCGTTACTTTTGTCGCCGAAGACCGGCTTCAATGGAAATGGGTTTTGATGGGCATCAAAACGCCTTTGATTGTATCGTCTGCGCGCGTGTACAGACACACCAATTCCTTCAATGTGTTAGAATTTTTGCATAATCTTGACCCTGTGCAAAGTTTTTTCTCAGCAAATACGCCATCAATCGTGTTCAATTAAGGCTTAATCGAAGGGCAATTTCATAATTTGTCTCGATTTCCATTTTCAAGTCATCATCTGTTTCCTAAGCTTCGTAATTCGAAAAAATGACTTTCAGTTTTTACCCCCACCACCGAATTTTACTTTATTCAGAGATAATATACTCCGGCGAGCCTCGGGCCAGCAGACGACAGAGCTGTCAAATGTACTTGTCCCGAGACTCTACCGAGTCTCTTGATATCCCGAGCATCAGTGGGATAATTTATAATAATTAAGAAAGAAGACCCTGGGCTACGGGAGTCAGACGTCACCGAACTACTCCAATATCCCAGGCATCTATTAGACCCGCCAGGGAGGGGAGAGGTTCTTCTCTTTAGCTTATTAGCTTCAGTTTGAAAGAGGAGAATGCCTGTCGAATGCTCCGCGCACCGACTTTTATACCCGACTTGCTGCCGAACTGCGGCCGCCCACGCATGCGCGTTTGCTTTGTTGTGCGTCGTTGGCATGGAAACGCGCCTGCGCGGTGTCGTTCTATTCTTATTTTGCTTATTTCTTGCGATATTTTCATAATTTTATATTATTTTCGCGTTTTTTAATCTTATTTTATTTATTTCAACTTAATTTTATGATAAAATCGCCAAGTACTACGGCCGAAATTATTTTTCAATCTAATTTTTTTCGTTTGAAATTTTTTTCTCCACGTTTTGTTTTATCTTGATTTTTTTTCTGGACTCTGTTCTTTTGGACCGATTTTTATTTTTATACATTGGTGACTTTTTTCAATAACGAACTTATTTTTGCTTTTTTTTAAATACTCCATCCTCAAGAGACAATGAAATACTTGTCCTATTATTGATATTATAAATTTTAGTGCTGAATGTAAATCATTCTTGATCTTGCCAATTTTTTGAAAATTTTGTACTTTTTTGGGTAGTTTTTTTCTGTGAAAATTTTATTTATTTCAACTTAATTTTATGATAAAATCGTTCATTTTTATTTATTATTAACATCGATTATATAACCGATGCTAACTTCGCGTTGCGCGATGTTCATGAAGCACGCATGTTGCTTGCTTCAATGTTATTTTCGTTTATTTTACCTTAAATTCTTATTATTTCATCTATTTTGATTTATTCCAATCTAATTTTATCATGAAATTGTTTATTTTTAATTTTTGTTAACATCGATTATGTAATCGATGTTAACTTCGAGTTACGCGATGTCCGAGAGCAACGAATTCAGACGTACGTAGAAGAACAGTTCTTATGGGCGGCCTGAAGATAAGTTTTCTGTGACCTAAACTGCCGCGTGGCGGCGTGACGAGCGCACAGCTGTCATGGCGGCGGAGGGAATGGGGCAGCTGTCTCTCTCTTACACGTTGCGGAGCAAAAACATGCTTGAGCCACAACCCTTGGGTCGAGTGATCAAACCCTACTCGTTTAAATTTTTTTTTTTTCAAGCATGAATAAATTGAATACATAGTTTCAAGTATTTTTATCGTGAATGAAGTTTTTCAACACAATAAGTATTAAAAAAAAAACAAATGATGAAATTATGAGCCACTTTTTTTTGTGGCTGGGAGAGATGATCTGAGGGTGGGGTCTAGTGTTCAAACCCCTTACTTTTTTTTTTTTTTTTAATGAAGAAAAAAAAATCAAGTACATTCGTTTTGAATCTAATAGAGATATATATATATATATATATATGGCCTAATGTATATTGACTATATATATATAACAATGTTCAATACTTAATATTGGATTGGATAGTAACAATTATTCAATACTTTCCGTATAAAAATTATTCTGACAACCTAAAAAATTCTCAAATAATAAACCCTAAATATCAAGCCCGGCTCAAATTTTTTGTACCATTTCCAATCTTAATACAGATATCAGATCGGTTAGCGACAAGAGGAACATCACTTCTCGGTACCGCAATGGTCGAGGGGTTGATCCCCCGACGATACATTTTTTTTCTCAATTCTCACAAATCAATTAATAAATAAATGAATAAATAATTAAATACACATATATATTTGTTAAAATAAATACATATTTTAAAAAATACATCAACACATTAAAAAAAAAAAATAGATATATCGTCAGGGGATCGACCCCTCGACCGTTGTATCACCGCGCAGTGATTCTGCTCTTGTCGCTAACCAAGCTGATATGATATTTAAGTTGAAACTGGTACAAAAAGTTTGAGCTGGGCTTGATATTTAGGGCTTATTATTTTAAACTTTTCTTGGTGTAGGAATAATTTTAACCGGAAAACACTGAATAATTAGAAACTTTGACTCCATTCGCAAAAAACCAAACGAAATCAATCACATATATATAAATACATCAGAAAAATGACAGTCTCAGTGTCAATTATAAAATTGACACATTTATATATATAAATATATATATCTATGTTCAATTAAATTAAGGGAAATAACTATCTCATTCTCAATCATACAACTGATCATTATCAATCCGAAAAAAAAATGACACACCAGGATTCGAACTCTCGACCCTCGGATTGTCGTGAAGCGGCGTTGCTCCAGAGACGGGAACTAGTTAATGGAAGGAATTGGTGGAAAGTAGTATTAAAATTGTGACGTGGGCTTAATATTTAGGGGTTATTATTTGAATGTTTTTTAAGCTGTATGTTTATTTGACAATAAACGTTGACTCCAATAACTGTTGATACTCCAGGAAGAGAGGGAAAGGGGTTTCATCAGATCATGCGGTAGAGAAACGAAGATAGAGAGTTCGCGAAACGACAAAGTGGGAGAGAGAGCGAGCGTGTCCCCAGCGAGCGCGCGAGCGACCGCATATGTCCCCAGCGCTTTACGGCTATGAGAGCAAGAAAGACGCCACGATGTCCCCAGCATATTAGTCTACGGGCGGGAGCGAGAGCGAGAATAAGCCGCTGCCATCAGCGCCGCTTACCGAGAACTAAAACTGGGGGCATGTCCCCAGTAAAGTCGGCACGAAAAATCCTTATGGACTAGTGTTCTACGTACGTCTGAATTCGTTGCCGAGAGGCGGCCATGTTGGTATTTTGCGCGTCGCTGTCCGCTTGACAGTTTTTCAAGATGGCGACCGGGCGCCACATCGATCAACGATCGTGCGGTTTTTATTTATTATTTTATTTTTTTATCTCGTCGAAATTCGTGTCGTCACAATATTTATAACTAAATCCCCGCTTGAGGTTTTCAATTACGAACTGTTGTACTTTCTGCCATGTGCAAAATTTAAAGGGAATTCCTATTTTATCTTCCACCGCGAACTTTTATATATTCTGCTATTTAAAAATTTTCCGGATAATTATTCGTTTGTCAACTGATCTGATTTATAAAAATGAGATATTGAATTTTCAAATGTAAATGGTGAGATGGTGCCTCGCACAATCGTAAATATCGAAGGAGATGGAGCCTGCCTCTTTCGGGGGCTTTATTTTTTCGTGTACGACACTCAGTTATTAGCTAGGGAGGTTCGTGAAACACGTCGTAGAGAATTAGGAAGGATTTTCAATCATGTCCCACGATAGTGATGACAATAACTACAGCAGTGCCGATGCATACTTTGCTCATATGTCCCGAATTAGTACGTACGGAGGTTACTGCGAGCTAATAGCGGCTGCCAAACTGTTTCCATTTGGTTTTCAAAGCTTATCATGATAGTCAGCTTTATAGAAAATTCAGCCCTCAAGGAAACCCTGTAGAGAGACTACGCTTTACGCTTAATCGTTCTAGCGGACATTTCGATGCACATGATTCACCGAAACATGAAGAAGTCTTCAGTACATCAAATATGATTAGCCCAGAATCTGCATCACCACAATTGAAGACATCACTGTTTAGTCGATCTGGGTGAGCTTTACCAAATCGACAGGCATCAACTTCTAAATTTCTTCAGAAGAATTCTTCAATACAACGTCGTTCTAGATGCACTGATAATGTAAAGAAGAAGCAACTCAAGGATGCGTCAACAAAATATACTGAAAACAATCCAGAAGTACATAGGGCAGCGGCAATCAGGTACGAACAAAATAACCTAGAAGTACATAATAGAGCGGCGAAAAAGTACCAAAAAAATAACCAAGAAGTACATAATGAAGCGGCGATAAGGTACCAAATAAATAACCCAGAAGTGCACAATGAAACGGCAATAAGGTACCAACAAAACAACCTAGGAGTACCAAATAAATAACCCAGAAGTGCACAATGAAACGGCAATAAGGTAACAACAAAACAACCTAAGAGTACATAATGAAGCAGCAATCAGTTACCAACAAGATAATCCGGCATACACAGAGCAGCGAGTATGAGATACTAGCCTTCCACCCACGGCTTCGCCCGCGTTCGTAGTAATTTTTTGTCGGTGTTGGTAAAGTTACGATTTAAAAATACAAAATTAAGTATATCATTCATTGGTGTTTTTGAGTTAACTCACTACGAATCTGCCATCAGAATGCACAAATTCAAAATAAGATTATATTATTTTTGGATGTCGAAAAATCCAAAAATTCGTTTGCATCGAATTTTACTCCACGAATCTACTCCCTACATGCATAAATTACAGAAAACGCTGAAATACGTGTATAATTAATTTTGCCGAAGAGCATTCGTACCGAATTCCAAATGAATCTAAGCAGAAAAAAAATTAACCAAACCAGTACATAAAGAAAACCCCCCCCCTCGCTCTCTCGTTAAAAGTTGAATTTCGAAAAACGCCGAAAGACGTGTCTCATCACTTTCATTTTCACATGCTTATACGAAAAAATTATTGTTGAGGAACAGGTTATCCACTCACGGCCCTACCTTACCTTCACCTGTTCCTCAACAAGCATTTTTTCGCATAAGCATGTAAAAATAAAGGCGGAATCGTATTTATGGGCGATAGAATAAGGGAAATCAATTTTCAATTACTAGTCCAGTCAAATTAGGCCATATTTTACGAAGTTCTATTCAAATGGGCCATCCACTCGCCAATTTTTTTATAGGCAGGTACGACCTATAGGAACATAGTCCTGAGTTTTCGTAAAAATCCGAGTTGCATTTTAGCAATTGTTATGCCCGCGAATCTCGTCAACTAGTCCATTACATACATTTGAAAATGAAGATGAACCGAGAAAGCCAAATTTTGGATATTACGTGGGGGGGTGGCTAGAAAAGCTTAAGTTCAAATTGTCGACCAAAATAACCTTGTGCAATTTCCGCCATCTTGAAAAAACCGTTAAATTCAGTTTTTTCATCATAACTCGGTTCCCCGTTGAGATACGAAAATTTTTATGGAATACTTTTTTGTTGCTCTTTTCACGATCTACAATTAAGGTCCCATACATTTTTCACGTATCGATCGTCGTTTTCGAGATATCGATCAAAAATATCAAAAATTTGGGGAGAAATTTTTTTTTTCGCTATTTACTTTTTTCTGGTGAAAGATAACGAAAAATGTTCGAAATAAAACTTGTAGAGCGTGTCCAGACCTACAAATTCGTTTTTTTTTATTTTTCATTTCCGACAAAAATTACGGCCTCTAGCGCGCCACAAAGTCAGTAAAACTGTGCCCGGTTTTCATTTAGCCGCTCGCTCGGTTGTATCCACACGTCAAAATGGATGGAAAATGGTTCAGGGAATTATTGCGATACAAAAAAAATTCATAAACCAGCCAAATTATAAATCAAATACATGAAATTTATTGATGAAATAATTTTTATGCAGCAAAAATAATGATTACAGGTGGTAATTTTTTTCACACGTTTTTCGTCGTTTGGATGGTCCTGGCTGTTCAAGTTCCTCCTCGGTAGACTCTTCGAGTCGTGAAATCTCTTCAATCGCAGGAAATGATGTTGTGACGGTCGAAAAATTGTAATAATCGTCATCGTCGTGATCGTCGTTGAATAAAATCTCGACTCTGGCGACATTGTCACATGTCTGTCCACTACAGTGCAGGCAAATAACGGAGCAATGGATTCCTGCTTTCCTGCAGCCACAAGCAGCTCCACACTTTCCTTTGCATTTGCACGAAATGAGTTTTAAAAGTTCAGGTGGAGCGGGTGCGACTGTGGTGCAAATTGGTTCGAGCCCGTAATTTGTTTGTCGCCAACCCCATTCCTGAGGATCTTTGAAAATTCCGAGCCATGTTTGTACTTGTAGATATGTCCGGAAAACGTGTTGGCGGACTGCACTTTCCGTTGGTGGGAGCAGTGAAAGATTATTCGTCTTGTTTGTCGTCATTGATTTTGCGAAGCGATGGAATCGCAAAATATCCATCGTCGTGTCCTCTTTACGACCACCATAAAGAGCGATAACGAACAGCTTTCCCGCGCAAGCTAGCATCTCCGGATCGACCTTTTCTTGCTTGAATAATTCTACCGATGACCGGAGGTTCGGATTCTTCAAAAGGGTGCTGATGATCTTCGACTTTCCAATGTTATAAAAAGATGACGTGGTGTCACAACCGCTGAAAGCATGGATGAAAAGAATGTTCTCAAGAACAGACTTATCATGCTTGAAACAATTTGGAGAGTACACTTTTGCCGGTGTTTTGCCTTTAGCTGGTTTGTGAAACAAAATATTTTTTTTGTCCATTGCAAGTCTGCAAATTAAGACCAAAAGATCGATATCTTCGCCAACGATTTCCACAGAGTCATGGAACGATGCTTCTTTAATTGCTGTGGTTACGATGAGGGTGTCAGCATCCTCAAAATCCTGTTCTACTTTTATCCCGGTATTTGCAAAATAACGGCGAAGCATTTGTATCAAATTGTTCTTATTTTGGTCCCTTGCAAGAAACTTCTCCTGGCTAATTTTCGGAGTAGTAGTTTCATCGAACGTGAACTCTGGCGCCCAAACTCTAACGGTCGCATAGTGACGCGCTCTATGGCGAGACGCCATGGAGACGCAATGGAGACGCGTCGGGCGCGCTGGGGCCGACTTTGTGGCGCGCTGGAGGTCGTAATTTTTGTCGGAAATGAAAAATAAAAAAATAAATTTGTAGGTCTGGGCACGCTCTACAAGTTTTATTTCGAACATTTTTCGATATCTTTCACCAGAAAAAAGTAAATAGTGAAATAAAAAAATTTCTCCCCAAATTTTTGATATTTTCGATCGATATCTCGAAAACGACGATCGATACGTGAAAAATGTATGCGACCTTAATTGTAGATCGTGAAAAGAGCAACAAAAAAGTATTCTATAAAAAATTTCGTATCTCAACGGGGAACCGAGTTATGATGAAAAAACTGAATTTACGGGTTTTTTCAAGATGGCGGAAATTGCACAAGGTTATTTTGGTCGACAATTTGAACTTAAGCTTTTCTAGCCATTCCCCACGTAATATCCAAAATTTGGCTTTGTCGGTTCATTTTCATTTTTAAGCCGATTTTTCCGACGTAATGACTGGACCAAACGTGGGGACAAGTTGTCGAGGACAGGTAATTCGAGGATTGCCAAAATGAGTCAATCTCCAACTCAATATTGTACAAAAATACTATGAGATTTATTGAGAATAAGATAATTTTACAAAGTCGAGGTGTGTTTGCCTCGAGACCAATTCGTAGTTAGATAGTCGTAGACTTCTAACTTTTTGCGTGCAGACTGCCGTTTTTGGGCATTGTCGCTACTTTTAATGATTTACGTATTTCCCCCAGATTATTGATAATTTACCCCTTCTATTAATTATTCCTTCTCGAACGCTCGGTGGCGTGATGCACCGTCAGCGGTTCGGTTTCCGCTCGGGGTCGGTAGACCCACGCGCTTGTGATCGAGGAATGTGCTCGATCTTTACTCTATCGTATAGAATATAATATTCCTAATTTGTGGTTGCTATGCAGAGCATAACACAATAAAAAATTATTAAAAATTGAAAAATCGCTATTTTTGAGTTAGTTTTTTTGAAACGCGTTTTATCGAAAAAGTTTCGAATAAAAGTTGTTCATCTAAATGTCCTCTATAAAAAAGATCCTGTGAAAAAATTAGCTAACATTGTTAATTAAGCGGTTAATTGCCATTGAAATTAAGAAATCCCGATTTCTTTGTTGGAATCGCAATTGATTGTTTAACAATCTATCGATTCCAAGTTCATATATATTGTAAGAGCGCCGAACCCCAAGAGAATCATGCAAGGTTTTTCGATCTACGAGATATAGTTTAGCAACAATCTGCGATAATCGAAAAAACTTTGCCCTTCAATGGAATTTCCCGACGAAGGCCCACAGTGTAGAAAAAAAAATCGAGGAGCTTCGTGTCATAGTGCCCAAGTGATATACAAAAAAAAATCTGTAAATACTGTTTTGTAAATCTGTAAATCTGTAAATACTGTAAATAAATACTGTTTTTGGACGATTTTAGATTTTAGCTTATAAACAAATAGCAATTGTGACCAAAGTTACGGTGCTATTTTGAAAAAACTTAAACCATCTGATGCATTTTCGAAAAACGAACAATTGAAAAAAAAAAATTATTGCAATATCTTAATTACAGGCGGAGATATCGATATTTTTACGTTATTGCAATTTCCTATTGTTGTAATTAAGATTTATGCAAAATTCAAATTCGATAGCCTTCCATACGCTTTCGGCTACGAGATTCAATAAAATAATAAACTTTGGGAGGAGTAATGGCATCGCTGTTATCAACGCATTGTGATCGACAGTGCGCGGCCAAGCGCGCGTGGTCTGACGCTCGGCCGGGCGGCGTGGTGGGAGTACCCCCCTCGCTCCGCAACCCCGCGCGAGCGCTTGGTTAACAAATTTAACAACTCCCTTAAAAATGGTCGTAATGGTCGTGGAACCATTTTTTTGTGTGTTTTTTTCGCGCAAACACGATAGATCAACAGAAAAAGATTTTTAATCATGATTATACATAAAACAAGAAAAAAACAGTCGTCATGGGTTTGCTATGGAGTGAACAGAATTTTCAAAGGCTCTATCGTGTTCGTGCGAAAAAAACACACAAAATAAAAAAAAAAAAGATTTTCTGAGCATGTACAAGTTTTTCGAAGATCGCGAATTGTTGCTAAAATATTCGACGTAGATTGATAAATCTTGCACGATTATCTCGGGCAAACAGTTTCCCACGTGATGTCTACATTTGAAATCGATATGTTTACTAATTGCACAGAAAACTTTTAAGAAGTGCAATAAAAAATCCATTGTTTACTTGCAATTTACGGTTAAACTAACAAAGAGACGTAATTTTTTCATAAGACCTATTTTGTCAAAGGCATCGCGACACACAACTTTTGTGGGAAACATTTTTCGATAAAATGCATTCCAAGAAAGTTAACGCAGAAAAACCGTGTTTTCATTGTTTAAACAATTTCTCCTGGCCAAAATGCAACTCGGATTTTTACGAAAAACTAAGGGCCATATTCGGGGGGGGGGGTCACGTTACCTATAAAAAAATTGGCAATATGCTAGGTAAAAATGCAAATGTCGGTCAAAAATTTGTACATTGTGACTGGACTAAGAAGAATATCAATTGAAGTACTAAATCCAGTTTTTCTCGAATACGGGAAAGGGGAAGGAAGAATTTCAAGGAAGATCGCTCTACCTCTGTACAACACCACACCCATTTCTTCTTATGGATCATCGACATAACGGAGCAGTCTCCGGCACGCTATAGCGAGTGATAAGTCCAATACGATTAAATTATAAATTTAGATTTTCGGCTGTACCATTTCTTTGTAATATTCATCCTTCATATATATATTGTGACGAAACCAATTTTTACACGTAAAATAAAAGAAAATAATAATTAAAAACGCACGACCGTCGATCGATGTGGCGCCCGGTCGCCATATTAAAAAACTGTCAAGCGGACAGCGACGCGCAAACAATCAATATGGCTGCCTCTCGGACATCGCGCAACGTGAAGTTGGCATCGATTATGTAATCGATATTAATAATTATTAAAAATAACGATTTTCTTGAGGAATAATATTTATGTATAAAAATAAAAATCGGTCAAAAGAACAGAGTCCAGAAAAAAAATCAAGATAAAACAAAACGTGGAGAAAAAAATTTTAAACGAAAAAAATTAGATTGAAAAATAATTTCGGCCGTAGTACTTGGCGAGTTCATACCATGAGAAATACATTACGTAATTCTACAAAAAACTCGCCAAGTACTACGGCCGAAATTATTTTTCAATCTAATTTTTTTCGTTTGAAATTTTTTTCTCCACGTTTTGTTTTATATTGATTTTTTTTCTGGACTCTGATCTTTCGACCGATTTTTATTTTTATACATTGGTGACTTTTTCCAATAACGAACTGATTTTTGCTTTTTTTTTAAATACTCCATCCTCAAGCGACAATGAAATACTTGTCCTATTATTGATATTATAAATTTTAGTGCTGAATGTAAATCATTCTCGATCGTGCCAATTTTTTTTTAATTTTGTACTTTTTTGGGTAGTTTTTTTCTGTGAAAACAAATGGAAACGGGGGTCAACAAATGTACTTGTCCGAGGTTTTTTTTCCCTGGACAGGGGATTTTTGGCCAGGATATCACTTCTTTTTTCTAAAACTTTCACTTTCATCATATAATTTTGGAATTTATGGTCCACCATATTGAATCCCCCATTTTGAATTCCGAAATTTTAGGTGCAGATTTGTATTCGGCGACCCCGAATCCCTCGAGTACCAACTTTCACTTTCATATCTAAAGATTTTCGCAGTTATCGCTCGCCATATAGTATCCACCATCTTGAATTTCCAAATTTTGATAGTAGATTTGTGATCAGCGACCCCGAAAACCCCCGAGTACCAACTTTCGCTTCCATCAAAAAACTTTTGAATTTAAGGTTCGCCATGTTGGATCCGCCTTTTAGAATTTCGAAATTTTGCATGGAGATTTTTAATCGGTGAACCCAAAAACCCCCGCGTGCCAACTTTCGCTTTTCTTAAACGATTTTCGCAGTTCTTGTCCGCCATATTGTATCCGCCATCTTGAATTTTGAAATTTTGGGTGCAGATTTGTAATCAGCGACCCCGAAAACCCCCGAGTACCATATTTTGCTTTCATCAAACAATTTTTGCATTTGTTGTTCACCATATTCGATTCACCATCTTGAATTTGTAAATTTTGAGTGCAGATTTGTAATCAGCGACCCCGAGTACAAAGTTTTGAGCTAATTGCACGTAAGGAAAAATGTGGGTTTCAAAGGGTCAAATTGATATTTTTTTTTGCGTGAATTATTCCGGCCTTACCATCTGTCAACACTCTGATAGAATTTGCGACTTTGACATATAAATTAGTTCAAATTTCTTCCGCATTTTCGGTTTGTCAACACTCGAATATGAATTTGCAGCTTTGACAGCTGACACATTAGCGATATAGATAGAAAATCGTCAGCCGCGAGAAAAATATGTCGTCACTCGCGACCAATCAGAAACTCGGTAGCATCAAAAGGCCTTTCGTTGTGTCGTATACAGACACGTCAAACTTCCGATGTGTTGGTATTTTTAGCATAATCTTGAGCCTGTGCAAAGTTTTTTCTCAGCAAATACGACATCAATCGTGCTGATTTAAGGCTCAATCGAAAGTTTTTTTCATAATTAGTCTCCAGTTCAATTTTCAAGTCATCAACTGTCTCCTGAGCTTCGTAATTCGAGAAAATGACTTTCAGTTTTTACCCCCACCACCGCTAATCGTTTTATTCAGAGATAGTATACTCGGGCGAGCCTCGGGCAAGCAGACGACAGACAGAGCTGTCAAATGTACTTGTCCCGAGACTCTACCGAGTCTCTTGATAAATAAAATAAGAATAAATACCGTGAAAATAATATAAAATAAGGAAAATATCGCGAGAAATAAGCGAAATAAGAATGAGAATTATTCGCGTTCCATGAGAACGCGAATAACAAAGCGAACGCGGATGCCCGGCGCTCGAACGTCTCTACCGGACATGCGGGAGCGGCCGCAGTTTTGGCGGCAAGTTGGGTATAAAAGACGGTGCACAGAGCATTGGTTAGGCACTCTCCTCTTTCGAACTGAAGCTAATAAGCTAAAGAGAAGAACCTCTCCCCTCCCTGGCGGGTCTAGTAGATGCTTGGGGTATTGGAGTAGTTCGGTGACGTTCGACTCCCATGCCCAAGGTCTTGTTGATTATTATAAATTTTCCCGTAGATGCTCAGGATACTGGGGTAGTTCGGCGACGTTCGACTCCCGTAGTCTGGGATCCCAATCCTTCATTATTATTATTTCACATCCTCCCGTAGATGCTCGGGATTTTGGAGTAGTCCGGCGACGTTCGACTCCCGTGCCCGAGAACTAGTTCCTTTTTAAACCCTAGATGCTCAGAATATTGGAAACGTTCGGCGACGTTCATATCCCGTAGTCCGAGATCTATTTTCATATTCTTTTTAAATTCAAATAACGGCATTGCACCGTAGTTTTTATATTTCTGTCGGGAAAGAAAAATTCTTTCGTACCGACATAACCTCGCCAGGGACGAGCGACGTTGTAAATATTATTTCTTTTATTAAAAATAAATAATAAATTGAAAATTCATTCAAATAAATTAAAAAAGAGACATGGTTATAAATTATTATTATTTTGAAAGCAAAACCATGTGAAATTGTTCTCAATCATTATTATTATAATTGAATTTGAGTATTTACCGGGTGCTCAGTCCTTATGGACCATTGTACCCGAGCCCTTAGAGAGGGCAACCCTTGTCACGGAGTGCCAGAAAGCAGGCCGGCCTCCTTCGCAAAGCGTAGAAGCCTGCCCACCCCCCTATCCTCCAGCTTAAATTCCTCGAGGGTCCGGGATCCGAAGGCCTCCAATCTGACGCCCTCCAGTCCCTTGCAACTCGTTATGAGGTGCAGAGGGGTCTCCTCTGCTTCTTTGCACCTTTGGCAGATTGGTTCTTCTGTAAGACCCAATCGCACCGTGTGCCTGCCCGTGAACCAGTGTCCTGTCACCAGTCCGACGATCACTCTCAACTGTCCCCGGTCCAGGTTGGTGAGCGTGATCCCTAGTTTTTCCGATGGGCCTGCAACCAGTGCCCTCGTGTGCCTCATTCCAGGTCCTCTCGTCCAAAGGTCCGCGAACCACTCCTCCGTCCATCTGTTTGCCTCCCTCCTTACGAGTTCCGGTGAGGCTCCTAGGTGGCGTGTATCCTCCGATTCTTGCCTTGCGGCTCCACATTCGGCCAGTAGATTGGCCTTCTCATTGCCTTGGATACCGTTGTGGCTTGGTACCCAAAGCAGCTTGACCCTGTTATCCCTGGCAATCAGTGATAGCAGTTCCACACAGTCCTTGGCAAGCCCTGAGCTAACTGTAACGGTGTACAGTGCTCTGAGCGCAGCCTGGCTGTCGCTGCACACATAAATGTGTTTGTTCCTGTATCCCTTTTCCCGGATGGAATGAGCACAGGCTTTAATTGCAAATAATTCGGCCTGGAGAATTGAGGTATTTGGTCCCAGTGAGAAGCTGAGTTCTGTTCTGGGCCCATCACTCCATACTCCGGCGCCTGCTTCTGTCTTCGTTTTGGCCCTGTCTGTGAACCAGACTAGTCCTCCGGGTGACAGTAGCGTCCTTTGATCATCAATCCACGATCGACGGTCGGCAATGTGGACTTGGTAGGTATGGTTGAAGTGGTACTGTCTGGGACAGTTGTCACCTCCAAGGAGACTGACTCTTCTCAGGATCGTGTCCTCCTTTAGAGCCGACGCGTGTCCCGACCACGCCTTCCTCCACCTTCTATTGAAAAGCAGTCTGATGGCCGCCTTTCGTGCTTCTATTTCCGCAGTGATGTGTGGAGGCGGTAGGTTTACCAGTGCGCCCAGCGCCAGGGTCGGGGTTGTGCTTAATGATCCTGTTATCCCCAGCCCTGTTAGCCTGTACACCCTGTCCAGCGCCTTCCTGTTGGTTGCCCGACGAAGTGCGGGCCACCACACTACGGATGCATATGTGAGTTGGGGAACTACAATGGCTTTGTAGATCCACCTAACCATGTACGGCGTGAGCCCCCAGGTCTGGCCAAACATCCTGCGGCAGGCCCAGAAGGTCGCCACTGCCTTCTGAGCCTGTTTGCTGATGTGGCTCTTCCAGCTCAGTTTGCTGTCCAGGGTCACTCCCAGGTATCGGACTTCCTGTGAGCGAGACAGCTCGGAGCCAAAAATAGAAGGGGGCCTCAAGTTGAAGTGCCTCTTCTTTGTAAATAGCACCATCTAGTCTTGTTGGGATTAACCCTCAAGGACTGTGATGTGCACCATGCTTCAACAAGGTCTAATGCCTTTTGCATTTTTCTTGTCATATAACCCGGATGATTGCCACTCACCGCTATGCACACATCATCCGCAAAGCCTATGACTTTCACTCCCAGTCCCCCGATCCCAGCCAGGAGCCCGTCCACCACCATCAGCCACAGCAGGGGGGAGGTGACTCCACCCTGCCGACATCCTCTGCCGACCCGGGCCCCAACGTCGGTGCCGTTCAGACTGGCCGTGACCGTTCTGGTCTTAAGCATGCAGTGTCGATCAATGATCGTGTCGTCTACCTGGAATTCTCTTGCTGCGTTGCATATAGCGTCGAAGGAAGTGTTGTCAAACGCTCCTTCTACATCTAGAAATACGCACAGAGTGGCCTCCTTTCTGGTGAGGGCCCCTTCTATCTCACCCACGAAATCGTGTAGCGCCGTCTCCACGGATTTGCCCGTCTGATACGCGTGCTGGGACAACTATTGTAAAGGCCGTCCATCCGAAGACAGAACAACCTATGCTACCTCGCCTTTAAAGGCATACGCAACGGGCTTCAATCTACTCTATAGCGAGAGACCTTGCCTCCGGAGGGGCAATGGAAAAATCCTTTGACCTTCGCTGGCGTGTTAGCGAAAAGAGCAGTTTGGCTACGCGAAGGAGCGTCCGTTCACACCACGGGGGGCCCGACCGGACGGTCCTCCGCGCACTCACGGGGAACCTCGGGAAGGCCTGCTCTCGTGTCCCGCCCGGACACGGCCCAGAAGACGACGTGGATTTAAGGATTTGGAGTGTTAGGTGGTGGGGGGTGTAACTGTGTGTATGTGTTTTGGTGTTGGGGTTCTGTGTGTGGTGTATGTGTCATGTGTTATGTTATGTTTGCTTGTTTTCCCTATCCGTCCTGTTTGCCTTGTTTGGGCTTGCCTGAATCTACCGGATGACCCACGAAGTAATGCGGATCCGGTAGTCCATCACCGGGGGTGCCCGACATACACTCCCGGCTAGGCTCACTTAAACTCAGCTTACGACCCTTTGAATTTCCGTCTCTAATGATGATGATGATGAGTTACCCGGTGACTGTCAGTCCAAACTTCCAGGCACCGGGTGGGCCCTGCCTGCCTATCTATTGAATTATATTCAACCCTCCCTTAATCCACAAACACACACGACAGAAGGCGGAGAAGACGGAGAAGGCCTCGGCATTAGCCACCAATTGATGAGCCGCCAAGGGCCATTCTCGGTCGCCGAGATGTTCCCGCAGAGCGACTCTCTGTGGTTCGAACTCGGGGCATTCGAGGAGGAAGTGCTGAGCTGTTTCCGGACGCCCACACGTGCATTCATCTCCGTCGGCGAGTCCAAGTGACGCGAGGCGCGCCCTGAAATCACCGTGGCCGGACACGACTTGCGTCGTATAGTAGTCTGGCCGGAACCAGCTAGCGTTCATCCTCTCTCGAACGCTTTCGAAGAAGGCATATGTGGTACGACCTTTGGTGGATGAGTCCCATTCGGTCTGCCACATATTAAGTGCCTCGCCCTTGATGATGTCCACGGCGTCTGGTGCGCCCGCTGGAACCATCACATTGTTGATTCTGGTGTCCCAACCAGTTCGAATATCGTAGCGTGCTCTGCTTTGCTGCAAAAGAATCTCCACGGGGAGTGCGCCGGCGATCACACACAAGCCTGCGTATGATGCCGTCCTATAGGCAGAGGTTGTCGCAATAAGTGCGAGCCTCTGAGTAGTCCTCAAAACCCTAAGGTCAGCCGCCTTGCAGAGGTCTGACCATCCCGCAGCAGCGTATGCCACTGTCGGGACAAATACCCCCTTGTAAATTTTGTCCAGCGCTCTATAGCGAAGACCCCACCCCGTACCTGCCAATCTAGCTAATTTCTGAAACAGAGCCACGCATTTCGCCTTGAGATTGGCACAATGTGTGCCAACCCCCAGCTCTTTATCAAAGTGTACCCCGAGGTACCTGACGCTATTCTTGAAGTTAATTCTCGTGTTCCCTATACGAATTATCGGATATCTATTCGCCAGGTTCGGCCTGACGTTAGCCCTACGCGCACGATCGGGACGGTCTCCTCCCCGCCTCCCAATGGGAGCCCGACGAATCCAATTGCTCTTAAGGAGAATTGCTTCGGTTTTCTTTTCCGAAAGTTCAAGTTTGGCGTCCCGGCACCATTCTACTATACGGTCAACGATGGCTTGTGCCCTATTCTCGAGTTGAGTTCGCGAGTTACCCTGCACCGACACCAGAAGATCGTCGGCGTACGCTACAAAATTGTTCGGAGCTATTTCCTCGAGAACTCGAAGAAGCCCGTCGAACATAAGGTTCCAACAGGTTGGCCCAAGGACAGAACCTTGAGGACAACCTCTCGTGGCCCGCTTGGTAACCTTATTTCCCCCCCATGAAATCCCTACAACTCTATCGCTGAAGTAATTTTTAATCACCTGGAAGAGGTTTCGCGGACAATCTCTACTTTTTAATCCCGCTAATACAAGGGGCCACCATACGTTGTCGAACGCCCCGGAAATATCAAAAAGCAAACCGATCGTATACGTATCCCTCGCGTCCTCTACCATCCTGCGCATTTCTACTATCGCGTGTTCCGTGCTCTTAGCTTTTGTGAAACCGTATTGCCTACCCGAAGTTTTCCCGTCCGCGAATACCGTTTTCTCGAGGCGCCCCTTGATTAGTTTTTCGAACAGTTTCCCGATAACGGAGAGGAGACAAATGGGCCGGTACGACTTTGGGTCCTTCTCGTCCTTGTCCTCGCCCTTCAGGAGTACTCGGAGAGAGCCCTCCTTCCAAGCTGAGGGAAAGACGCCTACTCGAAGGCACCCGTTGAACAAACGAACCAGTTGACCGGGGATCGCGGCGAAGGCAGCCTTGAGCGTCACGACCTCTATTAGATCGAGACCTGGTGCCTTCCCGTTTTTCAGCGTTTTGACGGCCGCAGAAAGCTCGTCGATGGTGAATTCAGGATCGTCAGGAGTCTCCGGCGCGCCGGCCGATTCCTCTCTGACTTGTCGCTGTTGTGGAGTGTCTTCCTCCACCCGGTCATCGGGGATGTGGACATCAAGAAGGCAGCTGGCGGTCTCTTCCATGTTGCTCGTGTGTCCTTCGCCTTGCCGGATGGTGCTAAGCACCTTCTGAACGCGGAGCTTGTTTGCCTGTTGCTTGTATACGAAGCCCCAGGGCTCCGCGTTCCCGTACGACGAGACGAAGTTTCTCCAGCTCTCAAGCTTGGTCCTTTTCACCTCCCGGCTGTATTCCCGCAAAGAAGTACGGTACTCCAGCCGGAGTTCGAGGCGTCTGGGGCCATCTTGTTCTCCTTGGAATGCCCTACGTTTCTGGTGAACACCTTTCTTAAGGTTTGTCAAAGCAACTGTCCACCACGGATTGGACCTTCTATAGAACTTTTTCTTTGGCATCGACTCGGTGCAGGCATCATTTATGACACCCGTGAGAGTCTCCGCCATCCTTTCGACTTCTACGTTGGACGTCAGTGGGAGCCCCTCCAGTCTCGTTCTCGAGAGAACGACTAGGATCTGAGAGAACCGCTCCCAGTCGGCTCGCTTTACATTGAACCGGCTGACAGAGGGACCCTCGTCATTTCCCGCAACCTTTGGGACTCGCAACGTGACGTCCAGAGCACGATGGTCGCTCGTTGTCCAGTTCTCCCTGACGTTCCAACTCCCGACGAAGCGGGAGAGGGAGGGAGAAACCATGGTGACGTCGATGAACGACGACCCATTAACCGTCCAGAAGGTGGGCGGTTGTTGGACATTATTAATTACTTCGAATGCAAACTCCCGAATCAACCTCTCAACCTGAACACCCCGCTGGTCAGCCCTTTGCGGACCCCACAGCGGAGAGCGGGAGTTTGCGTCTAGCGCCACTATTACTCTCTTCCCCCTCAGTGATTGAAGCACCATTCCGAGGTGTCTGAGGTGCCCCTCGATGTCGTCGCTCGGCTGAAAGTAGTGAGAGACGACGTAGAGCGAGAGGCCGGGTGCCAGCACTTCCGCACATGCACAGTGGGTCGTGCTGAGCTGCGAGATGAACGTCATGTGAAATGACGAGTTGCAGACGGCGACCGCTGCCCAGGGTTTTTCCGAACGCACAGCCGCAATCTGCATCCCAATCCCTAATCCACAGAAGGTGTGACTCTGGCCTTGCCTTCGGACGTATGGTTCCTGTAAGAGCAGGACGTCCAGTCGCTTTTGACCAACGAGATCACGAACCTCGTCCGTTACCACAGCTGACCTACGCATGTTCAGCTGCAGTATCCTAACATCCGTGGTACGCGCGCGTCCACCGCCCGGTGCGGCTTCTACAACGGGAGAGTGAGGGGTCGCGGGTCTAACTACTTCGCGCTCAGCCGCGGTCGGCTGGTCTACTTGCCTATTGTTCAAAACCTGTTTTTGTCCCTGTCCATCACATCTATCCAACACGACTCTGACAGCACGGAGACTGACTTCGTCGCACCTCACCAGATTTATTTTGACGGCACGAAGGCCGCAACCTGCACTCAGAGACCTGGCGCTGACCGCCCGAGCCACGTGGGGAGTGCTTTGGCGCACAGTGTTCGGCACCAACGGGGAAGGCAAACGTGCACTGCTCGCCGCAGCAGACCGACGGGTCATCGGACGCGCGGGCAGGCTCCCCATTCTCGCACCATTCACACCTACACCATTGAACCTTTCGACTATCTCTGCGCGAGTAGCTCCCACCCGGAGATCCGAACGGGGAGCTATTTTGCCTCCGGAGTATTTTACCCGCGAAGAAACAGCCATTTTTACTAAGTGGCGGCTTTGAGATTAAAGCCGGGGACCGCCAGGACCCAGCCGCTAAGCTGTGGAGAAAAGTGGTGATTAGTGTGCCTGAAACTTACAGAAGTTAGATGGGTGGTTAGTGGGGGACTCTCCCGGTTCCGTGTACCTCGCCAGCCTTTCGGCCAACGGAGCACCGGGCCCGGGTAGAGGAACCTGAAACTTAAAGAAAATAGCTGAAAATAAAGTATTAGAATTATATTAGTGGGGGATAGGGAGATCCCGGTTCCGTGTATCACGGGGTCCGAGGACCGTCGCGACACCGGGCCCGGGTGGGTAGGGAGGAGGAAGGGGGTGGGCGGGTGAAGAGTGAAGACGCACGACGACGGAACCACGGGGGGCCACGCTCTGCGCCACTAAATACCTGGAGGATCAGTCGAACGCCGTTCCAGCTCGTCGTTGGGCTGGGCCATGTTTTTCGTCATCGGGAAGAGCATCGGTCTGAACCTCATTTGCACCCCCATCCGTTTCTGGCAAGTCGGCAGCATGTCTCTGTCCATTACCCGGCGGTCCGAAAGATCCACCCGGTCCACAGCGAGCTCACGGCCCCCCCGGCCGCCGCCAGCGATCTCGACCCCTCGCGTTGTCCTGAAACCTGAAAGAAATAAATAAAATAATTAGTGGGGATGGGGAGCTCCCCGGTTCCGTGCATCGCGAGGTCGAAACCACCGCGATACCGGGCCCGGATGGAGCGGGAAAGAGGAAGAGGAAAGGTGGCTTCTCGCAAGCGAGAAGCAAGGGGTTTCAGAGCGCACGATAGATCGCACGACGAGGCCACACACCGCGCCCCCAAATACCGAGCAGACCGTCCAGCCGCAGTGTCAGCTAGATTTGCTAGCTGTGCCGTGTTATCGTCATCGGGAAGTGCATCAGCGGTGCTTCATTTGCACTCCCATCCGTCACTGGCCTGTCATGTCCGCAGCATGTATCAGTTACTCACTTGACGGTCGGAACAGTCCACTCGATTCATGGCGAGTGCGCAACCCCACCGGGCATCCACGCGCGCCATCACCCCTTCGCACACGCGATGTTGCATTCGCAATAGAGGAGGATGTCGTTCGAGCGGCACCAGCAAGAACTGCCAAGTACCACTATTCCGAAAGACCGCCCCCACCACCGAGCAGAGACACACAAGGAGCCTCACTATCTCGGACATCGCGCCGGATGGGCCGCGCAGTTCAAAAGCTACCCATCCGTTGGAGCCCAGGTAGCACCACGCGGAGACACCCACGGAGCTACCCAGGCAACACCTCTCGAACGTGTCAGTACACCACCCACGAGAGGATCGGACCCGCTGATATTAGCCACTTCCGCGCGTTCGATGTAGGGGAAGACACCGTTGGTCTCCCCTACGATGCGGAGTGTTGCCCGTCCGCAACGACGAGGACGTTTCAGCGACTGCGGACACGCGTGCTGGGACAGTTGCACGGGCATACGTGCCAGCGCCCCGTCTCTTATGTATCTGTCCACTAACCTCTCTAACGTTTTCAGGAGAAATGACGTCAGGCTGATGGGCCTGAACGACTTCGCCTGATCGTAGCTGGTTTTGCCTGGTTTGGGGATGAAGACTATAGTTACCTCCCTCCAGGCCTTCGGGACGTATCTTAGTGCCAGACAGGATCTGAACGTGTGAGACAAGTGTCTCACCAGGTCCTCCCCGCCCTCCTGTAGGAGGGCTGGGAAGATGCCGTCCGTCCCTGGGCTCTTGAATCTATCGAAAGAGTCAATAGTCCATTTGACCCTGCTTGGCGTTACCACTTTGGTGGCTGTCTCCCAGTCCGCGGGTCTGAATTTGGAGGGCATTTCCTCTACGGGAGCGCCCTGCCTTATCAGCCTTGAGCCCGGGAAATGTACCTCAATAAGGTGGGCCAGAACATCCTCGTGTTTCTCGGCCGTGCTGCCCCCCGGCAGCATTAGGCCGCCGGGTTTGATGTGTGGCCCTGTTATGAAAACTCTGCGAAGTCTGGCCGCTGTTGACAGGGCCTCGACCTCTTTGCAGAATTTCCTCCAGGCGTCCGTTTTAGATTTTCTGACGAGCTTCTTATAGGTCCTTTGGGTAGACCTGTAAGCAGCCCAGTCTTCCTCAGAGTTTGCTCTTAAGGCTTTGTTTAACAGTCCGCGTGAGGCGGAGCGGAGCTTGCTCAGCTCCCTGCTCCACCACGCCACCTTCCTGTTGACCTTCCTGGTTCTGGCCGGACAGGAAGCTTCGTAGGCCTGGACCATGACTGACCGTAGAGGTTCCACGTCACCCTCAATCTCAGCCTCCGTCCTCGACCGTCCGTCAGTTTCCCTGAGCCTGCTACTTAGTTCCTCCTTGTAGGAGGCCCAATCGGTGGCCCTTGGGTTTCTGTAGGCGGTCTCGGGCGGTAGCTCCTCTCCCCCCATCGCCAGAAGGATATGCGGCGGTGGTCCGATAATGTTGCCTCATCGTCCACCCGCCACTCTTTTATCCACTGTGTGACTCCCGGAGTCCCCACTGTGAGATCGATCACCTATTGCCTTCTTGAGGTGACGAATGTGGGCCTCGATCCTCTATTCAGAATCTCGAGGTTTGTCGTAGCTAGGTACTCCAGCAGGGAAGTCCCTCTCTCGTTTGTGTCCGAGCTACCCCAGATTGAGTGGTGTGAGTTCGCATCACACCCAATCAGAAGGTCTAGTCTTTCACTGGCGCAGTGTTCTATTACTGCTCTAAGTTCCCTCGTTGGAGGGGGTTCCACCGAGTCATATGGGAGGTACGCCGAGCAGACCACTAGGTCCGTTAGCACTCCTCCCAGCCTCAGTTTAATCAGAGCCACTGCCAGGTCCCTACTGCAGAACCTATTGAGCTTCAGGGCATTGCATCCTCTTTTAACAAAGATGCAAGCCCTTGGCCCCGGCTCCGAGGGATCGTAAATCAGTGACCCGATGCTCTGATCTATCCCTTTTACTAGCCCCTTGTACGCCCAAGGTATTAGGGATTTGTGTGTGTGCCCCATTGCTAGGTCCCGGCTATGTATAGCTGATGCCGCTATGCAATGTTGCAAGCTGATCTGGGAGAACGTGGTCCCCGCCGCACCCTTAGTGGTGTCAGCGTTGGGCATTCTCCCGAACGTGCTGGGAGGGGGGAGGGGGAAGGGGGGTGGGGTGATCGGGTAGCGGGACTGGGATGGGGGGAGTGGGGTGGGGAGTGCGGGAGGAGGGCTCTGTCCCTTACTTTGAGCCATTGCCCTCCTCCGCTTGCCCACCGGGTGCCACGAGCTTTTTAACGGGCTCGAGCGGTGGTGTCGTAGTTGGGCCCGTTAGAGTCCCGACGAGTGTCCTCTGGACCCCTCGTCGAGACTCCACCAGGCCTTCTCGTGCCAGAGCTTAGGCCCTCGTTGGTCTGCCCTTTGCTCTGGCCTCCACTCTGGTGGTCTTTGCCTTTCCTGGGGCACCAGGCGCCACCGGCCTGGCGGCACCGGTCATGGGCACCACGACCTCGGTCGTGGGCACCGCGATCCGGGCCGCAGGTGTCATGACCCCTGGTGCCCCGTCTTCTGTCGCCGAGGCAGGGGTGACACCGACCTTCGGGTTTGCCCCTTCGGCCCCATCGGGCCGTTGGGGTTCTCCCTTTTGCACCCCCTCTTCGCCTTCCTTACTGGCTTCGGGCGAGCCGTCCCGCCGTACCCCGGTCGACCTGTGCTGGGCCTCGTAAAAACGGGCCCTGCCCAGTCCGAAGTGGGGCGCGAGACCGCTCGCCTTCAGCTTCTCTAGGGAGGCTACATCAACTCCTAGGACCACATGTGTGGCCCCTTTAACCTCCCTCCGGTCCCATACCCTCCATAGGGGGGTTTGTAGGCCCGGGTTTTGCCGCTGTAGTCTGGTGAGGGCGGCCTGCATGTCCCCGCTTGGTCCTGGGAACACTGCAGTCATCCTCACCAGTCTGGGGAGGCACTCTCCCTCAAGAATCTTGAGGGCTGCGCCCTCCCACGATTTTAACGTCGGGACTATCTCCCGCAACCATTTCTTGGCTCTGTCGTCCGAGCACGTCACCCAAAGGACTCCCTGGTCGCAACGGGTCCCCTCGAAGCACGGGACTTCTTGCCCTACTGGGATCACGTCCAGCGCCTCGAGCAGCCCCCGTGCCACCAGCTCGTCCTGCCCCTGGCCCAGAAGGCAGCCGGGATAGTCTGCCGGTGCAATGACCAGTTTTTTATCCGCGGCTGCTGCTTCCGCATAGCCAGTGGACTTAAGGCGAGGCCTGCTCCTCTTGACTGCCGTGTATTTTTCAGGCGGAGTGCTGTCCGAGGGTCTGGGTCGTTTGACCGACCCTGTCGCCTCAGCCAAGGTCCCCGTCTCTTTATCCTTGCCCTTGGGGGCGGACTCGGAAGATGGACTCCTCTTCGCCGCCCCGCTACGGCAAGCCTTATGTTTTCCTGTCGTCGTTGGGTTGGTGGGCCCGGCTTTCGCTGATCCCTCCTCCCCAACGCGGTTTGGAAGGTCTCCAACGGTCAGTTCCTGAGCCCTCGCCGTAACGAGGCCTACTGGATCCGAGCCGCTCTCGACCTCCATTATGTCTGCTGCTGGTTCCTCTGATGAGGGCCCGGTGACAGCGTCTATGTTTGTTATATTGTTGCTTATGGTGTTCATGGTTGATCCCACGAGTAGACAGGAAACATGCTGTCCATCGCCACAGAGCCTGTTGTGACTATAAGGCTAGATACAATGGGGGGGCGCCTGGTACCCCAAGGGCATCGTTTGAGGTACGTAACCCTGTACCATTCAGCCCTCGGCACGATAGCTCCCACCTTGGCTTGGGGAGTGGTCCGCGACGGGGCCTTCAGTTTCCTTGGCCAGGTTTTACGCCAGCCGGGTTCTTTATAGCACCCGCTGACCTGACTGTTCCGCGTCCCCCCGGTCCCGGTCCCGGTCGTCATATGACGTCCCGTTCCCCGGCCGTTTTGGGTCGCTTCTCTCCCAGGCCGTCCTTCTATCCGCCACCTGAAGACGCGCCCGGTTGGTGTCACCCATGTTCCCCGCACTTCTTTACGAAAGGCAGGGAACTCAGGATTATTATTATAACTCAGCATTATAAAATTGCGAAACAAACGAAAAACGATAGGAAAAGCAACAAAGCGTTGAAAAAATCAAATACTATTATTTATTATCATAAACAAAACATTGTTAAAAATAAAATAAGCATAATAAAATTTCGAAACAAGCAAAAATAAGCATTGTAAATTCTAAAACACAAATAATTTTGTTTTCTTTCAATAAAAATCAATTTTTAAAATTGATTACATTTTAAAAACTCGTGTCGTCTCACTTCATTTTCATACCTGTTCCTTTTAAATTAAGGAAGCTCGGACCAGCGCGTCGCGAGTATACGCGTCGGTAGAAGCGTTCCGTTACAATATATATCATGGAAACGCGCCTGCGCATTATTCACGCTTCCTTATTTTGCTTATTTTAACGCTATTTTTCTTTATTTTGCCTTTAACTCATATTATTTTATCTAATTTTATTTATTTATTCAATTTTAATTAATTTTTTTTTTAAATTATTTAATTTAATTTAATTTAATTTAATTTAATTTTATTTATTTCAATCTAAATTTATCATAAAATTGTTATATTTTTAATTATTATTAACATCGATTATGTAATCGAAGTTAACTTCGCGTTGCGCGATGTCCGAAAGGCGGCCATGTTGGTTATTTTGTGCGTTGCTGTCCGCTTGACAGTTTTTCAAGATGGCGACCGGGCGCCACATCAATCAACGGTCGTGCGGTTTATAATTATTATTTTCTTTTATTTTACGTGTAAAAATTTGTGTCGTCACAATATACATATCATATATATATTGTGACGAGAATTTCAATAATTCCAAAAATTAGCCAACCCAATGACACAAAACTCTTCTTCCCTTGGCCGTTTATTTATTACGGTTGTTAACAAAAATGTTGGGCGTCAGTCGCGAGAGCGATACGACCAAAAGAAGAAAAGACAGTTGACCGGCTTTGCTGCAGTGGGATGGGCGGGGTTATTCCAGAAATAAATTTAAAGATATCGAGGTTACTATTTAACATATAACTATTTTAATCAGTCACTTTTATCGTTTATAGTAATCGAACAAGATTTAATAAATAAAGATTTGTAACGACGAGAGAATACGCTTGGGATTAATTCTCGATAACGAACTCAAAATTTTACGGGATTTTAACAAACGCGAGACTGTACGATATTTCGAGGGAAAAACCACGAACACACGCACACTCGTCAACTCACATTCAACATCGGCCGGAATCCTACACTCTTTACACTCTAACACGAGCTCTTTATTTCTTGATACGGGACTACTCGTAATCAAGAGTTTTGAATATGTCGATGAGGTAAATTGTTGGTAATTACGATAAATAAACCCGAGCCCCCGATAATCGGTTACTCGGTCGAGCTATTTGAATCCGCGGTTTCACCGGCCGGTTCACGCTGTCGCTTCCTCTCTCTCTCACTCACTTTTGCCCGCGATTTTTCCCAGCGAATAATTTTAACGAACAATTATAATACACGGGAGATTTTTCGTGTATGGCCACAACGTTAATTTTCGTGATTAATAACTAAGAAAATGATTTCTATTCGCGAGACGTCGAACAGGAAATATTACGAAAGGAGAATTTTATTCGACCGTTGATTGCACGAGGCAAAGTCGCCGCCGCGACCGAGATTCCCAAGGTTTTTCGAGATATACGCGACGTTTCAAATATTATTTATAATTAATCGGAACGTTAAACGAAATACGAAGCTCGCCAACCAAAACGGAAAGTGACAAAGGGGATAACTCACGGTAATTCTCCCAGCTCCTTACGACACGTCTGTCACGCTCGGTACTCTGCGAATATCTGATGAAATCGAGAACCCTTTGTGAGCCGTTCGACTTCTCCTCCTATTCCCAAAATCCCCCCCCCCCCCCCCCATTTTGACAGGTCCGTCACTTTAAATATTCACGCGAGCGTTAGACAGGGCACCGATTATTTTATTGTTTGTTCGGGACATAATTTTACGTTGTTTCTATTCTTCTCCCCTAGCTCGTTTATGAGATCTATAATAACGACGGGACCTAAATGTTGTACGGGATATTACGATATCTAACATTGCGATGAAAATAATTCAAATCAGCGACGGGAGACAATGAGGTACGATACTGTCCTGATTTACGAACGGGTGACGAGCGCGATCGCTGGCGCTAACGGAAAATCTCGTGTTCTCGATGTTTCTTGAACCTTCCCTCGTTCAAACGTCCTTCCTTAAATTTTCGTTGGAAGAGTTCGAACTCGGCTCGACCTTGAAAGTGGCAATAACGGGAAACAACCAACTGTATGAGCCCTGCTCGAAATACAGTAATGTTACGATGATTGGCCTGCCTTTTTTCATTATTCCTCGGTCCTTTAATCGTCGATATTTTCCCTCGGGATCTCGCATGAAAAAGAATATAAAAGACTGTTCGCGGGACGTCCATTAATAATCATTATCAAGAGACTCGGTAGAGTCTCGGGACAAGTACATTTGACAGCTCTGTCGTCTGCTGACCCGAGGCTCGCCGGAGTATATTATCTCTGAATAAAGCAAATTTCGGTGGTGGGGGCGAAAACTGAAAGTCATTTTCTCGAATTACGAAGCTTAGGAGACAGATGATGACTTGAAAATTGAACTGGAGACTAATTATGAAAAAATCTTTCGATTAAGCCTTAATTCAGCACGATTGATGCCGTATTTGCTGAGAAAAAACTTTGCACAGGGTCAAGATTATGCAAAAATTCTAACACATTGAAGGATTTGGTGTGTTTGTATATTAGGGTGGGTCAAAAAAATCGACTATTTTTTTTTTGAATCTGACACACGAAAACTTGTTGCTTGGCGCCTCTAGAAAGTGCTCACCAAGTATGAGCTCTTAATATTAACGGGAAGATGATACTCATCGTAGTTTTCCATTTTTTATTTAGTCTCATACAAAAATGGTCATACCTTATCACCAATAAATTGTTCAACCAGTTGCATAGTCAATTTTCATAGGAAATTGAACGCTCTACAAAAATGATCTCTTGCACTTTTTTCGTTAAGCTAACCATTTAAGAGATATTCAAGTTCAAAAATTGAAGTATTTTAAGTAAAATCACTTTTTTGTTTGGAATTCTGTAACTTACTAAAAAATAATTATTGTCAAATGAATATCCATTATTTCTATAGGAAATTGAACGCTCTACAAAAAAGGTCTCTTGTGGTTAATCGATTACTCTAACCATTTAGAAGATATTCGCATTGGAATACCAATGCCTACTGATTTTAATAGTTTTTTTGATAAATATTTCCGATTTATCCATTCAGTTTATGAATTTTGACAATATTCATAAAAACTTGAGTTTATTTTGATAGAATGACAGTTTGCAAATTATCCCCTCTCTATTTAAAAATAGAAAAACAAGTTGAAAAAAAATCTGAAAAAATTTGGACGAGTTATAATCTCAAAAATAAGAAAATTTCTCCTCTTGATATTTTGCGCCACACCCTATCAATTCCGAGTTAAGACACTTTTCTTAATGGGATTTCGAGTAAAAATGATTCAAAAACTTATGGACGGTAGTGTACAAGAAGACACAACGACACAACTCAGAGCTTCAGAAACTGTATACTACAGATAGCGCTAGTATGACAAGTAATGAGTAACGGAACTACCAACTTTTTAAATTAATTCCTCATATTCCCCAAATAAAAAATATTCAATTGTAAACTTTGTGGAGAAAAGAAAATTTGAGTAACATTTTAAATAAACCCGTTGAAAAGTATTAAATTACGATCCTAAATTGTGATAAAAGTTATAAAAAAAAAAAATATTGTTAAAAAATTGATTCGAAAGAAATATATTCTCAAACAAAAGATAAGACATAATTTGCAAACTGTCATTCTATCAAAATAAACTCAAGTTTTTATGAATATTGTCAGAATTCATAAGCTGAATGGATAAATCGGAAATATTTATCAAAAAACTATTAAAATCAGTAGGCATTGGTATTCCAATGCGAATATCTTCTAAATGGTTAGAGTAATCGATTAACCACAAGAGACCTTTTTTGTAGAGCGTTCAATTTCCTATAGAAATAATGGATATTCATTTGACAATAATTATTTTTTAGTAAGTTACAGAATTCCAAACAAAAAAGTGATTTTACTTAAAATACTTCAATTTTTGAACTTGAATATCTCTTAAATGGTTAGCTTAACGAAAAAAGTGCAAGAGATCATTTTTGTAGAGCGTTCAATTTCCTATGAAAATTAACTATGCAACAGGTTGAACAATTTATTGGTGATAAGGTATGACCATTTTTGTATGAGACTAAATAAAAAATGGAAAACTACGATGAGTATCATCTTCCCGTTAATATTAAGAGCTCATACTTGGTGAGCACTTTCTAGAGGCGCCAAGCAACAAGTTTTCGTGTGTCAGATTCAAAAAAAAAATAGTCGATTTTTTTGACCCACCCTATTGTATATGCGCGCAGACGACACAATCAAAGGCGTTTTGATGCCCATCAAAACCCGTTTCCACCGAAGCCGGTCTTCGGCGACAAAAGTAACGAGTTCTCATTGGTCCTTTCCTTTGTACCCATTTCACGGAAAGTTTGACGGTAGTTTTGACGCAAGATAATATTTTCCCTAAGAAAGCCTTGTGAAGTTGTCGTGTGACCGGAGCACCGAGCGAGAGCGACGGGAGACTGTTGTTCATGTCGGAGTTTTATCTTTTTAAATCTTAAAATGACGCTACTCAAAAAATATAACGTCACAATATATATATATATATTGTGACGTAAATTCCCACATGCTAAAACGCCACAAAAGTCTCGCTCTCTTTTCCGTCGATTTTTAAACAAAATTAAAGATGGGAAAATAATTGTTGGGCGCCAGTCGCAAAGCGACTCGACGGTGAAGAGAGAGAGACATAAGTTGACCAGCTTGCGTCAGCGGGATGGGCAGGGTGACCACGAAAATAATTCGACAACACAAAATTACGTTTCGAATAACAATAACAATTAACTTTAATAATTAATTAGAAAAATATAGGCAACAGCAAATTATACAATGAAAGTACGCACGCTCGTGATCATTTTCACACTTAATAATCAATTTACATGAGTTAATTATAAAAAAAAATTTACGGAATTTAATGCAAAAAGAAACGAGGATCTAACCGGGATGACGAAAAATCAGATCACGCGTCTCTAATGAACCGCGGGGGAAGAATCGCGAACTCACGCACTCAATAACTCGCACGCTCACACACAAAATTCAACGGGATCCTGCATTCTGACAATCTAACACGAGCTCGAATTTATTCTCTCCGTGGCTCTACTCACGGTCGAGAAAATAAATTTTAAAGATGGCAAAATACGACTACTCGAAGATGTTTTATTCGAAACACCGAGCCCCCGATGTTCGGTTACCCGGCCGAGCTATCGAATATTACGCAATTAACATCCCGACCCACTTGTTATGCCCGCGAATCTCGTCACGTGGGGACAAGTTGTCGAGGACAGGTAATTCGAGGATTGCCAAAATGAGTCAATCTCCAACTCAATATTGTACAAAAATACTATAAGGTTTATTGAGAATAAGATAATTTTACAAAGTCGAGGTGTATTTGCCTCGAGACCAATTCGTAGTTAGATAGTCGTAGACTTCTAACTTTTGCGTGCAGACTGCCGTTTTTGGGCGTTGTTGCTACTTTTGATGGTTTACGTATTTCCCCCAGAATATTGGTAATTTACCCCTTCTAATGTTATTATTGCTTAAATGGTTATTGCTTCATGATTGTTGCTTCATGATTGTTGCTTCATGATTATTGCTTATTTCTTGGACGTTCAGTGAACTTGATGCGTCGTCAGCGATTCGGGGTTAGCTCGCTCGGGGTCGATAGACCCATGCTTGTGAGGAATGTGCTCGATCATGCTAGTTTGTGGTTGCTTATGTGGGGCATAACATCCCTCCCCCCTTAAGGAGACGAAACCTAGTTTCGGCTACTCATAGCAACCCAATTTATCTAATATTTTTTATTTTTTTGTTACTATAATGTTAATTTCCCTTTTTCAGCAAGATTGCGATATTTATCTTGTCGTGTTTTGGTCTCTCGGCTTACAAATGTAGTTTTACATGTTTTATATTTATTTCTTATGTTGTTTACAACGTGTCAGTGTTTGGTGATTTTTTTGTCGGTATGTATTGTATTTTTATATCTCTATTCAGTGTTGATTGATTGGTTGGTGTTTGTGTGATTTAGATTGGTGTCTCGATATTTATGACCCTTGTTGTTCGACGACATAGCTTTCTTTTGTAGATAATATATGATATAATGATGGAAAATATTATGCTAGTCGTGCTCAACGAATAGTTACCAATTGTGTGAAATGTGTGTGACCATATTTGTGGTTCGTCGTCCAACTTATTTTTTAAATTTTCTATTCGTTCTCCTAGATTGTTAACTTCCAAAGCATTTGTTATTATTTTGTGCGGTATGGTGTAATTGAATAGTTGTAATTCTGAAATCGGTTTTTCGATTTGGTATGTTAGATTGTGTTGGGGTAAGAACGTTATGAATTCTTTTTGTGTATTTTCTCCTACTGTTTCTAATCGATAATCGGCGGTGGTGACGGAACATTTCCCATCTAAAGCCAAAATTCCTGTATCGAGAAGTGTAGTATATACACTTGGTTCATTTTTACATTTAATACTTAAAGTTTCTTTTGCTGGTGCTACGTATAGCTATTTTTCGTTTTGTTCTAACGTGATAATTATTTTTTTTCTAATTTTACTATTTTTTGTGTACAATGATTTTTTTCTGGGTCTTGTCCTAAGTAAATTGATATTTCGCAAGGCGCTGTTTCGTGTAACGTTTACGCTGCATATTTCGGTTTACAGTCGTACTGATTTTCTGCTTGCTTGCATTTTTCTGACTCTTTTTCATCTAATGTGAGATAGTTTTGGTTGTCTCGATTTATTATTACGTATTTATTTGATTTTCCGATAAATTGAAATTTGGTGCCGTTTGTTCTTACGGGTAAAGGATACACCTTGTTTATTGTGAATTTGTTGTTTTCTATTAATGGGATTTTTATTACAATTACTAATCGTAATTCTTTGCTGTATGAACCTGTTTCTGCTGTTTTTAGCAACTTTTGCATTTCACTAGGCATTATTTTTGTTGGGAAACTTAATCCTGTTGGGATGTGGGGTAAAGCTTCTTTTAGATATTCGTGTCACAACCGACGTTAATTTTTTTCTTTTTAAATATATATAATAGATCTACAAGTTTTCCTTTCCGAGAATTCTTCGAACAACACTCGCAACCCGGCCATAAAATATGACACGTGACACACACTCCAGAGTTAGTACTAAATTTGTAACCGAAACACTTGTAACCAACGAATATAAATCAACCTAGCTTCCGCTATATTTCCGGACTACACTATGGACTATACGAAACATCCACTCATCTAATTAGGTCACTACGATCTTACTTCTAAGAAAACCCATAAACTCCTACTATTTTTCTGCATTTTAGCCCTATAAAAAGGCCATGTCTCTTCACAATCGCCGCATTCCGTTCGCACCTAGAGTCGCGTCTATACTGTTAGCAGTAGTTCGGATTGTCATTCGGTTAGCCGTCTTACTTAATCTCTGACCGAACTCCGGGTCTTCTGTAGAAGAGAGCGAGTCGAGTTCAGAAGTCAAAGTTAAAGTACCAAACTCAATATATGGACTTAGAATCTTTTAACCTTTTCTACGACACAACAAATCACAAGTAAGCTACAACGAACCAAAGATTTACACGACACCTTTCCGGTAACGTAACCAATTATATTGTACCAAGTTTGTATTTCATCATTATATTTACTAATACCTTGTTTTCAAGGTATTAGTAAATATTGTAACGTTGTACAATTTCCCATACTTACCTTTTTGAGCGTGGTGGAGTCCACCACAATATTCGTCCGCCATCATGAATTATTAGTTTTTAAGTCCAATTTTTTGTGTTGCGTCTCCGTTATAATATTATTTTTAATGAATTTTCCTCCTCGTCAACCGCCCAATAATATTTTTAAGTCCAAATGCAAACCTCCTACGCCAGCGAAGGATAAATTGACCACCAGGATCCTTCGCCGACAAGACCACAAGGATCTCTAGCCGCAGTGACGGCACCTGCAATATATTGAGAGAGAATAAACAAGAAGAACACCACGAAATCATTCAACCCCAATCACAAGGAAGACCAACAAGCCAAAAACCCTTCCCTCAACTCTCCTCCCAAAAACAACTATTTCCTCTCAGCGACACTCTATCCTTCCCACAAATTTTCCTTCCCAAAAATCCCTGAAAAAACGAGTCGAGCCCCCAGGAAATTCAAATACGAGAATAAAATTGGAACAACTCACCGGTAGTAAGGGAAAATAGTCCCTTACCACAACAAAAAGCCAACGAAGTCCAACGATGACAGCCAAAGTGTCGAGTCGAGGGCCTAACCTCAAATAACATCGCGATTTCGAGGCCGGAGGTTACATCGAGCGGCCCGAAGAAAAATTATCAAGTCCCGCGACGTCAAGGCACAACATTGAAGAAACAAGTCACTCAGCACTGTCCACTCCTCCGTCGAGACCAAAAATCGAAGAGATCGCGATTTTTGGCCAAGTCCACACGCAATCACAACACTTCGTACTAACAACGTGATGACGTCATTCTTTGTCACGAGTTCCCCAAGCGATTTCAAAAGTCGCGCGTCGAATTTACGAACCCCGAGACCACTCAGCGTTCGTTCGAGAGCAACAGGTGGCGGCACAAGCGCCCCCTTCGTTCCCAGGCAGTGCAAGACCAAGCTCGACTCGCAAGCCCCTTTCCTTCCCTCTACACCCTTTACCACGGAACGAGACCAACTTTGAAATAACGACGATTGTGATTGGATGGTTGTTGCCGGGCCGGCAAGAACAACCAATGAGCGACAAGTTAACAAGTCCCGGCGACCGAGGGCTTTGTTGGAGAGCGTCTCTACTTCACTTCGCCACGACTCGATTTAATTTGGAAATTCCTCCCCGACGACTTTTGGACGGTAGAGAGAACGAGGAGATACTTTCCTCGAACCTGCAGTTTAATCGTAAGTCGTTTTTCGTATTTTTTGTAATCGCAACTTCGCGAGGCGTCGTTTCGACACGCCATTTTTGTACGCCCGGTCTTTATTCCCCGTTTTGCGACTTTCCTCCCTTTTTCGTTATTTTTGGGCCCTTCTGGCTATTATCGAATAATTTATAAGAAAATAATTGTTTTTTTTTTTATTAGAAATTAAGACGCGACGAGTGTTGTGGTGATAGATTTAAGGTTTTTATAATTACGAAAATTGCCCATTTTGCCCCCCATTCCCCTCTTCTGTCTATTGTTCGTTCGAGCGTCGTTCGAACAGTCCCCTTTGTCTTTTTATATGATTTCGGCCTCTCGCAATACTTTGTCATCGCCGTTTAACATCGCTTAATATTGTGAGAGAGGATAAGGCGAATTAATTATTAATTATTTTCCTATTATTTGTTATCTCCCCATTATTAATACTATTGCGTCATCTTTTGTTCTATCGTTGGCGATCTCGTTTACGAGTCGAACAAACGATATTCTTCATTTAATTTATTTTTCATTCCGAGACAAAAGTTTATTTATTATTTTGGCGTAATAATTTTTGGATGTTGTGTTATTTCGAATCGTCAAACACGACGATAAATTGAGAAATATTATTTATTTTTCGGACTTCGAGTCTTTCGAGTCCAAGTCCTTCCCCCACCACCCATTCTTTGTTCACGGGTATAATAAGACGCCCGAGTTGTCAGGAGCCCTCAGCAACTGAGATCAAATTGTCTTTCGTATTTACGATTAAAGCTAGCCCCATTTCTTTTGTATTTTCTGTTAATAATTAATATTTATTTATTATTGTTATTATCTCCGTGATAAATATCAAGAAGATCGAAAAGTTATCTATTTTTTTTTTCTTGTTAATGTATCATAATTAACTGGCGCCCACAATTCTTAATTTTTTTTCTTTTGTATTCTTGATGAAATAAATTTGTGATTTCGAATCTCCACATTTAATACTTCGGTTTTGTTTTATTTCATATTTTGTATCTTACAATTATTTTCAAAATTTACGTTTTTATTTATTTTTATCTATTTTTAGCCAGGAATAATTTTTACCAAACTTATTCCTGGTGAATTTGTGGCAAAGTCGTCACAATATACACGACTCTCACGACACTCTTAGGAGTATATTTATAAAAACGCTCTGCGTATTAAAATACAGGGAAAAGCTTATGGGACATAACGTTTACCGCTCGACGTTCAAACACCCGAACTTTTCCTTCACGCCTCTCCGGACGTGACATTCGGTTAATCTTCGTGGTGATATAATTGTTGGGTTTATTATCCTTTTTGAGATTTCTGTTAAAAGGTTTGTTAATTGTCGTACATCGTTTAGTAGTGATGTTATTGTTAGATTAATTGCGTTTAATTTTTCGTCTATATTTTCTCTTGCTAACGTTGATGTTGCCTGTTCCGTAATAACGTGTTCTATATTATTTACTGTCTTTTCTAGTGTCGCAATATTCGTTAAATATCGGTTCGTGTTGTAACTGAACACGTCTGCGGTTGATTTTAAGATTTGCAGATTTTCTTTTATTATCTTCTCGTCTTTTCCCTGTCTTGTTTCTAATTCGACTATTCTTTTGTCTATTTCTTGAGCGTCGTCTTCCTCCACATTTCCTCTTATTGCTTTTATTACGGTTCCTAATCCGTTTATTAATCCTCTTTTTTTTCTTTCGATTGTTTTTGTGCTGACTAGGTCTTGTACCGTTTCCAATTCCTGGTGTAATTTTTCCATCATTGGTTCCAATGTTTCCTTCAGTGTAGGACATAGATGATCGTGTTCGGTTTTTTCGCATATTTTTTGTAAGGCTTGTAGTGCTAGTTGCAATGGTATTTCTCTTGTTTGTATTGGTCTTAAATCCATGTCTATGGCTAACTTCCATACTTCTTTAATGATTATAAGTTTTCCGATTTCCTCGTAATAAATTCCTGGTGTGTTCGATAATGGTTCTATTGAGAATTTTTTCTGCTTTCCTGGGTCTCCCTTTGAAAATCCTATTAACGTCAGGCACTTGAAAGGTGTAGTTTAATTAGTCGAATTTTTTTTCTTTTTCATTTGAGTCGTTTTGTATATATATATGGTGTGCCTAAATAATTTCCTTTTTCGCGGATCGTTATCGCTGATATTAAATTTGCTTGGGATGCGGTTCTTCCTCTTTTTTTTTTTCTAATGCTCGTGCCCCTCAGTTTTGCTGATGCGATTTTTTGTTTGTGTGCGTGTGTACTGGACAGCTAACTTCACCTGTGAGTCTGTCTGTCTCTTTCTGTCTTTTGATTAGTTTATTTTTCTGTCCTTCTTCTGGCTGTTTTCTATATATTCTTGTGGATTGTCATTTTTGATTATTTACGAAACTTCTTTCGCTCGAGGTGGATCTACTACGTTTTTCAACGGTGAGTTTAACTTTTATTTTCTTATAGAAGTGTATTCTCTATTTGTTCATTTATTTTCTTATTTGTCTATTTTTTTTCGTTTATTTATTTATTTGTATTTATTTATTTATTTATTTATTTATTTATTTATTTATTTATTTATTTATTCCTTCTTTTGTTTTTTTTTTTTTTCAGAGTTCACGATCATGGTTGGAGAAAAACGTGATTCCAGTGTGGCTTTTGGGCCGGTGGCCCATTGTTGGGGGTCCGGCAAGTTCTATTTTATGGTATACTTTTTTTCGTTTTCTTAATAATAATTATTGTTTATATTAATTTTTTTTTTTTTTTTTTCAGAAGATTCGTCGGACAGCGTATCATGGGCCGATCGGTCGGATCTGGATGGCACTGTTTGTGGCGATGGCCAAGGTCGTTCGGCAACAGCGGCGGGCCAATCAAATGTTGTTGGATCGGTTGTGGCGCGACGATCCGTTTTCTCGGGAAGTCGACGAATGGAATCCCGACGATATCCCGGGGGATATATTCGGACTGCGCCAATTGTTTGGGATGGTGTCGCTTCCTAGTCGGGAGGATTCTGGGTGGGAAGAGTATTGAGAGCTCTTTGGGCCGGCATATTGGCGGCGCCAAAAATTGTAAACAGTGAAATTTTTGAATATGTGTATATATTTATACACGAATAAAATAAAATATTCTTTTTATGTATTTTAATTTTTTCGGTTTTTTGTAAAAATTATTTATTTTCCCTTCCCCTTCTCCTTACGGCCCCCAAATTTATTCTTCTATTCTTCTCTTTGTTGCCTCGTTTCGTTGCTCCGCTTTTTTGTTTTTGTTTTCATCGTTTGGTTCTCGTCGTTTCTCTGCGTCGTTGCCTACTGCGACGGCAGGTATTATGTTTTTTTTCGATTTTATTATTATCATTATTATAAATTTTTTTTTCTCTTAACAAAACTGTTAACAAAACGAAAATGCCTTTTTCTTCTTAAATGTATTTTATTTATTCGTTTTCTTCTATCATGTTTTATCCCTCGTTTTATTTTCGTTTTATCGATTTTCAATTATTTAACTTTATTATATTTACTTTAAACTTGGGATATTAGCTTTATTGTTTTTTACTTTAACTAGGGTATACCAGCGCGCGCTGAAGCGCGCGTACAGGGGTTTACTTGCGCTGCAGCGCCCAAATTACATAATATTCTTCAATTTCGTTTAATTTTTTTATTTAATTCTTTAATTTCGTCCTTTCATTACAATTTCTTCATTTTTTCTCTGTCTTTTGTTTATGATATTCGCTGATGTACGCCTCTTATTCTGTTTTTGCCTTCTGTAAAAGGAAATTTTTATTGAAATTTTTTATAAAGAATTCACACGGACAGCCATATACAAATTAATTCAATTTATTTGTACCTTTTTTGGTATAAGTGCCGTATCCATCAAAATTTCCGGGTCGATTAATTTTTTTTTTTCCAGCTTTATGTCCGAACCTTTCGCGACCTTTACGAACGGACAGACGCCATCATATTGTAAGACACCTCTCACCGTAACCGCACATCCAACGACCATGTTTGTCGGCAAGCTCGCTGAGCTCATTACGCGAACAGCGAGCTTTAATTCTACGCCATCCGATATGGCCCCGATGGAGTAGATTGCATCCCCCGTTTTGTTCTTTGTTTCGGTGAACAACATCTTCACCCAGCCAGCAATTTCTGTAAAAAACATTTGATTTTTTTTTTGTTACACATTAAACACATAATCTCATTATAAATGATTATTAATTATTAATGCCAAGCAATATGCAAATTTTATTATAATATTTACCGATGTATCGTCCTTCCATGTCCGCGACATCCTCCCAGCTAACCACAACTGGTATTTGCGAAATCGCGTCGATGCCGTCTGTGAAAAATCCTTTTTCTTCAATTACTGTGTGCTCACGAATAATTAATTCCACCGGGGTGTTTCCTATATTGAACTGAGGTTTTTTTATGTTGCTGGCGACCGCCCCTTTAAGATGTATGATCTGAAACAAATGATATGACGTTACATAATGCAGTAACAATTTTTTTCGTGAAATTTCATGTTGAAACATTTTTATTATTATTATTTTATATATACTAACTTATTAAAAGAATATTTACTTTATCTGATGTTATTATATTCTTCACTCTTTCAACTTCGTTCTGCCAAGCCGAACATTGAATCCGCTTTCCCGCATTGTTATTTATGACGAATTTCATAACGTTATACTTGCGATCTTGACCGACTGTTTTTGCGCTCTCGAGAACATCGATCCAGCCACAGACTTCTCTGAAGCGGATATAAATGAATAAAAATTATAAAAAAGTTAAAGAATCGAATTTTCATGTCCGTGACATTGAAATTTAATTTAATTTTTATTAAATTTTAAATTTTCATGTCATTAAATTTTTGTTTAATTAAATTTAAAATTAAAATTTAATTAAACAAAAATTTAATGACTAAAAAAGAGGTTGAAAAAGAAAGGAACTTACATCGTGTTGTCAGGCGGAGTAAATGCGTCGATTGTCGCGCTCTTCGTAAATTTATATTTCGGAACGGTAGCACTATCTTTTCCAGGACTTGATTCCGGAATGTTTCGATCACTTCCTCTATTTTTTTTCGTCGTCATGATTCGATCGCACGAATTTATAGATGACATCTTGTTGTCTGAACTGATGTAGTTAATATGACGATCTCCTTATGTTTGCAATTAGTATGTGGCTCTGAGAAACAATTGATGAATACATCATATTGCAAACATAAGGACATCGTCATATTAATTACCTCAGTTCAGGTGACAAGAAGTCATCATTAAATTCGTTCGAAAAATTGAAAGTGATCGAAAAATTCCGCAAGTAAGTTCTGGAAAAGATGGTGCTACGCTTCCAAAATATAAATTATGAAAAGTGCGACTTTCGACGCGTTTACACCGCCTGACAACACGATGTAAGTTTCTCTCTTTTTCAACCTCTTTTTTTAGTCATTAAATTTTTGTCGAATTTTTCCAATGTCACGGACGTGAAAATAAGATTCTTTTATTTTTATATAAATATTTATTCGTTTATATCACTTTTAGAGAAGTATGTGGCTGGGTCGATGTTTTCGAGAGCGCGAAAACGGTGGGTCAAGATCACAAATATATAATGTAATGCAATTCGTCCCGAATAACAATGCCGGAAAGTGGATTCAATGATCGGCGAGGCAAAACGAAGTTGAAAGGTGGAGGATGTAATAATATCAGATAAGGAAAATCATCTTTTAACAGGTTATTATATATGAAATAATGATAATAAAAATGTTTCAATATAAAATTTGACGGAAAAATTGTTGCTGCATTATCTAACGATATATCACCTGTTTTAGATCACACATCTCAATGGGGCGGTCGCCAGCAACAATAAGAAACGGCAGTTCAACATTGGAAATACCCCGGTGGAGTATTATTCGTGAGCGTCCAACTATTGAAGAAAAAGGATTTTTCACATACAAGATCGACGCGATTTCTCAAACGTCCGTTGTGGTCAGCTGGGAGGATGTCGCGTACATGGACATGGAAGGATACATCGGTAAATACTGCAATACAATTCGCATATTGCTTCAGTTTAATATTTAATAATCATTTATAAAAAGAAAGTATGACTTGAATGTGTAATAAAAAAAATTTGAAATGTTTTTTACAGAAATTGCCGGCTGGGTGAAGATGTTCACCAAACAAAAAATAAAACTGGGGATGCAATTTACTCCATCAGGGCTCCATGAGCTCAGCTAGCTTGCCGACGAATACGTTTGTAGGATGTGCGGTCACGGTTAAAGGACTTTTACAGTGTGATGATTCATAAAAGTCTCGCAAAGTTCGGACATGAAGCTGGCGAAAAAAAAGTAATGGACCCGCAAATTCAAATGGACAGTGCAGTCATACCAAAAAAGGTACAAACAAATGTAATTAATTTATGTATAGCAATTTATGCGAATTCTTTATAAAATTTAATTATAATTTCCATTCACAGCGGGCAAAACAAGAATAAGGGCCGTACACCAGCGAAGATCAAGAATGAAAGATAGAGAAAAAACGCGTGCCAAAAAATGAAGAAATTAGAAAGAACAGACGAAATAATAAGAAGCCAAGGAAATTAATGAAAATTATAGGCGAGAAAATGAAAAGAAGAAGGGAATGCAAAAAGATGAACAGAAAAGAAAGAAGAAAAAGGCAAGAAAGGTTGGAGGAGAGGAACAGGAATGGAAAGAAAGAGTTTTTTTTACTATTGCGTATTGATTAATTGAATTGAATTAAAATTAGTTGTTTGTGTATTCTAATTGTTGAATTGATTTGTTGTTCAATTATAAAGAAAATAAGCACTAATATTTGTAATGAATGGCAAAGTTTCTCGTTCAATGACATTAACAAAAAAAAAATTGTTTTATTCTCATTCTATCGCCCACTTTTAATCAATAAATTATTGGTCCTTTCTTTATTTTCATAACCACATTTATTTGTTATTTATTTAACGAGTAAAACATCCAGCTCTATCGCTACATGGCTTTTGTTCTCTGCAGGCGTGGTCGACTTTGATTTCTCGATTCTCTCTCTCTCTGTGGAAGTTGGTTCATTCTATGGGTTTTTTTATCTCTGTCAATTTTTCGGTGGTTTTCGGTGTCCAGGTTGACGTCTCCATAGCTTTTGATGTCCAGGTTGACAATTCTTCACGTCTCAAGAAGAAAAACGAAGAAAACAAGGGAGGAAAATGAAAAGAAAGAAGAGTTCTTTTGCTTTTGTGTATTAATTTGTTGAATAAAGAAAAATGCTGGGATATTTGTATTTAAGGTAGTTCCATCGTGACATTTATATCAAAAAATTGTTTTTCAGTTTTTCTCACATACAAAATGGTTTGCGGGCATAAGTTAATAAAGAAAAGTTGTTGTAAATTGACTAAAGAACAACATACTCCAAATTCAAGGTCATCCAAGGTAATACGTACTTGCTGTATAATTACAAAAATTGCGAACATTTTAATCGTGCTGAATTAAGGCTTAATCGAAAGATTTTTTCATAATTAGTCTCCAGTTCAATTTTCAAGTCATCATCTGTCTCCTAAGCTTCGTAATTCGAGAAAATGACTTTCAGTTTTTACCCCCACTACCGAATTTTACTTTATTCAGAGATAATATACTCTGGCGAGCCTCGGGCCAGCAGATGACAGAGCTGTCAAATGTACTTGTCCCGAGACTCTACCGAGTCTCTTAATAAAGGACGGAATAATTAAAATAAGTGATTTTTTTTTTCGTTAATTTTTCAAAATACTGGGTATGTATGAAGTTTCACCAATTTTTAATATTTATTCGTACCTATGTTCAATGTTCTGATGTTGAACTATTACGTTAGCGATTCTGAGTGGTCTTAATTACAACTTAATTGTCAGGACATTGCTTTAATCGACAATTTCATCGATCAAAAATAACAACAACGAAGAAATCAACGAGTGATTGTGAAAAATTAAATGGAATATATTCTTTAACATCTACGAGCTCGTGACGCTTGACATTATTTTTGAAAAAAAAAGTAAGTATGAATTTGGCAAATGAATTTTGAAGTAACTCCACTGGTTATGAATTTGAGAAGTGCTTTTGAGGGCGGTGATATTATTTTCTTACTTCACATTTCTTATTGAAACATTTTAGTGCCCTTCTTATGCCATAACAAATTAAAATGCAAATTGGCAATATGTTCTGTTTAGCTTACGAAAGATTCAAACGGGGAAGTCTCGCCTGCCTGTCATTTTGTTGTATCAGACGTTTCTACTCTTCAAAGCCAACATCGTCAATAAAAAATAAGAAGAAATCAACCATCGTTTTAAAATACAAACATCTAGAAAAGGTATTTGTTGAGCTTCATTACAACAGCACTATTTATTTCATTTTTCATTAAAATATTTTTAAAGATGTATGCGTGTGACACTTCCAAGTGAAAAATTGTGATTGATTAGAATCTTTGTACTTTATATTTCTATAAAAATATAAAAAGGACAGCAACCTTTGGCATGCCATAAATAACAATTATCTACAATAATATTACTCCGAAATTGCTAAAAAATTGTTCAAATTACGTTTGATCGATTAGAAAAATAAAAATAGGCACGCTCAAACGAATAAAAAAATGGAAAAATTACAAAACTTTTTTTAACATTTTATTTCCGTTGAAGACTCTGAAAAATCGCATTTTTCCAGCCTTGAATTGAAAATAGTTATAGTTTAATCATTTTTTTTTTCAATTTCTTGACGTCATCATTTTTACCTCCAAAATGGCACGATTTACACCTTGAGTGACAAGATAAATCTCACGCTTAGTGACACACATCGTACCACAAGTATACCACACAACCATTTAGATTTTCACAAAGATTAGTACGAGGTCGATGATTATGATTCCACCCTCAAAATGCTAGAATTGAAAATAGCGAATACAAAATGATGAACCGAAATGGAAGGTTGATTTGAATCGAATGAAATGTGGATTCAGAGTTTTTTTCGAGGTCACTGATTACAAATCTGTTCTTAATATGCGAACATTCAAAATAACGGATCCAATATGGCAAACCAAAATGTAAAAATTTGATTTAAATCAGATGGAATGTTGCAATCGGGAATTTTTGAGATTGCTGATTAAAAATCTATTCTTCAGATGCCGAAATTAAAAATGGCCAGTCCAATATAGAAAACGAAAATGCAAAAATGGTTTTAAATCAAAATAGTGAATGATATATAGCACACGCGAATTCACAATATAAAATTATCGAAATGCACTCTTTTCTTATACTTTATTAAAAATTTCTATTTGTAAATTCTGAGGACAAATTTGTAATAATCAACTTCAAAAACCTGAGAGTACACCATATTTTATCAGATTCAAATCAATTTTTGCGTTTTGATTTGCGATTTTTAATTGTATCATTTTAAGGGCAAAATCGTAATTAGGTACGAATACCCCGGACTACTAATTTTCCTGAAAATCCAAATACTTTTTTTTGATACACTAAGCGTGAAATTTTTCTTGCAGCTCACAGGATGAAAAGGGTGGTTATTCTGAAGGTCAATAAGATGACAAATTTATTAAAAAATGTATTCTTAATCTGCACCCATTTTGTGCAATCATGGTTGACAAAAAATGTAATTTTTTAGCGTCTTCAATGAGGAAAAGATCTTGAAAAAATGTTTTCGAATTTCTCTGTTTGTTTTGTATAAAAACCGCCATATTAATGTTTTTTAATAGACAGAACTTGATTTTCACCCCAAAGCTTGAAAGAGCACCTTCAAAAGTATTAGCGAACTCAAATTACGAATTTTCGGCGTTAATGGGTTAATAGAAAAAGTTAGTTTCCGCAATCGGAGTATCATTAATGGTTATCATTTGAAACTGTTCTTGACAAAGTAAAATTGTAACCCCTTTTTGGGTTATGGCCCTGATTCTCGACAAGTACTACAATCTATCGTTTATAACATTTTTTGAATAATTTTTTATAACAAAATTTCAATCTTAAAAATAAAAACTCTACATCTTTTTATATGCGTTGACAACAAATTCGACCAGCGATAATAAAGTAGTGTATATAGAAAAATTGATTCTATTTGCAATATTTGTTGTTGACAAATGTATTTTTCTATTTCAGGTGATCCGGGACTGCTACTGAGATAATTGATGGTGAAGATGATGATGATGATGATGATGATGATGATGATGATGATGATAATTGACGTTGATTGATTTATATTGAACTGAACTGAATTGAATTAAACCGAATTGAATTGAATTGGAGTGAACCGAATTGTATTGAATTGAACTGAACCGAACTGAATGACACTGAACCGATTTAAAGATGAACTATGATGATATTGATGATATAAAAGAGCTAAATAAGATCAATTGGCTATAATTTCCACCATTTGAAGAATCATTTAGTTGATTACATCCTGGTGGTATAATATACTGTAGATATTGCTATTCATATTATACAAGAGAGATTTATTTTCATAATTTGAAATCAAGTTAATTAGTATTTATTGTTTATTGAGTTTACTACTGTGGTTATACAGCAATTACGATTTAAAGATTCGTACTATAAATTGTTATTTATATTGTACAAGAAAGATTTATTTTCATAATTTGAAATAAAGTTAATTAGCGCTATCTTTCATTGAGTTTATTCATTTACATGAAAATTATTTTTTGAATAAATAAAACAGATGTCTGTTTTTATCTAAATGTAATAAGGCTTTGATATCAAATCAACGTGGATCATGGGACGACGAAAGGTTAATCGAACCGCTGAAGAAGAAATTGAATTTCAACGTCTTAAAAGAAAAAGAAATTGTGACAACCAACGTCATCGACGTAGTCAATCAAAAGCTACTGCACAAAATATTCAAAATGGCCAACATTTGAACTTATTCGAAAATCGATCAGAAGACGTACCAGTGTTAGCAGTGCAACAAATTGGGGTCATTGTAACATCACAAGAATCCTTAAATCTTACTAACACACAATCAGAGAGTGTATGTACATTGGCAGTACATTCTAATCAAATTGATAAATTATCAGAAGATATGGAGGTCTTTGATAACGGACCCATACAAACACTCAGAGAAGATGTGGTACCACGTGAAGCCATAGCTGAACTTTCAGTTGTTGAACAAAATGAACGTATCATAGATTTACAACCAGAAGTAATAAGACCGGACGTAGTCGTACTATCGGGTGATCGAGATAACGAACAAAGAAACAACAGATCAATTAATGCGGAACGGCAGATCCGTTTTCGACAAAGACGTAACGAAGAAAGAAACCGACTTTCCGCGGGAACCATTAACAATCTCCAAGAACACTATGAAGGTCGTATGACTGAAATTTGTATGCATTGTAGTGCTGCACATTTCGTGTCTGAAAAAGTATCGAACAAGCAAAATTCATTCCATGATTGCTGCAGTCACGGTAAAGTTCATCTTGAACCATTACCGACCATGCCAGAGGAATTGAATTCCTTATTCAAAGGCACGCATGATAAATCGGTCACTTTTTTCGAACGAATTCGTAATTACAACGCTTCCTTTTCATTTGCGTCTTTTAACGCTAATTTGATGAACTTCGACGGGAGACGTCCCGGACCATATTGCTTCAAGATACAAGGCCAAATCTACTATCAAATAAATACATCGTTGTATCCGGCAGACAACGAATTGCCAACTTATGGACAGCTTTTTATCGTTGATTCGGATGAAGCGGTAAATTCTTTATTGCGTCAAAATACAACTCTTGATCACGATCTACTGAGAACAATTGATCGTATTATACGTGATAATAACGTTTTTGCTCAGTCATATAAAATGATGAGAGAAGAGCTGCAAGCTCAAGAGCAAAGAAATCAATTCAACGATATGCAACCACCTGGTGAGTTACAGTTATTATTTACATTGAAGCCAGGCATGGATCGCCGTCGATTCAACTTTCAACGAAGCAACGAAGTTGCTGCTGTGTTTTCAACTACTGCTGACGGTGAGATTCCTGAATCGTATGTCACTATACGTAGCAGAAATACGAGGAAACTACAGTTCGTAAGTACCATGGATCCCAATGTTGAGCCATTCGTTTATCCATTGTTTTATCCATTTGGTACTCGAGGATGGCACCGAGATCTAAGGCAAACAGGCAGCAATCAAAAACGTGTTTCCAGAGAAGCTTATGTAAGATATCGAATGGCAATCCGTGCAAACGATGAAAGCAATGTTATTCTCTTGGGACGTCGGCTATTCCAACAATGGGTGGTTGACCACTATGTGAAAGTTGAAAGAGATCGTATAGAATTTATAAAGAATAATCAAATAAAATTACGTTCTGAAACTTATACTGGTTTGGTAGATTACTTGAACACTGCTGCACACGACGCGAATGCTCGAGTCGGAAGAGTTGTTATCCTACCATCAAGCTTTACGGGTTCACCACGAAATATGATGCAGCACTATCAAGATGCAATGGGAATAGTACGGAAGTTTGGAAAGCCAGATCTTTTTATCACAATGACATGCAATCCGAATTGGCGTGAGATTAGGGAAAATTTATTTTTAAATCAACAACCATCGGATCGCCCAGATTTAACTGCGCGTGTCTTCGATATGAAAAAAAAACAATTGATTGATTTGATTGTACGACTGGATTTTTTTGGTCAAGTCGAAGCATATGTTTATACAATTGAGTCGCAAAAACGTGGCTTATTGCACATTCACCTATTGGTGACGCTAAAGCAAAAAATTACAACCCCACAAACAGTAGACCGGTTTATCTCCGCGGAAATCCCTGACCTTGAATCGAATCCAGAGTTGCATCGAATCGTCATGGGCAATATGATCCATGGACCTTGCGGAGCATGGTGTGAGGTAAATGGAAAATGCTCCAAACACTTTCCAAAGGCATTTCATGAGGAAACAACATTGGATGCAGATGCTTACCCACATTATCGTAGAAGAGACACCGGAGTTCTATACGAGCGTCGAGGCGGACACGTCGTCGATAATCGATGGGTTGTCCCGTACTGCCCAACATTGTCACTCATGTTCAATAGTCACATTAACGTGGAAGTTGTTACAAGTGTCACAGCTCCAAAATATTTGTACAAATATGTTTACAAAGGACATGATGCAGCGGCTATCCAGATAACTAACGGCCAGAACGGTGAAACAGAAACAGTTATTGATCACGACGAAGTCAAGGATCACATAGAAGCTCGCTACGTTGGTCCTAATGAGGCTATTTGGCGGATCCTTGATAAGAAAATGCAAGAAAAAAGTCATCCTGTGATACGTCTTCCCGTGCATCTGCCCAACGAACACAACATCCCTATTCCAGTAGATATGAATGAAGAAGGTATTCAAAACGCAATAAGTCGCGTGTCAATGTTGATGGATTATTTTGCTCTTAACGTTCGAGATCAGTCTGCAAGACAATTTGTTTACCCAGACATTCCATCGCATTATGTATTCAAGAAAACAAATGTTCATGGGCGAACCGTATGTCAATGGGAAAAGCGACAGCGCGGGCATCATGCTATCGGACGAATGTACTCGGTAAATCCAGCACAGACAGAACTATTTCATCTTCGTTTACTGCTGTTGAAGGTTAAAGGTGCCAAGAGTTTCGAAGATTTAAAGTTCATAGACGGTAAAGTTTGTGAAAGTTTCATTGCGACGTGTTTAGCATTAGGTCTAATTGAAGACGATGACGAGTGGCGAAAAGCAATGAAGGAAGCTGCCATTTGGATGATGCCTGGTTTGCTTAGAAGACTATTTGTTAGAATTCTGATTCACTGTCAACCGATTCATCCGAAAGAGCTATGGGAGGAATTTAAAAACAAATTATCAGAGGATTATGCGAGACATACGTCTACACAACAAGCACAGAGTAAAGCGTATAGTCAAATCGCTTGTATGCTCGATAGAGAAGGTTTTAGTCTAACGCGATTTCCAGGTTTGGAACAAGTGGAATTTTTTTATCAGAACGAGCCACAGATGCCGCCAGCTGGATTTAATGAAATTGGCATGCGACAATATAGACAACTCAACAGTACCCAGAAGACCTTCGTGGATGCCGTACTAAATGCGATCGACAACAACGACAACAACGGCCAAAAAACTTGCTTCTACATAGATGGTCCTGGCGGATCCGGAAAGACCTATACGTACACAACTCTTTCAAATCTTGTTCGAGGTAAAGGTAAGAACGTTAGTGCCATGGCTTTCACCGGAATCGCCGCGATATTACTTCCTGAGGGTAAGACAGTACACAAAACGTTTGGACTGCCAGTACCTTTATATGCAGATTCTACGTCCAGCATCAAGGTTCAATCGAAACAAGGCGAATATTTGAAGAACATCGATCTTTTCATCTGGGATGAAGCGCCTATGGCTCCACGTTATGCACTCGAAATGGTAGATCGAACGTTACGAGACATGACGAACAATAACAAACCTTTTGGTGGAAAGATTATGGTTCTCGGAGGAGATTTTCGTCAACTTCTTCCGGTTAAAGTACGAGGAACTCGTAGTGAAACAGTAAACCTGTCAATTAAATACAGCGCACAGTGGCAACACTTCACTAAGTATGCATTGACTCAAAACATGAGAGTTTTACCAAATGAGGTGGAATTCGCTCAATTTTTGCTAAACGTTGGTGATGGAATTCTCAATGATTCAAACGACAACCTTCAAGTTCCAGTGCGTTGTTTAGCAGCTGCCGATCAAGATATAGTCGAAGGTACGTACGGACATTTAGTGAAAGCAAGACAATTCAAACAAGTGGCAAGATGTGCCATCCTATCCGCTCGGAATATCGATGTCCAAGAAATCAATTCAAGGGTTATGAATTTATTTGATAGTAATACTGAACGCCTTTACACGAGCATTGACAGTACAGAGAATTGTGGTGACAACGACCAGATAAACGAAACAATCCTGCCCGAATATCTGAACACGTTGTCGCCACCCAGTTTACCACCTCACGAACTGCGTCTTCGCAAATACAGTATTATTATGCTTATTCGAAATCTAAGCATCAATGAAGGTTTGTGCAATGGTACAAGACTACTGGTTTTAGAATTAGGCAATATGGTTTTGCGATGTGAGATTTTGTCTGGTGATAAAACCGGGGAAATAGTTTTTTTACACCGCATCACTCTCTACTGTGAAAATGAATATCCCTTCACTTTTAAACGACGCCAGTTTCCAGTAAAGGTAGCTTTTGCTATGACTATAAACAAATCACAGGGACAAACGTTTGAAAAAATCAGTGTAGACCTTCGTCGAGATGTTTTCAATCACGGACAATTATACGTGGCCTTCTCCCGCGTGCGTTCTTGGGAGTCTCTGAAAGTATACCTCAGGCCTCAACACGACGGAAGTGTTAAAAATTTCGTTTACAAAGAATTATATCAATGAATAAAAATATAATTCATAAACGATAGCCCAAGAAAGCGTCAATCACGTATATTTAAACGTATACTCTTGATACACTTGGATTCAAATTGCTTCCTCGAAATTACACAGATTGCTGTAAGTCTCCCCTGAAAAAAGTTGGTTTTTTTAAATCTTAACTTCTTCATAATCAGATTTTTTTTTGTGAAATTGTGTGTTGTATCTTGAAAAGTAATTGCGTTATGATAGAAAATGGTAATAGATATTTTTGATATTGCGGTATTATATCAAATTATGCATTTAGAATGTCGAATGAGCAACGGATAGCGTACTGCGGAGCACATTTCGCTCCAAGAGTCGGACGACGATGACGATGTTGGGGGAACCATGTCCGCTGAAGACAGAGATTACATCGATCCGAATAATCTCATGATATAGAAAAACAAAAACATGCAAAAAATAAACGTTTTCTATGAATATAATCTGTTGTAGAAGTTGTTTTTTTTTCTTTTTTCACTACTCCGAAAATTCTGAAATTCAAGTCTGCGTATATATACTTTTTTATATATATTTTTTTGGAAAGTTGGTCAATACTATGTGTTTGGTGTATCTACAAACCTTCCTCTTGAAAAGCCCCGAAGGAGTTTTTTTTTTAATTACAAGAAAAAGAAATACGATTCTTTTCGTGTAAGTAGCTTTTTTCGCATTTAGTCTTCGTTTCGTCGAAAAATAAATTCACGGCCATAAAATATGGCTAATTATAGTACAAATACGTCAGTATAAAAAAAAACGGAACAATGCATATTCACCGAAATACAACGGTTTAAAAAACGTTTTGAACGGGATTTTCGAAGGGTTGATGTTGTAATTTGGGCGCTGCAGCGCAAGTAAACCCCTGTACGCGCGCTTCAGCGCGCGCTGGTATACCCTAGTATTTAAAAAAACTGTTTAACGATTCAACACATCTATATCAACATCATAATAATATAATACAAATAGACGTGATGCTCCAAATTATCGAATTTTATGGGCACATTTTGAGTGATCTTTGGGCGATATAATTCCTCGTACACATAATTTTTAACGATATTCCTGTCCTTTTGCACTCCAATAAAAACTTTATAGAGAACTATACCACCATGACATCGAAAACTATGGAGCCGTCGACCTAAACAGCGAAAACTATGAAGAAATATACTTAGATGTCGAAAACCATGGAGAAATATACCTAAACATCGGAAAGCATGGAGAAATAAGCCTGAACATCTAAAGCTATGGAGCCGTCGACCTAGATAGCGAAAACCATGGAGAAATAAACCTAGACATCGAAGCCATCGACTTAGATAGCGAAAACTGTGGAGGAATATACCTCGACATGAAAAACCATGGAAAACTATACCTTGACATCGAAAGCTATGAAGCCGTCGACCTAGACAGCAAAAACTATGGAGAAATATACTTAGACGTCGAAAACCATAGAGAAATATACCTAAGCATCGAAAATTCATGGAGAAATAAACCTGGACACCCGAAGCTATGGAGCCGTCGACCTAGATAGCGAAAACTATGGAGGAATATACCTAGACATCGAAAGACATACAGAAATATACCTGGACATCGAAAACTATGGAGCTGTCGATCTAGATAGCGAAAACTATGGAGAAATATACATAGACATCAAAAACCATACAAAAATTTACCTAGACTTCGAAAACTATGGAGAAATATACTTAGACATCGAAAACCATTGGGAAATATACCTAAACATCGGAAAGCATGGAGAAATAAGCCTGGACATCCAAAGCTATGGAGCCGTCGACCTAGATAGCGAAAACCATAGAGAAATAAACCTAGACATCGAAGCCATCGACTTAGATAGCGAAAACTGTGGAGGAATATACCTAGACATGAAAAACCATAGAAAACTATACCTTGACATCCAAAGCTATGGAGCCGTTGACCTAGACAGCAAAAACTATGGAGAAATATACTTAGACGTCGAAAACCATAGAGAAATATACCTAAGCATCGAAAATCATGGAGAAATAAACCTGGACACCCGAAGCTATGGAGCCGTCGACCTAGATAGCGAAAACTATGGAGGAATATACCTAGACATCGAAAACCATAGAGAAATATACCTGGACATCGAAAACTATGGAGCTGTCGACCTAGATAGCGAAAACTATGTAGAAATATACCTATAAACATCGAAAACCATCGAGAAATATATCTAAACATCGAAAAGCATGGAGAAAATAAACCTGGACATCCAAAGCTATGGAGCCGTCGACCTAGACAGCAAAAACTATGGAGAAATATACTTAGACGTCGAAAACCATAGAGAAATATACCTAAGCATCGAAAATCATGGAAAAATAAACCTGGACACCCGAAGCTATGGAGCCGTCGACCTAGATAGCGAAAACTATGGAGGAATATACCTAGACATCGAAAACCATAGAGAAATATACCTGGACATCGGAAACTATGGAGTTGTTCGACCTAGATAGCGAAAACTATGTAGAAATATACCTAAACATCGAAAACCATCGAGAAATATACCTAAACATCGAAAAGCATGGAGAAATAAACCTGGACATCCAAAACCTCGGAGCTGTTGACTTAGAGAGTGAAAACTATGGAGCCGTCGACCTAGTCAAATATATACTACTCTCATGCACATGAAAAAAATTCTCATAGAAACATATAACCCCACGCGTACACATGCAATTGTCAAACGGACAGCCGGAACTTGAAACACGGCGTATATCCGAACCGACCAATCACAGAACGAATAAAACGACAACAATGCCCCCCATTAGTCACTAACTTCAGGCGTTACACACCAACTTTTTAGAAGGGGATATGTTATCTCAAACTTTGGGATTGGGCGGGTGTGGTTGTCATGGCCACGCCTGGGTATTAATGGCGGTTACGCGCCCAAGTTACACGCGGGCCTTTCACCGGGCTGTTAAGCCGGTGGGGCCTCTATGGGTATCGGTTAGTGGGTAACGTAGGGCTTTAGTCGCTCTACGTGTACGCGGATCGTTCGCCACCCACGGCCGATACTGTAGTTTACTGCCGAATCTTTACTCTTTACTGTGTAGGGCCCCGTCCATTTTGGGGTCAGCTTAGCTGATCTGCCTCGCCTCACAGTAGGATCATGCAGTAGGACTTTGTCGCCAACTCGGTACTCTATGTTACCGGCGACTTTGTCTTCTCTCTATTTTACCTTTTCTTTTCCCTGTCTCAATTATTCTCTCGCGATTTGCCAAGTCGCTCGCAACCGTTCCCTTAATTCAGCGACGTAATCGTCATATGAATACGTTGTTCTTGGGGGTTGCTTGAGTGCAGTCGGTACTACAGCTTGTTTTCCGTATACAAGTTCGTACGGGGAGAATCCTGTTGCAGTATGAGGGGTTGTATTGTACGTGAACATAGCGTACGGTAACCATTCATCCCAGTCCCTTTGGTCCTCCTGTATAAAATTTTTTAGGTATTCAGCGAGAGTGCGATAGGACCTTTCTAGGGCTCCATTCGATTGAGGATGATAAGCTGTTGTTTGTATCTTTTTTATGCGTAGCAATTTACACATTTTCTTAAATAATTCGCTTAGGAAATTTGTTCCTTGATCGGACAGTATTTTTTCAGGTATTCCAAATTTGCAAATTATTTCCGTAGTTAAGGCTTTCGCTATTTCTTTCGCTTCCTGGTTTTCTAACGGTATTGCAGCGCTATATTTCGTTAAACCGTCCTGGAATGTTAGGATATATTTGTTTCCTTTTTCCGTCTCAGGTAGTGGTCCTACTATATCCACTGCACATTTTTCAAACGCTTTTTCTGGTGTGTCGGTAATTATCATCGGTGCATTTTTAATTTTTGCGACTTTGTTGCGCTGGCACTTATCGCATGACGATACGAATTCTTTTATTTCTTTTATCATACCAGGCCAATTATATCTTTCTTTTATTCTTTGAATCATGCTTTTTGTGCCTGGGTGTCCGCCGAGAGGAGCGTCATGATATTCTTGTAGTATTGTTTTTCTCTCTCTCTCGCTCGGGCACTCTCGCTCGGAGTCAGAGTCGGATGACTCGTCTTCGCTCTCGCTTGCTCCTTCGCTGTCTCTCTCTGCGTTCTCTGCATTTTTTGCTGACATTTGATTTCTTTGTTTGTTTTCGTTCTGTTAAAGGCATCGAATAGATAAACCAAAATACGCGCGAGGTAGAGAGAAGGTAGAGATGGCGCGGCAGGCGTGAACCGCCATACTGGTGAGGAGTCCAGCGAGGACGGTTTAAGCGGTTGTTCGAGAGAGTTCGAATAGAGATACCGAGTTGAGCGGTCGAAACGGTGCATCGTGCACGAGGGGCTCTGAAATAGAGTGACCCTGAACGGAATCGCGCAATAGTTAAGTTGCGGATTAAAAGCGTATCGTTATATTTTGTATTAACTTTAAGTACATTTATTTATAAATATTATTATTATTATTATTATTATTATTATTATTATTATTATTATTATTATTATTATTATTATTATTATTATTATTATTATTATTATTATTATTATTATTATTATTATTATTATTATTATTATTATTATTATTATTATTATTATTATTATTATTATTATTATTATTATTATTATTATTACCGTGTATCTGATCTCGTTTAAAATAAAATGTATCTCCGTTTGTATCTTTAACAGTTCTTTCTCTTTCTAGACATGTGCTTATTTACTTCTTTTGCATGTGGCTTATCTTCAACCACTGGTGACTGTTTCTCTGGTCGGCCATTATGATCAGGGCTGGACCGATAGTCTTGTGAGGCGGAGTCTGTTGTGGGTGACGATTCCCGTCTTTTCGCGTCCTTGCGCGGCCTTCCCCGTCCTCTTTTTTTTATCGGCTCGCTGTTTGCGGCCTGAGTCAGCATGACGGCGTACATTCTGCTTAGTGCGTCTGTATTTGTGTTTTTCTTTCCTGCTTTATATTCAATAGTGTAGGTGTATTCTTCTAACTTTATTCTCCATCTCATTAACCTTGAGCCTGGGTCTTTTACATTACAGAGCCAGGTGAGGGGTTTATGGTCGGTAACGATGACGAATTTTGTACCATAAACGTACGGACGAAATTGTGCGACGGCCCACACAATTGCTAGCATTTCCTTTTCTGTTGTGGAGTAATTCGTCTCCGCTTTGTTAAGTGTTCTGCTGGCATAGCAAATAGGTAGATCCTCGCCAATTTTCCCTTGAGATAAGATGGCTCCGATTGCTTTATCCGATGCGTCTGTTGTGATGACGAACGGTTTTGTAAAATCGGGATATTGCAGGATAGGTGCTGTACCCAGAGTTTCCTTCAAATGCTCAAACGCTACTTGCGTCTCTTCTGTCCATTCAATTTTTTTTTCCTTTTTTATTAGCTCAGTTAGAGGCTTGGCTAATTTGGAAAAATCCTGTATGAATTTTCTGTAATATCCTGCGAGTCCTAAAAATGATTGTATATCCTTCACGTTTTTTGGTACTGGAAATTTGTGAATAGCTTCTATTTTGCTAGGATCTGGCTTCACTCCTACTTCGGTGATTACGTGTCCTAGGTATTGTGTTTCTTTTCGTAGAAATTGACATTTTCTCGGCTGCACTTTTAATTTGGCTTCTCTTAGACGGTTGAAAACTTCTCTTAGTCTTTCATTGTGTTCTTTAAATGATGATCCGTGTATCACGATGTCATCTAGGTATACATAACATTTGAGTCCTTGTAATCCTGCTAGGACCGCGTCCATCAACCTTTGGAAAGTAGGTGGAGCGTTTTTTAATCCAAAAGGCATTCGGTTGCATTCGTAGTGTCCCATCGGTGTTGAGAATGCTGTTTTTTGCTTATCCCTTTCCGCCATTGGAATTTGGTGGAAACCGGAAGCAAGGTCGAGTGTTGTGAAGTATTTGGCCCGACCCAACTGGTCCAATATTTCCGTAATATTGGGCAGTGGATACGAGTCTCCTTCTGTCACCTCGTTTAGTTTTCGGAAGTCTACTACGACTCTTTTTCGAATGTTGCCTTCCGCGTTAGCCTTTTCTGGAACAACCAGTAGCGGAGCGTTCCACGGACTTCTGCTTGGTCTTATGATTCCGTCTTTTAGCATTTCTTGTGCTTGCCTCATCACTTCTGATTTGTGCGCCTCTGGTAATCTGTACGGTCTGATATTCACAGGTACAGTTCCTTCTTTCGTATGTATATGGTGTTCCACGAGATCGGTATTTCCAAGTAATCCTCCTTCGAGGTGGAAAACATCAGCGTATTCATTTATCAATTCTCTGAGGAATTTTTCTTCTTCGGTATTTAAATGAGTTTGATTCCCAATTTCATTCCAGATTTTTTCATTTCTTTCCTCTTGATTTACCGTGTTCACTGCATTTATTTCTTCGGGTTTTTCCGAGTCTTTTTCGATTTCCTTCTGTATTTCTTCTATTTCCACGGTTGGCCTGTCTATTTCGACCTCGTAATCTGTTGAGTTCCTCATCATTATGGGACATGTGAGTCCTTCTTGTGCGGTAATTCCTTCACCCATTGTAATTCCTGGCATTATTTCTGTTGCGGAAATACAGCCTACTTTCATTTGTAGCTTTTTTGCGTACAATATGTTTTCCGAACGGGCGGGTAATTTTATTTTTCCCGAACCGTTTATCAATGGTTCGATATGACCGTAGATTTTGATGTAACGACCACTGGGGATGTCGACCTTGTGCATTTTTACAAAATCCATACCCAATATACCATCTACGTTTAATGGGACTGAGTCTTCAACCACGTAGAATCCATGGTGGACGTTTACCGCTGGTGTAAAGCTTCCACTAGTTCCAGCACCTCCGAGGGTGTCATCTAACGGCATTTTGATATTTATTTGAGCTTCTGGAGCTAGTGGGGAATCCGGCTCGACCAAACTTGAAGAGTATGGGTCTAACTTGGGTTTCGCGCGTCTATTGGGTCTCTTTGGGATCTCTGCAGGTATAAAGTCTCCGTGAGATGAAGACGAACCAGATAGACTACTTGTGTCACTTGACTCGGGGTCTAATTTGAATTCCCTTAATTTTAATCTTCTTTTAACCGGTTGCAATGGTTCTTGCGGCCGGACAAATTTTAATCTTTTATTGAGAAAAGAATCGGAAGATCAAGAAAGTGCACGCACACCCGGTAATCTTAACCGATTTATCAGTTCTTCGTCGGACATATATTCGATCGCTTTGGCTTTAGTGGGTTACAAAAATTGTTCCGTCACTTACAGTACGATGATCCAACGCATGATGCTGTTTGTAGTCGTGATGAGATTTCTTCCGTCGGCTGCTTGGCTTTTACTCTTCCTTCGATGGCGAATCTGCGATGTCGATTGGTCGCTACTTCACGAAACGATGATCAACTTCTCGGATTGTCGACTTGAACTGCTCGTGGGGCTGTCCTTGTCCGGATCGTTGTTCAGATAGTGAAATCTGTTTCGTCTCGTTTTGGCTCATGCGAACAGAGCACAACAAGGCGAATGCGCATGCCCGGTGCTCGAATGTCTAAAACGGACATGCGCAAGCGGCTGCAATTCGGTGGCAAGAGGATAAAAGACGGTGCACAGAGCATTCGTGAGGCATTTTCCTCTCCTTGACTGAAGCTTGAAAAAGCTAGAAGAGAAGAACCTCTTCCCTCCCTGGCGAGTCTAGTAGATGCTCGGGATATTGGAGTAGTTCGGCGACGTTCGACTCCCGTGCCCGAGGTCTTGTTCTATTATCATCATCAAATTTTCCCGTAGATGTCCAGGATACTGGGGTAGTTCGGCGACGTTCGACTCCCGTACTCTAGGATCTCTATCCTTTATTATCACTATTATTTCACATCCTCCCGTAGATGCTCGGAGTATTGGAAATGTTCGGCGGCGTTCAGTTCCCGTAGTCCGAGATCTATTTTTCATATTCTTTTTAATATTAAATATCGGCATTGCTCCGTATTTTTTTTTTATTTTTTTATAATAACCTTGCTAGGAACGAGAGACGTTTCAACTATCAAATCTATTATAAAAATAATGAATAAATTTAAATAGTATATTACATCTAATACATTAAAGAGTATATTACAGGCATCCAGCATTCGGGCCGTGGGTCGTATACAATTTTTCTCCCCGACTTTTGCAAGACCGAGGCGAAGCCGAGGTTTTGCTGGTCGGGGCGGGTATTAATAAGATAAACAAAAAGTAAAAAAACGCACACAAAAATATCACACAGTAACAGAACAATATTATTAATATTAATATAAAATCAATTTTATACATTTTTTTCTGATTTTACGACTTGCTTTCTTTATCGCAAATACATAAAGTGATGTTGAATACACAATTGTTAAAAGTACAATTGGAGAATTCTAAACGATCTTTCTTGAATGCTGAAGTTACATCATTGTAATTTTGATTGTCGAATTCTTCATTGTTTTTTTCTTTTTTGACATGTGGGTGGCTGAACAGTTTCTTAATTTTTAAATGGTAGTTTTATTCCTGGTTTATTTAAAAACGAGTTTTTTTTGCCAACATCTGGTTCTTTCCGATTCGTAATTGGGATTAGTATTGGATTGTTTCTTGCTGTGGTAAAACCACTTTTCATAACTTTACCTGAAAAGAAGTCTATTATAAATAAAAAGTGGCATATAGGTGTTTTTAGAAATAAAACGAGTATATGTTTTTTTTGCTTACTTGGAGTGGGATCAACCCCATTAGAAGTAAAATCTTCATCAAAATCCGACCAATTAATATGGTAATCAGAATTATGATTCTGAGGTTCGATGTTCGTTTGCGCGCTAGTAGATGGTTTTGAATGAATCTCTGTTGTTGCAGTTTTTTGAACGGCGCTATTATAAATCATCTCTCTGTTATGCATAGAATTTTCTATGTAACCCTGTGCAATTATATCTGAACGTCATCGTCCTAGCTGCTTCACCATTTGCGTTGCAGAGGTTCTACGAAAGCAGTGGCCGGTGTATCTTCTTGCATCGGGTAGTTTCAGATAGGAAGCAATCTATTCTGGGGCTTCTCCGATTTTGTGTCTCCCAATAGCCATTTGAGTACATTTGCCCTCTGCGTACTTAATAAAAAATCTGTCGCTGAATTCGTCAGGGGGTCTCAGTGAAATATATTTTTTCACGGTGTCGAAGAAAAGATTTCCAATAATGAATTGACCAGCGTAGTCGTTTTTGTTGTAATTGATTGACACCAGATATTTATCGGTTAGATCTTCCACATCTTCGACCTTCATGTTTGTTATCTCATTACATCGCAGACAACAGCAGATTCCAAATGTTAGTATGACCTATAAATATTCGAACAACCAAAATTAAATGGCGGTAACAAAAAGTATTATTTGAGAAGAGAATACATAAATGATTCTTACCTTCATACCTAAATATGTATTATCTGGAGCCTCGTTCATAAGTTTTATTATTTGATTCCAATTTAGAACAAAGGCTTTCTTCGGTTTGTAACCTTTGGCATTTGTTTTAATAAAACTTTTTAAATTCAAAAAATTGTTTATATTAATATTCTCGTTTACGCTCAACGTTTTTTTGAGCATACTCCATACCTCCACGAAAAATTCAAGCCCCTAGAAAAATCTTATAACAAAAAACAAAAAAGGAAAAAGTAAAGGAACATAAAAAATAACACTGCAGAACGACTACCCTCAAAAAATCAAAAACCCTAAAAAAAAGGGTTAGAGAAAAACCACAAGAAAAATTTTTTCAAAAAAAAATTCTAGCAGATTGAAGAAAATACAAGAAAATGTAAATCACCTAAAAAAACTCTCCAGAACGACTCCGGTCGAAAAACTTGGAAAACCTCAAATAATTAGAGAATAGAGAAAAACCCCAGAAAATATGCTCTTGAAAAAAATTTGAAAAGACTGAAGAAAATACAAGAAAACGTAGAAATGGTACAAAAATGATAATAATAATAACAAAAGTCCATGATATTCGTTCAGCACTAAAAAAATTTTATATCAATGGAAGGACAAGTATCCTATTGATGTCTGAAAATCCATTAACGAGAAAAAATAAAATCCCTTAAAAAAGACACGTCTCAAAAAATAATAATAAAAGTCCATGATTTTCGTTCAGCACTAAAATGTCTCATATCAATAAAAGAACAAGTATTCCATCGATGTTTGAAAATTGAGTAACGAGAAATAAGAAGAAATCAGTTGTTGCTGGAAAAGAGTTGCTAAGTTACAAAAATATATTTAAAACGAAAAAAGTCAACATTTAATTTACGTACAGGATTAAAATTTACAATATGAATACTCGGACAAGAATTTCAATGGTATTTATTAAAATTTACAACATTAAACTTGTATATTTAATTAGTTATCCATGCCTCTCGAATTTCCGGTCACGCGATTCTCTCACTTTGTTCCCCCGATTAAAATATAAAAGTTTTAGCCCATTTTTTCGATTTTTCAGCGTGGGTGAAGACTTTTATGATTCCAGTCAGACAAACGCTCGACTTACAACCTATCAATAGATCATCTAGCTCTCTTGGATTTTCAGAAGTGAAATTTTTCAATACTGTTCCACTATCGGAATTGAAAAACTTTAGCCAACGCGAAGAAATTGCAAAAATGGGGTACAGGTTATATAACTTGAGGCCACCAATATTGTTTGATTGGTAACAATTTGTTGAACGTTCACCACCGTACGTTGAGCGTATGCGCACAGAGTACTTGTCCGGCCCATAACTTTTTATGCAAATTGCTCATTGAAACAAAAGTCCGCAAATAAACCGAGAAACTCTGAATGTCTCTTTGACATTTTGGTTTTGGGTATTTCTCGACGGCCTTGAGTTTTCCTGTGGCTGGTCGCACATGACCATTTTCGATAATATGCCCCAGATACTCGACTTGTTTTTGAAGAAATCTACATTTCTTCCAATTGATTGATAATCCTTTGTCGGCTGCAACCTTGAGCGTTTTATGCAAATTCTCAAACGCCTCTTCTTCGTCCTTGCCTGGCACTATCAGGTCATCCATATACGTGAGTACAATACCTCGTCTGATGAAATCTCGGAGTACCTCGTCGATAAATCTCAGAAAGTTCGTCGGACTGTTACAAAGCCCGAACGGTGTCTTCAAAAATTCATAGTATGCTTCGTGGGTCACAAACGATGTGTATTTTCGGCTGTCCTCCGCGACCGGAACATGAAAATATCCGTTCTTCAAATCTAGGACTGAAAAGATTTTTGACGTCGCCAGTGCATCGATCCGATCTTCAATTAACGGCATGGGAAACTGGTCTCTTATAATTTTTTTATTTAGTTGTCGATAATCCACACAAACTCGACTGGACCCATCCTTTTTAGCCACAATGACAACTGGACTGGAGTACATGCTGTGACTGGGCTGGACGATACCTTCTTACAACCATTCGTCTATTTGTTTATACAATATCAATTTGTTCTTTGGCGAAAGTCTTCTTGGTTTTAAACAAATCGGCTCTTGATCTTTTAACCTGAATTTCGTTTCCACGTTGGTTTGGACTTGCTTGTTCGGTTTGTGTTCTTCGATTAACTTACGAATTTTTCCTTCGTACGGTTTTCTCACGTCGATTTCTCCGGCTTCGATGTAATTAATCGTTGTGAGTTCATTGGCTAATAAGCGGCGACTATTGTTATTGTTGTCTTTTTCATCCTTGAATTCTGGTTCTTGCATATCTCGCGCTAACTGACTGGTCTTCATGTCTCCATCCCCCGTTGGTATCTTTTGAATCGTCATTCGTCCTCCTCGGATGTTGATATTCATCTGCCTCTGTAAATCTTTACCGAGGATCATTTTTGAATCCGTTGCTTCTGTGTCTACCACGTATATTAAATTTCTATACTTTTCACCGTCAATTATCAACTCGGTGTTGAAAACACCAATACCCTGACTTTGAGCATTGCCAAACCCCTTGAATACATGCTTTGTTGATCGTAACTTTGGGCTACCAATTTTACGATATTCATCCTCTCGTAGTAATGTCTTGTAGCTTCCTGTATCTGGCAAATCCGGCACTCGAGTGGCGTTGATTTGTACAAAAATCACGTCCTCATTACTCGTTACACAGTTGACTTTCTCTTCTTGTCTATGTGATTTATTCTCACATTTGGACGCAATGTGGCCAAACTGATTGCATTTGAAGCACTTCGGTCCCCTTTCTTTGTGAGGACATTGCTTCACTTCGTGTTCAACTGATCCACACGCAAAACAGCGAAGTCTCTTCGTTGACGTCTGTTTTCCATCTTTCTTTTCTTCTTTTTTATTTTTGTTTATTTCAGCTTTATTTCCAGTTTTCTTCTTTCCCGACCGCTCTTGCATACGATCATAAATGTCAAGACTTTCTTTCAACTCCGTTATCGTTCGAGCGTTATACAGTATTTATTTGTTTGATTCTTCGTCGGGTATACCATCGATAATATACCGTATAACCGCTTTGTCTTCGATATCACCTTGATTGGCTATAGTTTGCATCACATAGATATATTGTCTTGAAGTGTCGGTTTCCTGTTTTCTTCGTTGCGAAAGCTGGGCATGAATCGTCGCACTGTTGATTTCCACTTTGAACTCGTCGATCATACGTCGTTTGAACTCTATCCACGATGTAATGCCTTGTTCTAGTGCCATGTACTGTTTCGCGGAGCCTCGTCACATTTTCTTTCTATAAATAACCATTTGTAGTTCGTTCCACCTTAGTAGTGTACTTGTATCTTCAAATTCGGTTATCCAATGTTGTATTGACGCTTTATCGTCTCCACTGAACAAGGGTATGCTGCCCTCAACGTCCTTGATTGTAAACGTACTCGCTGGATTCAGTACTTGGGGCATGTCCCTTGACTCCGAAATCGTTTCCATTCTCCTGTGTGGCTGATGACTGTTAACTGTTATTTCTGGCTCTTCATTCTGTTGATCTCTATGACCATTATCTCCATCTTCATCGTCAGATACTTCAGTATCTTCGTTTCTTTCTTCGAATGCTGTTCTCAATCGTGCCACTAATTCTCGTTTTTTTTCCTTTTGTTGGGAGATTCCGTGAAAGAAGTTCGTTTTGCAGTTCCTTTATCGTCCAATCTTGTATTTCTTTCTCCAGTCTTTTCCTTATGTTCCTATTTCCATCGTTCTCTCCCGTGACTGGGTTGTGATTTAATGAAATGTTTCGTCTATTTTCCTGATTACTCGTTTCTCCACTGCCGCTTGCAACAGCGTTCGGTGTTATCTGCGACACCTCGGCTTCGTTGTCAATACCACCATTATCGATTAGTAACCGTCGATTCGTCCCATGTCATGGTGAATGTTGCACCGACATTTTTTTTTTTTTTATTATTATTATTTTTTTTTTTTCGATCTACACACTCACCTTCAACTTTTCAGAATGTACCGACTTATGCAATTTCCGATGAATCGTTTTCCCGATCGTTCACCATACAACTTGAATAACTTATTTCAACTTCTTACAACGTTTTTGCCCGTTATGCGACATGACTCATATTATTACTAATGTCTGCCTTATTTGCGTTCGTGTTGCTCGACTGTATTTATCTTGATTGTTCACTCCGTTTTAGCTTCTCACTCTCTATATTTCACACGGTATTTGGTCGCAATCCCGGACGAGCCCCCAAATGTAGGATCCCGACCAAATTGAAGTGAAATAATTGAAACAAATCAAATGGAAAATGAACAAACTCTTTATTTTAAATACAACGCGACTCGTCGTTCTGACGTCTACAGATGCTCTCTTTCTCTTTCTTTTATTTTTATTTTATTCCGTCTTCTCTTTTTATTTAACGAAGACTTGCGGTCACTCTTCAATAAAAACAGATGCTTACGAGCCTCAAAGCTCCTCCCCTACATTGATATAAAATTTTTTTAGTGCTGAACGAATATCATGGACTTTTGTTATTATTATTATCATTTTTGTACCATTTCTACGTTTCCTTGTATTTTCTTCAGTCTTTTCGAATTTTTTTCAAGAGCATATTTTTTGGGGTTTTTCTCTGTTCTCTAATTTTTTGAGGTTTTCCAAGTTTTTCGACGGGAGTCGTTCTGGAGAGTTTTTTTTTAGGTGGTTTACATTTTCTTCTATTTTCTTCAATCTACTAGAATTGTTTTTTGAAAAAAATTTCCTGTGGTTTTTCTCTAACCCTTTTTTTTTTAGGGTCTTTGATTTTTTGAAGGTAGTCGTTCTGCAGTATTTTTTTTTATGTTCCTTTACTTTTTCCTTTTTGGTTTTTCGTTATAAGATTTTTCTAGGGGCTTGAATTTTTCGTGGAGGGTAGATTTTTTTGTGAAAACAGATGGAAACGGGGATCACCCACAAATGTACTTGTCCATGGTTTTTTTCCCCGGGGAGGGGATTTTGGCCAGGATATCACTCTTTTTTTCTGAACACCTTCAAGCCCTGGAGTTTTTACGTATTTGCATCTTAATATTGTGAATTTATTTCAATGATTTCAGTATCTAATCTCCACTCCACTCATGTGACATCAGATAATGAAAGCTATAATTCACCAAACTTAACTTTCATTTTGGTTGTTCACAGTAGTGCAGTGTTCTGTTTATGTAGTGAAAAAGTTCAACAGAGTCCAGAAAAAACATCGGAATTAGAATAAACTTGAAAAAAAAAATTCAAGCGAAACAAGAATAAATAGAAAAACAAATTTCGTTCGAAGTACTTGGCGAGTTCGTAACCATGAGAGATATATCATGTGATCCAAGCTAAGCAAAAAAACTCGCCAAGTACTTCGGCCGAAATTTTTTTTAAATCTATTATTTTTCGTTTGAATTTTTTTTTCTCAAGTTCATCCTCATTGTGATTTTTTTTCTGGACTCTGATCTTCTGACCGATTTTTATTTTTATACATTTTGGTGACTTTCTTCAATGCCCAACTAGTTTCTGTTTTTTCTTTAAATACTTGTCCTATTATTGATATTATATACAAAACGAATATAAATGCTGTATATATGCTAAAGAGTTTTTCTATGATAAATAATAAATACCTTCGAACTTGAGGAACTCCAACACCGGTCTTTGCTGTAAAAATGAATGGGCGAGACCGGTGACATGTCAGGATCGTATAACTTCGTAATTTGGCGTTGATCTCGTTGTTGAGTTCTCGGCAGGCTGTATATATACGAAAGAGTTTTTCGATAATGAATAATAAATACCTTGGTACTTGAGAAACTCCAAGTGGTTTTCGTTGTCAAAATAAATGGGCGAGACCGGTGACATGTCAGGATCGAGTAACATCGTTCTTTGATTTTGATCTCGCTGATGAGTTTTAGGCATGCTGTATATATGCTAAAGAGTTTTTCTATGATAAATAATAAATACCTTCAAACGTGAGGAACTCCAACACCGGTCTTCGCTGTAAAAATGAATGGGCGAGACCGGTGACATGTCAGGATCGAATAATAACTTCGTAATTTGGTGTTGATCTCGTTTTTGAGTTCTCGGCAGGCTGTATAAATAAATGCTGTATATAAGCTAAAGAGTTTTGCTATGATAAATAATAAATGGAGAAAAAAATTTCAAACGAAAAAAATAAGATTGAAAAATAATTTCGGCCGTAGTACTTGGCGAGTTTTTTGCTTAGGTAGAATCACGTAATGTATTTCTCATGGTACGAACTCGCCAAGTACTACGGCCGAAATTATTTTTCAATCTAATTTTTTTCGTTTGAAATTTTTTTCTCCACGTTTTCTTTTATCTTGATTTTTTTTCTGGACTCTGTTCTTTTGACCGATTTTTCTTTTTGTACATTGGTGACTTTTTTCAATAACCAACTGATTGTGCTTTTTATTAAATACTCCATCCTGAAGAGACAATGAAATTCATGTCCTATTATTGATATTATAAATTTTAGTGCTGAATGTAAATCATTCTTGATCGTGACAATTTTTTGAAAATTTTGTACTTTTTTGGGTAGTTTTTTCTGTGAAAACAAATGGAAACGGCAGTCAACAAATGTACTTGTCCAAGGTTTTCTTTCACCGGGCAGGGGATTTTTGGCCAGGATATCACTTCTTTTGTCTGAACGTTTCACTTTCATCATAAAATTTTGGAATTAATGGTCTGCCATATTGAATGGTCTGCCAAACAATTTTCGCAGTTATCGCTCGCCAAATAGTATCCACCATCTTGAATTTCCAAATTTTGATAGTAGATTTGTGATCAGCGACCCCGAAAACCCCTAAGTGCCAACTTTTGCTTCCATCAAAAAACTTTTGAATTTATGGTTCACCATATTGGATCCGCCATTTTCAATTTCGAAATTTTGTATGCAGATTTTGAATCGGTGAACCCAAAAACCCCCGCGTGCCAACTTTCGCTTTTCTTAAACGATTTTCGCAGTTATTGTCCGCCATATTGTATCCGCCATCTTGAATTTCGAAATTTTGGGTGCAGATTTGTAATTAGCGACCCCAGAAACCCCCGAGTACCATATTTCGCTTTCATCAAACAATTTTTGCATTTGTGGTCGGCCATATTGGATGTCTAAATATTCAGTGCAGATTTGTAATCAGCGACCCCAAAAACCCTCGAGTACAAAGTTTTGAGCTAATTGCACGTAGGGAAAAAATTGTGCTTCAAAGGGTCAAATTGATATTTTTTTTACGTGAATTATTCCGGCTTTACCGTCTGTCAACACTCGGATACAAATTTGCGACACTGACGTACAAGTTAGTTCAAATTTTGCCCACAATTCGTGTTACGCGCAACCAAAAACTTTTTGTCGAATAGGAACAGCGGGATATGTCGTCAGTTGCGACCAATCAGAAAAACGCCACCGCCACGAGGCCTGTTTCTGTGTCGTATACATACACCCACGCACACTTCGATCATTGCGTAATTTTGCCTGTGCAAAGTTTTTTCTCAGCGATTACGGCATCAATCGGGTTGGTTCATGGCTCAATCGAGGGGGGATAACTTAATTAGTCTTCAGTTCAAATTTCAGATCATGAAATTACCCCTGGGCTTCGTAATTCAAGAAAATGTCTACCCCCACCACCGAAATCGCTTTATTACGAGATAATATACTCGAGTGAGTCTCGGGCCAGTAGAAGACAGGGCTGTCAAATGTACTTGTCCCGAGACTCTGCCGAGTCTCTTGATTGATTCTTTTTAATGATAACAGAAATTAATTTCTGTTGTTTTCCCGTTAACCCGATTTAGTTATTAACAAACTCGGACAATCTTCTTCTTTTTTGTTCTGAGCGAGATTGACTGGTCTCTTTTCTAAAAAATGTTCCTCTCCTCGTTGGAGAATCGCAAGCTTAGCGTTCTCACGCCTCGACCGGATGTCTCCGCAATACGAGGCACACGTGCCAGCAAAGCGCAGCATTATTTTATCCTTTTGAGCGTTGTCAGTCAGGTAGATACAGCGTGAACAGTTTCGAAGACGCAAAAGAGTCCAAAATGCATAACAATACACAAAATGATTCCATTTTAAACCTGAACGGAGCAATGATGGAATGGAACGAGCCGTGAGTTAAGCATCGGGCCGCCGCTGTCTACACTCCCGACCGTTGTCAGCTTTCGCAGCTGTCTGACGAAAGTAAGTTTTGGTTGCCCAAGGTTCGCGATCTGTCGTTACTCGATCGGAAGGATTCGATCGCGGCAAATGACATCAGCCATTTCAAACTTTTTTGAATTTTCATACTTCGTATCTGGACGCTATCACGTTTCTTGATTTTTTGCTCAAGTAAATATATTTTTCCTGTATTAACAAGTGAGTGTACAAATGGATAATTAATATTTTCTTATTTTATTGCAGACTGCCAGTCAATTCAGTCAATATAAAGGAGTTCATGCTGTATCAATAAAAAAGGTATGTCACAATACGTTTCCATTATTGGGTGTTAAAGAATCGTTTTTGCGAAAAAATAGGATGATTTTGCGAAAAAAAACCGCGCGCAACTTTTCGCGGCGCACCGGCTACAGTGTATAGACGGACTCGGGTGTGCTCAAGTTTTTATGCTAAATACTCCAAAATAATATAAGTGGCAGCGTATTGAGAAATTCTGCACCATGCGTTACATAACATTTTCAAGAATAAAATATGTCAGCCGTCTTTTTTTCTGAAGGCAGAGAAAATACACTCTACTACCGGTGTAAAATACTACTCTACTACAAATAATTACGGATTTTTGGGCATTTCCACTTACTAGCTGATCAAGGCGCATAATTGCAATGTGATCATTTAATAACTGTCCGGGAATTTCATTTTGGGTACTAAAATTTAAAAGTATCTGCCCAAAGCGAACGGTTTTCGAATTCTTTAGAATTTTTCCAACGTTCATAGCTGACGAGGAAATAATCATACTTTCACTACGGGTGACAGCTTAAAATTTTCTAAATATAATCATGGAGTTTTGGGAATTTTTTTAGATAATTAAAATGAGACGTTTATTAAATATTTATTTCATTTTATGTTTCAAGAATGACTGTTGAGAAAAATCTAAAAACAATTCAGGATGCCTTTAAGACTCAATGTCATACGAAAAAAATGAGCCAAATTGGCAGGGATCAGGGAAAAAGTCCGCCGGATCGACGTGGAATACTTCATATATGTTGGAAGTGAGGCTTCTGCGATTCTTACTAGGCACCTGCACCCCCTCTCGCGCGCTGCGCCTGCGTGATGCGTCAAAATATATATACGTTGAAAGTAAGATTCAGCTGTCTTGAAAACTCAAAAAACACAGAAGAGGATAGAAAAGGATAGAACCAGGAAAGGAAAAAAGAGGCAAGGATTATTGAAAGAATTAAAGGGATTTAGGTTGTTTTGCACGTGAAAAAATGACAAACTGGTCGCATTAAAATTGAGGCATGAGTTTTTGTGCTTGGCGTCCTTTTTTCACTTTTTTAAAATGATGCCTTGAGATTTTAGTGTTTTTGGTCCATGATTTTGGTTGAAGGATGAATTTTTTTAAATATGATAAGACAGTAACTCTACTTCACCTGACACAGCCATGGTCCTTCGGCTGACAGGGCTGTACACAAGACAACATTTTTTAGATATTGGGCACCAGTTAGTTGTACAAAACTAAGAATTTACCGGCTAGTATGAGCATGAGGAGCGAGTTCAGTTGGCCGGATCAAAACGAAAGTCAAGGTTGCGATGTGACGAGGATAATGTATAAAGAATAAAAGCAACTTACGTTAGATGTGGACAAAGCCAATTATTTCCTTTTATTTGAACTCAACAACAGGATAGTAGTTACAGGCCCGTCTATATTAATTGACAAAATGCAAGCTCGATGGATTTCGGATTCGCTCCCAATAGTTATTTAGCCGTCTTTCCTTCACACTCGCACCGAGTAATATAAATTATAACTTGAACAATTTCTGTGAAAAATTAAATCAAAATCAAACAACACAATACAATTAATATGAAAGATAGAGAGAATAATACATGATGGTCGTACAATGGTCCAGCGTAATCTGCTTCCTTTTTCTATTACCCTCTTCGAGGTTTTTGGTGGTAGGGCGAGGGCTAGAGCGGGGCATCTTCTAGTGCTATGTTGGACGAAAATAACACAAATATCACACCAGATTTATTATGAGGCGCAACATTTGATTGCCATAATCGGTTCTCGCTTGAGCGAACGAGTCGAGAATAATTGTCCTGTCTCAATGATTTGTTTAGGTTGATAAAAAAATTGAATTTGTCTATTATTTTGAATCTTTTTTAACAATTTTTTTGTAATTTTAAAGGTAGTAATTGGATCCACTCGGGGGGCTCCCACCTCTCCTCCCCGCAAGGGGCTGCGCCCCCTCGACCCTCGTAGCCATTTGTGCGATCACTTGGACGCCACCGAATTGATAATTCGAATTTAAATTGATTGTTTACGTCGACGCGAAACAGGCAGGATACTAGAGATAGCACGAGGCGGGGTAGCAGTACGGTGCGAAAGGCAGCGCGAGACGCGAATGCGATACAGAGACAGAGACAGAGCGAGCGACGACGCGCGACGGTTGAGTCTTACTTTCCACATTAAGAGACTCGGTAGAGTCTGGGGACAAGTACATTTGACAGCTGTACAGCTCTGTCTGTCGTCTGCTTGCCCGAGGCTCGCCCGAGTATATTATCTCTGAATAAAACGATTCGCGGTGGTGGGGGTGGAAACTGAAAGTCATTTTCTCGAATTATAAGGCTCAGGAGACAGATGATGACTTGAAAATAGAACTGGAGACTAATTATGAAAAAATCTTTCGATTGAGCCTTAAATCAGCACGATTGATGTCGTATTTGCTGAGAAAAAACTTTGCACAGGCTTAAGATTATGCTAAAAATACCAACACATCGGAAGTTTGACGTGTCTGTATACGACACAACGAAAGGCCTTTTAATGCTATCGTGTTTCTGATTGGTCACGAGTGACGACATATTTTTGTCGCGGCTGACGATTTTCTATCTATATCGCTAATGTGTCAGCTGTCAAAGCTGCAAATTCATATTCGAGTATTGACAAACCGAAAATGCGGAAGTACGTGCATAATAAAAAAAGTATTTAAAATCAGTGAACGAATAAAAAATAATAAAATCCGCGTAAAATCGTGAATTTGTGTTCTTTCAGTGCAGTTTCAGTGTTCCGTATTCAAGTGTCAACGATAGAAAAGTGCGAAGACGTTAAAAAAAAAAAAATTCAACGTCAGTGGATGACGAAAAAGTGTTAGGTGAAAAGATTTGTCAAGAGTGTTATAAGTGTGTGGAGTGCGGGGTTATGTGCGGCCATCATATTTTGAGAATTTTTTATACTTCCACCCAAGTCTTTCTCAGTCCATAATAGGAACGATTTCCGTTTGATCACGCATGATTCGTCTTCACCGAACCCGCGAAAAGTTCGCACGGTTTTCTTTAAACATGTCTTTGTAAAAGTGTCAGTGACATCGAAAAGATAAACCCACTGTTGAATGAGGTTATTAGTCAGTTGTTGTCGGGAATCGCAACGTACTCCTCATCATCATGGAATATATACAGCATGACGAGAACTCAACAATGAGATCAACTTCAAAGTACGAAGTTATTCGATTCTGAAATGTCACCGGTCTCGCCCATTCATTTTTACAGCGAAGACCGGTGTTGGAGTTCCTCAAGTTCGAAGGTATCAGGAGACTCGGTAGAGTCTCGGGACAAGTACATTTGACAGCTCTGTCGTCTGCTGGCCCGAGGCTCGCCAGAGTATATCAAGAGACTCGGTAGAGTCTCGGGACAAGTACATTTGACAGCTCTGTCGTCTGCTGGCCCGAGGCTCGCCGGAGTATATTATCTCTGAATAAAGCAAATTCCGGTGGTGGGGGTAAAAACTGAAAGTCATTTTCTCGAATTACGAAGCTTAGGAGACAGATGATGACTTGAAAATTGAACTGGAGACTAATTATGAAAAAATCTTTCGATTAAGCCTTAATTCAGCACGATTGATGCCGTATTTGCTGAGAAAAAACTTTGCACAGGGTCAAGATTATGCAAAAATTCTAACACATTGAAGGATTTGGTGTGTTTGTATATGCGCGCAGACGACACAATCAAAGGCGTTTTGATGCCCATCAAAACCCGTTTCCACCGAAGCCGGTCTTCGGCGACAAAAGTAACGAGTTCCCATTGGTCCTTTCCTTTGTACCCTGCAACACGATTTTTCCGGTTCGGGTCCATCTGTCCCTTCTGAACTCCTCCGACGTGCCTTCTCGAACCACGATAACCCGACCGGGGTGGACTGGGCGCCAGGTACGAAGGTAGCGCCGGTGAAACCGACTTTAAGTTTGTCCACTCCGGCGCGGAGACGGTGGATGAGGCGGTTCAAGGGGCCACGAGGATTCAGGGTGGTCCGACTACTCAGCTCGACTGAGATACTTAAGGGTAGAGGGGGTGGCTAGGGGCGAGAGCAAGGAATCAGGACCGACAAAATAAAATAGCCAAAGACTAAGGATTTGAGCTTAAACAATAGTTTATTCAGGTAATTTAGTCGATCCGGCGACGTACAGGTAGCCAAGGCCCGAAGGCAGGTAATAGGGGTTGACTGAATCGGAAAACACGAGGCTGGACCTCGTAAAACGCGGTTTAAACACAATAATCATGGCAACACATGATGGGGTCACTAATAACACGAAATAACAATAAATAGCGGAAATATGAACGGAGTTAGTGTTCGAGACACTAACTCAGGTAGTGCGGTCGAGGTCTAGGTAGCGACAGTCCGAAGACAGGTAATCAAGGCATTTTCACACGGCAACTAATTAATTAAACAAATAATAACGGAGTTAGTGTGCGAGACACTAACTCAGGTAATTCGACTGTAGTGTAGGTAGCTAAAGTCCAAAGACAGGTAATAACGGCATGTAAACGCGACAATTGACTAAATAAACGAAATACTCACGGGGTTAGTATGCGAGATACTAACCCAGGTAATTCGACCGTAGTGTAGGTAGCTAAAGTCCAAAGACAGGTAATAACGATATGTAAACGCGACAATTGACTGAATAGACGAAATACTAACGGGGTTAGTAGGCGAGGTACTAACCCAGGTAATTCGACCGTAGTTTAGGTAGCTAAAGTCCAAAGATCGGTAATAACGGCATGTAAACGCGACAATTGACTAAATAAACGAAATACTAACGGGGTTAGTATGCGAGATACTAACCCGGGCTATTCGACCGGAGTGCAGGTAGCTAAAGTCCGGAGACAGGTAATAATAACCAATTAACACGTAAATTAATTAAACAACTCAAATAATAACGGAGTTAGTGGGCCAAGCACTAACTCAGGTAATGCGATCGAAAATTAGGTAGCGAAAGTCCGAAGACAGGGAAAATACTGACTTCACACGGAATGATATATATGAAATAATATTTCGACAGAAAAAGAAATACGAAATTCGAATGAAATAAACGCGAAACAAAATAATAAAGGAATCCGAGGCATATACGACCGAAACAATGCCTAACGTACTCGAGGCCGAGCGGGAGAGAGACAGCACGAAAACAAGCCGGCGCGACGCGCTCGCGGCCGGCCTTGGACGCGTAGCTCGAAAACATGACAAAATACTATAGCCTAGTCAGGCTACTTTTATTCAATAAAATAACTCAACGGAATTTATCGATAATTCCGTTGTAGTTCCCAAAACTTTATAATTAAAATGAAATAATATCGCGAGTCACCAAGGGGACTCGACGGATTCATTGGGGACTCGATAAAACAAAATAATTAGGAAAGAAGGATGATAAAAGAGCCAAATTCTCGCTCGATTATTTCTGTCGTTCTTCCACGCCAATCATAATTGGCAAAACTCAATTATTTACTCACTAAAATATCCCCAATGTTCCGCCGAGTCGGAGAGAATAAAGGAACGGGCTTACCGAGGCGAAATTCTCTGCTCACGTGGTGGTTGAATTGGCTCAGAAGCTTCACGGAACAGCGACTCGGCGTAGAGACACGATTACGAAAAATGAATTGTTCTCGCGCCTAGGCAAGACTCAGCGCTCTCCTTGTTTCTTCCCACCACTCGAGGACCGCTGGACTCAGTCTTCGCGCCTCTAATGTGAATTAGCCGAAATTCTCGACTTCGCGACGAAATTATTACGCGGGAATCTCGAAGGAGGCTCTCGCGACAATCCCACCTCCAGCGAGCTTTCCACGCCGCAGGAGCTTTTCCTCTTGGGGAGCCGGCCGATGTCTGACTGAAAGGTGAAGGGGAGGCCTCCCTCGAGACGTGAGGCGTCCCTTAACGTCCCGGTGGGCCCACAGTGCACACCAGGCTAATTGACACCTCCACCCCAGGGAATCCCAGGCCCCACCTGACGAGGCGCCGTTGCACACGGGCTGCAGTCCCTGCAACGTAGAGGCGAACGGGGCAACTCTCGGCTGCGACGGTGAGAAAGCCATGGACGGCGTTCAAAATGGCCGATAACCAGCGTGGTCTTTCGACGTTCGCAAGTTGGACTCGGGTGGACGAGAACCAACTGCTGGGGAGTGTGAGACTGCCGAAAGAACCCGCCGAGATTGACGAAGCTGAGGCACGAGGCGGAGGGCGAAACGGCCAACGAGGGCGAATAAATGTGACCTAAAATAATAGAGGGTTTTCCGTGCTCCCTCTCGCTCTCTCTCAAACGCAATTTTTGGCGATAAACGCAGGTAGTCGGATTCAGGAAGCTTAAATCTAAAAATTGATAATTTAACACATGGAATCCCCGTAATGTCCTCCACGACGAGCCGTCGAACGGCGTTCAGATGGACCGGACCTCCGGTCCACTGGTCGACCAATCCGTGCGGGTGACGTGGCCAAAAATGTCACATTACAACCCATACCACGGAAAGTTTGTCGGTAGTTTTGACGCGAGACGCGTAAACAGCGTGTTTTTTGCAGATTTCTCGTAGATCCGTCGTGGGCAAAATTTGAACTAATTTGTATGTCAGAGTCGCAAATTCTATCAGAGTGTTGACAGATGGTAAGGCCGGAATAATTCACGCAAAAAAAAATATCAATTTGACCCTTTGAAACCCACATTGTTCCTTACGTGCAATTACCTTAAAACTTTGTACTCGGGGGTTTTCGGGGTCGCTGATTACAAATCTGCACTTGTCACAACCGACGTTAAATTTTTCTTTTTAAAAATATATAATAGATCTACAAGTTTTCCTTTCCGAGAATTCTTCGAATAACACTCGCTACCCGGCCATAAAATATGACACGCGACACACACACTCCAGAGTTAGGACTAAATTTGTAACCGAAACACTTGTAACCGACGAATATAAATCAAACTAGCTTCCGCTATATTTCCGGACTACACTATGGACTATATGAAACATCCACTCATCTAATTAGGTCACTACGATCTTACTTCTAAGAAAACCTATAAACTCCTACTATTTTTCCGCATTTTAGCCCTATAAAAAGGCCATGTCTCTCCACAATCGCCGCATTCCGTTCGCACCTAGAGTCGCGTCTATACTGTTAGCAGTAGTTCGGTTTGTCATTCGGTTAGCCGTCTTATAATTAATCTCTGACCGAACTCCGGGTCTTCTGTAGAAGAGAGCGAGTCAAGTTCAGAAGCCAAAGTTAAAGTACCAAACTCAATATTTGGACTTAGAATCTTTTAACCTTTTCTACGACACAACAAATCACAAGTAAGCTACAACGAACCAAACATTTACAAGACACCTCTCCGGTAACGTAACCATTTATATTGTATCAAGTTTGTATTTCATCATTATATTTACTAATACCTTGTTTCATTAAAGTACATAAAGAATATCTAAATCTTTTGACTCACTTAACACCCCGAATCCCTCTCCTAGTCGCAACCTAGACTAAGGCAAGGCTTCTCGAGGTCTATCAGCGTAAGCCCACGATACTCTTAGGAGTATATTTATAAAAACGCTCTGCGTATTAAAATGCAGGGAAAAGCTTATGGGACATAACGTTTACCGCTCGACGTTCAAACACCCGAACTTTTCCTTCACGCCTCTCCGGACGTGACACACTCAAAATTTAGAAATCCAAGATGGTGAATCCAATCCTGGCCCAAAATCACCTGCCCGGGAAAAAAAAACTTTGGACAAGTACATTTTTTGACCCCCGTTTCCATTTGTTTTCACAGAAAAAAACTACCCAAAAAAGTACAAAATTTTCAAAAAATTGTCAAGACCAAGAATGACTTACATTCAGCACTAAAATGTATAATATCAACAGTAGGACAAGTATTTCATTGTCTCTTGAGGATGGAGTATTTAATAAAAAGCAAAATCAGTTGGTTATTGAAAAAAGTCACCAATGTACAAGAATAAAAATCGATCAAAAGAACAGAGTCTAGAAAAAAAATCAAGATAAAACAAAACGTGGAGAAAAAATTTCAAACGAAAAAAATCAGATTGAAAAATAATTTCGGCCGTAGTACTTGGCGAGTTTTTTGCTTAGGTAGAATCACGTAATGTATTTTTCATTTCCTCCACGTTTTGTTTTATCTTGATTTTTTTTCTGGACTCTGTTCTTTTGACCGATTTTTATTCTTGTACATTGGTGACTTTTTTCAATAACCAACTGATTTTGTTTTTTATTAAATACTCCATCCTCAAGAGACAATGCAATACTTGTCCTATTATTGATATTATAAAATTTAGTGCTGAATGTAAATCATTCTTGATCTTGCAAATTTTTAGAAAATTTTGTACTTTTTTGGGTAGTTTTTTTCTGTGAAAACAAATGGAAACGGGGGTCAACAAATGTACTTGTCCAAGGTTTTTTTTTCCCCGGGCAGGGGATTTTTGGCCAGGATATTACTTCTTTTTTCTGAACCTTTTACTTTAATCATAAAATTTTGGAATTCATGGTCCGCCATTTTGAATCCGAAATTTTGGGTGCAGATTTGTATTCGGTGACCCCGAATCCCCCGAGTACCAACTTTCGCTTTCATATCAAACGATTTTCGCAGTTATCGCTCGCCATATAGTATCCCCCATTTTGAATTTCCAAATTTTAATAGTAGATTTGTGATCAGCGACCCCAAAAACCCCCGAGTACCAACTTTCGCTTCCATCAAAAAACTTTTGAATTTATGGTTCGCCATGTTGGATCCGCCATTTTGAATATCGAAATTTTGTATGCAGATTTTTCATCAGTGAACCCAAAAACCCCCGCGTGCCAACTTTCGCTTTTCTTAAACGATTTTCGCAGTTATTGTCCGCCATATTGTATCCGCCATCTTGAATTTTGAAATTTTGGGTGCAGATTTGTAATCAGCGACCCCGAAAACCCCCGAGTACCATGTTTTGCTTTCATCAAACAATTTTTGCATTTGTGATCCGCCATCTTGAAATTCTGAATTTTGGGTGCAGATTTGTAATCAGCGACCCCGGAAAATCGTTTAAGAAAAGCGAAAGTTGACATGCAGGGGTTTTTGGGTCCACCGATTGAAAATCTGCATGCAAAATTTCGAAATTCAAAATGGCGGATCCAACATGGCGAACCATAAATTTAAAAGTTTTTTGGTGGAAGCGAAAGTTGGTACTCGGGGGTTTTCGGGGTTGCTGATTACTTAAAGACACTTAAAATTTTTTTCTTTCCCAATTTGTCAAATTCGGAGGTCCTTTATGAATCCTTAAAAATTTGCAGTATGATTTTTTTCGAAATTGTTGAAGGTGCTCAGTGGATGTGCGAAAATAATTAAAAGGGGAGAGATATTTGTATAACTACGATTTATTGTATTTAAAGAAAAAAGGGGTTACAAGATAAAAAGCGCGTCGTTCGTTTGACCGGTATGGACTGGACTGACGAGCCGCGAACCAAGAAAGAAAAAATAATAACGTAGAAGACCGCGTGGCGGCAGCACGTCGCCCGCGATTTGAGCACCCCTGGCGCCTCTATGGGCTCGTCGCGTACATTCGTGAATCGCAACGGAACGCAAGCCGCTGACTATTCGCGTTCACCAATAGAAATGAGAGCACCTGAGAATTTTTTTTTTTTTAAGCAATAAAAAAAAATAGAACCGAAAGTCTGCTCACTCCTTGGCGGGAGGCATTTCATTCGGAATTGATTCAAGTTTTTTTTAAGTGAAAAAAAAATATTAAAATCGGCGAACGTTGAGAAACATAAGATTATTCTCTAAGAAGTGAAATTTTTTAGAGATTTTTATATCTGCAAATTTTCTGTATTTTTTTTTTTTTTTTTTTTCAAAAAGAACATTTAAAAACGAAAATTTCAAAAAAAAAAAACATTCCGATAATTCCATTTTTAAGAAAGTTATAGCTCTTTGAAATAAAATAAACCATTTTTTTGAAGAATTCATAACTATTTTTGAGTTGGGTAAGATTTTTTTTTTAATTTCCTGAAAATTCCTTCCAATGGGGTAGAAAAGGAAAAAAAAATTCAACGAAATCGAAAGGGGTCGGGTTCAAAAGTAGTCGATTTGGCGTGGAATTACCCATATACTCTGTAATTATAACATATTGAATAAGCTTACATAATCAACTCGAAGAGAAATATATCTTCTCATATGTACTTTTCCCACACTGTATTTTTATGTTAAACTAAGCCCGGGGAAAAAAACCTTGGACAAGTACATCTGTTGACCCCCGTTTCCATTTGTTTCCACAAACAAAAAAAAGTACATAATCCTCAAAAAATTGGCAAGATAGAGAATAATTTACATTCAGCACTAAAATTTATAATATCAATAATAGGACAAGTATATTATTGTCGCTTGGTTATTGAAAAAAAGTCACTAATGTATAAAAATAAAAATCGGTCAAATGAACAGAGTCCAGAAATAAATTAAGATAAAACAAAATGTGGGGAAAAAAATTTCAAACGAAAAAAATTAGATTGAAAAATAATTTCAGCCAAAGTACTTGGCGAGTTTGTACCATGAGAAATGCATTACGTGATTCTGGCTAAGCGAAAAAACTCGCCAAGTACATCGGCCGAAATTATTTTTCAATCTAATCTTTTTCGATTGAAATTTTTTTCCCCACATTTTGTTTTGTCTCGATTTTTTTATGGACTCTGTTCTTTTGACCGATTTATATTTTTATACATTGGTGACTTTTTTCAATAACCATCTAATTTTTGCTTTTTTTAATATGAAAATATTAATGAGAGAACTGATGCGCTGGTTAGATCACAACCGCGCTGATTGGTGGGACGGTTGGTTTCCCCTCCATGCGACCCCGAACCAATAAAACGCGACTAGTGGGGTATAAGTAAAGGCGCCTCGCGGAGCTACGACTCACTCGTGATCTGAGAGAATTCCGAACAGATGCCTTACTAGAAACACGCTCTCTGTTTGTCAAAACTTCTTCCCCAATAAAAGCGGGTAATTCGATCAGCTGTGGCGTTGACTCTCGCATTTCTTTCGACCCCCATCTCTCCAAGCTCCCACAACGACTCAATAGGTGGCCGATCCAGTAAAGATAGAAGAAGACGGACTTCAACAAGAAAGGTTCACTTGCGACCAACTCGAGCACCGAGCAGGTGCCGCCACGGAGCAGCAGACAGCCGAGGAAATCGAAGTGAACAACTCAACGTACCAGTCCTTTTTAGGATTATCTTCTTCAACAGATTAGTCCTTTTTAGGACTATTCAAACTCGTTACAACTCTTTATTTTCCCTACCTTCTCTTCCTATCGTGAGGTTGGCGCGGAAGACGGGCTTGGTGGCTGAGAAGTCCACCCGAGTCTCGAGCTCGAACTTTTCGACTCTCTTTGATCGCGTAAATTGACGTGGAAAACGAGCTTGGTGGCTGAAAAGCTTACCCGATCTCGAGTCCCAATTTACGTTATAAAAATCGCTCACAATTTGTCTCCTGAAATAAGAGTAACAAAAAGAGGTTGTCAACCTGGAGGGGAAGTCTTTTCAATTAAGCCTGTATATTGAGACGACACCAATTTTTCAAATAAAATAAAAGAAAGAATAAAAATAAAACCGCACGACAATTATCGACTTGGCGCCCGGCCGCCATCTTGAAAAACTGCGAAAAAACATCGATTATATAATCGATGTTAATAATAAATAAAAATAAACTATTTTATCATAAAATTACGTTGAAATAAATAAAATAAGAATAAAAAACGCAAAAATAATGTAAAATCATGAAAATATCGAAAGAAATAAGCAAAATAAGAATAGAACGACAAAGCGCAGGCACGTTTCCATGCCAACGACGCACAACAAAGCAAACGCGCATGCGTGAAGGGCCGCAGTTCGGCGGCAAGTCGGGTATAAAAGTCGGTGCGCGGAGCATTCGACAGACATTCTCCTCTCTTGAACTGAAGCTTGAAAGAGCTAGCAGAGAAGAACCTCTCCCCTCCCTGGCGGGTTTTAGTGGATGCTTCGGATATTTAAATAGTTCGGTGACGTTCAACTCCCGTAGCCCGAGGTCACTTTTATTATTAACCATCCCGCAGATGCCCAGGACATTGGAGTAGTTCGGCGACGTTCGACTCCCGTAGTCTGGGATCTCTATCCTTCATTATTATTTAAACATTTTCCCATAGATGCTCGTGATATTGGAGTAGTTCGGCGACGTTCGACTCCCGTGTCCGAGATCTCATTCCTTTCAAAACCTTGGATGCTCGGAATATTGGAAGGGTTCGGCGACGTTCAATTCTCGTAGTCCGAGATCTATTTTTCTTATTTCATTATAATTTTTAAATTAAAATAACGGCGTTGTTCCGTAAATTTATTATTTAACCACGCCAGGAATGTGAGACATCATGAATATTATTTTTCCTTATTATTATTAAAATAAAAATTATTATAATTGGCTCTCGTGTCTCCATCATCATATTATGTTAATATGTTTTGTTAAATTAAATAAAATGAATTAAGAATAAAAAGAGACATCGTCGTAAATTGTAATTGTTTAAAAACAAAACCAAGCATTAAAAATCATCAAAAGCAGAGAATAAATTTTCACAACCGACGTTAAATTTTTCTTCTTAAATATATATAATAGATCTACAAGTTTTCCTTTCCAAGAATTCTTCGAACAACACTCGCAACCCGGCCATAAATTATGACACACGACACACACTCCAGAGTTAGGACTAAATTTGTAACCGAAACACTTGTAACCAACGAATATAGACCAATCTAGCTTCCGCTATATTTCCGGACTGCACTATGGATTATATGAAGCATCCGCTCACCTAATAAGGTCACTACGATCTTACTTCTAAGAAAACCCATAAACTCCTACTATTTTTCTACATTTTAGCTCTATAAAAAGCCATGTCTCTCCACAATCGTCGCATTCCGTTCGCACCTAGAGTCACGTCTATACTGTTAGCAGTAGTTCGGTTGTCATTCGGTTAGCCATCTTATAATTAATCTCTGACCGAACTCTGGGTCTTCTGTAGAAGAGAGCGAGTCGAGTCCAGAAGTCAAAGTTAAAGTACCAAACTCAATAGTAGATAGGTAAGGCCGGTTCTGGATCACGATCCCTACCCCGACATTTACCGACACTTTTAGCATGGACACGAACCCCCCGAGCGGAGACACGAACCGAGGGGGGGTGCCGGGTGGCCCTCGAGAATGTTTTGGCCCCCCCCCCCCCAAAGTAGGTTAACAAACAAAATTTGGCACGTGACCTCCCACTCCTGCCATAGTTCAAAGGTTATCGGAGGGTGCGGTAAAGAAAGAACGATTTTGGCTGTTTTTTCTAATTAGGTCAATAAGTTTGATAAATATTATTTTGATTTTAAAAACAAAGTCGGCGCGTGAACAGTTCCCCCCACTCCTCCCATAGTTCAAAGATCATCGAGGCGGTGTGCTGGACAAAGAACGATTTTGGTTGTTTTTTTCTTAGGTCGATAGAAAAATAAGTTTGAAGAGATATGATTTCCAAGAAAATAGAAAAATGGACACGTGCCGTGTATGTGTGATTCGGTTGCCTAGCGATAGGCTTGTCACATAGTTCAAAGATCATCGGAGGGCGGCTCAAGATGAAGGCTTAATAACGACTTTGTTTTTTTCATAAGTAGGTCGATAGTAAATCAGTTTGAAGAGATATTATTTTTCGTGGTGAAAAACAGAAAAATCGACACGTGCCGGCAGCTGTGTGCGTCTTTCGGGTGCCTAGCGATAGGCTTCAGCATAGTTCATCGGAGGGCACGTTGAAGAACGAATGTTTTTTTCTAACGATGATCGAGAAATATTATTTTCAGATATGTTGAATAAGCCATACTGTAGAGGCTAGCGAGTTTTTCGATTTGCCATCGAGCGAAATTTCATTCCAGCAATGATTAGAAAGAGATAGAAATTTGTTGTATTGTAAAAACGAGTAGGTTGAATAAGGAGGTTTCAGTTACTGTTTGGCTGGTGTCTCCAACGAATCGGGCTAAATCCGACATAGTAAAGATCTTCGTCTTTCAAACTGTTCGTTCAACTTTTATATTTTGTAGTCCGTTACGGATCCATTTCTCCTAAACGTTGGAGTAGTGCAGAAGTGTGTCTAAGACGCGTATTGAAAAATAATGGTTGGAATAATTGTGGATATGCAAGGCTACAATACACCTGTCAACGAATTTGTAGTGAAGGAGCTTGCAGCCATGAAAATTAAACCCAATGCAGACGGTCTCCATGAGTTTGGGTGTGAACTATTCAAACCACCTTGTGAATGGGAAAGTCTGCCTGCTGAATATATATCTCACAACCACTGGTCTATACGTCTCTGTCATGGTATTCCTTGGGAGGCTGGTGATATTCCATATAATGAATTGAAAGAACAATTCGACATTATGCTGGAAGATGTTGATTTGATTTACGTGAAAGGATTGGAGAAAAAGAATTGGCTTGAGAAAATGATAGAATACTCGAAACCAATCATCAACATGGACGATTTAGGATGCCCTGAATTAAAAGAACTGAGGACAATAGCGTGTCGACACCACGGATATCATATTGGGGTCCACGAATAGCAATGCGCCTTTGAAAACGTGCAACGTTTGATGGCGTGGTATTTCGAGAATTTTGTTGATATTTCATCTGATGAGATGCGTCATTCATGCTTCGTAAACTGGTATAAAGATACTATGAGAAGTCAGCACCAAAACTGATAAGATACAGTGAAACACTAACGTTTCCTAAATACACGTAAGCCAACACCCCCTCCAGATTGATTTGCATCGGTCAGAAAATCTGGACCTTAGCAACAGCATCTTCACCAATACATGAGGAGGTGATCACATATATTTCCCTCACGTTAGAGACAAATACCCCTTCCACTTTACGGAGCTTTACTGTATAAAAACGTACGATTTTTAGGCAGAGAAAACCATACATAAGTGGTGTTCATACTGTTAGCAGTAGCACTATTTTTTGGACTCTTGTCTTTAAACGCGAATCTCTAATCGAACTCTGAATCTTCGAGTCTACAGTTGAAGAAGTGAGAACGCAAAAACGACGAGTCATAATCTTCGAAAACATACAACGAGGCGGTGTAAGCCCACAGTTGATTCAAGCAAAAAAACTGAATTATCTGCAATCAAGTGTAAAAATGGCTTTTAAAAACATCAACAAAGCTGGGTCGTTGGCAGATTTTTTGCCAACACGAAAACTATCAGATCTGAATGTTCAAACGGATCACATAATTTCCGACGTAAGAGCTGTTTCGACGAGGTTTGGTCGACGGTACGTCGTGGAGATTAAAGACGAATGTTCAGTATTTCTACCAGCGAGGATGGTGAAGGCGTTCGACGAAGACCAAGAGGAATTTAACCAACTGGTGGAAGCAGCCCACAACGGACGTTTGTATATGAATTATTTTGGCGGTCCATCAAACATCATCGAGTTCAATCTTATTGCAAACTAATTCGACAATATTTGAACTGCTTGAATCACACATTGTTGTCAAGAAAAAGGAAAAAAGATATGCTTGTTCTATTATCAGCGATCGCTTTCCATAGACATACGAATCATAGATTTAACCATACAAAATATGCGAGAGAATGAGAGAGAGAGGGAGAGAGAGGAGGTGATAGGAGAAACATATCTCTCTTTGCTTGGGTTAAACTTCTATATGAAATTGTGTGTGAAAAAACTGTTGTATTGAATGTATGCGTGAGACACCGGGAGAGAGAGAGAGAGAGAGAGTCGAAGAGAGGGAACAAGATGTCAGAAAATTCAATATATGTATCATCAAAACAAAATGTCGGAAATTCAATCTATGTATCAAGAAAAATATGTACTAAATAAAAACGATAACAACGGATGTGAATGCGAGAATGTTAAAAAAATTTTAAGCCCTATGTTCCCATGAAGCGACATGAATATATACTTATAAATTTGTAGATAACATCCCACCCATTTTTTTGCATCCTCCACATATTATTATGAATTGATGAGCTTGTTGATCCATTTAGTGCTAAACCTTCTACTAGTAAAGATCATTCAATCGAGTATAAAATGGATTCAGAACAGTGTTTGAAATTAATAAACCTCATGGAAAATAGTTACAAATTATTAAAAGACGCACCAAGTGAGGAAGAAGAGAAAAAAATTAAAAGACTGGACACTCGAAATATTAAGTTATTAAATAAACTCTTGAAACATCCTGAGTCGTCTAGTGGGGAAAAAACAAGGATACAAACTACGTTATCGTTGCTAAAGTCTTTGAGTGAGAATTTCAAGAGGCATAAAAAAAGTGGTGGGAAAATCGGTGCGCGAGATAAAACATCAGATCGCGTTCGGTGGGTGCAGTTAGAGTCAGCTTTTGAAAAACGTATACGAACCGGGGCGATCGTGAACCTCGTCCATAAGGATCTAAGATCATTTTTGTATGATGCGAAAGTTGCCACTGTCAAGAGATTAACAAATGTGCTTAGGAGAGAAGGGAATTTAAAAGTCAATGTTGTGTTAGCATGCAAATTTTCCACGTTGAAAAATGGTGTCACCATCGAAGAAATAAAATACTTTAATACGAGAAACGAACAAATTCTCATGTCAACAGACATTAAGAGATGGTTTGATGAGAATGTCACAGATCGTTTGTTAGTTAATGTGGAAGATTTTCAAGACCGAGATTCAGGTTGGTCAATGCGTGAAATCATCAATTTGGTTGTGAATATGAATCGATTCGAACCACTACGCGGTGGATTTTCAACATATGTTCAATTACCTCAAGATATACAGAAGAAAAAAGCTGTCGTAAATGTGGAAAACAAAGATGAATTCTGTTTTCTATGGTCCGTAACAGCAGCACTTCATCCAGCGAAAAATAATGTAAATCGTCTTAGCTCGTACCCTCACTACGACTCAGTAGTCAAATACGATGGTATTGAGTTTCCGATTGCTATGAAAGACATTCCTAAATTTGAGAAAATGAACAATTTAAAAATAAATGTATATGGTATAGAAAGGTGTAGAACAAAAAGTGAAATTGTACCGTTCTACCTGAGTCGAAATGAGTCCAATACACCCACAATTCATCTTCTCATGATAGAAGGCAACAATGATACGGAGACTGATGAAGATGACGATGACGATGACGATGGTCTGCAACCAATCTATCACTTTGCTTGGATTCGAAATCTATCACGATTAATAAGTGCACAAGTGACAACTTATCAACATCAGGCATGGTTTTGTGACAACTGTTTGAATCATTTCAAGTTTAAATACTCTTTTGAAAATCATAAAAGGGATTGTATAACTAAGAACAAAACGCGAATGACATTACCGACTAATGAAAATAAACTTCTAGGTTTCAAAAATTATCAATTCAAAGAAGCTGTACCATTTGTTGTATACAGTGACTTCGAATGTCTCCTAGAATCGACGGAAAATGAGGTTCAATGTCAAAAGCATATTCCCTATAGTGCTGCGTACTATTTAAAATGTACATTTGATGATTCACTCTCGAGATTTGAAATAAAACGCGGTACAGATTGTATCGATTGGTTTATCGATCAATTACGTGAAATAGCCTACATCGTGGATTCTTACTTGAATAATATTGTACCTATGGCATCGCTGACTTCTGATGAAACACAGCAATTTCATAATGCTACAAAATGTCATATCTGTGAAAAACCATTTGCATCCTCCGATTAAAAGCATCGTGATCATTGTCATTTCACGGGCAAATATCGTGGTCCTGCTCATCAAAGATGCAATTTAAATTACACAAAATCTCACAGTATTCCGGTGGTGTTCCATAATCTCTCGGGTTACGATTCTCACTTCTTAATCAAAGCATTGGCTACGAGATTTGACGGTTCGGTAAAACTTCTGCCCATAAACAAAGAAAAATATATTTCATTTACCAAGTATGTTGATGGTACTGATGTGAATTTACGCTTTATCGACTCGTTCAGGTTTATGGCAAGTAGTCTTGAAAAACTTGCGTCTTATTTGAATGACAATGATAAGCCTATCACACGCAAACATTGCAATGATGTCAAAGAGTTTCAACTGCTCACGAGAAAAGGGGTTTTTCCCTACGAGTACGTTGATGGGTGGGACAAACTGCATGAAAAACAGCTGCCATCAAAAGAGAGTTTTTACTCTAAGCTGAACCATGAGAATATTTCGGATGAGGAATATAAGCACGCCAATGAAGTTTGGAAGACTTTTAACATTACATCATTGGGTGAATATTCCGATTTGTATTTGAAAACAGATGTGCTCCTTTTGGCTGATATCTTTGAAAACTTCCGTCGCAGCTGTAAAATCACGTACGATCTCGATCCTCTACATTATTACACTGCTCCGGGACTTGCTTTCGACGCAATGCTCAAATGCACCGATATTGAGCTTGAGCTCCTCACTGACATCGAGAAGCTACTGTTCATCGAAAAAGGTATCCGAGGTGGTATATCACAGTGTTCGAATCGTCATGCTCGCGCTAATAATAGGTATATGGATGCAAGCTTTGATCCAAGTAAAGAAGAAACATATCTAATGTATTTCGATGTGAACAATTTATATGGTGCGGCTATGAGTGAATATCTACCAGTGAACTGTTTCGAGTGGGAATCAAATTTCGGAAAACTGGATGTGTGTAACGTTGCGAACGAGTCTCCCATGGGGTATATACTCGAAGTCGATCTGGACTATCCTGAGGAGCTTTTCGAGTTACATAAAGATCTCCCTCTTTGTCCCGAACACTATGCGTCAACGAACAAAAACACCAAATTGATGACAACATTTTTACCGAAAAACAGATACATTATTCATTATAGAAATTTAAAACAATGTTTAAGTTTGGGTATGAAGTTGAAGAAAATTCATAGGGTTTTAAAATTCAATCAAGCTCCGTGGCTCAAAGCATACATTGATTTGAACACCGAATTGCGAAAAAAATCGAATAATGAATTTGAAAAGAATTTTTTTAAATTAATGAACAATGCTGTTTTTGGAAAAACCATGGAAAACGTACGAAAGCAAAAGGAAGTTAAACTCGTGACAAAGTGGAATGGTCGACACGGTGCAAAAGCACTCATTGCAAAACCAAATTTCCATAGCTGCACCGTGTTTGACAATGATATGGTAATTATTGAAATGAATCGTGTCCAAATTTTTTTCAATAAACCTATATATGTTGGATTTTCGATTCTCGATCTATCAAAAATATACATTTACGATTTTCACTATAATTATGTTAAGAACACCTTTGGTGATCGAGCGAAATTAATGTACACTGATACAGATAGCCTTTTATATTATTTTAACGTTCCTGATATATATTATTATGTGAAGCGTGATTTGCATAGGTTTGACACTTCCGATTATGTGCCAGATAATACTTACGGAATTCCATTAGCAAATAAGAAAGTTCTCGGTTTAATGAAAGATGAAATGAATGGTAAAATAATAGAGGAATTCGTTGGATTACGAGCAAAATTATACGCATTCAAAGTTTTCAATGAGAAAAACGAGGCAAAGAAAGCTAAAGGCATTAAGCGATCCACATTGAAAACGATTGAATTCGAAGATTATAAGAATTGTTTGTTCAATCATAAAGATTTAGTAAAATGGCAATATTTAATACGGAGCCGAAAGCATGAAGTTCATACTATAAAGCAGAAGAAAATAGCATTGAGCTGGTTAGACGATAAGAGAATTCTTTTACCTAATACTACGGATACTGTGCCATATGGTTATAATAAATAAACAGATTTTTTTGTATATTTTTGTGTCTTTATTGTAAAAACCTCTACATTTCAGATTCCTCTATCCAGCTATTATGAGAATTATCGAATCCCAACCATTTTACAAGTAATTTATTGCCACGCTTCCGAATAATTTTTTCAACGAGGTAAACATCAGGATATTTGACGCTGGTGAGTTCTTCCTGATAAAAACCACCTTCGATTGGTTGGTCTTGGTAATCTGTGAGCTTGTATGTCACAGGATCAGTATTCACAACTTGACTTATAGTAAATATTTCTGTCGTCCAATTTGGTGTATAACCTTTCTCAAAAATGTGTTTGTATTTGCTAATTCGCACTTTATCTCCAACTTTGAATTTTATCTTTCGAGTTCGATTAACGTGAAATTTTCTGTAGACACGTAGCAGGAGAGTTTTTTCGTTTCGAGCAGTGACATCTTTTGGCTTCATTCTAATCGTACGATGTTTAGTATCATTGTAAACCATCACCAATTCGTCCAAAATATCGATCCACTTGTACGATCCTCGTAAAGTGAACTGTTTCCACATTTTACCCTTGAGTGTACGGTTGAAACGTTCACATATTGATGCTTTCATATTACTAAAGGTTGAGTACATTGTGATTCCATAGCGTTGAAGGAGACCTTCGAATTCACTGTTATAAAACTCTTTGCCACGATCAACATGCAATTTTTTTGGTATACGCCCCTTTGCAAGTACAGAATTCATCGCGTTTGAAACATCCTTGCCACTTTTCGTTTTCGTTGGTACGGCCCAAGCATATTTTGAGAAAATATCGATGATTGTTAGTAAATACTTATAACCCTTGTTGAAATGAGCATATGCTGACATATCAACGAGATCGGCTTGCCAGGTCTCATCCAATCCACGTACAACAACATGGCGCCGTGGAAAATTTTTTCGAACAGGTCTATGAAGCTCTTCTGCTATCGTTGCTTTCTTCATGTTTTAACTGAACGATTCGATCATTAAGTGGTGATTTTATTTGAGAATTATGGTGCGTTATTTTGAGATCTCATATTCAAGATCTTTCATTTCATCTTTTTTCAGACGGGATTCAAGACTATGAATCATTAATTCGCTTTCGTTGTTGGAACCAACTTTTTCCAATGTTCTCAGTCTCTCTTCTAAATGAGCAATAAGCTGAGAGTTGCGTATCGTAAGTTCTTGTACTGACTCGTTGTCGATGCGTTGACGTTTGATATTTTCTCGAAATTGTGACTCGAGACTCCGAAACATTATCTTATATTCATTCAAATTATCTCGCAATGAAAATGTGAGGGTGTTTATAGATTGAATTTCTTTCTGTATAGCACTCTGCATCACTCTCACAGATACAGCATCATGTTGCTCGATAGCAGCAGCTACATTGCACAATCTTCTATTGTCTATATCGTATTGATCATCTGTGGTAATTTTGAATCCTTCACCAGGGGGACCACGACCACCAGGCGTAATACCCTTAATCCTCATCAACTGTCGACCAAACACATCAACGCTCATTTCAATAGTTGTTACAAGACTGCGATTAAAAAGTTTGAACCATTATTAATAAATGATGCCAGCTTCACGTAGTTCGTCAATAATAGAAATAATTTCGTTCGAATGGCTAGAGTTCCCGGCCGATTGGGAAGCGAAGAGCAATCGGAGTCGATCCACTAGCTCGTTAGGGTCATCCCAGTAGACATAATCTATTCTACGTCTCTTAGCAATCATGTAGCGCGGTAGAGATTTACCAGTTTTTCGTCTGGGCGAGAGAAGCATATTCGCAATAATATTTTTATACTTAACACCTTTTGTACGAATCGGTTCGTTGGGTTTATAATACTTTCGATGCGCATACGTGCTGGTGACGATTGCACAATAATTATCCATATCGGCTGCAGTCACAATCTCTCGGTTAGGTGATTTTTTAAATATTAATTCAAGCAATCCTGGGGTTAGTTCATATGTTTTATTCTTCAGTATCATCAGCTTGTTATCGAAGGTTACTGGCGAGTCACCGATCATTAGAACATCTCCCCTCAGTTTTCGAACACCATATGAGTCGTCTAGCTCTTTTTGATTAGTCGTTTCAAACATTCTCAGGTACTGCTGAACAAGTGGTTCACTCGGCGATACGTGTTGGTCAAGTGTTTCTTCTTCTTTCCCCATGAATGGAACCTTGTCAAATGTTGAGTCTGATACTTCTAATTGGTAATCATCATCATCGTCATCTCCGTGCGCAGTTTGAAAACTGCTATCTAACTCTTTCTCCCCCTCCATCTCCACCTCCTCCTCCTTCTCCGCCGTTAAAAATTGGTCATCATAGCTGTCTTCCTCCTCTTTCAAGTCTGGTTTCTCATTCTTCGTTCCGTGTTTCAACTTTTCTTTCTTAATGTTGTCCAGTGTTACTGACTGATCGACTAGCTTTTGCAATGGAGCTGAGATTGGTTTGAAAACTTCGCTCAGTTCTTTCTCAGTTTCGATTTTCCCCAATTTCAACATCTTATGTTTCCGTCGAATAGCATTACTCGCGTTTGCGATTTGACGCAATACACTTTGCTCTTTATTAAGCCTAGCACTCTGCATATTAACACCTTCGAGTTTCATCTTTAACTGCGCTTAAATAGTTGGGGTTTCAAAATTTATAAAGCAGTCAAACCCCTTCCGGTAGCGACCGTTATTCAACTCTTCATCCTTGTCTATGACAACAAATCCATATTTATTCTCGTTCCAACAGATTGAGCATAGATCTTTAAACTGTGTATATGTCATATCAGTATTAACATGATCATCATAGATATGCTTCAAATTCATTTCGTCTTGACGAAAAAGTACCAGTAAATTAGTATTGTCGCGGACAAGATGTTTCGGAATACGCGCATACGTTTGACAGAGATAGAAGCAGTCAACATTTCTGTGTCGTCCCATACAGAAGAAGGCTCTCATATTATCTTGCTTCTCACAGGCTACGTCATCGAAAATCATGATGGAATTTTGTTTAGTATCTTCTGGTTTGATGACCTGTTCATGATCTTCAAAAGGGAAATACCCCACTACTTTCACAGATTCGAGTAAACGTTTTAAAAGTGTGTATTTCGGTTGATTCAACGATTTCGAGTATACGTATACATTCTCAAATCTCAAGCCATTGGGATGTGTTATGAGAGTGAGGAGCGCGTTGGTCTTTCCACAGTTTGAAGGACCGCAAAATACTGCACGCACGCTATTTGGTAACAAATGTCCATGGCGTCTCTGCTTCACATTCTGTTGCACAAACTCATCAAAATTCTTGATAGGTAGTTTGGTTGATTGATTACTGAACCTCATCTTGAGAAAGACTGATGTTCGAACATTTAAATGATGCTTTTATAGAAAGAGGAGGGATGAGATAAATCAACCGATGTAAAATAATGCTTTACCGCTGGAATATTTTTTTCACTAGTGTTACGATAAAACAAAGTACGATCGCACTATCGATCAGTCTTGAACGAATCGTCAGAACGCTATGATCGTGCGTAAGCATGGTGAGGGATTCATGAACGGTTTGATTAATAAGCTTCCTATTGAACTGCATGTACCGGGCTATCAGTACTGTGGACCTGGTACGAAATTGAAAAAAAGACTTGCACGAGGTGATCCAGGAATCAACCCGCTAGACGCTGCATGCAAAGAACACGATATCGCATACTCAACCAATAGAGATAACCTCAGTGCGCGGCACGCGGCAGACCGGATTCTCACAGAGAAGGCCTGGAAACGCGTTCTCGCTAAAGACGCTAGTTTTGCTGAAAAAGCGACGGCTTGGACAGTTGCAAACATGATGAAAGCCAAAACTAAACTCGGTATGGGTAGCAAGAAGAAAAAGCTGAAGAAAGTGTCCCTAAAGCGAATTATTGAAGCAGCAAAGGTTTCGATGCTACCGGGTGATAATGCTATGAAAACAGCTCTCAAAGGTGCCCGTGCAGCTGTAAAACGTGCAGGGGGCAAGAAGAATATCCAGTCATCACGGATTCTTCCCATACCCGCTAAAATCGGAGGTTTCTTACCATTTCTCATACCTCTTTTTGCTGGACTAAGTGCTACTGGAGCTCTCGCTGGTGGGGCAGCGGGCATAGCTAAAGCTGTGAATGATGCAAATGCTGCGAAACGAGCTCTTGAAGAGGCCAAACGTCATAATAATGCAATGGAGACAATTGCTCTAGGCAAAGGATTGTATATTAAACCTTATAAAGCTGGTATGGGTCTCTATCTGAAAAACGTATAAGGCTACCACATCGAGCACTCACTGATTACGATTTATCGAAGTTCGCTAGAGACATACAAATTCCACATTTTCGTGGTGTTTATATGAGAAATGCGTTACCTAAGAGTGGACCTCGAAAATATGAATCAGCCATCGTGAACCTTGATGATAAAGAAGGTCCCGGCACACATTGGGTTGCATACAAGAAGAAAAATAACAAAGTCATTTATTTTGATAGCTTTGGCAACCTTCAACCACCGCTTGACTTGATGAAATATCTCGGTGTTGGTAGCACTGTGATGTACAATTATGAAAAATATCAGGACTACGATACAGTAATATGTGGACATTTGTGTCTCAAGTTTTTAAGTGGAGATCTATAAAATTAGATCTCACATGATTTGCTGGATTAGTTAGACAGCAGACACGATGAGTGATTCTTTTACTCTCACGCTATCAGGCACATCGTCAATACTCGAAGCTTACTATTTTCCTCCAATCAAATTGTCTCCGTTCAAAAATTATACTTTGGGCCTCGTGGAGCTATTGACTTTTAACTCTATTCCTAATATCGATGTGGGAAACAACAAGTTCTATGTGGATAAAGAGGTGATCATTATACCGACTGGAAGCTACGAAATTGAAGATATTGAAAGTTATCTGCAAAAAGTGTTGTCTCGTCATAACATCATCGTCAATCTGAAAGCCAACAATAATACTCTATGCAGTGAAATTAAATGCAATCGTGATATAAACTTTGAACCAAACGATTCTATTGGTCGATTGTTGGGTTTCACACCACGGATTCTTTCAGCTAATATTACACACAAATCTGAGTTGCCAGTCACCATTCTCAAGATCAACTCGTTGCGAGTCGAGTGTAACATAACCGCAGGAGCGTACATCAACAATCAAAAAGTGCACACTATTCACGAATTTTTCCCTATCGTTCCACCAGGATATAAGATCGTTGAAGTTCCATCACATATCACTTACCTCCCCATCACCGTACAATCCATACATAATTTGCAGCTTAAACTTGTCGATCAAAACGGTGAATTGGTCAATTTCCGAGGCGAAGTGATAACGATTAGACTGCATGTGAAATCATAAAATGGGTATTGTTTTTGAAACTAAAAGCGGTGGAAGTTATAAAATCGAACCACCATGTCCAGAGCGAAACATTCCTCGGACAGCTCTCAAAGAGCTCACACATCAAAACGTTCGGTATCTAAAGAGTCTGGGTCTGAAACCTCGAGAAAAGTGCACATAAAATTCTGTTGCGTTACAATTTTTTGTTTTGTGCCATGGAGGAGATCTTAAAAATACAAAAGCCAATCATCTTTGACGAGTCCATCGCGCATTATGAAAACCATGGACACCAGCCATACGCATCGACAACCTTCAACAATAACGATGAGATTCGTATCGCCGTTCAGCATCAGGATTTGTGCTTGCTTCCTAGCAAAAGCTTATTGCACATATATGGTAGATTGACGAAAGCTGATGGACAATCCGTTGTCACTGCAACAAGATTGGTTAACAATGCGATCTGTCACCTATTTGAAGAAATACGCTACGAACTGAATGCTATTGAAATTGAGCGAATTAAAAATGTTGGTCTGACAACTCTCATGAAAAAGTATATCTCGCAGAATCCTAGTCAGAAGTCTGTAATGGAGAATGCTGGCTGGATGAACAACGACGAGGCGCAGATAACAGATGAGTCCGGCTACTTCGATATTTCCATACCTCTCAGTATGTTATTAGGCTTTGCTGAAGACTATCGCAAAGTTATCGTCAATGCCAAACATGAGCTGATTTTAATTAGAACCAACACCGATACGAATTGTGTTATACAACAAGCTGGGGATGCCGCACCGGAACAATTCAAAATTACCTTATCAAAAATTGAATGGATGATACCATATATTAAGGTTGCTGATCAACGAAGAATCCAACTCTTGAACTACATCGCGAAAGATACGCCCATACCTATAAGTTTCCGTGCGTGGGAACTGTACGAGTACCCCTTACTACCTGCGACAACAAAGCACGTTTGGCCTGTGAAAACGTCTACACAACTTGAAAAACCACGATACGTCATTTTGGGATTCCAGACAGCACGAAAAAACAATACCATTAAAAATGCGAGTCACTTTGATCATTGTAACATTAGAGATGTGAAACTCTTCCTCAACTCTCAGAGTTATCCATACGGAAATTTAAATCTTAATATTACGCACAATCAGTTTGCTCTACTATACAATATGTATATGGATTTTCAAGCTTCTTACTATGGGAAGGAGCCTGAACCATTATTAAGTAAAGCAGACTTCTTGAAGTACGCGCCTCTCATTGTCATTGACTGTTCAAAGCAGAATGAGTCGCTGAAATCGGGTCCGGTCGATATTCGACTAGAATTTGAATCGATGGATTTGTTTCCAGCTCAAACCTCAGCCTATTGTCTAATTTTGCATGATCGAATCGTCGAGTATAATGCAATTAGTGGTAATGTAAAAAAATTGCAGTAGAAATGTAAGATTTCTGTTGTGGATGATGAACGGTTCGTGAAAAATAATAAAAAATTCATATGAAACAGTTTTTGTTGATTTGGCTTTTATTTTTACAATGTTCCTTTGGGTGCTCGAATTATATCGAGAAACCCGTTCAAATTCTCCACACGATTTTGTACGCTGCGAGCAGCATTCATTACGTTGTCAGTGGGTCCATCGTTCGAAAATACGATCTCCTTTGCTTTTATTTTGCATGTGAGTTGGATCAATAGCGTAATGAATTCATCCAAATCATGATGTATACTGTGAACGTGCTTATGGATAATGGTTATTCTTTCCCACATCAATTTGCACTGTGCACAAGATGGTTGGTTGCTAATGTCTCCACCCTCTTCTACACATTTCATTATTTCCAAATTGTTTTGAAAATCTAGTACATCGTTGAGAAAATCGTACACTGCATCTGGTGGATCATCACCAAAATGTTTGACTACAGCATCATCATAATCGCAGAGATAAGGTAGGAGACGACACAATTGTCTCACCACATCCGGAGTTAATTTATCCATGATGATAGACTCTCTTTCTATGCCACAAAATATAAAAGTTGAACGAACAGTTTGAAAGACGAAGATCTTTACTATGTCGGATTTAGCCCGATTCGTTGGAGACACCAGCCAAACAGTAACTGAAACCTCCTTATTCAACCTACTCGTTTTTACAATACAACAAATTTCTATCTCTTTCTAATCATTGCTGGAATGAAATTTCGCTCGATGGCAAATCGAAAAACTCGCTAGCCTCTACAGTATGGCTTATTCAACATATCTGAAAATAATATTTCTCGATCATCGTTAGAAAAAAACATTCGTTCTTCAACGTGCCCTCCGATGAACTATGCTGAAGCCTATCGCTAGGCACCCGAAAGACGCACACAGCTGCCGGCACGTGTCGATTTTTCTGTTTTTCACCACGAAAAATAATATCTCTTCAAACTGATTTACTATCGACCTACTTATGAAAAAAAACAAAGTCGTTATTAAGCCTTCATCTTGAGCCGCCCTCCGATGATCTTTGAACTATGTGACAAGCCTATCGCTAGGCAACCGAATCACACATACACGGCACGTGTCCATTTTTCTATTTTCTTGGAAATCATATCTCTTCAAACTTATTTTTCTATCGACCTAAGAAAAAAACAACCAAAATCGTTCTTTGTCCAGCACACCGCCCCGATGATCTTTGAACTATGGGAGGAGTGGGGGGAACTGTTCACGCGCCGACTTTGTTTTTAAAATCAAAATAATATTTATCAAACTTATTGACCTAATTAGAAAAAACAGCCAAAATCGTTCTTTCTTTACCGCACCCTCCGATAACCTTTGAACTATGGCAGGAGTGGGGGGTCACGTGCCAAATTTTGTTTGTTAACCTACTTTGGGGGGGAGGGGGGGCCAAAACATTCTCGAGGGCCACCCGGCACCCCCCCTCGGTTCGTGTCTCCGCTCGGGGGGTTCGTGTCCATGCTAAAAGTGTCGGTAAATGTCGGGGTAGGGATCGTGATCCAGAACCGGCCTTACCTATCTACTCTCAATATTTGGACTTAGAATTTTTAACCTTTTCTACGACACTACGAATCACAAGGAAGATGCAACGAACCAAAGATTTACACGACACCTCTCCGATAATGTAATCAATTATATTGTACCAAGTTTGTATCTCATCATTTATATTTACTAATACCTTGTTTTCATTAAAGTGCATAAAGAATCTCTAAATCTCTTGACTCACTTAACACCCCGAACCCCTCTCCTAGTCACAACCCAGATTAAGGCAAGACTTCTCGAGGTCTATTGGCGTGCGCCCACCATACTCTTAGGAGTATATCTATATACGCGCATAGTGTATAGACATCTGGATAGAAAAGCCTACGGAACATAGCGTTTACCGCTCGATATTCAAACATCCAACGTTTCTTTCACGCCGTTCGGACGTGACAGATAAAAATTTGGTGACAGCGGTGGGATACTAGTACGCTGAGTGCCTACCCCTTGGATGCCACTAAGATATAATATTTCCTAAACACAATTATTATCTTAACAAATTAACCTATTTGACCAAAAATGGCGAATCCCGATCTTGCAAACATTACACATCACCAAAATATTACGGATGCTATGCTCACAAGCATGGGCGAGAGTATGGCATTACAACAGGCATTAATTCATGTACCCAATTTTAACGGAAAAAATATGCCCCTTAAATCATTTATTGAAGACGTAGAAAACGGTTTTACATTCGTGCCCGAGGGCCTTAAAAATTCATTTTTCAAAGGAGTCTGCTCCAAACTTAAAGAAACAGCTCGCGACGCGGTTGCTGATAAAAGAATAAATTCAATCGAAGATTTATCGAAAGCTTTAAAAGAATATTTCTCACCGGAGAAATCATATCCTTATTATTGTGCCGAAATTCAAGCCGTCAGATTAAGACGAGATGAAAGTGTTTTAGATTATTACACACGAATAAAGAGATTAAGAGCAAGCGCAATCGCCGCTTTGAAAGACAAATTTACAGAAGAAGAAGCAACTCAAATGCTACCCATGCTCGATGGAGTAGCCCTAGAATCATTTAAAAGAGGTTTATCTGATGATTTATTATACGCCATTAGCGTTCAAGACCCTCAAACTTTAGAAGACGCACTTAAAGTCGTCCAACGCATTGAAAGAGACATGCAAGGAGCGAATGCTCGGAATTCAAATTCATTGAGATACACTCATATCGAACAAAATAATCAGCCTCGGTTCGGAAATGACGAACCCCGTCGAGTATCTTTCCAAACTCGAGAAAATAATTTTGATAATAAAAATTCAAATTTTAATACACTATTTCATCGCGATACAACTCCTCCTCGCGATCAGCGACGGAGACGCGAAGATTTCTCAATACAACGATTTCCAAACAAAAATCAACCACGAAGAAATTTTTACAATTATCCTCCGAATCATTTTCGCGAGTCACCATTTTATCCTCCTATGCCTTACGGCCCACCTATGTACCCTCCGTACAATGAATATAATCAATTTTACCAGGGAACCTACCCGATGTACCAAAACCCTTATTACAAACGCGAAAATTCATTTCAAAATATGAGACCAATCTCTCCCCGATCTATTAATAACACTTCAGATCATTTAAACTCCCAAAACGCCCGTCAAGCGGACGCGTTGACGAGCGACTCTCAAAACCAGCGTCCTACAGCTGTGAAGTTCCTCACAGCAGGAGATATGTTAGATGGGCCAGCGGACAAGGTCGTTCCCCAATAATCACTTTACGAGCCCCAGAACTCGAAAAAGGTTACGGACGTTTCCTAATAGACACGGAAGCCGACATAAATATAATAAAATTACAAGCGTTAAAACGCAGATGCATAATAGCAACACATGATTTTCTAAACTTATCAGGTATAACACCAGAGAAAATTCATACGTTAGGTTCCACAGAATTAACCCTGTTTGATAAACCAGTAAAATTTCAAGTGCTTAACGAAAATACCGCCATTCCCGCTGATGGAATAATAGGCATCGAATTTCTTTTAAACGAAAAAGCAGAAAACCTCCAAAAAAACATAGAAAAAATGCCAGAATAGATTTGAGAATTTGAGAAAAAAAACTCACTGGCCAAAAAGGAAAATCCCTGGCCCCCTCCCCCCTTTAAAAAATGAAACAATTTGAGGAAAAAAGCCTTTTGCCAAAAATACCCTAACAAAATCCTGCCAAAAAACGCCTAAAATAATTACAACTCCCAAAAAAACATACAAAAAAATGCCGGAATAGATTTGAGGAAAAGAAGTCCCTGATTCGAAAAAAGGAATACTCCCTCTTGCCTCAAAAAAAACCTTAACAAAACCCTGTCAAAAAAACGCCTTTGATTACTACCCCCCAAAAAAACATGGAAAAAAAGTGAGAATAGATTTAAAAAAAGAAATTCGAGAAAAAAACAACCCAGCCAAACTAGTTCCCTGAAACTTACCAAATACCCACCAGAAAAAAAAACCTAGAAAAAACTACTTCCTCCTCTCCACCCAAAAAAGTGGAGCATCCGATGAAAAAGAACGGACTCTTAAAGAAAAATAATTGCTCGATAAGAAAAATAACTACTCGACAACATGAAATATGGAGAAGCCAATGAGTTACGTTCAGGACTAAAATTTATAATATCAATAATAGGACAAGTATTTCATTGATGCTCGACAATAGATTCATGAGAAAATTTAAAAAAAGCAGTTAGTGGTTGAAAAAAAAAACCAGCCTAGCAACAAGAAAAACCGGTCCAAATGAAAAAATAAAAATGGGGTGTATAATAAACAAATAATAAACCTAGTCTATAAAAAAATCGAGGAGACAATGATTTACGTTCAGTGCTGAAATTTTTAATATCAATAACAGGACAAGTTTTCATTGGTGTTTGATTATAGAACAAAAGAAAACCGGTCGAAAAAAAACAGTCAAAATGAAAAAAATAAAAGGGGTATATAACAAACACAAAAACTTCTAGTCTGCAAAAGAGTTGAAAGGACAACGATTTACGTTCAGCGCTGAAATGTTTGATATCAACAACAGGACAAGTATTTCATTGGAGCTTGATAAGATAATACTTATAAGAAATATTGAAACAATCAATCGAAAAGTGTTACCAATCTACATAAAGAAAAATCGGTCGAAAAAAACAGTACCCAAATGAAAAGAAATGAAAGGGTTTTAACTAACAGAAGAACCTAGTCTACAAAAAATTAAAGAGACAACGATTTATGTTCAGCGTTGAAATAATATGCTTGAGAATAGATCAACGAGAAAACGAAAAAAACTTGGTTGTCAAAAGAAGTACCAAGTTACAAAAATAGTCATACATATAAAAACGAGTCTGGAAACAGGATCAAAGAGAAAAAAGAGTAATTGGTGGATAACAAAGAAAAATAGTGTACAAAAAATTAAAAATCGAAAAAGATGATGATTCACGTTCAGCACTTACATTTAGAATGATATTTATTGGTGTTTGAGAAAAGATTAACAACAAATAGTTTTCGAAAGTGCAATTCTTCCACATTGTTCGCTCGATGGGAATGGAAAAATCCTCTTGGTAACAATTTGTTAAACGTTCACCACCGTCCGTTCAGCGTATACGCACAGAGTACTTGTCCGGCCCATAACTTTTTATGCAAATTGCTCATTCAAGAAAAAATCAAATTAGAGGTGAAGTCATAGAACCCATGGAGTCCAATCTCTTCAAACAAGCTACACACGAATCCTTGCTTTCATCGAATCCGTTAGTCCAATAAAAATTTTGCTCCAAAGTTTGTATCTTTTGACTCAGCAGATTTGAGATTGTGGAAAGAAACTTTTACGAACTCGGTCGACCAATGAGCGCTCTCTCAAAACACACACGAAACATTTCCAATGGTTCAGTATATATTTCGAGTCAGAGGCATAAAATGTGAGCACTGCTCGCACAAACACAAACTTATAAAAAATAATCTAGCTGTTTCCCTCGGGATAACCTCGCATCATTCGCGATATTTGATATCAACTTAAATGGAATACGATACTCTTTATTGTCATTATTACAAAATTGTCATATTGGGACTATGTTCATCTAAATTGGTTCATCATTTTCTAAAGCTGCTGCTCACATACAACCAGCATTATTACAAAATTGTCATATTAGGACTCTGTTCAGCTAAATTGGTTCATCATTTTCTAAAGCTGCTGCTCACATACAACCAGCAATGTTATTGTTCTTATAATACGACGGGAAACAACTTAACTTAACTTAATAATAACTTATCATCTGCTGCTATGAAAAAAAACTTATAGTCCATATGGAAATATTACTGCAATAAAAAACGCTTTGCTTTTTCGCGAGTGGTCCCCGATTTTTTCTTGAAAATAAAAAGTTATGGGCCGGACAAGTACTCTGTGCGTATACGCTGAACGGACGGTGGTGAACGTTTAACAAATTGTTACCAAGAGGATTTTTCCATTCCCATCGAGCGAACAATGTGGAATAATTGCACTTTCGAAAACTATTTGTTGTTAATCTTTTCTCAAACACCAATAAATATCATTCTAAATGTAAGTGCTGAACGTGAATCATCATCTTTTTCGATTTTTAATTTTTTGTACACTATTTTTTTTTTGTTATCCACCAATTACTCTTTTTTCTCTTTGATCCTGTTTCCAGATTCGTTTTTATATGTATGACTATTTTTGTAACTTGGTACCTCTTTTGAAAACCAAGTTTTTTTCGTTTTCTCGTTGATCTATTCTCAAGCATATTATTTCAACGCTGAACATAAATCGTTGTCTCTTTAATTTTTTGTAGACTAGGTTCTTCTGTTAGTTAAAACCCTTTCATTTCTTTTCATTTGAGTACTGTTTTTTTCGATCGATTTTTCTTTATGTAGAATGGTAACACTTTTCGATTGATTGTTTCAATATTTCTTATAAGTATTATCTTATCAAGCTCCAATGAAATACTTGTCCTGTTGTTGATATCAAACATTTCAGCGCTGAACGTAAATCGTTGTCCTTTCAACTTTTTTGCAGACTAGAAGTTTTTGTGTTTGTTATATACCCCTTTTATTTTTTTTTCATTTTGACTGTTTTTTTTCGACCGGTTTTTTTTTGTTCTATAATCAAGCACCAATGAAAACTTGTCCTGTTATTGATATTAAAAATTTCAGCACTGAACGTAAATCATTGTCTCCTCGATTTTTTTATAGACTAGGTTTATTATTTGTTTATTATACACCCCATTTTTATTTTTTCATTTGGACCGGTTTTTCTTGTTGCTAGGCTGGTTTTTTTTTCAACCACTAACTGCTTTTTTTAAATTTTCTCATGAATCTATTGTCGAGCATCAATGAAATACTTGTCCTATTATTGATATTATAAATTTTAGTCCTGAACGTAACTCATTAGCTTCTTCATATTTCATGTTGTCGAGTAGTTATTTTTCTTATCGAGCAATTATTTTTCTTTAAGAGTCTGTTCTTTTTCATCGGATGCTCCACTTTTTTGGGTGGAGTGGAGGAAGTAGGTTTTTCTAGGGTTTTTTTCTGGTTATATTATGTTAAATTAAATAAAAATGAATTAAAAACAAAAAGAGACATCGTTACAAATTGTTATTCTTTTAAAAAGCAAAACAAAGCATTATTTTCTTTTTAAAAAAAATCAACTAAAGCATAAAAATAAAGGAAAAATAATAAAATAAAACAAACCACTGTAACTAAAATTAATTAGCAAGCAAAATATTGTTAAAAATAAAATAGGCAAAGGAAAATCCAAAATAAAACAGAAAGAAGGCATTTTAAAGGATAGAATCATTTATTTATTATTAAATAAAAGCAAAATAAGCATTGTAAAATATAAATCATTTATAATTTTGTTATTTTTCAATAAAAATCAATTTTTACATTGATTTTATCTTAAATTTGGGTCGTCTCACTTCTTTTTCATACCTGCTCCTTTTTTAAATTAAGGAAGCGCGGACCTGCGCGTAGCGAGTATACGCATAGGCAAAAGCGTTCCGTTACAACTGGCGCCCAACGTGGGGCAGGTATTCGCAAAACGGAGTGAGACTAGGTTATAAATTTTGATATTTTTGTTAAATGAAAATCATTAGAACAAACAAGATGGCAGATGACAAAAATCAAATAGACGAAGCCACAGGCGATTCTGGATTTCAAAATCCAGAAAATCAAACCGAACAAATAGAATTAGATACCACGATGCCACCTCGAGGCACGGGTAATATTTTTAACGAATCTAGGGGAAATTTCGGATCAGAATTGGAAAAAATTGAAGAAGAAGTAAACAAGGGGGAACAATTTGGCACTCCTAAATCAGATAAAGATGAACCGCGATTTGAATACAGTAGGGATGTTATATTAGAAAATTTAATAGAAGTCACTCGCGATTTAAAATTACAGATGCAAAGCATGGCAAATGAAATTGCGAAAAATCATCAAATAGTCAATCAAATCAAAACACATTTAAATGATCAGAGTGAACAAATAGAAAATCGCATGAAATTGTTAGAGGCTCGAATTGCAAACGAGGTGCATGAGATCCTAGCTCCAATAGACAAACAATTTAAATATTTTTCGCAAAAATTAGAGTATACAACATCTCGAATTGCGGTAACTGAAGTTAGTGTTGCTCAATTACAATTAACGGTAGGCGATCAAAGAAAAAAAATATTAGACCTCGAAAATAAAATAGTCTATCACACACCGCAACAAGAAAGTACGCGAATAATTCCTCAAAAACAACATATCGCGTTTCAAGAACAAACGGAGGATGACAACATTGAAGAGGAGGAGCCAAAAATACAACAAAGGTCTACTCCAATGATACAAACAAATAAAATTAAAATAAAACCGCAAACATTTGACGGATCAAACAGGGCTAGGCCAATGAAATTCATGAAAGAATTCCGTCACTATTGCGAGGTGACTAATCCGACGTTAGGAGAATTAAAATATCTCCTCGGACAAAGCCTCGAAAAATCAGCAAAAGAATGGTGGATTCTCGTGGAGGATCAGATTAATGAATTTGAGGATGTCGAAAGGGAGTTCACTGAACGTTTCTGGGGAAAAGAGGTCCAGAGGAAAGTAAGGAAGGATTTGGAATTCGGGTATTTCAAAAATGACAGCAAATTGCCTAAAGTTGACTACGCAATACGCATTTTTGGAATGGCTCGAGATCTTTTTCCACCTCCGAGCGACAAGGACATCATCGCCTCACTGTCACAACACTTCACGGAGGAAATACGAGCAACCATAATCAGCCGAGGTTTTGAAACCCTCGAGCAATTGATTGAATTTTTAGAAAAAATCGATCAAGGAGGCCCTATCAATTCAAAGAGGGAAAAAGAAACACCTACATACAAAAACGAAAATGATAGGGAACAAAAGCCCTACAGGTTGCCCCAGAATCAACAAAACTGGAATCAACGGGGACATCAAAATCCAAATTCAAATTACCAATCGAATTAGGGTCAACAGCGACAAAATTCGAATCAGCAAAATGGAAACCAACGCCAAAATTACAATCAACAAAATGGAAATCAAAGGCAGAATAATTGGAACCAAAATCAAAATAGAAATTCCAATTATCAACAAAATCGGAACCAATCACAAAATAATGGTTGGTCATCAAATCAAAACAGGAATGAACCACAAAACAACGGATGGTCATCAAATTCCAATGGAGGAAACCGAAATAATGGAGGTTTCAGAAACAATTGGCAACAAAATGCTGATCGAAATAATGGCGGATATCGGAATAAAGAAGAAAATCATGTTGCACAACCTCTACAAACGATAACTACACATGAAGAGCCTCAACCATCCACGTCCACGACGGGAAACGAATAAACGTTGTACGCGTACAAATTAATAAATTAACAAAAGAAGTGCGAGGTACAACGGAAAATGAGAAAACTGAAAATAAAAACGATGGATCAATGGAGAACCTCAAATTTAAAAAGATTCCAATAAACACAATCTTCACCGACACAAGAGAATTTCTGTTGGGAGAAGAAATAAATGGATAGTCAGTACCAATGGTGGAATGTCCGGAGATTTATGCAAAAATCGAAGGTATTCCAGTAACAGCCTTAGTGGATTGTGGATCCAAAGTGACCACAATCTCTGAAGAATTTTATCTTGAAAATAAGGAGATTTTAAAAAACTGCCCGATTTTGCCGGTGACAGGAGTCACGGTAAAAGGCGCTATTAAAGGAAAATTGACGAAAGTAAAGCAGCAAATAATGGCAACCACGGAAATAGGAAAAATAAAAAGTTATGTGAGATATTTGATTATCCCTGGCCTGGTTAGAGACGTTTTATTGGGGGTAGATTCCCTTAAACCATTGAGAAGTTTAATTGACCTAGGAGAAATGTCTCTCCAGGTCAAACATAATAATATTACAGATGTCATCCCGACAATAGGGGCATCAGAAAATGAAAAAAAAATAGAAGCCATTAGTCATAGCGACATGGACTTCACATTGAACAAAGAAAATAAAAATAGGACAGTGCAAAATTTAAGTATCTTACATAATGATAACAACAACGAGGATATTACATGGGCAGAAATAGAAGAAATTGTAAACGAATCTGAACTCTCCGAAAAACAAAAAGAAATACAAAAAGAAGTTTTATGGAATCGACGAGCAGCTTTCCGCAAAAATACGGAAAGAATAAATGCATATTATCATAAATTAGACATAACAACGGAAAAACCAATCGTCGCACATGCATATGAGGTACCATTGATGCATCGAGAAAAAGTCGATAAAGAAATCGAAAAATTAATGAATAATGGAATAATACAAAGATCAACAAGTCCATGGATAAATCCTATAATCCCGGTAATTAAAAAAGACGGATCAGTCAGATTATATTTAGACGCCAGAAAACTAAATCAAGTAATGGCTGACGACCATGAATCTGTACCAAACATCGAGGAGATTTTTCAAAAATGCCACACTGCACAAGTAATGACAACACTCGATCTTACTAACAGCTTTTGTCAAATTCCACTTTATCCTGATTCAATGAAGTACACCGCATTTAGATATCGAGGCAAGGTTTACGAATTCACCGTAACACCATTTGGATTAAAAACAAGCACTGCAAGTCTTCTGCGTGCACTCGATAAAATCCTCCATGGACTGGGAGATCACGTTATTAATTTTGTCGATGATTTGCTTGTCATATCCGAGAATTTCGAGCAACACATGCAACATCTAGACGAATTACTAGAAAGACTCGAACAAAACGGAATGACAATCAAATTAAAGAAAGCTAAATTTTTCAGAAAAGAGGTTGAATTTCTTGGCCACATCTTAACGACCGAAGGAATCAAGCCTCAACCAGAAAAAAATACAAGCAATAAAAGAATTCCCTGCACCAAGAAACCTAAAACAATTAAGAGGATTTCTTGGATTAATTAATTACTACACGAAATTTACAAAGAAACATGCAGAGGAAACAATTCCACTTTTGAAATTGCTAAGGAAAGAAACGAAATGGAAATGGGATCAAGAAGAAAAAGAGGCTTTCGATCGAATAAAAAATTTATTTGTTGACGACGTTCTGTTAAAACATCCGGATCCAGCAAAAGGATACGTGCTACAAACGGATGCAAGTTACTACGCTCTGGGGGGCACCCTGGCTCAAAAAGACGAAAATGGAGAGCTGAGTGTAATAATGTTCGCAAGCAGGACATTAAAAGGACCTGATCGAATTGGCATATACAACAACCGAAAAAGAATTGTTAGCGGTTGTTTGGACATTAAAAAAGTTTAGAACGTATTTGTTAGGTGCAAAAATAATTATTGTAAAGTAATTACTGACCACAAAGCTATTACGTTCTTAAAAAATTGTCAATTATTAAATGCTCGATTAACTCGATGGATTTTAGCAATCCAAGACTATGATATTAATTTTGAATTTTGTCCAGGAATTAGAAACATTGTCGCCGATGTATTAAGTCGATTGAATCCTCCAGATACAGGTGGTCGAGAAGGAAAAGAAATAGTCATAGCGACAACTCTTGCTATAAAACCTTCAGACGAATTGAAAGAAAGGATTACGAAAATGGCTGAATGGCAAATGCGAGAGGACAGGATAAAAGAAATAAGGGAAGAAATTGAAATAAATCAGAACAACAAATATCAAATTTTAAATAATATTTTATTAAAAGCAGTACATCCTGATTCCTGGAAAGTCGTGTTGCCGCAAGCGATTCTCGAACTCCTAGTACCTGAAACACACAAAATGTACGGACATATTGGCGCTAAGAAAGTGTACAATATAATAAAAGAAGATTTTACTTACCCAAAAATGTATCATACGGTTAGACAAATTCTAGCATCCTACGATTCCTGTCAAAGAAATAAAGTGCCAAATCAGCATTCATATGCAGCACAACAAAATATCGTCCCAGACGGACCCGGAGATATTGTTTCGATAGATTATTTTGGTCCTCTCCCAGTGACAAAGGGAGGAATGAAACATATTTTGGTCACGATTGATGCATTTTCAAAATTTGTTGTATTATATCCTTTAAAAAGTGCTACGGCACAAGCTACGATTAATAAAATTTTCAATCATTACATTCCCAACCACGGTAAACCAAATAAATTACAATTTGATCACGGTACGCAATTCACTTCACGATTATGGCTGGAAAAATTAGCCAGTGAGGGAATTCAACCAGTATTTTCATCAATTAGACATCCTCAAGGAAACATTGTTGAAAGAGTAAACGGAGAAATAGGAAGATTTTTCAGAACATTTTTAACAGACAAACATACCGATTGGTTGCAATGGGTAAAAGTGATTGAAGATTGTATGAATGAAACACATCATGAAACGACAGAAGTGACTCCAATTGAGATTCAAAAGAATCAAAAGCCACAAAGAATTCGGCAAAATTGGATCAAAATAGAAAAAAATGAAAATAACGAAGATGAGGCACAAAGAGAAGCCAAACTTGTTCTTGCGAAAAACAGAATTAAGGATAAACGGATAAAAAGAGCGTTAAAATTTGATACAAAACACAAATTGATTGAATTCCATGAAGGAGATTTAGTCTTAGCCAAAGCGTGCAATGTTAGTGATCCAATAAACAAAAAAATGGCAAAATTCTTTTCTATTTATGAAGGGCCATATAAAATCAAAAAACAAATTGCAGCCGCAACTTTTATTTTAGAAAATCCTGATAATTTAGTAGAACGAGGGATGTATCACGCTGCAAACCTGAAAAAATACAAGGAATAGGTTAAAAATTAGAAAAACAAACAAAGTTATGAAAAAAATGATGAATCTAGTTAATAACAATCAAAAAGAGATAAAATACAAACGTTACCAACAAAAAAATTTAAGATTTAATGATTATTTAAAAATTGAGAATTTAATATTTATCCGAAAGTTTGGAAATCTAATAAACCCTAATGGTACTTACCTCTTATGACGATATAGCTGAAAAACAAAGAAAAAAGTATAAAAACATAAAAAAAAAAGAAAACCCTTAAATAATAAACAAAACCCTCTTAATTAACAATAGTCTTAACAATTAGGAGTTACAAGGTCAAAAACGCCTTAAAAGAAGAAAAATTTAATATGCAATCAAAAAACACTAACAATTATCAAGAGACTCGGTAGAGTCTCGGGACAAGTACATTTGACAGCTCTGTCGCCTGCTGGCCCGATACATTTGACAGCTCTGTCGCCTGCTGGCCCGAGGCTCGCCGGAGTATATTATCTCTGAATAAAGTAAAATTCGGTGGTGGGGGTAAAAACTGAAAGTCATTTTTTCGAATTACGAAGCTTAGGAAACAGATGATGACTTGAAAATGGAAATCGAGACAAATTATGAAATTGTCCTTCGATTAAGCCTTAATTCAGCACGATTGATGGTGTATTTGCTGAGAAAAAACTTTGCACAGGGTCAAGATTATGCAAAAATTCTAACACATTGAAGGAATTGGTGTCTGTACATACGCGCAGACGACACAATCAAAGGCGTTTTGATGCCCATCAAAACCCATTTCCATTGAAGCCGGTCTTCGGCGACAAAAGTAACGAGTTCCCATTGGTCCTTTCCTTTGTACCCATACCACGGAAAGTTTGACGGTAGTTTTGACGCGAGACGCGTAAACAGCGTGTTTTTTGCGAACTTCTCGTAGATCCGTGTTGACAGATGGTAAGGTCGGAATAATTCACGCAAAAAAAAATATCAATTTGACCCTTTGAAACACACATTTTTCCTTACGTGCAACTAGCTCAAAACTTTGTACTCGGGGGTTTTCGGGATCGCTGATTATAAATCTGCACACAAAATTTAGAAATTCAAGATGGCGAATCCAATATGGCGGACAAGAAATGCAAAAATTGTTTGCTGATGCAAAATATGGTATTCGAGGGTTTTCGGGGTCGCTGATTACAAATCTGCGCTCAAAATTTAGAAATTCAAGATGGCGGATCCAATATGGCGAACAACAAATGCGAAAATTGTTTGATGAAAGCAAAATATGGTACTCGGGGGTTTTCGGGGTCGCTGATTACAAATCTGCACCTAAAATTTAGAAATTTGAGATGGCGGATCCAATATGGCGGACCACAAATGCAAAAATTGTTTGATGAAAGCAAAACATGGTACTCGGGGGTTTTCGGGGTCGCTGATTACAAATCTGCACCTAAAATTTAGAAATTCGAGATGGCGGATCCAATATGGCGGACCACAAATGCAAAAATTGTTTGATGAAAGCAAAACATGGTACTCGGGGGTTTTCGGGGTCGCTGATTACAAATCTGCACCCAAAATTTCGAAATTCAAGATGACGGATACAATATGGCGGACAATAACTGCGAAAATCGTTTAAGAAAAGCGAAAGTTGGCACGCGGGGGTTTTTGGGTTCACCGATTAACAATCTGCATGCGAAATTTCGAAATTCAAAATGGCGGATTCAATATGGCGGACCATAAATTCCAAAATTTTATGATGAAAGTAAAAGGTTCAGAAAAAAGAAGTGATATCCTGGCCAAAAATCCCCTGCCCGGGGAAAAAAAACCTTGGACAAGTACATTTGTTGACCCTCGTTTCCATTTGTTTTCACAGAAAAAAACTACCCAAAAAAGTACAAAATTTTCAAAAAATTGGCAAGATCAAAAATGATTTACATTCAGCACTAAAATTTATAATATCAATAATAGGACAAGTATTTCATTGTCTCTTGAGGATGGAGTATTTAAAAAAAAGCAAAAATAAGTTCGTTATTGAAAAAAGTCACCAATGTATAAAAATAAAAATCGGTCCAAAAGAACAGAGTCCAGAAAAAAAATCAAGATAAAACAAAACGTGGAGAAAAAAATTTCAAACGATTAAGAAATATCCAACCAATGTATAAAAATAAAAATCGGTCCAAAAGAACAGAGTCCAGAAAAAAAATCAAGATAAAACAAAACGTGGAGAAAAAAATTTCAAACGAAAAAAATTAGATTGAAAAATAATTTCGGCCGTAGTACTTGGCGAGTTTTTTGCTTAGGTAGAATCACGTAATGTATTTTTCATGGTACGAACTCGCCAAGTACTACGGCCGAAATTATTTTTCAATCTAATTTTTTTCGTTTGAAATTTTTTTCTCCACGTTTTGTTTTATCTTGATTTTTTTTCTGGACTCTGTTCTTTTGGACCGATTTTTATTTTTATACATTGGTGACTTTTTTCAATAACGAACTTATTTTTGCTTTTTTTTAAATACTCCATCCTCAAGAGACAATGAAATACTTGTCCTATTATTGATATTATAAATTTTAGTGCTGAATGTAAATCATTCTTGATCTTGCCAATTTTTTGAAAATTTTGTACTTTTTTGGGTAGTTTTTTTCTGTGAAAACAAATGGAAACGGGGGTCAACAAATGTACTTGTCCAAGGTCTTTTTTCCCCGGGCAGGGGATTTTTGGCCAGGATATCACTTCTTTTTTCTGAACCTTTCACTTTCATCATAAAATTTTGGAATTTATGGTCCGCCATATTGAATCCGCCATTTTCAATTTCGAAATTTTGCATGCAGATTGTTAATCGGTGAACCCAAAAACCCCAGCGTGCCAACTTTCGCTTTTCTTAAACGATTTTCGCAGTTATTGTCCGCCATATTGGATCCGTCATCTTGAATTTCGAAATTTTGGGTGCAGATTTGTAATCAGCGACCCCGAAAATCCCCGAGTACCATGTTTTGCTTTCATCAAACAATTTTTGCATTTGTGGTCCGCCATATTGGATCCGCCATCTTGAATTTCTAAATTTTAGGTGCAGATTTGTAATCAGCGACCCCGAAAACCCCCGGGTACCATATTTTGCTTTCATCAAACAATTTTTGCATTTGTTGTTCGCCATATTGGATTCGCCATCTTGAATTTCTAAATTTTGAGCGCAGATTTGTAATCAGCGACCCCGAAAACCCTCGAGTACCATATTTTGCATCAGCAAACAATTTTTGCATTTCTTGTCCGCCTTATTGGATTAGCCATCTTGAATTTCTAAATTTTGTGTGCAGATTTGTAATCAGCGATCCCGAAAACCGAGTACAAAGTTTTGAGCTAGTTGCACGTAAGGAAAAATGTGTGTTTCAAAGGGTCAAATTGATATTTTTTTTTGCGTGAATTATTCCGACCTTACCATCTGTCAACAAGGATCTACGAGAAGTTCGCAAAAAACACGCTGTTTACGCGTCTCGCGTCAAAACTAGCGTCAAACTTTCCGTGGTATGGGTACAAAAGAAAGAACCAATGGGAACTCGTTACTTTTGTCGCCGAAGACCGGCTTCGGTGAAAACGGGTTTTGATGGGCATCAAAACGCCTTTGATTGTGTCGTCTGCGCGCATATACAAACACACCAAATCCTTCAATGTGTTAGAACTTTTGCATAATCTTTACCCTGCGCAAAGTTTTTTCTCAGCAAATACAGCATCAATCGTGCTGAATTAAGGCTTAATCGAAAGATTTTTTCATAATTAGTCTCCTGTTCAATTTTCAGATCATCATCTGTCTCCTAAGCTTCGTAATTCGAGAAAATGACTTTCAGTTTTTACCCCCACTACCAAATTTTACTTTATTCCGAGATAATATACTCTGGCGAGCCTCGGGCCAGCAGACGACAGAGCTGTCAAATGTACTTGTCCCGAGACTCTGCCGAGTCTTTTGATAAGTGACGAAACAAACTCAAAATCAAAATAAAAAGAAAGAAAAACATTAAAAAAGGAAAAAAAAGCGATAAATATGAAATTGGAGTAAAATTAGTTCAAGAAAAGTCCGCTAACACTTATGGCGCGCATGCTCAGCCGCGCAACGATTTCGTAACTGTTAAAATTTTGCAAGGTTTGGGGGGGATGCAGTCCGCTACCAGAACGGCACTTCGAAACAAACCGTCGTTCAAATAAGACGCGCTTGGACTCCTTCTCCATCCTTTCCACTTATTTATTTATTTAGTCATTACAGGACAGGAATTTCGGGTGAGAAAAACAAAAAAGTATGCATGCTATTAACAGCGAGTATCCACAAGGATCAAAATATAACGAGTAGGGTTTTTAATATAGGCAATAAAATGGACGCGTCAACACAAACCGAAATCGTCACGATGTCGCATTTTAGTCAGCAAACAGATTTCGAGCCTGGAAAATGGGACAATGAGTATAAAATGACAAATTCATGCAAAAAATTGAATAAAGCAAAAGTAAACACAATTAAAGGAGAAATGAGTAAGAAAAAGATTCAAAATCAGCAAACACAAACGATAAAAACAAAAAATGACAAAGCAAACAAATTGGAGGATAAATAAAATCGAAATAGAAAAATCAGATGAATCTAAACAAAAACTATTATTCATGCTAAATAGAGAAAAATTCTTTCAAGAAATATCGAAAGAATTTTTCGTACCGCCAATAGTTTCTCCACTATTTATGGAGTACAAAAACAACAGCCTCGACAAAATTGGGGGTAGCAACGAAGAATGGACAACTTGGAAGGCCGGTGAATTTCATTGGAATGAGGAGGAAGAGGAAAACAAAAGAAACGAAGAAAAAGAAGCAAAAGTAGAAAGAATGGAAACACAAGAAATTGCAGAAAGAAATAAAAAAGAAAAGGACGAAGAAAAAGAAAACGAAATACCTATTCTACAATTCAAAGAAATAAAAATAGTAGAAATAGAAGAAAAAAAATCAACAATAAAAGAAAAAGGACAGAAGAAAAGAACGAAGTTGAGGTTATAAAAGAAAAAAAAGTTAAAAACAATGGAAAGAAAATAGAAAAAAAAGCAGAAACAATTAAAACAAGAAAAGAAAAGATCAACAAAAAAGAAATGAAACAAAAACAAAGCCAACCAGAAATAAAAATAGAAGAGCTGAAGAAAAATGAAATAGAAATTTAAAAAAAAATCGAGTCACAACATCTCGCGACTCTGGACGCTGGAAAATGGCTAAGCGACGAAGTAATTAACCACTATTTCGAACTAATAAAGAAAAAAAATAACAAAATTCACATCATGAATTCCTTTTTCTTTCCTCGTCTACATTTAAACGAATACGAGGCAATAAAAAGATGGACGAAAAAAGTAAATATTTTTGAATTTGAATTAGTCTTGGTGCCGGCGATCATCAAAATGGCGGAAAAAAATATTAATTTCTTCGACAGTCTGTTTGGAGACAATGGTAGATATCCCCAAACGCTCTTGAATTATTTGGAGCAAGAAGCAAAGGAAAAACGAATTAAGTTCGAAAAAAAAATGGACGCTGGAAGAAAGAAGAAACATTCCTCGGCAAACAAATAGTTTCGATTGCGGGGTTTTTACCTGTATGTTCGCGAAATACGAGGCAGAAAAAAAAGAATTTAATTTTAACCCATTAACGCCGAGGTGATCAGAATTTTTACTAACTTTTCATCGTGTTTATTTATTATGTTATCGGACCAAAAAAAAATGCAATACCTCTATTCCTACGCGGAATTCGATGCTCTTTCAGAATCTGGGCTCAAAATTTAGATTAGACACCGAGAAAAAAAAATATGGCCGATTTAAACGTGAAAAACGTGAAAATTTAAAAAAAAAAAATTTTTTCGGATTTTTTTTCACAATGATACCGCAAAGATATCAACTTTTTACAATGATCAGAGGTGATCATGGCACTCGAACATTAAGAGGAATTTTTTTCAGAAAAATTCATCGACGCGTTTTTTCAAAATGGCGTCGAGAATGAAAAAGTTTTATAAAAATCTTAATCTATCGGTTTCTTCAAAACTATGAACTTTAGAAAAAAATTTCTAGGAACAAAAATGGCTTAAAATTAGTCGAAGAACACTCTTAATTTTTTCAGAATTTTTGAAAAAAAATTTTTAATTTTCGAAAATTTCAAAAAATCCAATTTTTCAAAAATACCTGAAAAATTTTTGGAAAAATTGGAGAGTGTTCCTTGACTAATTTAAAGACTTTTTGTTGTTAGAAAATTCTTTTGCAAAGTCTATAGGTTAAGAGAAAAAAAAAATTTCTTGACCATGTACCATTCAAGAAATTTTTTTTTTGTTAGAAAATTCTTTCGCAAAGTCTATAGGTTAAGAGAAAAAAAAAATTTCTTGACCATGTACCATTCAAGAAATTTTTTTTTTCTGTTACTGTTACTGTTTCAATCGTTCAACAACAAAATTTGGGGCTTGAAGTCAAGCTCACACTTCCGCAAAGACAAGGGGAATTATCACAAATCCTGGTCGACAAGGAATGGGCTCAATATGGCCATTACAATTGCAGCCTAATGGAGAACGTCATTTGGGCTAACGACAACAAAGAAGCCAGCACCTAAAGGGTCAAGGAAGAAAAGAAGATGTTAGATTTAAGAGAAACATCCATATTATTGTAATTTATTAAGTCGCAATCCGCCAATATAGAACAAAAATCTTTTCGATATTTTTGTTCTGAGGGGCATTGAGACGACACCAATTTTAATTAAGAAATAAATTAAAAGAATAGAAATAAAACCGCACGACAACTATCAACTTGGCGCCCGGCCGCCATCTTGAAAAACTGTCAAGCGGACAGCGACGCGCAAAATACCAATATGGCCGCCTCTCGGACATCGCGCAACACGAAGTGAGCATCGATTACATAATCGATATTTATAAAAATTGAAAATAAATGATTTTATAGCAAAATAATGTTGAAATAAATAAAATAAGATAAAAAAACATAAAAATAATACAAAATGATGAAAAAAAACACGAGAAATAAGCAAAATAAGATATGAACGACACCGCGCAGGCGCGTTTCCATGCCAACAACGCACAACAAAGCAAACGCGCATGCGTGGGCGGCCGCAGTTCGGCGGCGAGTCGGGTATAAAAGTCGGTGCGCGGAGCATTCGGCAGACAGTCTTCTCTCTTGAACTGAAACTCGAAAGAGCTAGCAGAGAAGATCCTCTCCCCTCCCTGGCGGGTTTCAGTGGATGCTTGGGATATTGGAGTAGTTCGGTGACGTTCGACTCCCGTAGCCTGAGGTCCCTTTTCTCAATTATTATAAATTACCCCACTGATGCTCGGGATATTGGGGTAGTTCGGTGACGTTCGACTCCCGTAGCCCGAGGTCATTTTTATTAGTATTTAAACAAATTCCTGTAGATGCCCAGGATATTGGAGCGGTTCGGTGACGTTCAACTCCCGTAGTCTGGGGTCTCTTTTTCCCTAATTATTATTATTTGAACAAATTCCTGTAGATGCCCAGGATATTGGAGCGGTTCGGTGACGTTCAACTCCCGTAGTTTGGGATCTCAATCCTCTCATACCCTTAGATGCTCGGGATATTGGAAGGGTTCGGCGACGTTCAATTCCCGTAGTCCGAGATCTATTTTCCTTACTTTACAATTTAATAATTTAAAAATAATAATTTTTCCCCAATAATTAATTATAAAACCACGCCAGGAACGGGAGACGTCGTGAATATTATTTTATCATTATTGCAATAGTAATTATTATTGGCTCTCGTGTCTCCAGCATCATATTATATTATGTTAAATTAAATAAAAATGAATTAAAAACAAAAAGAGACATCGTTACAAATTGTTATTCTTTTAAAAAGCAAAACGAAGCATTATTTTCTTTTTAAAAAAAATCAACTAAAGCATAAAAATAAAGGAAAAATAATAAAATAAAACAAACCACTGGAACTAAAATTAATTAGCAAGCAAAATATTGTTAAAAATGAAATAGGCAAAGGAAAATCCAAAATAAAACAGAAAGAGGCATTTTAAAGGATAGAATCATTTATTTATTATTAAATAAAAGCAAAATAAGCATTGTAAAATATAAATCATTTATAATTTTGTTATTTTCCAATAAAAATCAATTTTTACATTGATTTTATCTTAAATTTGGGTCGTCTCACTTCTTTTTCATACCTGCTCCTTTTTTAAATTAAAGAAGCGCGGACCTGTGCGTAGCGAGTATACGCATAGGCAAAAGCGTTCCGTTACAATGTTTCATTTGATAATAAATAATATTATTTGTTTTTTACAATGCTTTGTTCGCTTTTCCTAACGTTTTTCGTTTAATAATAATAATAATAATGGTTGAGAACAATTTTGTTTTCAAAATAATAATATCAATCTCCTTTATTATTTATTTAAATGAATTTTCCATTTATTATTCATTTTTAATAAAATAAATAACGTTCTTAACATCCCCCGTCCCTGGCGTGGCTCAAAGAATCAATTTACGGAACAATGCCGTTATTTTAATTTAATAATAATAATGAAATAAACCTCGAACTACGGGAAATAAACGTCGCCGAACCCTTCCAATATTCCGAGCGTCTAAGAGTTTGCAAGGAATGAGATCTCGGGCTACGGGAGTCGAACGTCGCCGAACTACTCCAATATCCCGAGCATCTACGGGAGGATGTGAAAAAATAATAATAATAATAAAGGATTGAGATCCCAAACTACGGGAGTCGAACGTCGCCGAACTGCTCCAATATCCTGGGCATTTACGGGATAGTGACCTCGGGCTACGGGAGTCGAACGTCACCGAACTACCCCAATATCCCGAGCATCAGTGGGATTATTTATAATAATTAAAAAAAGACCCTGGGCTACGGGAGTCGAACGTCACCGAACTACCCCAATATCCCAGGCATCTATTAGACCCGCCAGGGAAGGAAGAGGTTCTTCTCTTTAGCTTTTTCAAGCTTCAGTTCCAGAGAGAAGTTCAGTTCGCGTTCGCTTTCATGGAGACTATAGGGAAGGAGTCCAAACTTCCTATACTGCGGTAGCATGGAGACTATAGGGAAGGAGTCCAAACTTCCTATACTGCGGTAGTATCAAATGCGTCCCAAATCTGTCGGGAAACGCTGGTGTCAAGAACGACCGATAGGCGTCGCATTGTAGTTAAGAACGCATAATATATAGTGATACAATTGGTGCTTCGTGATGAAACTGACCGTCATGGCGGCGATTAAATATATTTCATAAAATCATTTCATAAAAAATGATGTTTTACAGCGAAGGTATATATAAAAAAATAAATACGCAAGTAATCAGAGTAGGTTATAGGTCGTATTACATTCCGATAAATCATTTATTCAGGAAGGCCAAGTGCAAAATTCAATTTTTCATCATTTTTTTTATTTAAAAATTTTTCATGTTTTTAAAAAAAGACAATGAATGGAAAACATGAATTACAAATTTGAAGATAATTCCACAAAGAGAGTGAGCGGTGACTGTGGTCCCAGCTTCGAGTGGAAAAAAAGTTACCGTAATTTTCGTGAATTTGTTAAAATTTTGTAGATATCAATTTTTTATCATTGCTCATCATATATACATAAATTTCAACTGTACACTTCCAAGAAAAAAAAAGCTAGCGAGAAAAATGAAATTTATTAAAAATCATCTTGTAGAAGTGAAATTTAAGGAGGTTCGATCGTTTCTCATGCGTTCGATTCCAAGTTTAATTGTTTAAAATTCGTAGTATGAACCTTCTTAACAATAATACACAACTGTAGGTGAAATTTGAGAAAGTTTTACCGTCTAGAAATCGAGTTATTCATTGTAAAAAATCGTCTTTTTTCGTAACTTCCCATAAGACCTCATGTTAAAGTTGCGATTTTAAACACTCAATCTCTCGATTACCAGACGGTGGAACCTTCTCAAATTTTTTACACATTATAGTACGACGCTCAAGAAGATTCACGCAAAACTTCAAAAAAATATCGTAGAAAAATTGTATTTGATCATTTTGCCGTTACTTTGTATATACTATTATGATTATGGCGATAGAACCTCGTTAAAAAAAAAGTTTTCGAGAGGTAAAAAACTTCGTACCTGCGGAATTGAACCCTTGTCCTCCCATTACGGGACTACTGTCTTACTCCATAGACCATACGTCATAATAAAATCGTAAGAAGTCAAATTGTATTTAAGTTGTTTAACCCTGATTTTTGTCTTTCTGTTTTCATTATCAATTATAACCTTCTGCCTAACTTGAATTTATTAATGATATCTCGAATCTCTTTAGACAAGAAACATCCTTGAATTTCGAAGTATATCAAATTTATCGGATTGTTTATATCGGTTCAGTAAACGACTCTCATCAGCTGTTAGCTTTTGGCCCGTGATCAGCCGTGTACGTAATGCGCATGCCCGAAGCGTCCTTAAAACAGCAGCGCCGCTTGGAGGAACTACGTTTCGCCGACATTTTTGGGGCCACGCCAGGAGGCCAAGTTTTGACTCCTTCCCTATAGTCTCCATGTGCGGTAGTATCAAATGCGTCCCAAATCTGTCGGGAAACGCTGGTGTCAAGAACGACCGATAGGCGTCGCATTGTAGTTAAGAACGCATAATATATAGTGATATAATTGGTGCTTTGTTACGTCCCGAGAGGGAGATTTTGATGAATGCACGGAATTGCCGATTTAGAGCGCGATGTTTAAATTTCTGAGAACTATCGCCAGTGAGTCTTTTGGTTTCCGCACGATTCCCGTAACCAGATTAATATATTTTCGGATTTTCTGAGATTTTCGGAATTTGATATATGCGATGATTGGTAAACTGAATTAAGGATGAGGGTTAATCAAGTCCACAGTTTTACTCTCGTTTACACTTTGAATGAATAATATAATTTTATTTTAATAAGAAAAGAATGAACTGATACAATATTATTATTATTATAACTTTCCGTTGAAATATTTGGATTCACGCACTTATAATTATTCGATGGTATTCTATGATAATGATTGAAGACTTCAGACTGATTTTAGTTTATGGATTTAGGGGTTCTGAGTCTTTCGAGAATTTTGGGTAAATTCGACTGTGCGGTTTGGCTTTCGGATAAAGTCTGATTGTCTAAACTTGCGAGTTCGAATGGCTGAAGTTCGTTGTTGAGGATTTTGAGAGAGGGATGTCTTGTGGAAGGGTTTACTTTTTGTTAACGTTTTTTATTCTGATTGGCTAAGATGTGGGGGAGGTTTGCGATTTTTGGATTGGTGGGTAGGTGTTGGCGAATCGCAAATTTCGGTTTGCATGATTTTTATATCAAGAGACTCGGTAGAGTCTCGGGACAAGTACATTTGACAGCTCTGTCTGTCGTCTGCTTGCCCGAGGCTCACCCGAGTATATTATCTCTGAATAAAACGATTTCAAGGGTGGGGGGAAACTCTTTCTTGAATTACTAAGCCCAGGCGTCATCTTATGATTTGAAATTTGAACTGGAGACTAATTAAGTTATCCCCCCTCGATTGAGCCATAAATCAACCCGATTGATGCCGTAATTGCTGAGAAAAAACTTTGCACGGGCAAATTTATGCGATGATCGAAGTATGCGTGCGTGTATGTGTATGACACAGAGGAAGGGCTCGTGTGGCCATTGTGTTTCTGATTGGTCGCGACTGACGACATATCCCTGTGTTCCCATTCGACAAAAAGTTTTGGATACGAGTAACACGAATAACACCAATACGTCTTCATATGAATGTGTCCTTTCATTTCGCGGACATACAGAAACGTTCGAAAATCGGAAATCGGGAAAAGAGTTCAAGAGACTCGGCAGAGTCTCGGGTTCAAGTGTCGACGAAAGAAAAGTGCGAAGACGTTAAAAAAAAAAGTCAACGTCAGTGGATGACGAAAAAGTGTTAGGTCAAGAGACTCGTCAAGAGTGTTGTAATAGTGTGTGTAGTGCGGGGTTAAGTGCGGTTCCTATCTATATCGCTAAAGTGTCAGCTGTCACAGCTGCAATATCTATATCTCTAATGTGTCAGCTGTCAAAGCTGCAAATTTATATTCGAGTGTTGACAAACCGAAAATGCGGAAGTACGCACATGAAAAAAAGTTATTTCGATTCAGTGAACGATTAAAATAATACGTATAAGATCGTTATTTTGGGTGGTCCAATTAATAAGTGGTAGAAATTTCGCTCATGTGTCAGTTGTACAAGTCGCAAGCTCATATTCCAGTGTCGACAAACAGAAGTGCGAAAACGTAAAAAAAAATATTTTAAAGTTCAGTGATTAACATAAAAGTGTTTCAATGAATTGATTTGTGAAAAAATATTGAATAATTTAAAAAAATCTGCGAATTCGTGTAGCTGGATTAAGTGCTATAAAATACATCGAAACATAACCTCAAAGATTCAGTGGCAAACGTTTTAAAAATGTGTGAACTCTCAAATGGTGTTGATGTTTAGATCGTGGAACGCAACGAGATTTTTTTTTCAAGCATGTCCCTCATATTTTTGTCCCACATCAAGACATATTTTTCGTAAAAGGGTGTGTGTGCGTGATGAAACCTAGTGACCAAAATGTATCTTGTTCATTAATAAAAACTTGTAAAAACAAGGAGTGTTGATGAAATGTTTATTTTCAAAAATTTACATGTGACTATTCTTGTGGAATCATGATTTTCAATACTTTTCAGTTGCGGTCTACGAATCAACCAAAAAACTCCCAATATTCTACACGCTAGGCTAACTTCCTTCGCTTTTCCTTTTAGGCATTCGACTGCAGCTTTTCTTATCAACTGGAGTTTCGCTGATTATGTGAACGTTGTATTCACGGAACATCTTCGCCAACAAGTTTACACATCAAAATGTCAGCAATAATATGATGACATGACTCGGTCACGCTTGTGCAAGATTCGAGTGAAACCTCAATTATGACAAAAAAATCAAGATATTGAATATTTCTTCAATTCTATAGTGTGCGTTGTAGCAGAATTGCTATAAATGTTTCTATACAGTATCAACTTCATCCTCCCGGCAATGTTTCTTCTCATAGCATTAAAATTCTTATCGCTGAGATGCAATAAAAGTTTGTGTCAAAATTTTTCCCTACTCCGAAGACACCGCAGGCTGTAGTAAACTGAATTGAGGTTCTTCGCTTTGTCCATTAGGTTTGAATGGAACTACCAAAGCTGACGCAATGGACCATTTACTCTTCTTAATGAATACATTAAAACTATTGTCTCTTTCGCATAAGAGATACTGGTTGTTGCAGCTCAACGGCAACACTGTTTTCTTTGCAAATAATTGATACGAATTTTCATTGTTTGGTAACGGTCAATTCTTTTTGTAAATTCTTTATTCAAGATTAAATTACTTTTGCCATAAAGTATTTCAATGTGAAAATGTATTCTGTGGACAATCTACTTTTCACTTTTCCTTGAAAAAAAAAAAAAAAAAAAAAAAAAAACAAGGAAGCAGGCTCGTTCCACTCTTACCATAAATTAAATAAAGAACTGAGACAAAATTAGAATCGGATATGAGAATTATGTTTTTAAACAAAAAATATAAAATTATGAATGAAGTGAAAATAAGAATTCATACACATGGTACATCAGGTAGCATAATAGCATAAACCATCATTTTCATCAAACCATCTAATGAATACTTATATTAAAGTTTTGATAAACATGCTCCGTCGCTGTCTTACAGAATGGAATGTGCACTTTCATCCAGTCATCATTTATCCAAGCTGATAAGATACCTTCATGTTATTCGATATAAATGAACCCAGAGTGTTGTCAAAGGTAGCTTGCGTGGAAGCAGAAATTTTGATTTGCTTTAGCCGGTCGAGGCAATTTTATAATCAGTTTGTCTGAAAATGGTTTTACCGCTGTGCTGAATGTCTCTTTTTTTTACGTGCAGTTTTATTTGCCATTGGTTATTCATATTCGCGAATCAAATTTGCATTTTCATTCTGAAAGTGAAATTCAGGGTCAAAATTTTCATACATAAAAGCAAAATTTAATTTTTTTCCTTCAATTCTAGGAATTACAATTTTCAATATTTTTTGTTTCAATTAGAGAAATGGATATTTTTTTGCAAATTGATTCGCTAATTTCAATTCGAGTATTTTTGAATACTCGAATTGAAATTTGGATTTTTAATTATAGTTAAAGTATTAGTAAAATTTGGATTTTTAATTAGTTAGTAAAATTAGTAGTATGTTAAACGAGTGATTAGTTTAGTACTCAATTGGAATTTGCGTTTTTTTATTCGGTACATAATTCAAATACTTGTGATTTCTATTCAGGAATTGAAATTTAGTTGATAATTCGGAATACCCCAAATTTATAAAAACAGAAATCTAAATAAGAAAAATAATTTCAGTACCCCAAATTTCTGTTGGTGAACTGGTATTTGGTATATAATTTGAATGACTTTAAATTCCAATTCGAGATCTGAAATTCAGTACATCATTTCAATCGCAAAATATATTTTGCAAATTTGGCCCATTATTTTAACTATTTTAAATCTTGATTCAGGATCTGAAATTTAGTACATATCTTTATGTACCGTAAATTTTGATTCGGAAATGGGAATTTAGTGAACGATTTGAGGTACTTCAATTTGTACAACGGGAAATCGAATTTTGTACATACCTTCAATACCCTGAAATTTATTCGGGAATCAGAATCTGGTACATAATTGGAATAACTTGCAGTTCTATATCGATAATTCAAATTTAGTACATGATTTTAATACCCCAGATTGTTATTAGCGAGATAAGGTTTTGATATACGCTATTTTTTTCATTTTACGTACAATTTTTCCGTCGATGGTCCCTTTTTCGCCAAATAACCAGCAGTGACGGAATTATTCATTTATTTTGCTTTAGCCAAGCTGTAATACTTACAATAATCGAAATTAATTAGTAAAATAGTATTAAGTATGTTCCTAATAATTTTTTTCATTTTTTGAAGGCTTCCTAAAGTTGCCCAAATGATTCGCAAACGAATCCTTAATCTTTTGTAAAAATGGGTTCGAAAGGGTCAGCTATATAGCTAACTTTGATTAACAAACAATTACCAATCGAATAAAAAAAATCAAGACTCGATAGAGTCTCGGGACAAGTACATTTGACAGCTCAGTCTGCCGTTTGCTGGTCCAAGGCTCATCCGAGTATAATATCTCTAAATAAAACGATTCGCGGTGGTGGGGGTAAAAACTGAAAGTCATTTTGTCGAATTACGAACTTCAGGAGACACGTGATAATTTCAAAAGTAATCTGGAGACAACTAGTTAAGAAATTCCCGTTTGATTGAACCTAACTACAGCACGAATGATTGCGTATTTCCTGAGAAAAAACTATATGCACAGGGTCCAGATTATGCGAAAATTCCAAACCATTGAAGGATTTGGTGTGTCTGTATTTGCACGCAGCAGATGATACAATCGAAGGCGTTTTGATTTCCATCGAAACCCATTTTCACCAAAGCCGTTCCCGGCGATAATAGCATCAGCAGGTGGTGGGGGTAAAAACTGGAAGTAATTTTCTCGAATTACGAAGCTCAGGAGACAGACGATGACTTAAAAATTGAACTGGATACTAATTATGAAAAAAAAAATTCGATTGAGCCTTAAATCAGCACGATTGATGTTGTATTTTCTGCGAAAAAACTTCGCAAAGGGTCAAGATTATGCAGAAATTCCAACACGTTAAGGGATTTCGTGTATTTGTATTGGCCCGCAGACGACACAATCAAAGGCGTTTAGATGTCCATTTATTCAAAACCCATTTCCACCAAAGCCGTTCGTCGGCGACAAAAGCATCGAGTTCCGATTGGTCACGATTGCCTCGTTTTCACTCTGTACCGATCCACTGGAAAGTTTGAACGTTGGACGGTTATCAAGAGACTCGGCAGAGTCTCGGGACAAGTACATTTGACAGCTCTGTCGTCTGCTGACCCAAGGCTCGCCAGAGTTTATTATCTCTGAATAAAGCAATTTTCGGTGGTGGGGGTAAAAACTTGAAGTCATTTTCCCGAATTACGAAACTCAGGAGACATTCCATATCTCCTGAGTTTCGTAATTCCTGATCATTCCAAAATTCAGATCGAGACTTATTGAGAAATTCCTATTCGATTGAGCCTAATTACAGCACGATTGGTTGCGTATTTGCTGATAAAAAACTTTGCACATTGTCAAGATTATGCAAAAATTGTAACACATTGAAATATTTCGTGTGTCTGTATATGCGCGCAGACGACACAACCAAAGGCGTTTTGATGCCCATCAAAACGCATTTTCACTGAAGCCGGTTTTTGGCGACGAAAGTAACGAGTTCCTATTGGTTCTTCCCTCTGTAGCGATCCAGCGGAAAGTTTGAGAGTTTGACGGTTATAACTATATTGCTAATGCGTCAGCTGTCAAAGCGACATAGTGCGAAGTGCAGGACGTGTCGTCACGGATCTTTTATAAATTCGGAAAAAAATCTTTATTTCGTTATTCGGTTAATAAATAATAAGTTCGAAGTGTCCGTGATTATTAGCTATATCTCTCCATTCGGGAAAAATGCTTTATTTCGGTACTCGGTTAATAAAAAAATACGAATGAAGTCGCGAGTTTGGGTGGTTCAATGAGTGATAGGAATTTTGCTGATGTGTCAGCTGCTACAAGTCGCAAGTTTATATTTAAGTGTCAACAAACGAAAAGTGCAAACACGAGTGCAAAAGCGTAAAAAAAAGGTATTTTGAAGTCGAATGAATAACGAAAACGTGTTTTATTCACTTATGATTTGTGATGAAATAAAATAACTCCAATGAAACCGAGAATTCGTCAAGTCGGAATAAGTGCTAAAAATACATCGCGACATAACCTCAAAAATTCAGTGACAGGCGTTCTAAAAATGTGTGAACTCTCAAATCAATGGTGTTGATGTTTAGATCGTGGAATGCGACGAGTTTTTTTTCAAGCATGTCCCTCATATTCGTGTCCCAAAACAAGAGACATTTTTTTCTCATAAGTGATCATGTGCGTGATGAGAGTAGTTACCAAAATGTATCTTGTTCATTAATAAAAACTTGTAAAAAGAAGGAGTGTTGATGAAATGTTTATTTTCAAAAATTTTCATGTGACTATTCTTGTGGAATCATGATTTTCAATACTTTTCGCAGTTGCGGTCTACGAATCAACCAGCAAACTCCCAATATTCTACACGCTGGGCTACCTTCTTACGTTTTTCCTTTTAGGCATTCCAATGCAGCTTTTCTTATCAGCTGGAGTTTCGCTGGTTATGTGAACGTTGTATTCAAGGAACATCTTCGCCAACAAGTTTATACATCAAAATGTCAGCAATAATATGACGACATGACTCGGTCAGGCTTGCGCAAGATTCGAGTGAAACCTCAATTATGACAAAGAAATCAAGATATTGAATATTCCTTCAATTCTGTAGTGTGCATTGTAGCAGAATTGCTATGAATGTTTTTATACAGTATAAACTTCATTCTCCCAGCAATGTTTCTTCTCATAGCATTAAAATTCTTATCGCTGAGATGCAATAAAAGTTTGTGTCAAAATTTTTCCCTACTCCGAAGACACCGCAGGCTATAGTAAACTGAATTGAGGTTCTTCGCTTTGTCCATTAGGTTTGAATGGAACTACCACAGCTGACGCAATGGACCATTTACTATTCTTAATGAATACATTAAAACTATTGTCTCTTTCGCATAAGAGATAATGGTTGTTAGATGAAGCTCAACGGCAACCCTGTTTTCTTTGCAAATAATTGATACGAATTTTCATTGTTTGGTAACGGTCAATTCTTTTTGTAAATTCTTTGTTCAAGATTAAATTACTTTTGCCATCAAGTATTTCAATGTGAAAATGTATTCTGTGGACAATCTACTTTTCACTTTTCCTTGAAAAAAAAAAAAAACAAGGAAGCAGGCTCGTTTCACTCCTACCATAAATAAAATAAAGAACTGAGACAAAATTAAAATCGGATATGAGAATTATGTTTTTAAACAAAAAATATAAAATTATGAATAAAGTGAAAATAAGAATTCATACACATGGTACATCAGGTAGCATAATAGCATAAACTATAATTTTCATCAGACCTATTAATGAATTCATATATTAAAGTTTTGATAAACATGGTCCGTCGCTGTCTTACAGAATGGAATGTGCACTTTCATCCAGTCATCATTTATCCAAGCTGATAAGATACCTTTATGTTATTCGATATAGATGAACCCAAAGTGTTGCAAAAGGTAGCTTGCGTGGAAGCAGAAATTTTAAATTGCTTTAGCCGGTCGAGGCAATTTTATAATCAGTTTGTCTGAAAATGGTTTACCGCTGTGCTGAATGTCTCTTATTTTTTACGTGCAGTTTTATTTTCTATTGGTTATTTTTATTCGCGAATTAAAGTTGTATTTTCATTCTGAAAGTGAAATTCAGGGTCAAAATTTTCATTCATGAAAGCAAAATTGAATTTTTTCCCTTCAATTCTAGAAATTACAATTTTCAATTTTTTTTGTTCCCATTAGGGGAATGGATATGTTTTTGCAAATTGATTCGCTAATTTCAATTCGAGTATTTTTGAATACTCGAATTTGGATTTTTAATTAGTTAAAGTATTAGTAAAATTTGGATTTTTAATTAGTTAGTAAAATTAGTAGTATTTAAAATGAGTGATTAGTTTGGTACTCAATTGGAATTTCCGATTTTTTATTCGGTACATAATTTAAATACTTGTGATTTCTATTCAGAAATTGAAATTTAGTTGATAATTCGGAATACCCTAAATTAATAAAAACAGAATTCTAAATAATAAAAATAATTTCAGTACCCCAAATTTCCGTTGGTGAATTGGTATTTGGTATATAATTTAAATGACTTCAAATTCCAATTCGAGATGTAAAATTCAGTACATAATTTCAATCGCAAAATGTATTTTGCAAATTTGGCCCATCATTTTAACTATCAAGAGACTCAGTAGAGTCTCAGGACAAGTACATTTGACAGCTCTGTCTGTCGTCTGTTTGCCCGAGGCTCGCCCGAGTATATTATCTCTGAATAAAACGATTCACGGTGGTGGGGGTAAAAACTGAAAGTCATTTTCTCGAATTACGAAGCTCAGGAGACAGATGATGACTTGAAAATTGAACTGGAGACTAACTATGAAAAAATCTTTCGATTGAGCCTTAAATCAGCACGATTGATGTCGTATTTGCTGAGAAAAAACTTTGCACAGGCTCAAGATTATGCTAAAAATACCAACACATCGGAAGTTTGACGTGTCTGTATACGACACAACGAAAGGCCTTTTGTATGTCAAAGTTGCAAATTCTATTAGAGTGTTGACAGATGGTAAGGCCGGAATAATTCACGCAAAATAAAATATCAATTTGACCTTTTGAAACCCACATTTTTCCTTAAGTGCAATTAGCTCAAAACTTTGTACTCGGGGGTTTAATCGGTCGCTGATTACAAATCTGCACTCAAAATTTACAAATTCAAGATGGTGAATCCAATATGGCGAACAACAAATGCAAAAATTGTTTGATGAAAGCAAAATATGGTACTCGGGGGTTTTCGGGGTCGCTGATTACAAATCTGCACCCAAAATTTCAAAATTCAAGATGGCGGATACAATATGGCGGACAAGAACTGCGAAAATCGTTAAAGAAAAGCGGAAGTTGGCACGCGGGGGTTTTTGGGTTCACCGATATGAATAATATTGTTCGATATTTGAAGGAATATTAAACTCATGAGTCGATGATGATACATTGCAATTTTCAAGCATCTTGCTTTTATAGAAAATCGTAATTCTGGGGCTCCTCTCAATAACGAATCGTCTCAATAACGAAGATAATTATTCAAAATTGTATATCGGATCGATTCATAACTTGGGGAGAAACTCTTCATATCTATTCTGCTGCGATTTCTCGATATATATTTTTTATTTTCATGGACAACTTGGAAGCCGTTAAAGAAGCATTAAATTTTTATGATTCACTTCCTAAACTCACTGTTCCTCAAAGGTTCTTCTAATGTCGAAGTGAATTAACAACACTTTGCTTCCAAGTTGTAAATCATTATTCCCAGAATTTTTATGTATGTATTTAGCTATTGAAGTTTTTAAAAACACGGCAACGCTTCTATAGTAATAGCGAATCATATAAGAGTAAATTTATAGTATTTATAGTATATGATCAATCCAATTATCTAATCGGGTATGAGTGGAGTGGACAGTAGATATCAATTTGTCATTCAAATAAATTCATGATGTAATCATGCAAATACGAAAAAACTCTAGGCTTTAGAGGTGTTGAGAAAAAAAAGAGTGATATCAAGGGGTTTTAACAAGGGGAACATGTCCCCTCCCCGGGGAAAAAACCCTGGACAAGTACATTTGTTTGACTCCCGTTTCCATCTGTTGTCACAATAAGTTATCCTCCCCCCCTAACCCAAAAAATAATGAAACCCCCAAAAAAACATAGCAAAAATGCCAGAATAGATTTGATAATTTGAGAAAGAAAACTCCCTGGCCAAAAAGGAAAATCCCTCGCCCCCTCCCCCCTTAAAAAAATGAAACAATTTGAGGAAAAAAGCCTTTTGCCAAAAATACCCTAACAAAACCCTGCCAAAAAACGCCTAAAATAATTACAACCCCCAAATAAACATACAAAAAAATGCCAGAATAGATTTGAGGAAAAGAAGTCCCTGGCCAAAAAGGAAAAATAAAATTCGAAAAAAGGAATACTCCCTCTCCTCTCAAAAAAAACCTTAACAAAACCCTGTCAAAAAAACGCCTTTGATTACTACCCCCCAAAAAAACATGGAAAAAATGGCAGAATAGATTTTTAAAAAGAAGCCCCTTGCCAAAAAGAAAAAAAATAATGCTACGGAAAAAATCGAACGAATCGCTGTCACAAAAAATACCGACAAAATGCTACAACTCTCGCCAGCAAAAAAAAAAGAAATTCGAGAAAAAAAACAACCCAGCCGAACTAGTTCCCTGAAACTTACCAAACACCCACCAGAAAAAAAACCCTAGAAAAAACTACTTCCTCCTCCCCGCCCAAAAAAGTGGAGCATCCGATGAAAAAAAACAGACTCTTAAAGAAAAATAATTGCTGCATAAGAAAAATAACTACTCGACAACATGAAATATGAAGAAGCCAATGAGTTACGTTCAGGACTAAAATTTATAATATCAATAATGGGACAAGTATTTCATTGATGCTCGACAATAGATTCATGAGAAAATTAAAAAAAAAGCAGTTAGTGGTTGAAAAGAAAACCAGCCTAGCAAAAAGAAAAACCGCTCCAAATGAAAAAATAAAAACGGGGTGTATAACAAACAAATGATAAACCTAGTTTATAAAAAAATCGTGGAGACAATAATTTACGTTCAGTGCTGAAATTTTTAATATCAATAACAGGACAAGTTTTCATTGGTGCTTGATTATAGAACAAAAAAAAACCGGTCGAAAAAAAAACAGTCAACATGAAAAAAATTAAAAGGGGTGTATAACAAACACAAAAACCTCTAGTCTGCAAAAAAGTTGAAAGGACAACGATTTACGTTCAGCGCTGAAATGTTTAATATCAACAACAGGACAAGTATTTCATTGGAGCTTGATAATATAATAGACTTATAAGAAATATTTAAACAATCAATCGAAAAGAGTTACCAATCTACCAAAAAAAAAATCGGTCGAAAAAAAAAGTACCCAAATGAAAAGAAATGAAAGGGTTTTAACAAACAAAAGAACCTAGTCTACAAAAAATTAAAGAGACAACGATTTATGTTCAGCGTTGAAATAATATGCTTGAGAATAGATCAACGAGAAAACAAAAATAGCTTGGTTTTCAAAAGAGGTACCAAGTTACAAAAATAGTGATACATATAAAAACGAGTCTGGAAATAGGATCAAAGAGAAAAAAGAGTAATTGGTGGATAACAAAAAAAAAATAGTGTACAAAAAATTAAAAATCGAAAAAGATGATGATTCACGTTCAGCACTTACATTTAGAATGATATTTATTGGTGTTTGAGAAAAGATTAACAACAAATAGTTTTCGAAAGTGCTATTCTTCCACATTGTTCGCTCGATGGGAATGGAAAAATCTTATTGGTAACAATTTGTTAAACGTTCACCACCGTACGTTCAGCGTATACGCACAGAGTACTTGTCCGGCCCATAACTTTTTATGGGATTCGATGAAAGCAAGGATTCGTGTGTAGCTTGTTTGAAGAGATTGGACTCCATGGGTTCTATGACTTCACTTCTAATTTGATTTTTTCTTGAATGAGCAATTTGCATAAAAAGTTATGGGCCGGACAAGTACTCTGTGCGTATACGCTGAACGTACGGTGGTGAACGTTTAACAAATTGTTACCAATAAGATTTTTCCATTCCCATCGAGCGAACAATGTGGAAGAATTGCACTTTCGAAAACTATTTGTTGTTAATCTTTTCTCAAACACCAATAAATATCATTCTAAATGTAAGTGCTGAACGTGAATCATCATCTTTTTCGATTTTTAATTTTTTGTACACTATTTTTTTTTTGTTATCCACCAATTACTCTTTTTTCTCTTTGATCCTATTTCCAGACTCGTTTTTATATGTATCACTATTTTTGTAACTTGGTACCTCTTTTGAAAACCAAGCTATTTTTGTTTTCTCGTTGATCTATTCTCAAGCATATTATTTCAACGCTGAACATAAATCGTTGTCTCTTTAATTTTTTGTAGACTAGGTTCTTTTGTTTGTTAAAACCCTTTCATTTCTTTTCATTTGGGTACTGTTTTTTTCGACCGATTTTTCTTTTTGTAGATTGGTAACTCTTTTCGATTGATTGTTTAAATATTTCTTATAAGTCTATTATATTATCAAGCTCCAATGAAATACTTGTCCTGTTGTTGATATTAAACATTTCAGCGCTGAACGTAAATCGTTGTCCTTTCAACTTTTTTGCAGACTAGAGGTTTTTGTGTTTGTTATACACCCCTTTTAATTTTTTTCATGTTGACTGTTTTTTTTTCGACCGGTTTTTTTTGTTCTATAATCAAGCACCAATGAAAACTTGTCCTGTTATTGATATTAAAAATTTCAGCACTGAACGTAAATTATTGTCTCCACGATTTTTTTATAAACTAGGTTTATCATTTGTTTGTTATACACCCCGTTTTTATTTTTTCATTTGGAGCGGTTTTTCTTTTTGCTAGGCTGGTTTTCTTTTCAACCACTAACTGTTTTTTTTTTAATTTTCTCATGAATCTATTGTCGAGCATCAATGAAATACTTGTCCCATTATTGATATTATAAATTTTAGTCCTGAACGTAACTCATTGGCTTCTTCATATTTCATGTTGTCGAGTAGTTATTTTTCTTATGCAGCAATTATTTTTCTTTAAGAGTCTGTTTTTTTTCATCGGATGCTCCACTTTTTTGGGCGGGGAGGAGGAAGTAGTTTTTTCTAGGGTTTTTTTTCTGGTGGGTGTTTGGTAAGTTTCAGGGAACTAGTTCGGCTGGGTTGTTTTTTTTCTCGAATTTCTTTTTTTTTTGCTGGCGAGAGTTGTAGCATTTTGTCGGTATTTTTTGTGACAGCGATTCGTTCGATTTTTTCCGTAGCATTATTTTTTTTCTTTTTGGCAAGGGGCTTCTTTTTAAAAATCTATTCTGCCATTTTTTCCATGTTTTTTTGGGGGGTAGTAATCAAAGGCGTTTTTTTGACAGGGTTTTGTTAAGGTTTTTTTTGAGAGGAGAGGGAGTATTCCTTTTTTCGAATTTTATTTTTCCTTTTTGGCCAGGGACTTCTTTTCCTCAAATCTATTCTGGCATTTTTTTGTATGTTTATTTGGGGGTTGTAATTATTTTAGGCGTTTTTTGGCAGGGTTTTGTTAGGGTATTTTTGGCAAAAGGCTTTTTTCCTCAAATTGTTTCATTTTTTTAAGGGGGGAGGGGGCGAGGGATTTTCCTTTTTGGCCAGGGAGTTTTCTTTCTCAAATTATCAAATCTATTCTGGCATTTTTGCTATGTTTTTTTGGGGGTTTCATTATTTTTTGGGTTTTGTTGTTTCTGATAAAAAAGGCATCAAGTTTGTTTTGGTGAGTTAGAGTTTAAGGTTTTGAGTTGGAAGTGTTCGGAGAATCACATCCTGTTTGTGCTTTTGTTATCTGATATGTTTTAATATTGCAAGAGATTCGCTTTCTGTCTTTTTGTTTGATGTGGTTTTTGCCGTGGGAAAGGAATGTGTGAAAGATTTTGATTGCGTTGTGTGATTCATATTATTTAAGTGAACAATTATGATAGGAATGAATAATTGTGAATTATTGTAATTACGGAAAGTACTGAATTATTCTATTTATTATCTAGTGTTCCTTAGTTATCGACGAATGATGATATTGGTTGGTAAGTAGCTACCGACGGTTGGTTATCGGTAAGGTAGAAATAGTTGATGTGGAAAAAAAAATATATGGGGGTCTAGCGTGAAGGCTACGACGTAACACTTCGTGATGAAACTGACCGTCATGGCAGCGATTAAATATATTTCATAAAATCATTTCATAAAAAATGATGTTTTGCAGCGAAGGTACATATAAAAAAATAAATACGCAAGTAATCAGAGTAGGTTATAGGCCGTATTACATTCCGATAAATCATTTATTCAGGAAGGCCAAGTGCAAAATTCAATTTTTCATCATTTTTTTTATTTAAAAATTTTTCATGTTTTTAAAAAAAGACTATGAATGAAAAACATGAATTACAAATTTGAAGATAATTCCACAAAGAGAGTGAGCGGCGACTGTGGTCCCAGCTTCGAGTGGAACTAAAGTTACCGTAATTTTCGTGAATTTGTTAAAATTTTGTAGATATCAATTTTTTATCATTGCTCATCATATATACATAAATTTCAACTGTACAATTCCAAGAAAAAAAAAGCTAGCGAGAAAAATGAAATTTATTAAAAATCATCTTGTAGAAGTGAAATTTAAGGAGGTTCGATCGTTTCTCATGCGTTCGATTCCAAGTTTAATTGTTTAAAATTCGTATGAACCTTCTTAACAATAATGCACAACTGTAGGTGAAATTTGAGAAAGTTTTACCGTCTAGAAATCGGGTTATTCGTTGTAAAAAATCGTCTTTTTTCGTAACTTCCCTCATGTTAAGACCTCATGTTAAAATTGCGATTTTAAACACTGAATATCTCGATTACCAGACGGTGGAACCTTCTCAAATTTTTTACACATTATAGTACGACGCTCAAGAAGATTCACGCAAAACTTCAAAAAAATATTGTAGAAAAATTGTATTTGATCATTTTGCCGTTACTTTGTATATACTATTATGATTATGGCGACAGAACCTCGTTAAAAAAAAAGTTTTCGAGAGGTAAAAAACTTCGTACCTGTGGAATTGAACTCCGGTCCTCCCATCACGAGACTACTGTCTTACTCCATAGACCATACGTCATGATAAAATCGTAAGAAGTCAAATTGTATTTAAGTTGTTTAACCACCCTGATTTTTGTCTTTCTGTTTTCATTATCAATTATAACCTTCTGCATAACTTGAATTCATTAATGATATCTCGAATCTCTTTAGGCAAGAAACATCCTTGAATTTCGAAGTATATCAAATTTATCAGATTGTTTATATCGGTTCAGTAAACGACTCTCATCAGCTGTTAACTTTTGGCGCGTGATCAGCCGTGTACGTAATGCGCATGCCCGAAGCGTCCTTAAAACAGCAGCGTCGCTTGGAGGAACTACGTTTCGCCGACATTTTTGGGGCCACGCCAGGAGGCCAAGTTTTGACTCCTTCCCTATAGTCTCCATGTTCGCTTTGTTGTGCTCGGTTCTCATGGAAACGCGCCTGCGCGGTGTCGTTCCATTCTTATTTCGTTTATTTCTCTCGATATTTTCATTATTTTAAGTAGATAGGTAAGGCCGGTTCTGGATCACGATCCCTACCCCGACATTTACCGACACTTTTAGCATGGACACGAACCCCCCGAGCGGAGACACGAACCGAGGGGGTGCCGGGTGGCCCTCGAGAATGTTTTCGCCCCCCCCCCCCCCAAAAGTAGGTTAACATTATAAACAAAATTTGGCACGTGACCCCCCACTCCTGCCATAGTTCAAAGGTTATCGGAGGGTGCGGTAAAGAAAGAACGATTTTGGCTTTTTTTTTCTAATTAAGTCAATAACTTTGATAAATATTATTTTCTAGTAGATTTTCAAAACAAAGTCGGCGCGTGAACAGTTCCCCCCACTCCTCCCATAGTTCAAAGATCATCGGGGCGGTGTGCTCGACAAAGAACGATTTTGGTTGTTTTTTTCTTAGGTCGATAGAAAAATAAGTTTGAAGAGATATGATTTCCAAGAAAATAGAAAAATGGACACGTGCCGTGCATGTGTGATTCGATTGCCTAGCGATAGGCTTGTCACATAGTTCAAAGATCATCGGAGGGCGGCTCAAGATGAAAGGCTTCATAACGACTTTGTTTTTTTTCATAAGTAGGTCGATAGTAAATCAGTTTGAAGAGATATTATTTTTCGTGGTGAAAAACAGAAACATCGACACGTGCCGGCAGCTGTGTGCGTCTTTCGGGTGCCTAGCGATAGGCTTCTAACATAGTTCATCGGAGGGTACGTTGAAGAACGAATGTTTTTTTCTAACGATGATCGAGAAATATTATTTTCAGATATGTTGAAACGTGGAGAAAAAAATTTCAAACGAAAAAAATTAGATTGAAAAATAATTTCGGCTGTAGTACTTGGCGAGTTTTTTGCTTAGGTAGAATCACGTAATGTATTTTTCATGGTACGAACTCGCCAAGTACTACGGCCGAATTAATTTTTCAATCTAATTTTTTTCGTTTGAAATTTTTTTCTCCACGTTTTGTTTCATCTTGATTTTTTTTCTGGACTCTGTTCTTTTGGACCGATTTTTATTTTTATACATTGGTGACTTTTTTCAATAACGAACTTATTTTTGCTTTTTTTTAAATACTCCATCCTCAAGAGACAATGAAATACTTGTCCTATTATTGATATTATAAATTTTAGTGCTGAATGTAAATCATTCTTGATCTTGCCAATTTTTTGAAAATTTTGTACTTTTTTGGGTAGTTTTTTTCTGTGAAAACAAATGGAAACGAGGGTCAACAAATGTACTTGTCCAAGGTTTTTTTTCCCCGGGCAGGGGATTTTTGGCCAGGATATCACTTCTTTTTTCTGAACCTTTTACTTTCATCATAAAATTTTGGAATTTATGGTCCGCCATATTGAATCCGCCATTTTGAATTTCGAAATTTTGCATGCAGATTGTTAATCGGTGAACCCAAAAACCCCCGCGTGCCAACTTTCGCTTTTCTTAAACGATTTTCGCAGTTATTGTCCGCCATATTGTATCCGTCATCTTGAATTTCGAAATTTTGGGTGCAGATTTGTAATCAGCGACCCCGAAAACCCCCGGGTACCATATTTTGCTTTCATCAAACAATTTTTGCATTTGTTGTTCGCCATATTGTATTCGCCATCTTGAATTTCTGAATTTTGAGCGCGGATTTGTAATCAGCGACCCCGAAAACCCCCGGGTACCATATTTTGCTTTCATCAAACAATTTTTGCATTTGTTGTTCGCCATATTGGATCCGCCATCTTGAATTTCTAAATTTTAGGTGCAGATTTGTAATCAGCGACCCCGAAAACCCCCGGGTACCATATTTTGCTTTCATCAAACAATTTTTGCATTTGTTGTTCGCCATATTGTATTCGCCATCTTGAATTTCTGAATTTTGAGCGCGGATTTGTAATCAGCGACCCCGAAAACCCTCGAGTACCATATTTTGCATCAGCAAACAATTTTTGCATTTCTTGTCCGCCATATTGGATTCGCCATCTTGAATTTCTAAATTTTGTGTGCAGATTTGTAATCAGCGATCCCGAAAACCCCCGAGTACAAAGTTTTGAGCTAGTTGCACGGAAGGAAAAATGTGTGTTTCAAAGGGTCAAATTGATATTTTTTTTTGCGTGAATTATTCCGACCTTACCATCTGTCAACACGGATCTACGAGAAGTCCGCAAAAAACACGCTGTTTACGCGTCTTGCGTCAAAACTACCGTCAAACTTTCCGTGGTATGGGTACAAAGGAAAGGACCAATGGGAACTCGTTACTTCTGTCGCCGAAGACCGGCTTCGGTGGAAACGGGTTTTGATGGGCATCAAAACGCCTTTGATTGTGTCGTCTGCGCGCATATACAAACACACCAAATCCTTCAATGTGTTAGAATTTTTGCATAATCTTTACCCTGTGCAAAGTTTTTTCTCAGCAAATACGGCATCAATCGTGCTGATTTAACGCTCAATCGAAAGATTTTTTCTTAATTAGTCTCGAAACCAATTTTCAAGTCATCATCTGTCTCCTGAGCTTCGTAATTCAAGAAAATGACTTTCAGTTTTTACCCCCACCACCGAAATTTACTTTATTCAGAGATAATATACTCGGGCGAGCCTCGGGCGAGCCTCGGGCAAGCAGACGACAGAGCTGTCAAATGTACTTGTCCCGAGACTCTACCGAGTCTCTTGATATCTTTCCACCATAACACTTTAGTGACCACGTCAAAACCAATAAACCCGATCCCATTTGAAAATGTTTCGGAAGATACAGATCAAAACTCAAAAATCGCCTGCAACATAGCGCAAGAACAAGAAGGTACGTCTTTTATTTTAAAGGCTCGTACTCGCATGAAAGTCCCAGTCAAAATAGCTAACTCAAACTTGAAGACGGGATTTCTCCCACGGATCCAAACCCCAGAAAATATATTATGGGAAATGCAGTCGTTACAAATAATAACGGAACTTGTTACATTTATGCGATAAACGCTTACGAAGAGGACGCCCAAGTTGACGTACCTCCGCAGCATCTAGAACCCTTTGAATATTACGACGATTCAGAAGATTTCTTTGAACCTGATAGCGACGACAGTGCATGTGAATCTCCAATAGATAGAGATCGACGAATACGTGAAAGCCTTCGCTTAGATCACTTAAATTCAGAAGAGAAACAACATGTTCTCGATTTGATAAAAGAATATCCTCATCTGTTTCACTTGCCTGGCGACAAGTTACCCGCTACGACGGAAATAAAACATTCTATACCCACGACGGACGAACTACCCGTTACTATACGACAATATCGTTTTCCACCCGCTCATAAAGATGAAATAAATAAACAAGTTAACAAATTGTTAGAAAATAACGTCATTGTAAATTCAGCTGCTCCGTATTACTCACCTTTATGGATTGTACCTAAAAAGCCAGATTCGAAAGGAAATAAACGATGGAGAATGGTGATAGACTTTCGGGAATTAAATTCAAAAACTATAAGCGATGCTCACCCATTACCCAATATTACTGAAATTTTAGATAGACTCGGTGGAGCAAAATATTTTTCAACTTTTGATTTAGCTAGTGGATTTCATCAGATCGAAATGGATCCCAAGGACAGACAAAAGACTGCTTTTAGCACTTCTAACGGACATTACGAATACGCAAGAATGCCATTTGATCTTAAAAATGCCCCAGCCACTTTTCAACGACTAATGGACAGAGTTCTTCTTGGACTACAAGATAGTGAATTATTCGTATATCTTGACGACATTGTACTTTTTGCTACTTCCTTAGAAGAACATGGAACAAAGGTTAGAAGACTTTTTAATAAACTCAGTAATGCTAAATTATCACTTCAACCAGACAAATGTGAATTTCTGAATACCGAAGTAATTCATCTCGGTCACATAATCAGCGACGGAGGTGTCCGTCCTGACCCTAAAAAGACAGAGGCAGTCGATAAATTCCTGATACCCAAAACAGTAACGAACGTTAGACAATTCCTCGGTTTATCTGGTTATTATAGAAGATTCATAGAAATTTTTTCTGAGAAAGAAAAACCATTGAGTGATCTATTAAAGAAAACTGTCGAATTTAAATGGGGATCAGAACAACAAAAGGCATTTGATTATTTGAAAAAGGCTTTGTGTTCCTCTCCCATATTACAATATCCAAATTTTGAAGAACCTTTTATATTAACTACCGACGCGTCGAATTATGCTATCGGTGCAGTTTTGAGCCAAGGAAAAATTGGGGAAGATAAGCCAATAGCTTATCTATCAAGATTATTAAATTCAGCTGAACAAAATTATAGTACAACGGAAAAAGAATGCCTTGCTATAGTATACGCGATATTGCATTTCAGACCATACTTATACGGACGACATTTTACACTTGTTAGTGATCACGAACCCTTAAGATGGATAGATTCAGTAAAATTGCCTGTTCAAAGATTAATTCGTTGGAGAATACGATTACGCGAATACGAATACACTTTCGTTTATAAACCAGGTCGATTCAATTCAAACGCGGACGCACTTTCACGAAACCCTATTGTCCCAAATACCACAATATTACCTATATCCTCTGCTGCAAGGAAACCAGCTACCGCTGTAGCCCCTCGCAGTGCTACCGCTCCAAATCCATTAATAAAACGCGGACGACCATTGGGCAGTAAAAACAAACCTTTAGATTCAGTGTTCGAAGTATCAAATCTACCTGGGAACACAATTGCTGAACGAGTAAGAAATCGAAAGATTATTAGTAAACCTCCCCCTGTAGTACCAGTAAAACTACCACGAACTCACACTAAAGCTCAAATAACAAGGGCGAGCTCTGACTCATCCGACACAGAGCAACGACCCCCAGCTGCGCGTGCACGAAACAGCGCTTTTCCAAGTCTTGCAGAAAAGAGAATTGCACCCCAAAAATCCAAATCCCCTCCAAAACCTCCACCTTTAAAACGATTTACGGACGCGTTAAAATTTGCATTTGACATAAGCGAAACATCAGACGATAGCATTCCTCAAACAGACACTGAAAATTTACCAGGACCATCAAACAATACAAATATAATTGAAATTAATGAGAGCCCTGAAAGAGACCCATACTGGTGGGACAGTGCCCAAGGTAATAATAACGCGAAGAAAAGTTGCGGAACACAGACAGAAGATTGCACAGAGTCAGAAAATACGGACAATGAAATTGGATAAGCCCGAGAATCAATGATAACTTTCCGACACCCTATATGTAGATCGACGCCCGCCGTCACATTTAACGAAAAAGAAACAAGTAGCGATGAAGAACCCCGTAGAACACTTGAGAATAATTTACGACTGGATTTTAACAACTCGGAAAATGAGTCCGAAGATAGCGACTCATCGTCAGAAGTTGTTGAAGAAGTGGTACCTCGAGACCCAAATAGAAACATGTCACAGACAATACCCCCTGGACTTTATTACCCTCAGATGAAAAACAATAATAATCTTCTTCAAGTGAACACCACAAATGAAAATTTAACTTATCGAAAAGATAATTACTTACACTTCATCTCCGCTGATTGCGAATTTACCACAAGTATATCACGATTATTGATCGAAACCGACAAAATTTTCCCACAAGATTTAAAATTTAAGAAACCAAAGCGAAAACAAGTTTTAATAACGAATAAAGGAAAATATAAAACATGAAGTGCAGTATTAACCAACAAACATTTCGAAACTTTTTCAGTCCAGGAACTTAAAGAAGTACTTCACACAATTAAAGATACCATTGATAAATACCAAATTAAAACTCTCAGGATATCAAAGCCCGGAGACATGTTAGAAAATTTTAGCCACTCCTTTATTGCCGATTTAATCGAAGAATGTTTACACGAATGCGCCTGTTCAATCACAATTTGTCGTGGAAACGTGACAATTCCCGATGAAACGATACGGTAAGAAATAATATCAGAATATCATGAAAGTTTAGTAGGTGGACATAAAGGTATAACAAAAACATATAAACGCATTCGCGAAAGATTTTATTGGCCGAACTTAAAAGACGACGTCACTGAATACGTGAGAACTTGTCAAGAATGTCAGCAACAAAAGTTAACCCGTATAAAAACTCGTGAGCCAATGATAATCACAGATACACCAACAGAACCATTCGATAAAATATCCATCGATACGGTAGGACCTTTACCTGAAACCCCGAATGGGAACCGACATATCTTAACTGTCCAAGATAACTTGACAAAATATTGTATTGCCGTTCCGGTTCCAAATATAAAAGCTGAGACGATAGCCGATGCACTAGCTCGGAATGTAATCATTCAATTTGGTTGTCCAAGAATTATATTGAGCGATCAAGGAAGATCCTTTGTAGGGAAAGTATTCAATAACCTTGCAAAAATATTCAAGATAAAACACCTAACTACTACCAGTTACCACCCCCAAACTAACGGATCATTAGAGAGAAGCCATATCGTTTTGGCAGAATTTATTAAACATTACGTCGATAAATATGAGGATTGGGACAAACTCGTCCCTTTTGCCATGTTTTCGTATAACACGGCCATTCATGAATCCACAAAATTTACACCGTTCGAATTGATATACGGTAGACCCGCTCGAAAGCCTAGCGCTTTTTCTCCCTCGGATAAAACCGAGACATACGGCGACTATTTATGCGATCTCACATCTCGCCTCGACGAGATGCGCCAACTCGCTTCGAGATCTCTAATTAATTCAAAACATCGATCAAAACGATATTATGATAAAACGGTCCACATTGAGAATTTTAGACCAGGAGACATGGTATATGCAATAAAAGAACCAAAAAGAGGTAAATTCGATAGTTGTTACGTAGGTCCCTATAGAATTACCGAGGTACTAGACAAACACAACGCTATATTAGAAATAACCAACGGAAAGCGAATATTGAAACACTTAGACAAGTTGAAACTATATAAGGCAAGGAAAAAAATAGACGAGAAGGAAAATCTAATAACTTGAAGAGAGAAAGAAATAACGTTGAACGAAGATAAAACACAAGCTCATCGGTACAGGACCCATGTCATGCTGAAAGACCATATAACTCCGAGATTTTACGACCCAAGGACCAACCAACAATCAGAACGATGCATACCCATTACTACAAAAATAGATATCGAAATTTTTCTCCCGCAGGAACTAAGAAATTATAAAGATAATTTTAAATTAAGAAATTTTTTTTTGTCTCCCATGCTCTAGTTTAGAGACTCCAAAGGGTTAAGGGAGGTAACATCTCAAACTATATAAACCCAAGGAACATTCAATCACGCATCCAGTCACACAAACATTTTTCATAACGTTACATCGTGTCTCTTACGTGAAAATAATCTTAGCCGGCGCAATCTTCCGCGAGACTATAGTCACACAATCTCAAAGTCAGAAAACAGTGCAAGAACAAACTTTCAAAAGATTTTCTTTTCACCGGAATATTACTACCACACCATTAAGTTTTCAAGACTAAATCCTCAAATACCAGGTAACTTAATGAACTTATTACACCCAACTAATAAATCAATACAAATTACGGATAATTGCTGACCAAGATATCAATATTCTCTTATAAACAAAACCAAGGAAATTTTCTTTCTCGGATCAAACATTTTCTTTTTTTCCTCTCAAAAGTTGTGAGCAAAACAAAAGTCAATCTTTCCTAATAACCCCATCCAAAAATAACCCATTACGAGACTAGGCTGCAGAAAGGTTTGCACGCTCGTATCCTTACCCTCTATTGCGAGACTAGGCTGCAGAAAGGTTTGCACGCTCGCATCCTTACCCTCTATTGCGAGACTAGGCTGCAGAAACGTTTGCACGCTCGCATCCTATTTACCACACCTCACCTAAAACTTTTTTCCTCGATCTCTTTGTTGTGCTCCAACTTCTATGGGCCGAACTCGCCGTGCCGGAAGAAAATATCAACTTCGAAAACTTTATGCTCAGTATTCAAATCAAAATTCGATCTATTTCAATTATTGCAATCCTCGGGTAACTTCAACAAACATCAGCCAGCAATTATCAGTAGTTTCAGATGAAATAACTAATCCTGAAACGCAATTAACAAATTCCACTTCGGACGCAATACCGTCAAATCACGATACTTGTAATAATCAACTCAATAATGACTCGTTAAACTTGGAAAACCAGCAATCTCACAATACCCCTTACAAATCCGTAAGATACAAATTAACTCCATTAACCATAAACCGTCGCCAATAAACCCTAAGAAATACCAATAAACAACCCGAGGCACAATAAACGAGCTCCGCTCTGTGACCTCTAAACCTTTTTCTTTTCTTATTTTATCATTTCTCTTCCTTTTTCCTTTATTTTCTTCGGTTATTATAATTATGAAAATATCTCAACACCAACTTAACCTTTTAAACGAACAAGAAACTTGCAATTGGTTATACGAAATTCCTGGCATAAGAGTAGCTGGAAATTATCGCGAATTTTATGAAAGTCTTATTAACGCTAGATGTGTCAAGGTAGTCTCGATATACCCGCCATGGTACCTGAGTAATTTCAAAAGATATTTCTGTGAAGACTGTTACGTTGAAATAGTTATGGATGAACGAAATCGCAATGGCTCTCAAATCATTAACAAACATCAATTAATACCGGAACAACGTCACGCCACTGATTGTAGTATTTGTGGTACCGCATTATTTGAAGTGAAATCCCCTTATAAATGTAATGATTGTATACTAGCTTGGTTATTAAATCGAGTCTCAATCGAAAATGGACAGGCCATAACAATTACTTGGCAAGGTAGTAACTAAAAACTGTTTCCGTTTTAGAATGCCATTTATCAGAAACGGAAAGGCTGCCATTTTCGAGGGCATAAACGAAGACTCATACATTTCGGTCCTCATTACGCCGAGACTTACCGTACCAAAAAGAGAGGAATACTTAACACATTTTATAAATCACGCTAAGAAAGTACGCCAAGCGAGGCAACTGCTCCGAGATAACGTGACACTAGTTTGGAGAGAAGATTTCCGTAGTTTGTGCGCGCCACCATATGGTCCCGACGCGATACCTGGAGACATTTTTGACCACCGGTCGTTATTCGGTCTACCACCCATACCCAAAGAACCATTATATCCATTCTGGGTACAACAAGTAATAGAACTCTATGGAGGAATGGACTTTTAAACTATCCATTCTTTTCCAGATCGAATCAAGCTCGACATGAACACACTAATTCCGACAAAATCTCCACTCCACCGACTGGGAAAAAGCTACGTGGTGTATACGGGAACAGTATATACCCCATCTCATTTTTATGTCATAAAGAAAAAATATATCCATCGAATAGAGAAATATAGCGACACCATCGAACGATACCTCAAGGAATTTCCTATTTTCGAAATGGGATTACTAGAGCCACTGGAAATCGGGTGCTGTGCCATCAAGATAACTGAAACATGGTTGAGAGCAAACATTTTACAAAAAACAAACGGATTTGCAACAATCAATCTTGTAGACCTCGGAGGTATTTTAGTAGTAAACGATTACGATCTAAGGCCTTTGCCTCCGCGAATAAAAACGGGACAAGGATTAGCCATAAAAGTTCATTTAGAAAATACCGAACCCAAAACCGAAGGGCCATGGCCCGATAGTGAATCATATTTCCTGAACGATATTTTAGCTAGACGACCCCTAAAAATGAAGGGAATATGCTGTCGTGGACACGGTGACTCCATGTCACTGAGAGTAAGGTTGCAAGACAAGCCTACAAGTCTAGACATCAAAAGAATCCTAATAACTCGAGGCTTGGCTGTGGATGGATCCGTAGCAGATAGACTGCTCACGGACATTCCACCCAACCACATAGACATACTACTTCCCCCACGTACTGCCGCTCACTACATTTAACGTCAGATTTAGAGAATTATACCAGATACCCCAAAAAAAAAAAGAGCAACAAATTTTTTTTTGAAAAAGAAAAAGAGATGGTACATGCAAAACAACACAGTAAATAATTTTTTTTTTCTTTTAATAAACAAGCAAATTTTTTTAATAAAAAAAAATAGAAAAAATATAAAGCAAATAAAAATAAAATTTTTTTTTCTTATGTGTTTTAATAGTAATAATAAGAATAAATATAACCTTTTTATAAAACAAAAAAAAATCAAAAATAAAATATTTTTCTCCTCAAATAAAATAAATATTTTCTTTTTTTGATATTAATAATAATAATTACACATGCAAAGGGAACGTAAATAATCACACAAGAATTCAATTTTACATTTTTTTTCTTCTCTCTTTATTCACCCTTTCCCAAAGAAAAAGAGCCACCCATACTCGATCATTACATACATAATTATATATATTCCTTTTTCTCTCATACATATATATATATTCAAAAAGTTTTTTTATATTAAAGCCTTTAATCAGGGTCGTAGGCTGCTAAAACTTCCAAGGGCGACGACCATGCTGGATGATCCCAATCATCCTCAGGGTGATCCCCCAACGACCCTCCATCAGCCACCGAATTCCGAACGCATCGAATCCACTCGATCGTTCCATCCAGTCATTTCCTCGACGTAGGAGCCTACGGTCCTCCCGCCGTATCTTCATGAACGAGATGTACACGACATCCCAAACATACTGAAAAATAAATAATAATAAAATAATTATAAACTAAATCAGTCAAAACAAAACAAAAGGGAAAATTGTATATACAAATTTTATAAGACTTACCATAAAAGCGTTACAATGCTTCCTTTTTCCCATTTTGAAATTTTTAAATTTTTCCTTCTTCTCTTGAACTGCGCTCGATGACGCTCGAAGAAATAGTGAGGAATGACCGAAAAAGGCAGAAAACAGATTTTCCCACCACTCAAAAATTATCCCCACTAAAAGTCTTGACCTCATACCCGTAACAGACTCCGCACATCTGAAAGACATAAAAATAAAATAAAAAAAAGGGGAAAAAGAAAAAATGGAGTGGTGCAAGCTGCACTTGTTTGTATACATACTTATATATACATATACACATGAGTGGCACTCCTCACCTATAACATAAAATAAACTTTTCCATACTAAACAATTCACAAAAAAAAATAATAACAATAATAATAAAATAATAATAATATCACTATCCTAAATTTGTACTTATACATATTTCTTTTATTATGTTTTTAGACTTATAATGTGTACCTCTAGGGTCACTATATTTATTTTCGCACTTACCTGTGGATCAGTCTGGACATCCCCCACACATAACATTCAACCAATCACCAATCACGCCGGATTATACTACGAACCATTACACGAAGTTCATTTTACACGGACCGAATGGCGTCTAACGACTTACATAGACCTGAGACGGTTTGAAGAACAAGAACCTACCTTTTCCGAAATCGACGTGATGGAAAACGGTTGTAGATCATACCTGTTGGACCGTTGTAAATTATTTATCGACAAGGAAAGTTTGAAATCCAAACATACCCTTATAAAAAAATATCTCACATATATCCGAAAACAAAAGGGTATCGAACATACTGTCAAGAGAAGCGCTCCATTCGGCTTCATTGGCACTATCAGCAAAACCCTTTTTGGAACTCTCAATACCGACGACGCAGCTCACTTTAATCACCATATCAATCAACTCCATCAGAGTAATAAGAAAATGGCTGTTCTTGTAAGAGAACAAACTCATATCGTACGATCAGAATTACATGACTTGACAGAACGACTAGACGAAATGGAGAAAAGACATAAAGAAAATTGGAAAAATGTAGCAAAAACTGTGGGTAACGCGACAAGCCAAATTATGTACATCCAGTCCCTAGTAGATTGGAAAAACAGCATGGACAACATCGCAGACACATATCTTTCAAGTTTACGCGCAATAGTTGACGCCATTCATTTTATTAAAATGGGTCTTCTTCATCCGGAACTGCTCAACCCCACAACAATGGAACTCATAGTGAAAAGCTTCATTGAATATCACCAGCAATACCTTTTCCCCATTTCACTGGACGAAATACACTCCGGAGCCTTATCAAAAATATCCCGTCTAGCCACCGCCTACCATGACAAAAAAATAATAATTGTCATGCACATCCCTCTCTTGGAACCAACCAAATTCATCATATATAAACTCCATTCCCTCCCAATACCACAAATAATCGGAAACAACACCCAAGGAGTAGCATACGTTCAGCCAAGGGCATCTCATATCATCATCTCAAGGGACATGGATAAATATGCACTAGTGCAAGAGAACGACTTTCCTCAATGTCAACATCTGGAAAGATACCAAATCTGTGCGCCTAATTATCCCATCTTCGAAACCACTGCACACCTGAACTGCGAATTAGTACTATTAACGGACGGAGGACACGAATCATACCGAGACTGCGAAATAAAAATTATGAAGAAACAAACACCCTACTGGAAACAATTGGATTCCACATCAGGATGGCTATTCTCAGTACCTCAGCCAGAAAGAGTGCAAATACTATGTGACCATGAAACGGCCATCGCAACGGAAGTAAATGGCACAGGTATATTGAACCTTAGACCTGGCTGCATTGCAAAAACGTACTACGCCACGTTAACCGGAACACAAACACTTAAAGACACCATCGAGGAAATACACATTGCCGAAACCCATCTGGACGTAAATCAACTCGTACCCAACATCACAAATTACAAACCTCTGGTAGATCCCAGAAATCACGGTTTCGCCTCCTCCGTTGTGATACAAACAACAAAGGGGACCCTGCAGTTCGATACCTCGCTAAAAGAAATAGAAGAAAAACTCCTACTTGCCGCAATCCAAGAGGAGGATCGACAGGAACAAACCACTTACACCACAACAACTATATACGGGGAAATCATCATAGCCATCGTACTACTCACATACATGCTCCGTGGATACCTAGTTTTCACCGCTTATTTCCTTCTCAACATGTGTCGCACTACGACATCGACTGACGAAGACGAGGACCACCCCAGCTACGTATGAGAAGAACAACCTCAACCAACACCAAGACCCGAGAAAATTTACGACGTCCCTATCACCACTCCACGGCCAGTATTTTACCACGACGTTTCAACTCAAGCCGAACCCAAGCCATCAACACCATAAAACAGAACACTGAACACAACACATACACACATACATACATACTCTAATATGCACTCTATACTAACACTAGGTTAAGAAATTTATGCATATCGAATTCTTCAAATCAACTCCTTTTTTTTCTTCTCGTGAATGAAAGGATACGGTATCAATACTTATCCCTCACCATCTTTCCAAGACACCTTGACCGTATTACACTTCGTGAATATACCTCATATCTCAAATGGCACAGGCTTCCCGAATGCAATCGAATTGCAATCGATAAACATGTTATTATCACAAGAATAATAACCCAAACAGATCAAGTCGATCAACATCGTGACATAAACAAAAGAAGGCAATCGACAAACCTCTTGTTTTGTCAAGCCATCTCCATAAAAGACATCTATATCATCGCTGATTTTGCCGTCTAAAGCCAATGAAAGAGGAATAGTTAATCTTATTATACGGTCACAAATTTTCCATAGTCCTGTATTACCAAAAACAATTTCTACACCTATTCCGATAATTTTATTTTATTTTATTTTTTTTTTCCTACGATACGAAATCCACATCAGACAACGAGAAGCAAAATTTAATTAATTCTATTTTCACCATTTAAGCATATATTCTATTTAAAAATATTCAATATGCATAAATTGGTAGACACCGAGGACGATGTCTATTCTAAGTGGGGAGGTGTCACAACCGACGTTAAATTTTTCTTTTTAAATATATATAATAGATCTGGAAGTTTTCCTTTCCAAGCATTCTTCCAAGAATTCACACCGGTACCTTTATGGAGAGATGTCTTTGATAATCTTTGTTTCGTTGTGGCTTATTTGGTATTTGTTGAGTGGTCTTAAAAGATTTGAAAACATTCTAAGTCCAAATCTTGAATTTAATGCTTTGACACTTTGACTTCTGGACTCGTCTCGATCTCTTCCACAGAATACTTAGAGTTCGGCCAGGGATTAATTTTACAAGACGGCTAACCAACTGATAACCGAACTACTGCTAACAGTATAGACGAGACTCCAAGTGCGACCGGAATGCAAAGTACAGTGAAAAATCATGCATTTCATAGGTCCACATTTGGGGAATTTGTAGGCGTATTTACTTTTCTAAAAGGAAGAGTCAAACGTTCTGTGTCTTAGGCATATGAGCAGGAGAAATAGATGTGTCATGGGCCATGTGTTCCACCGCTTTTACTGCGGTCTAGTTATGATTTATGCACTTTGGTTTAGGCGAGCCTCGTTGGTGTTTTCAGGAATTCGAGCGCTTGGGGACATATGTGTGTTCAGCACTTGTCATGGTCAGTGACCTAAATATGGGAGCACTACTACCTAGCACTGAGTTGTGGTTTTAAGATGAATGGAAGATGCTTAACCCGGCGTGTGTGCACAATATTTTTCGGTGCACGGTGTGTATACTGAGTACTTTAGGGAACAGTCAAGTTTAAAAGGTTTTGCAGGCTTCCAAAAAATCTGAAAAAATTCTGGTTTACTTATTGAAGTGTCTACTACATGGCCCAGCAGCTACCTAACTCAAAAGTGAAAAACCGTTGTTAATAAAAATAAAACAATCGTCTAAAAAGTGGGAAAAACGGAATTTTGTTAACAAATTCGTAACTCTACAATAAACAAATATTTAAAAAAACGGTTCTAGGATTTTGTAGGTTAGCCTATGAGCTTTCGAAAGAATATAGTGTTTTTTGTGTGAGTTGCGAAAAGTTGAATTATTTGAACACCTGAAAGTGGGGAATATTTTATGGATTCATGCATGTCATCAAATAAACGAAAAGGTAATTTTACGATACAAAAACGATTTTTTATTATTCAAAATACAAAGAAATAATATATTAAAGATAATCATCTGAAAAAAACTGGAAAACTACGAAAACGAAAAATAAAACACCATCCACTTACCTTTGAAAATACTGACGCGGTGTGTACGCTGACACTTTCAGGGAACGGCAGCGACTTACACTCACTGGCGTTTCTAGGTAAACCGCCGGAACCGGCGGTCGCTTAGGCATTTAGTCCCTATTACCACTTAGATTTTTTAGCGAGGGTAACCGGAGCCTGCCCTTTATCGGCAAGAAAGAATTTTGAGTTCGAAATTTCGACTGTTCCTTCAAAGTCCCAATATACACACGCCGGGTTAATACGATTCTATGTTATATCAAAATAAAAAGGAAAGAAATGAAATTTGACGTTGGTTGTGACAGAACTTAATGTGTTAAAGTTATAACAGAAGAATGTAGAATGTTTTTTTTCATAACCTTGGGTGCGATTTTTTATCAGCTGGCATTTTGTTATTACTTTTACAAAGTATTTTTTTACGAATTACACTTCGTTTTTAAAAGTTCCATATTTACCGCCATTCTATTAATGCAAAATTTTTTTTTTTCGAATCGAGCACAAAAAATTTTCAATGAGTTTTTCGCGTAATTAAGAGACGCGGCAGCGGCTCTAGTATATACTCGAGTGTCCAGTTGTACTATTAATTATATATCCTTCATCGACGAATGATGATGTAGATGTGAAAGTGTACCTGTTGATGGTACATGATTGGAAAATGTGAATCGAATTTTTTTGTGGTGGTGTCTGGCTTGATGCTAGGACGTAACAGTTGTTCCAACCCATTAATGATCACATTGCCCATTTGTATCAAGAGACTCGGTAGAGTCTCGGGACAAGTACATTTGACAGCTCTGTCGTCTGCTGGCCTGTGGCTCGTCAGAGTATATTATCTCTGAATAAAGTAAAATTCGGTAGTGGGGGTAAAAACTGAAAGTCATTTTCTCGAATTACGAAGCTTAGGAGACAGATGATGACTTGAAAATTGAACTGGAAACTAATTGTGAAAAAATCTTTCAATTAAGCCTTAATTCAGCACGATTGATGCCGTATTTGCTGAGAAAAAACTTTGCGCAGGGTAAAGATTATGCAAAAGTTCTAACACATTGAAGGATTTGGTGTGTTTGTATATGCGCGCAGACGACACAATCAAAGGCGTTTTGATGCCCATCAAAACCCGTTTCCACCGAAGCCGGTCTTCGGCGACAAAAGTAACGAGTTCCCATTGGTCCTTTCCTTTGTACCCATACCACGGAAAGTTTGACGATAGTTTTGACGCGAGACGCGTAAACAGCGTGTTTTTTGCGGACTTCTCGTAGATCCGTCGTGGGCAAAATTTGAACTAATTTGTACGTCAGAGTCGCAAATTCTATCAGAGAGTTGACAGATGGTAAGGCTGAAATAATTCACGCAAAAAAAATATCAATTTGACCTTTTGAAACACATTTTTCCTTACGTGTAATTTACGTGCAATTAGCTCAAAACTTTGTACTCGGGGGTTTTCGGGGTCACTGATTACAAATCTGCACTCAAAATTTAGAAATTCGAGATGGCGAATCCAATATGGCGGACAAGAAATGCAAAAATTGTTTGATGAAAGCAAAACATGGTACTCGGGGGTTTTCGGGGTCGCTGATTACAAATCTGCACCCAAAATTTCAAAATTCAAGATGGCGGATACAATATGGCGGACAATAACTGCGAAAATCGTTTAAGAAAAGCGAAAGTTGGCACGCGGGGGTTTTTGGGTTCACCGATAAAAAATCTGCATACAAAATTTCGAAATTCAAAATGGCGGATCCAACATGGCGAACCATAAATTCAAAAGTTTTTTGATGGAAGCGAAAGTTGGAAAAAAAATTAAGATGAAACAAAATGTGGAGAAAAAAATTTCAAACGAAAAAAATTAGATTGAAAAATAATTCCAGCCGAAGTACTTGGCGAGTTCGTACCATGAGAAATACATTACGTGATTCTACCTAAGCAAAAAACTCGCCAAGTACTACGGCTGGAATTATTTTTCAATCTAATTTTTTTCGTTTGAAATTTTTTTCTCCACATTTTGTTTCATCTTAATTTTTTTTCTGGACTCTGTTCTTTTGACAGATTTTTATTTTTGTACATTGGTGACTTTTTTCAATAACCAACTGATTTTGCTTTTTATTAAATACTCCATCCTCAAGAGACAATGAAATACTTGTCCTATTATTGATATTATAAATTTTACTGCTGAATGTAAATCATTCTTGATCTTGCCAATTTTTTGAAAATTTTGTACTGTTTTGGGTAGTTTTTTTCTGTGAAAACAAATGGAAACGGGGGTCAACAAATGTACTTGTCCAAGGTTTTTTTCCCCCGGGTTTATATTTTGTGCCCTTCAACTGCTTTGTATTGGTCGACTGTTTATTTGTTTGTTTGCGTGTGGGCGCGTACCTTTTTCAATATCACTGCTCTATTTAGACCTGAAATTGTACAATCAAAACCATCATACGTGTGCAATATTAGTATGATATAAAATGAGTTTCAAAAATCTGTTTCAGGGACAATATGGATTAGGAATGATGATAATTGAAGGCAAGCACGCTGAAGTTGGCCAAGGCATATTTGTATCTGATATTCAAGAGGGAAGTGCTGCAGAGCAGGTAAGCGCTTCTAATCTTATAGTGAAAACCTAGTTGTATCTTACAAATCATTTAGCCAAAAAATGTGCGAAAATAGTACGAAGCGCCTGGTACTTTCCAAAATTGATGTGTGGCACATAAGGCCACGTCAATTTTCATCTGGAAGATTCCGGTCATTTCCTGACTCAGATAATTACTTATTCGTCAGTACACAATAAAAGAGTAACACAAACTGTACGCAGAGACAATACTATACGAGAATACTGATTAAGTAGTCGTAAGTGAAGCAGCGACGTACGAAGCTCTCAATCTATTTCCAAATGCAAATACAATTTTCTGATTGCTTAACTACAATTACAATTATTCACAACTGACTAAGTAAAATAAAAAATAAATAAGAATTTACTTGAGGGCAAGTGCAGTAAAAACAGTGAGATGCCGCGGCACCAGCACCCAGAACCTGACAGTTCAGCAACTTTCGAAAGAAAAGTCAGTTACCGGTGATACGAAAATACCGACAATGTCAGGCTCAAACAATGTAACCAACGAGTGAAAACCAGGTGCCTCGAAGGCAAACCCGGAAAGTAATGAAGCTCTAGCAAAACTTAGATATCAGTGCAAAGTGTTTAATCAAAAGTGCGGAGTAAATATCGATATTAATAAATTCACAAAAAGAACAGTGTCGAAACCTAGCATTAAACGACGACGTCGCAAGTCGTCCTCGACGAATCGGACATAGAGGAAAAGAAACCATCATCACAACAACAGGGCAAGGCCACCGCCACCGAGGGTGGAACCAAAGCTGGATCTAGAGACGCGGCAGCGTCTTGACGCCAAGTATAAAAAGAAAAAGTTTGAACGGCCAAGGCAAGTCGCGCCGCGTATCTATACTCGAGATTCGGCCTTTTTTCGTTACGTTTGAACTTTAACTCGATGCCATTTAAAAATGCGTCGACTTAGCGAAAATGTAACAACAGTTTATTCATATAAATCGTATTTTTCGGTTCTTATGGTATCATCATTTTTTTCCTACGACCTCTAGAAGTGTGTGAACTCAGATTATGAGCCGAATTATTTTCGATTTTCAGTATCGAAAAATATTCCACACTCATACATACATATACGTGGAAAATAAGGCGTCAGCGGCCCTCGCTAGGCACCTCTACCCCCTCCCGCGCGCTGCGCTTGCGCGACGCGTCGAAATATATATATGTCTAAAGTAAGACTCAGCTGTCGCTCGCTCTCTCTTTGTCCCTCTACCGCATTCGCGCCTCACGCTGTCTCTCTCACTCGAATGCTTCGTGACGCGTCGATATATATATGTCTACAATAAGACTCAGCTGCTCGCGCCTCGCGCTGTCTCTCTCACTCGAATGCTTCGTGACGCGTCGATATATATATGTGTAAAATAAGACTCAGCTGTTCGCGCCTCACGCTCTATCTCCCTCACTCTAATGCTTTGTATATATATATGTTGAATAATAACTCAATGTCGCGCGTCGCTCGCTCTTTCTCTGTTTAAATAAAAAATTGATGGATTCATTTCATGGCGTCCAAGTGTTTGCACACATGGCTATGGGGGTCGAAGGGGCGTAGGTCCAATTACTATTTTTTAATGATAAATTTAATTATTAGAATAATAATTCATGAATCTCGCAATCACCGCTCGACGTGTGGCGCCACGGATCTACGAGTCCGCTCGATGACAGTCCGTCAATATGGCCGCCACCATGTCTGTTGACACTCGCGGCTCGCGTTTAGTTTTTTGTGAATTTTGTGAATGAAGAAGACGATTTCACTATTCTCGTGTGCCTACGTTTGTTTCTTCATGTCTGTTTTTTAAATCAGTGCAGTTTAAGTGAGTTTCGACAATTTTTGTGGACGGGAAATGTGTTTTATTTCACGAAGCGGTACGGTGTTTGAATCGTGTTTTGCTTTTTGTGATTTACTTATGAAGATAAATTTTTCGTTTCGTTTTCTCAGTGTTCGCGATGGCCTACGTTCGTTTGTGTACGTGTGTTCTTCGTTTCTACGCGGTTTGAGTATGCTCGGATCAATTTTGGAGATTATACAAGGATTTTATTTCGTGAGGCGGTAAGGTTTTTGTATCGCTAATTTTGCTAATTTTTCCAATTATTTCTCCTCCTTTCATTAATTTTTTTATTCCTTCTCCTTAAAATTTGAAGAGTGATCTTCGTTTTATCCTTTCGTTTCCCACAATTTCCTTGTACGCTCTTGAACTTGACGGAAGTGAGTTTATTAGTTTACTTGTTCCCGCTTTCCCTACCTTTGGGCCGGTACTCCTGGTTCAAAGTCTCTAAATACATTTCTTTCCTATCTTTATCTTGCTTTGGCATGCTCATTTTAATTTGTTTTGAAATCCCCTAACAGTTGTGTCCCGAAGGAGTTGCCGATCACGACCGCTACTGTGACTGAGTTATCGCTGCTATGCAAGGTCGCTTTTGGTAAGTCCTCTTTCTCCTATTCTTTTTTGCATCTTGAGCATCGTATTATAATGTGTAAGAAATTTGATAGTTTCACCGTCTAGTAATTGAGACGTTCGACTCCAACGCTCACATTTCTTTTGCATGATCATCAAAATTGATATCAGCCAATTCAATGATATATTATTGTCGCTTCCTCATATTTCATGTACACCGTACTAATATTTCACTTTATTTTACAGTTGTTTACGCTAAGATTCAGAAGGAGTTCTGGCGGAGGAAACTGGTAGAGGTCGACAAACCACAATGGGTAGAGGCTTTGGCGCCTGAAGAAATATGCTGGTTCTTCAGACAAGTGCACCAAAAGTGGGTCCAGTTTTGCGGATACGACAGTCTTAGGATAGAAAATGTCCTGAGAAGCAGAGAAGCAGCGGATAACAAGAAGAGAAAAAATTCATTGCCGATGGAGAGCGTAATTGTGAGAGGAGGAATGTACGATGTGGAGTTTTTATTGGCCAGGTACGCATAAAGTTATTGTACATTTACTGTGTTTGGAGAAGGTTCCACTGTCTAGTAATCGAGAAAATATTCAGTGTTTAAAATCGCAACTTTTACATGAGTTCTTGTGGGAAGTTACGAAAAAAAACTATTTATCACAACAAATAACTTGATTTCTAGACGGTGAAACTTTCTCAACTTTTACCCACAGTTGGGTATCATTGTTCAGGAGGTTCATAAGAATTTTATAAACAATTAGACTTGGAATTCGCCTAATGCTCCAACCTTCTTAATGGTATTAATATTCGTTGAACGGCTGGATTGGTGTAGAGAAAAAGGAAACAAAAATTCGAAAATATTCAAATTGTTAAGGAGGTTCATACGATTTTAAACAATTAAACTTGGAATTCGTCTAACGCATTTCAACTTGTGTATGTGTTTTTTTTTTGCAGGCAATTTGTGGAATTTACGACATCCTAATAGTCAACAAAATATGTCCGAGTGGCTCTGTTTCGATTGGTCCATGGGTTGCATTCCTCTCATTACTGGCTATTGGAGTTTTTATTCGCGCTACTATCAATTCTACAAAAAGGACGAATTCAAGGTAATCGGGAATTTTTATTATTTTTTTTAGAATATATTCTAGTGCAAAATATTTTGCAAATTAATTACGAGATAGTTTTTTTAATCATAAGATTTTGTTTTTCACTATTTTTTGAATAACGATAATTCTTTTTGTTTTCATGAATTTCCGCTGACAGAGAAGATGGTGGAACGCTTATTTTACACGCGACTGGACGTTGAAGCCAAATCTCTCACAAAACGCGTCAAGGAATTATCGCCCTGTCGCAACTTTAACATGAGGTCTTGTGGTTTCGAAAAAAGGCCATTCCTGACAACAAATAGCTTGATTTTTTGTATATTTATTTTTGTTTTTACATAATATATGTATTGAAAAAAAAAAAAAAATTATGAGGCGTTTGTCGATCCACCTCCTCGACCTCCTCGACCTCCACCACCACTTCCTCGACCCCTTTGTCCTCCTCGACCTCCTCGCCCTCCTCGCCCCCTTGGTCGGTCAAATTTTGGGCCCCAACGTCCCACCGTCAAATTGCGGATCGTCTCGGCCATGAGGGATCCTTGATAGCGGATAAGCTCTCGCTCCCTCACCTGCCGGCCGGCACGATTGCCGTGGTGGCGTTTTTCTGTAAGTAAAAAGGTGCGTGAATCTTCTTGAGCATCGTATTATAATGTGTAAACAATTTGAGAAGGTTTCACCGTCTAATAATCGAGATATTCAGTGTTTGAAATCACAACTTTTACGAAAAAAGACGATTTTTCACAACAAATAACTTAATTTCTAGACGGTAAAACTTTCGCAAATTTTACTCACAGTTGGGTATTATTGTTAAGAAGGTTTATACGAAGTTTAAATAATTAAACTTGGAATTCGTCTAACGCTCCAACCTCTTTTTTCTTTGTACTTACTGTTTTTTTTTGTTTGTTCCGGCTTTGGCGGACAAGAGCCCGAGTTGGGGTTGCCTTCATCAACTGCCCCCTTTGATGAATCGGTAGTTGTAAATTAAAAAAATATTTGTCATGGTTAGGCATTGTTAAACACTCGTACTCAAATAAAAAGTTGCGATCTTTTGAGAAAAACTTACTTGTTGTTGTTGGTTTGCCCGAGGATGACCCGGCAACATTTTCCTCCCTCTCCACCTCCGTCTCCATCGTTTCATTTTCTTCTGCCATTTTTTTCTGTAAAAAAAAAACAAAAGAATTGTTATTGACTCTACGATAAAACAATATTTTCAATTATTAGATTAATTATAAACTGTCATATACTTACGTTTTTCTCGACGGTCGGAAGAGTACTAAAGAAGCACTACCACGCCGCACTGCTTCTTTCGCGATATGTAGAGAGAGAGAGAGAGAGAGAAAGAGAGAAAGAAAGACAGAGCGCGAGAGACGGAACGAATAGAGAAGTCAAAACATTGCTATAGAAAAAGTAAACAATAGAGACAAAGCAGAATACGGTACAGCGATAGTAGTGTACGGTACAGGTAAGTGCAAATCTGATGGTTTGACCGCTCCGAATTTGTTTTGGACGCTATTGTATATCGTTACCACTTTCTTTCTCATTCTGGGCTTTGTCTCTACGGCATTCGTCACGGAAGTATTGTAGTGTGAAGATCAGTGATCGAAGTGCGTGATCGAATTTCATTGTGACAATTTTGGATTTTCGAACTACTACAACGTCGTGAGTAAAAATGGGATGAATCCATTTTATCATTTATTTATAAATGGAAAACGACGTTTTGAACATGTTGAAGCGCCATAATGTCTAGAAATAAAGTAAAGGCAAAAATCATCAGATACCATTTTTCCAAAATAATTTTTGCGTAAATATTCTTGAGCATCGTATTATAATGTGTAAGAAATTTGAGAACGTTTCACCGTCTAGTAATCGGGATATTCAGTGTTTATCGTCAATAAAATTAAAAATTTATATGCAATGTTAAATTACGATAATTAAATGATACTTTATTACGAATTGAGAACTCAATTCACAGGAAAAATTCAGATAATTGGCTAATTCAAACAGCTGTGAGTAAAAAAAAAATAAAAAATAAAATTTTCTTCAGCAAAATTTAAAATTTATATGTATTGTCAATTTAAAACAGCTGTGAGTAAAAAAAAATTTCTCCATCAAAATAAAAATTTATATGCAATGTTAAGCTGTGATGATTGAACGATAGTTTATCATGAATTGAGAACTGAATTCACAAGTAATTGGCAAATTAAAACAGCTGTGAGTAAAAAAATTTTTTCTCCAGCAAAATTAAAAATTTTAGGAACTTAATTCACAAGAAAATTTCAGATAATAGGCAAATTAAAACAGCTGAGTAAAAAAATAAAATTCTCCAGCAAAATTAAACATGTTGAGAACTAAATTCACTTGAATTTCATATAATTGGCAAATTAAAATAGCTGTGAGTAAAAAAAAAAAATTTCTCCAGCAAAATTAAAAATTTATATGCCATTTTAAGCTAGGATAATTAAACGATCGTTTATTACGAATTGCGAACTAAATTTTCAGGAATTCAGAATTAAATTCACAAAAAAAATTCGATAAATTCAGATAATTGTCAAATTAAAACAGCTGTAAGTAAAAAAAAAAAATTTTCCAGCAAAATTAAAATTTTTAAGAACTGCCTTCACAAGAAAATTTCAAATAATAAGCGAATTAAAACAGCTGTGAGTAAAAAAAAAAGTTTTCTTCAGCAAAATAAAAAATTTATATGCAATTTTAAGCTACGATAATTAAACGATCGTTTATTACGAATTGAGAACTAAATTTTCAGGAATTCAGAACTAAATTCACAAGAAAAATTCCGATAATATGCAAATTAAAACGGCTGTGAGTAAAAAAAAATTTTCTCGAGCAAAATTAAAAATTAATATGCGATTCATCACGAATTCAGAACTAAATTTACAAGAAAAATTTCGATAATTGGCAAATTAAAACGGCTGTGAGTAACAAGAAATTTTTCTTTAGCAAAATAAAAAATTTTTATGCAATGTTAAGCTACGATCATTCAACGATAGTTTATCATGAATTGAGAACTGAATTCACAAGAAAATTTTAAAACAGCTGTGAGTAAAAAAATTTCTTCAGCAAAATAAAAAAATTATATGTAATCTTAAGCTACGATAATAAAACGATCGTTTATTATTTACGAATTAAGAACGAAATTTTCAGGAATTCAGAACTAAATTCACATGATAAAATTCGATAATTTCAGATAATTGTCAAATTAAAACAGCTGTGAGTAACAAAAAAATTTTCTTTAGCAAAATTAAAATTTTATATGCAATGTTAAGCTACGATAATTGAACGATCGTTTATTACAAATTGAGAACTGATTCCACAAGAAAATTTCAGATGATCCGCAAATTAAGACAGCTATAAGTAAAAAAATTTTTTCTTCAGCAAAATTAAAAATTTTAAGAACTTAATTCACAAGAAAAAATCAAATAATAGGAAAATTAAAACAGCTCCTTTACCTTTTCATGTTAGAGGACTTTCAAACGCCGATCATGTTTCATGTTATGCGAATGCCAGCATGCAGTGTCTCATTAATTGTTCTCCAATTCGTGACGCTGTATTATGTATGAAAAGTACGCACGTCGTCAAATCGGCTTTTGAAGCATACTTGACAGAAGATGTGCCTGTTGACATATTTGGAATTCGAAAATTTACCGGTGATGTGTTCATTACTCCAAATCAACAAGATGCTAGCGAGTTTATTCTTTTCCTCTGTCAAAAGTTCGATGTTATTCAGAATGTTTTGAAACACGAGATCCACTCGGTTATTACGTGTAATAATTGCGGTAGTAGAACATCAAGTTTGAGCCAAAACAATATTCTTCTATTGGCCGTACCAAAACAACGCAAATTAGCTTGGAGTCTCCAAGAAATCCTCAATTATAATTTCGGAAAATGGAAAAGCATCGAGGGGCCTTGTGCAAATTGCAAATCAGCGTCGTTGATTGGAAGGATTGAGCTTAAATCACTACAGAGTGTTTTGCTTGTTCAATTGTTGTTATTCGAGCAGGAAAACTCTAAAATAGTTAAGAAAAAATGTAATATTAAATCAGTGCCAACTTCTGTTGTTCGCATTAATGAAATTTCCTATAAAGTTATGAGTGCAGTCTTACATCATGGTACAAGTGTTAATGAGGGTCATTACACAAGTATGCTACGATGTAAAGGCTCAGGTTGGCTAGGAGTAGACGATTCGATTGTCCGAAAGAAAAATTGGCCGCGAAACGGTAAAGACGTTTATATGTTATTTTTAGTTCAAACGTAATTTACGTATGGTTTCATAGAAAATGATTGTGTTTTAGTTACTTTCACTCACAACTTTCCACAATTTCAGCAGAATGGCTGCTCAATAGCGCCTTCTTTATGTTATCAAAAAAATTTTCAACTTTATGAATCCATCGGCTGCTTCAAGCGCCTAGGCATTTCAACTCATTCGCCGTTACGAGCGCTAATAGCCATTACATTCGCCATCATTGGACGCAGAGTGCGAGCAGCGCTAACGGATTTCATCAATTTCATCGACAACCTCGACGTACGGGCAACATTTTTGTTGTACAGATCTGTTCGCAAGATTATTCAATTAATAATGAAAGTGAGTAAAGGTTCGACGACCAATAATTGATTATGTTACTCTACACATAGCTTTATTCGTTTGCATGTTGACAATTTTTTGGACAAAAATCATATTTATTTGTCGAACCACTCAACTCAGTCAAATTAGATTCTCCAATCAAATCTGATATCGTTTAATCTTTGCTCATTTCAGTTTATAAAAAAATGTTTTAATGTTTCAATGTTTGCGAAATTTTTATAATGTATTTATTTATGTGCGATCGTTTTCTTGTTTGTCTTCTCAAATGTTATTTTAGTTTTGTTGTTAAAGCTGTAAAATCTTTTCAGGCAGAGGTGTGTCATTCATTACGATTCGTGTTATTCATTAGGATTCATGGACACCTCCGTTTATTGCAATTTTCTTAATAAAACAATACATCATCCGTCTGTAAAAGGCTTTACCGCTCTTTTTGTTATCGTTATCATGTGAAACAACATGTCGTTTTATTTATGTTATTGTGTTTATGTGTAGGCTTTAATTATGTGCCACCCTTTTCTTTTTCTTCTGTATACACGACAAAATTGTTCCCCGTCTACTGTATTTCCCTTATTAACATTTGATTCTATTCAAATTTGTTAAAGCTGCGAAATCTTTTCTGGCAGAGGTATTTTATTTTTATTATTATTATTATTATTATTATTATGATTTCTAGTTTGCTTGATTTATTGTGCGTTGTTTGACAGCACGTTACATTCTCCGTCTGCAAAAGGCTTTAATGCTCGTAATATTTCGTGAAGTCAGAGTTCATAATTCAAATCGATGTATAAACACATAGCTCATTGCGATCTAGTTGCCTGGTGGAAATGTTAAGCCATTTTACATGTTACTCGCTCTAACAACATCGTGAAGAAAAACATCGAGATTGCTAACGTATCTTAACTGGTTCATGATGAGACCGAGGATTTTCGACAATCAACTTTAATGGTAAGCCTTTTTTTATCTTTTTCTTCATTGTTTTGGACATGTATCGAATATTAATATATAAATATATATATATTGTTCCAGTTGCAGTACAGGCTACAACACGGAGGACACGATATTATACAATTCATGATGTGGCTCATGGCGTTTGGTTATTGATTCCATATCGTATATTTCATACATACAAAGGACACGCTGTTATATCATGCGTTGGAGAGCGTTTCTCTATCAACAACATTTGTAAGCGTTTATCACTACTATTTTATCTAGCTCTATCCGACAGGTGATTAGTTCAACACATTGTAGAACCTTCTTTTTTCTAGATGCCGTCAATGTCAGTTACAAATCGAGATCTCGTGTTACTTCAAAACCTTCGTTCATCTGCGAATTTACTGCGCATTTACTGTTCGACACGACGATGTCTTCTGCTTCATTCTTATCATGGACGAACTTGCACTCACGAAATTGGTCTTTACGCATATTTTTATTAAAGTCCAATTTCCTAGTCATTTTTGCACAAGTTTTTTGTTTCCATCAGCTATAATTTGCGGATCGATAGAAAGCAATGAGCTATGTTATCCGTATGTCAGTTGTCAGTATTTTGTTAAATATATGAATCCCGAATCTTGTAATTACTGTCCAAACTATTGGTAATAATGTTCTGTGATAATTTTTATTTCTATTATACCTGCAAGAAGGTGAATAAAGAGCCGTTACGTCATCAAAGACAGAACGGATATATCATTGTTGTTTGAATTGTCTAGCACTCTTTTTCTTCACCCTACTATGAAAACGTTTGCTCGATAGTGCCGAAAGGGTTCGTTATCTCGTAACGAGTAATTTCGACACTACGTTTTGATTACTTACCGATGCTATTTTTTTCTTTTGGTTCGTGGTGTTGATGGTGAGTACCCCATGATATTTGGGGTTGATGATCAATGTTTAATGAGTTTTCTTCAAATTTAGGCTATGGTCATTTTTTAATTCGTTATCGCATCTGTTTACCATATTGTTCCGATATTTTTTACAAAAAACAATGAAATCTCGGGGAAAAACTTTAGAAAAGTAAAAAAAGGGCGCCAAGTATAAAAAGTCGCACCTTAGTTATAAAATAATCAGTCTATTCTTGTACACTTCACAAAAACCAAAAACTATTTTTGATCTTTCTTTTCTTTTACCTTCTCTCTCTGTTTGAGAAATGTCGTGTATTAATGCCGGGATGTAGAGATAGCGACAAAGGTGGGAACACGAAATAACGGACAAGTGGACGACGTTGATGAATTTTAAAAACACTTATTTTATTCACTTAAATTACAATAATAATGAGTCGATGAGTTCACTAATAACGCTTATAATAGATGAGCTGATTATGAGAATTGCGTTTGAGCAGACTGATTCGTGTGGCAATTATATTAATATACCGCGCGAGTGCTCGAGTTGCCCCGTGAAAACCGTTACACGTGGTGTTGGCACGACCACGAGTTCAGATGAGAAGTTCACAATGTTGATGCACCTTTTTTCGTACTTATGCAAATCGTCCCCGCGTGGATCGATCGCTAAATGAGTGATGAGTGATATTGAGAATCAATATCACATGAGAAAATCAATGAGTGAGACGTAAAATCAGAGAAAAACCGAGATAATGAGGAGCGCGATGTAGACTGTGCAAAGTGTTCAAGACTAAAGATGAGACTCTCGCTGGTCAGCCGGCACGAGGCGTTCGTCTTCTTTGTCAAGCACAAGGCCCGGCGATTAGCGAGAGTGCCCACGAGGTGCTGCCGCGAGTGGTCAGCTTGAAAGCTCGCCTCGCCGATAGGCGAGCAACGAGTTCTCAAACATTTCTCCCGCTATCAGCGCCTTGGCGATGATGTTCCAGTTTGAGTGTGTCATCCTGATGAGTTGGTAAAGGCGCGAGCTTTGAAATCGGCCTTGTGATTGTCGATGTGGCGGTCTTGAGAGTGACTACTCTCGTGAGTCCGTCGGCACCTGGGTGTAGAGCGGTGACTCTGGCTAAGGGCCACTTGCTCGGTGGAAATCGCTCATCGGTGATGAGCACTAGTGAACCGACCTTGAGGTTGTTGGATGGGTGGTGCCATTTTGAGATGGACTGCTGCCGTTGTAGGTAGTGAGCTGTCCAGTGAGTCCAGAAGCTCTGAAGCTTCTGCTGAATGAGTTGCCACCTTGAGAGGTGAGTGACGTTTAAGTGAGTCAATGATGGTTCTGGTAGACTTGAGAGTGCATCTCCAGTCAGAAAATGACCCGGAGTGAGAGCGGTAACGTCCTCGGGATCGTCGCTGAGTGGCTCGAGTGGTCTTGAGTTCAAGACAGCTTCAAGTTGTGAAAGCAGTGTCGTGAGTTCCTCGAAGGTCAGCACAGTTTCACCCACTGTGCGTCTGAGATGGTGTTTGGTTGATTTAACAACTGCTTCCCACTTGCCGCCCATGTGAGGTGCTGCTGGTGGGTTGAAGAGCCATTGAGTGCTGTCTAACGAGAGTGCAGCGGCGATCTCGCGATGTTCGTGAGTGCTTTGAATGAACATACGTCTCAGGATCTTGTCGGCGCCTACGAAGTTGGTACCACAGTCTGAGTAGAGTTTGCCTGGAATGCCTCGTCTTGAGATGAAGCGGCGATAGGTCGCGATGAATCCGTCAGTTGAGTAGTCACTGACTGCTTCAAGATGAACAGCTGATGTGGTGAGGCAAACAAAGACGCAAATCCAGCCCTTGGTTGTCTTTGCCCCTCGGCTCTTCCAGGTCTTGATCGTGAGTGGTCCAGCATAATCGACGCCCGTATGAGTGAATGGTCGTGATGGAGTGACACGAGCCATTGGCAGTTGACCCATTAGCTGTTGTGCGCGAGACCCCCTCTGTCGTGCGCACTTGATGCAGCGAAGGATGTGAGTTTTTACTGGAGCTCTGTCTCCGAGAATCCAATAAGCCTGGCGAGTGTCTGCCAGGGTGAGTTGAGTGCCTCCATGTAGAGTGCGTCGGTGCGAGTGATCGATTATGAGTGCTGACAAGCGTGACTGGCGTGGCAAGATGGCGGGATGCTTGGTTTCCAGGTTGAATGGTGACATGTTGAGCCATCCTCCAACTCGAATCCCACCTTCGTGATCAAGGAAGGCGGTCAATCGAGAGAGGACGTGTGTTCTTGGCAGCATGATGTTGGACTTCAACGACCGTAGTTCGTGTGAGAAGTATGCTGCTTGAGTGGCCTTGATCCAGAAAATCCTTGCAGCCTCCATCTCGTCTCGTGAGATGAGTGGTGAGTCGCTCTGTCTTCTCATTATTGCAATGAATTTGGAGCACAGAGAGGTGATTCGGATGAGTTTTGAGAGGGTTGAGTAGCGGTAGATGAGATCCCAGTGATACTCGATCTTGGGTGTGGCCACAAAGAGCGCAATTCCTTGGCGGGCCTCATGTGCACTGAGGTCAACCGAGGGTTGTGGTTGTCGTGGCCAGGACGACATTGGTTTGGTCATCCATGGTGGTCCCGTCCACCATAGTGAGTGATCTTTGAGTTGTTGAGCAGTGAGGCCTCGTGAAGGGCCATCCGCTGGGTTGGACGTGCCAGGAACGTGTCTCCAATGAGCTTGAGGCATGAGTTCTTGGATTAGAGTTACTCTGTTTCTGACGTAGTCCTTCCAGCGTGAAGCGGGCGATTTGATCCACGTGAGTGCAACTTGAGAGTCCGTCCACAAATGAGTTGATGCGATTGGTAGCTGGATTGATGCCTGGGCATGCTTGATGAGTTTTGAGAGTAGCAGCGCTGCTGTGAGTTCTAACCTCGGGATTGTGAGTTGTTTGATTGGAGCTACTCTCGTCTTTGCGCAAACGAGAGATGATTTGGCGCCTGTGGACGATGAGTGGGCAACGATGTAGACAACAGCTGACATCGCGAGCTGAGATGCGTCAGAGAAGCCATGAAGTTCCACTGTTGAGTCATTCCAGGTGTTGAACCACCTGGGAATTGAGATCTTGGCCAAGTTTTTGAGATCTTCTCTGATGAGTGACCATCTTGCGTTGATGTGTGATGGTAGGGGTTCATCCCAATTGATTTTTTGTAACCAGAGTTCTTGGAGGAGTACCTTCGCTCTGATTGTGACCGGTGAGATGAAGCCGAGTGGATCGAATATCTGTGCTACCTCAGATAAGATGAGACGCTTCGTGATTGGTTGTGAGTGGTCTTTGAGTTTTGCCGTGAATGCAAAGATGTCGGCTCGTGGGAGCCATTTGATTCCGAGAATTTTGGTTGAGCAATCGTCGAATGAGATGGTCTTTGAGGGCTCCTGGTTTGATGAAATTGCCGTGAGCAGGGCTTGATCCGTAGCTTGCCATTTGGCCAACGGAAATCCTCCCGCATCGCACAAGCTCCTCAGATCTTGAGCGATTTTTATGAGTTGGTCAATTGAGTCAGCGCCACCGAAAATGTCGTCGACATATCGGCCGTTTGTAAGTGAGGGGACCGCCAATGGAAAGCGGTGTCCTTCATCCTCGACCAGCTGCATGAGTGCTCGTACAGCGAGATATGGCGCAGCTTTGGTTCCGTAGGTGACCGTGGTGAGTTGATATGGGACCTCGTTGAGGTCGTTGTCAATCCACAAGATGCGTTGGAGGTCCCAATCGTCCTTGTGGATTCTTATCTGGCGATACATCTTTGTGATGTCCGTCGCAAAGATGTGTCGATGATGGCGTATCCAGGTGAGAACATCTGATATTTCCAATAACAGATTCGGCCCAGTGTGCATGAGATCGTTGACGGAGAGCCCGGATGTTGTTGAGCTCGAACCGTTGAAGACTACACGGAGTTTGGTAGTTGTGCTATCAGGCTTGAGAACACCATGATGCGGTAGGTAGTACACCGGTTCGGTCCGTGCTGACGAGCCACCGGGTGAGACCCTCCACCCTCCAGATGTTTTTGAGGCATCTGGTGCCAAGGTCATCCCACCGGAGACAACGCCAACAGTGGACTTACGGTGATGAGTTGTTCTAGATGAGTGTCCTGATGCACGGGTCATGTGACCTAGGTCTTCGTACTCCCGCATGAATCTTGTGTAGAGTTCCTTGAGTGTGTCGTCCCGCTGAAGTTTCTTGAGCATTCGTTGTAGGCAATGATGAGCTCTGGTGTGTGAGTTGCCCAGTAAATTTCGTGGTGACTTGAGTGGGATTCGAACGACGTACCGACCGTTGGAGTCACGTGAATGAGTTGAACGAAAGTGATCTTCACACTCTTGTTCTTCAGGGGTGAGTGTGTTTGTAGCGTCAGTTGGTAGTTCCTCTTGAACCCAGAATTTGGTGAGGAGTTGCTGTAGGTCGGTGTTGTCGCTTTGGGTCTTGGCGTGAAACGCAGTGAGTGGATATGAGGTAGTTGAGTTTACTGGGCCCAAGATGAGCCAGCCGAAAATGGACAACTGAGCTATTGGCATTGAAGGTGAGTGTTTGATGAGATTGGGCTTGATGATTTGTCCATATGCGTCTGCACCAAGAATGACGTCAATTGGGCGTGGAGTTAAGAAGTCGGGATCGGCTAATCTTAAACCGGTGAGATGAGGCCAGGTTTGATTGCGGGCCTCGAACGATGGTAAAATTGACGACACCGTTTGGAGGACGTGTGCTTGTATGTTGACGGAGTTTTTTGATTGAGTTGAGTACAACGTCATTGGTACGAGGCCTCGCGTTTGAGTTGCTTTCCTTCCTCCAATGCCTGTGATTGGAATCGATGAGTGCGAATGACGGAGGTTGAGTGATTTGATGAGTTGCTCTGAGGCGAATGTGAGCTCAGAGCCTGGGTCGATGAGTATGCGAACATGATGAGTGCTGAGTGCTGAGTGAACCTTGGCAATCGCTGTGGCAAGCAGCGTTGTTGAATGATTGCAGGGAGCTAGAGATGAGTTGACGATTGCACCAACTTCCTAGTGAGTGCCTGATGACGTTGACGGGGTTGGCTCGTCCTTTGATGAGTTCGTCGTTGGTTGACGTGAGGTGGCCTCATGCAGCATGGTGTGGTGTTTAGCGCCACAGTGCTTGCACCCCTTTGTTGACCGACATGAACTTGCGTTATGCCGGCCTAAGCAATTGAAGCATAGTCGGTTCGTGGTGGCTAGCTTCCGACGAGTTGGTACGTCGAGATTGCGGAACTTTGAGCACATCACCACGAAGTGGTTGCCGTTGCAGCAATCACACTCGTATGAGCTAGATTCCTGGTGAGTGCGTTGAGAGCTGCTCGCCTGATGAGCTGATGAGGTCTTCTTCGGAGTGGCGTTGGATGAGTGCGGCGATGAGTTCGAGGTGGCCTCGATGCGCTCGAGTGCGCGAGCCCTCGTGTTGACGTACTCTTCTAGGCGAGCGAATGATGGGTACTCGGTTGAGGCACCCAGAGAGGTTTCCCATCCCTCCCGCGTGGCGCGGTCGAGATTATGAGTGACGTGATGTACCAAAATTACGTCTCCAAGAGTGTCGGTCACACCGAGAGACTCGAGAGCCTTCTTGGCCTCGGAGACCTTTGCGATGAGTGTTGAGAGCCCCTTTGCCGACTTTGAGGTGAGTTGAGGCAGCTTGACGATCTTGTCAAGCTGAGCTTGGATGAGTAGGCGCTTGTTCTCGTATCTTGCCGTGAGGAGTTCCCATGAGGGTCGAAGAGAACTGCCAACCAATGGGAAATTGGCTATGAGCTGGGCTGGAGCTGCCTCCATGCAACTGCGCAGGTAGTGCAGCTTCTCGACATCTGAGAGACGATCGCAATCCATGATGAGACAGGAAAAGAGCTCCCTGAATTGAGGCCAATCTGCGTACTGCCCAGAGAAGCTGGGAAGAGCTATGTCTGGCAGCTTTGATTCATGCCGTGAGTCCGGTGGTGAGTGCACAGATTGAGGTTGAGTGGCCATGAGTACTTCCCGTGCTTTCTTGAGTGCTATCTTGGCCTTTCGATAGGCAATAGCCTCCTGCCGGTGTAAATTCTCGGTGAAATACTCATGGTCCAGGAAAGTGGCTGGCCAATGGAGCTCAAAATGAGTGTGAGTTGCCAAGAACTCGCGATGAACCTCCTCCACCTGTTCGAGGTCAGTCTCGACCTCGATGAGTGTGACTCCCTCGGGCATTGAGGCAGCGACGGTATCCAGGCCCAAAATTCTATTTACCTGAGATTGGTACTTCAAACTGAGTTCCGTCGGCAGTCGAGTCGGTGAGTTCCTCCTTGTGGAGCGGCCCACTCCAGCGGAGCCTTGAGTTGTTCCAGCCTCAGTTGAGAGGGTGAGTGCATTGAGCTGTTGCGTGAGCTCAGGATGAAGGGTGGTTGCGAGAGACTCGCGTGAGCCCGTGCGTTCGTCACTCGATGGCTCGAGTGTGATTTTCGGCCTGGTGTCAGATGGTTGAGGTGTTATAGTGCCCGACCCGCGAGGCTCGGGTGAGGACTTACCAGAACCGCACTGAGACATGATTTAGTCTATGAGAAAGCAACAATCACGTGAGTAACAAACTGAGTGTTCAAACAGAAGTGAGTGATCCGAAAATTGACAGAGACCCACTGAGTTTACACGAGAAATGTTCAACACGATGAGTTAGCCCAAGTTTCACCGAAAGTCACTGATTTGAGTGCGAAAGAATGAATGGTTAATGAAACTCGATGAAATTGAGACGAGCGCGCGTAGATTAGGTCTCGACAATTAAAGAAATGAGTGAAACTGAGTTGAGGCGTTGAATACAGTCAAAAACTGTCAAAATGTACAGTGATTGGCCACTTAACGACGTGAGAGCACAGTGATTGGCACGCGCGACACTGAGTTGGACACTGCGCCCGCGCGGCTGCGATGAGACAGTGGTTGGCACTCGCGAACAATGAGAAACGGACACACCACGCGCGACGAGACACTGCTACCGGCACTAGTATGTGAGAGAGAGATGAGAATACCGCGTGATCGTTGAGAGCGCGTGGCAATGAGAGTGACAGAGACGCAACACTAAGACCGTTGAGCGCTCGCGAGACTGAGAGAGACGGCTACGCGACAGTGCGAAGAACAATGAGAACTCGAAAAATCGTACTTCTTGATTCACCAACACTCGCGCACGTTCACTGATTTGTCGCTATCCGGCTCGAAGGACCAATGTTTGAGAAATGTCGTGTATTAATACCGGGATGTAGAGATAGCGACAAAGGTGGGAACACGAAATAACGGACAAGTGGACGACGTTGATGAATTTTAAAAACACTTATTTTATTCACTTAAATTACAATAATAATGAGTCGATGAGTTCACTAATAACGCTTATAATAGATGAGCTGATTATGAGAATTGCGTTTGAGCAGACTGATTCGTGTGGCAATTATATTAATATACCGCGCGAGTGCTCGAGTTGCCCCGTGAAAACCGTTACACGTGGTGTTGGCACGACCACGAGTTCAGATGAGAAGTTCACAATGTTGATGCACCTTTTTTCGTACTTATGCAAATCGTCCCCGCGTGGATCGATCGCTAAATGAGTGATGAGTGATATTGAGAATCAATATCACATGAGAAAATCAATGAGTGAGACGTAAAATCAGAGAAAAACCGAGATAATGAGGAGCGCGATGTAGACTGTGCAAAGTGTACAAGACTAAAGATGAGACTCTCGCTGGTCAGCCGGCACGAGGCGTTCGTCTTCTTTGTCAAGCACAAGGCCCGGCGATTAGCGAGAGTGCCCACGAGGTGCTGCCGCGAGTGGTCAGCTTGAAAGCTCGCCTCGCCGATAGGCGAGCAACGAGTTCTCAAACACTCTCCTAGCTTATAATTTTTTGTCTCTAAAAAATTACTTTTCTCTTTTCCCTCTACTTCTTGCTTTAAAAAAATCTCCTCCCTGAGTTTTCTTTCTCTGACATGTTCGTTGTCAGTCTTCTCTTCCAAAAACTCTCCTAGCTTATATTTTTCGTCTCTAGGAAATTATTTTTCCCTTTTCCCTCTACCTCTTTTGCTTTAAAAAAACCTCCTCCCTGAGTTTTCTTTCTCTGTCATGTTCGTTGTCAGTCTTCTCTTTCAAAAATAATTGAAATCATTATTTTTTCATGTAGCCAAGAAAAAAAAACGTCACACTACATTCCGTTGGGAATTCTTTGAGGATGTGTTAAAATAAACTCAATAATTATTGAACAATGATTGCTTCTCGTAATTGGAATGATGTGAAAAAACAAAAGAAAACTATAAATAGAAGTATATACAAAAAAAAATTATTGTTTTCAAGAAACAACGAACAAATCACTTAATTTCGCCACAAGTTCGATGCACAGATAATACAAAAACTTGGCGTGCATGGTTAAGACAATAAGCTCGACGAAGGAACGTCTCATCTTTCAATACCTTTCGACCTACCTACTCCATCCGTTCCACGCAACTCGTGCGCAATTATGTATCCATGAGGTCCATTAACCTATTATTCCACACCAAATCATCTCATTTATTCCATCCTTCGCTTCCATATCGTCCATCCTTATCCATGTTCGTATTTATTCATATCCTACGACTTCACACCATCCATCGATCCCATTCTCACATCCATCTTACCCCATTCATTCTATTAATATTATGCTATTCCATTACCTAATTTACGATTGTACCATCTCTTCATCTAATTTCATTCATTCATTTATCTCATCCAATCCATTCCTTCAACATCCTCTATCCGTATCATTCGATCCATTCCATCCGTTGATCTGTGATCAATTTCACCCGCCAATCCGTTCATCTCATTCTATCCATTCCATCCATTGATATATTCATTCCATCCCATGAATTCTATTGATTCATTCCTTCCATTTTTTTTCATCGATTGCCAATCACATCAAGTTCGTCCACCTGATATCAATTTCATTTCTCGGTCAATTTATACTATCCCATAAATTCCATCCATCGATCCATCCATCCAATCCTGTAAATTCCATCGATCGATCCATCCATCCAATCCTATAAATTCCATCCATCGATCCATCCATCCAATCTCATAAATTCCATACACTCATCCATCCATTTAATCCCATAAATTCCATCCAATGATCTATTGATTCCATCATATGAATTCCCTGCATTTCATTTCTCAAGCTTATCCCATTCATTCCATCAATCCACTTGCGCTACGAACGCTCTGAATCCGTCCGGACATATACCGTTGCTCCCGAGCTAATCATCTGTTGAAGCATTATTTTATCTTCTCGGGCTTATTGTCTTAACCATGCACGCCAAGTTTTTGTATTATCTGTGCATCGAACTTGTGGCGAAATTAAGTGATTTGTTCGTTGTTTCTTGAAAACAATAATTTTTTTTTGTATATACTTCTATTTATAGTTTTCTTTTGTTTTTTCACATCATTTCAATTACGAGAAGCAATCATTGTTCAATAATTATTGAGTTTATTTTAACACATCCTCAAAGAATTCCCAACGGAATGTAGTGTGACGTTTCTTTTTCTTGGCTACATGAAAAAATAATGATTTCAATTATTTTTGAAAGAGAAGACTGACAACGAACATGACAGAGAAAGAATACTCAGGGAGGAGATTTTTTTAAAGCAAGAAGTAGAGGGAAAAGAGAAAAGTAATTTTTTAGAGACAAAAAATTATAAGCTAGGAGAGAGGAGGTAAAAGAAAAGAAAGATCAAAAATAGTTTTTGGTTTTTGTGATAAACTACCTAAGAGACCGTTGAAGCACCGCAAAACGGCCGATACAGTAAACATCGCGATTGCCAACCATTACGAATGCCTTTCTGACTAGATCAGTGTTGGTGGGAGAGAGACGGACGATGACATAGACGAAGGCACTGACGCGTTACACAAACAGGTAAACGCGAACAAACAAAAATGAAAACCACCGCCTATTTATTGTTACAACACCAGAATCAAAGGGTCCATAGACCTGCTAATGCAAAATAACGTCGCTACGGACAAATTTATCAAGAGACTCGGTAGAGTCTCGGGACAAGTACATTTGACAGCTCTGTCGTCTGCTGGCCCGAGGCTCGCCAGAGTATATTATCTCTGAATAAAGTAAAATTCGGTAGTGGGGGTAAAAACTGAAAGTCATTTTCTCGAATTACGAAGCTTAGGAGACAGATGATGACTTGAAAATTGAACTGGCGACTAATTATGAAAAAATCTTTCGATTAAGCCATAATTCAGCACGATTGATGCCGTATTTGCTGAGAAAAAACTTTGCACAGGGTAAAGATTATGCAAAAATTCTAACACATTGAAGGATTTGGTGTGTTTGTATATGCGCGCAGACGACACAATCAAAGGAGTTTTGATGCCCATCAAAACCCGTTTCCACCGAAGCCGGTCTTCGGCGACAAAAGTAGCGAGTTCCCATTGGTCCTTTCCTTTGTACCCATACCACGGAAAGTTTGACGGTAGTTTTGACGCGAGACGCGTAAACAGCGTGTTTTTTGCGGACTTCTCGTAGATCCGTGTTGACAGATGGTAAGGTCGGAATAATTCACGCAAAAAAAAATATCAATTTGACCCTTTGAAACACACATTTTTCCTTACGTGCAACTAGCTCAAAACTTTGTACTCGGGGGTTTTCGGGATCGCTGATTACAAATCTGCACACAAAATTTAGAAATTCAAGATGGCGAATCCAATATGGCGGACAAGAAATGCAAAAATTGTTTGCTGATGCAAAATATGGTACTCGAGGGTTTTCGGGGTCGCCGATTACAAATCTGCGCTCAAAATTTAGAAATTCAAGATGGCGAATCCAATATGGCGAACAACAAATGCAAAAATTGTTTGATGAAAGCAAAATATGGTACCCGGGGGTTTTCGGGGTCGCTGATTACAAATCTGCACCTAAAATTTAGAAATTCAAGATGGCGGATCCATTATGGCGGACCACAAATGCAAAAATTGTTTGATGAAAGCAAAACATGGCAGTCGGGGGTTTTCGGGGTCGCTGATTACAAATCTGCACCCAAAATTTCGAAATTCAAGATGACGGATACAAAATGGCGGACAATAACTGCGAAAATCGTTTAAGAAAAGCGAAAGTTGGCACGCGGGGGTTTTTGGGTTCACCGATTAACAATCTACATGCAAAGTTTCGAAATTCAAAATGGCGAATTCAATATGGCGGACCATGAATTCCAAAATTTTATGATGAAAGTGAAAGGTTCAGAAAAAAGTAGTGATATCCTGGCCAAAAATCCCCTGCCAGGGGAAAAAAAACCTTAGACAATTACATTTGTTGACCCTCGTTTCCATTTGTTTTCACAGAAAAAAACTACCCAAAAAAGTACAAAATTTTCAAAAAATTGGCAAGATCAAGAATGATTTAGATTCAGCACTAAAATTTATAATATCAATAATAGGACAAGTATTGCATTGTCTCTTGAGGATGGAGTATTTAAAAAAAAGCAAAAATAAGTTCGTTATTGAAAAAAGTCACCAATGTATAAAAATAAAAATCGGTCCAAAAGAACAGAGTCCAGAAAAAAAATCAAGATAAAACAAAACGTGGAGAAAAAAATTTCAAACGAAAAAAATTAGATTGAAAAATAATTTCGGCCGTAGTACTTGGCGAGTTCGTACCATGAAAAATACATTACGTGATTTTACCTAAGCAAAAAACTCGAGATTCCCGCGTAATAATTTCGTCGCGAAGTCGAGAATTTCGGCTAATTCACATTATAGGCGCGAAGACTGAGTCCAGCGGTCCTCGAGTGGTGGGGAGAAACAAGGAGAGCGCTGAGTCTTATCGAGGCGCGAGAACAATTCATTCTTCGTAATCGTGTCTCTACGCCAAGTCGCTGTTCCGTGAAGCTTCTGAGCCAATTCAACCACCACGTGAGCAGAGAATTTCGCCTCGGTAAGCCCGTTCCTTTATTCTTTCCGACTCGTCGGAACATTGGGATTTGTGGTGAGTAAATTATTGTGTTTTGCCAATAATGATTGGCGTGGAAGAACGACGGAAATAATCGAGCGAGAATGTGGCTCTTTTATCGTCCTTCTTCCTTAATTCTGGTGTTTTATTGAGCCCCAATGAGTTCGTCGAGTCCCCCTTGGTGACTCGCAATATTATTTCATTTTAATTATAAAATTTGGTGAACTACAACGGAATTTATCGATAATTCCGTTGAGTTATTTTATTGTATTAAATTAGCCTGACTAGGCTATAGCATTTGGTCATGTTTTCAAGTTACGCGTTCAAGGCCGGCCGCGAGCGCGTCGCGCCGGCTTGTTTTCGTGCTGTCTCTCTCTCACTCGGCTTCGAGTACGTTAGGCATTGTTTCGGTCTTATATGCCTCGGATTCCTGTATTATTTTGCTTCACGTTTATTTATCTCGATTTTCGTATTTCTTTCTGCCGAAATATTATTTCATATATGCCGTTCCATGTGAAATTGTCGTTATTACCTGTCTTCGGACTTTAGCTGCCTGATCTTCGATCTAATTACCTGAGTTAGTGTCTTGCACCCTAACTCCGTTATTATTTCGGTTATTTAATTAATTCTCGTGTTAAATTGTCGTTATTACCTGTCTTTGGACTTTAGCTACCTGCACTACGGTCGAATTACCTGGGTTAGTATCTCGCATACTAACCCCGCTAGTATTTCGTTTATTCAGTCAATTGTCGCGTTTACATGCCGTTATTACCTGTCTTTGGACTTAAGCTACCTACACTACGGTCGAATTACCTGAGTTAGTGTCTCGCACACTAACTCCGTTATTATTTGTTTAATTAATTAGTTGCCGTGTTAAACTGTCTTGATTACCTGTCTTCGGACTGCCGCTACCTAGACCTCGACCGCACTACCTGAGTTAGTGTCGCGAACACTAAGTCCGTTAATATTTCCATTATTTATTGTAGATTCGTGTGATTATTGACCCCATTACGTGTTGCCGTGATTATTTTGTTAAATGATTCGGCCACCCCCTATTACCTGCCTTCGGGCCTTGGCTACCTGTGTTTCGCCGACCAACTATAATTACGTGAATAAAGTCTCGATTCCTTGCTCTCGCCCCGAGCCACCCCCTCTACCATTAAGTATATCAGTTGAGCTGAGTAGTCGGACCACCCTGGATCCGCGTGGCCCCCCTTGAACTGCCTCGTCCACCGTACTCGCGCCGGAGTGGACGAACTTAAAGTCGGTTTTACCGGCGGGACCTTCGTACCTGGCGCCCAGTCCACCCCGGTCGGGTTATCGGGGTTCAAGGAGGCATGTCGGAGGAGTCCAGAAGGGACAGATGGACCCGAGCCGGGAAAATCGTGTTACAATACAAACAATAATGTACTGGCTATTTCAAAGACTAAACAAACTAAATTCTACACGTAAACACATAGACACCTAAAATCTACGTCAATCGTGTTAAAAGGTATTAAAGGAGGGTTCGAAGAAGCTGAAACAGCAAATGAAATTAACAGCCTCAAAATCCAAGGCGTTGAACTCATTAAAGTTTCAAAAATGATTTTCAATCGGAACACACCAAAGCGATATTATTTTGTAGTCACGATGTCAATGGTTAGCAACTTGAAAGCACTAACAAGCATAAGAGCGTTGCTATATCCACGAATTAAGCGGGAAAAACTGAGGAAAAAGCCCATTTTTCAGTGTACGAAATGCCAAAGAACGGGTCACGCGAGTTCCAATTGCTTTCACCGTCTGAGATGCGTCAGATGTGCTGAACAGCATTAGGTAAAAGGTTGCCCATTTGAAAAGGGAAAAATCCTAGGTACGAGGCTGGCCACCCAGCCTCGTACCTAGGATGCTCGATGCTCAGCGGGCTAATCAAATTAAATAATGAAAAAAAAGATCCGCCATAAAATTAATGAATCCAAAATTAACAAAATTAACTCCTATGTTAATCAAACATTCTCATACGCAGATATGACCCGACAAACCCAAACAAATAACTGGATAATAAATAGCACGGACGTCTCGAATGCAGTAAAAACGAGTACTCAACCATTATGTGCCACCACGAAACAACCAGAAAATCTTCGGGGAAGAACCGCCAAAGCCGAAGACACCCACGCACCGGGAAGCTGAGTCGAAGAAATTCTCATCGATTTCAAAAGTGAAATGCTTAAGGAAATCAAATCATGCAGGTGAAATTAACCCAGAACGCGGTAAGGATCGATTACATAATGAGTTACCTTAATATGGAATAAAATGAATACAAATACCCGGAACAATGACAACAACATCGAAATCGCAGCTATCAATGTCAATTCGATATGCACAGTGAAAAGACGGTACGACCTACAAAAATTCCTTAACGATCAAAGCATAGATATTGTAACGGAACGCTTTAACCTATGCGTACACTCGCTACGCGCATGTCCGCGCTTCCTTAATTTAAAAGGAGCAGGTATGAAAAGGAAGTGAGACGACACGAGTTTTTAAAATAAAATCAATTTAAAAATTGATTTTTATTGAGAGAAAACAAAATTATTTGTGTTTTACAATTTATGATGCTTATTTTTGTTTAATTTGTTTTATTTGATTTATAAACGCGTGTTTTTATTTATAACAATGATTTGTTTAATAATTATTCGATTTTTACTACGCTTTGTCGCTTATCCTAACGTTTCTCGCTTTCTAATAATAATAATAATAATTGAGAACCATTTCGCATGGTTTCGCTTTCAAAATAATAATAACAAAATCTTTTTTCTTTGTTTGTTTAATTTAATTTTCAATTTATTATTTATTTTTTTATAAAATAAATAATATTTTTAACGTCTCCCGTCCCTGGCGAGGTTATAAAATCTACGGTCCAATGCCGTTATTTAAATTTAAAAAGAATCAGAAAATAAACAAAATAGATCTCGGACTACGGGAATTGAACGTCGCCGAACCCTTCCAATACTCCGAGCATCTACGGATGTGAAAGGAATGAGATCTCGGGCTACGGGAGTCGAACGTCGCCGAACTACTCCAATATCCCGAGCATCTACGGGAGGATGTGAAAAAATAATGATAATAATAAATTGAGATCCCAGACTATGGGAATCGAACGTCGCCGAACTGCTCCAATATCCTGGGCATCTGCGGGATAGTGACCTCGGGCTACGGGAGTCGAACATCACCGAACTACCTCAATATCCCGAGCATCAAGGGGAATGATTTATAATAACTAAAAAAGACCCTGGGCTACGGGAGTCGAACGTCACCGAAGTACCCCAATATCCCAGGCATCTATTAGACCCGCCAGGGAGGGAAGAGGTTCTTCTCTTTAGCTTTTTCAAGCTTCAGTTCCAGAGAGAAGAATGCCTGACGAATGCTCTGTGCACCGCCTTTTATACCCGTCTCGCCACCGAAACTGCGGCCGCTCGCGCATGTCCGTTAGAGATGCTCGAGCGCCGAGCATGCGCGTTCGCTTTGTTGTGCTCGGTTCTCATGGAAACGCGCCTGCGCGGTGTCGTTCCATTCTTATTTCGTTTATTTCTCTCGATATTTTCATTATTTTATATTATTTTCGCATTATTTAATCTTATTTTATTTATTTTTAAACAATTATGCAATAAAATCGTTTATTTTTAATAATTATTAACATCGATTATATAATCGATGCGCGCGCATTCGGGTTGCTTCGCGTTGCGCGATGTCCGTGAAGCGGGCATATTACTGATTTCAATGTTATTTTCGTTTATTTTACTTTGAATTTTTGTTATTTCTTCTTTTTTCATTTATTTCAATTTAATTTAATCATAAAATTGTTTATTTTGAATTATTGTTAACATCGATTATGTAATCGATATTAACTTCACGTTTCTCGATGTCCGAGAGGCGGCCATATTGATTATTTACGCGTCGCTGTCCGCTTGACAGTTTTTCAAGATGGCGGCCGGGCGCCACATCGATCAACGATCGTGCGGTTTTTATTTATTATTTTATTTTATTTTTCGTTCAAAGTTCGTATCGTCACAATATAGCACTCCTCTCAGAGACTAAACTAAACAACAAACACCGAATTAGACTTGATAATTACTCGATTGTCTCGATTGTTATGGGGATCTGCAATCACCATTTATAACCGGTTACAATATAATCACGTCCTGAACGCTAATTCCAGAAACAATCGATGATTAGAATACACTGTAATATAACTCAAAGTTAACTCGCATAATGCGCTACTTATTCTCAGTATTTATGCAACGCAAAGCACGTCGATTAGATTCATACAGGAGATGGACAAAATGGCCTCAAACCTTAACCTGGATAAAAACAAGGTCTTTTACATCGTAGCCGGGGACTTCAACGCCGGGGAACACCGATTGGCGTGACTCTGTTACGTCCCGAGAGTACCTTTTTTTTGGTAGACTGTGGTTTCAGAGGGTTTTTAACCCAAAAGAGCCGAATAAACGCCTCTTTGAATAAAAAAGATTAACACATTTCTTTTATCACACACAAAAATGATTCTATTGATTTAACGTTGATATAGTTAATGGTGATTACAATTTGTTTGATATAAAATGGTATCTTGAGTCAGATATTGTTTCAACAAGATTGGTTGTTCACGGTTTACAATTCAAAGAGTCGATTTTGATTTCGGACTTTGCGTGCAATTTATAACTGTCGCGGATTTGAGATTTTTATAACGAAGTTGAAGACTTGGACTCTCGATGCTAACTAACCAATGTAATTAATAAGTTTCGTAGTTGGAGTTCGAGTTATTTGTAGGATTTGTGGGGTTACTTTTGTTATAGTTTTTTATTAGGATTGGTTAATAGATCATTAATTTAATGTGGTCATTATGTGATTGAATTAAATTAGTGGGGAAGAATTTTGTGGAAAGATAATTGGAAGAAAAGTCGTTTAGCGTTAAGACGTTTGGAAAAGAATAGGGTTTTGATTGGAGAAACGGTCAATGCGTATCGTTTATAAAAGGGTTGATTTCGTTGACTTCGATCGGTTACGCGTGGACTGTGGGAATTGTATATATTATCGATAATTGAGTTCGAATCAAGGCGCGTATTTTATTTATATTGAATTGAAAATTGTCGCTGTGATTTTCTGAGAAAAAGTTAGGCGACTGAAAGTCGTGAATTTGTTTATATTATGAGTGGTCCGAGTTTTAATAAAGACAATGCCTTGGTTCGTAGAAATTTGGGGTTCATCGATGTATCTTTTACTGCGAGAGAGATGGGGAATAATGGATTCGTGTTACTTTCTATTCTTGCTGGGAAATGTTAGGTGAAGGTTTGGGTAGTTTGGGCAAAGGCCTTTTATGATTTTTCAAGTGGTTGCCCGTTGAGGGTCGTTCGGGCGACACGTGGTCTGTTGAAATATGTGAAACATATGAATGTACACGCCTCATAATTTAAGATATAATTCCAACATATATACACACCTTATATTATATTGTGTTATTATTATTATATGCTTGATACGTTTGAATTTTGTGTCCATGAGAGTCGGTCTCGAGAGAGCTGTCGCTCGTTGTACATCACATCTAATAAACAATTATCCTTACTGTTACCATCAGTTCGTCTCTCAAATCTCAACATGGTCTCTTGTCCCTGTCTGAGAGAACAAGGCTGTTTGGGTCTGAGTTTCACGTGTATTACGATATATTCTGTATATGAATGATAGCGAGTATATACTATTGTAAAAGTATATATTCGATAATTCGTTTTGTCATTAACTATATGGCACGTTCCACCAATTGTGGGCAAACAATTGTGCGGCTATTTTTTTTTTCTTTATACCAAGAAACTCGGTAGAGTCTCGGGGCAAGTACATTTGACAGCTCTGCCTGTCGTCTGCTGGCCCGGGGCTCGCCCGAGTATATTATCTCTGAATAAAACGATTCACCGTAGTGGGGGTAAAAACTGAAAGTCATTTTCTCGAATTACAGAGCTCAGGAGATAGATGATGACTTGAAAATTGAACTGGAGACTATTTAAAAAAAAATATTTCGATTCTGCCTTAAATCGCCACGATTGATGCCGTATTTGCTGAGAAAAAACTTTGCACAGGCTCAAGATTATGCAAAAAATACCAACACATCGGAAGATTTCCGTGTCTGTATACGACACAATGATGAAAGGCCTCTCTGCACCTTCCGAGCTTGTAATTGGTCGCGATCCTCTTACCCATACCACGGAAAGTTTGTATTTGACGGTAGTTTTCACAGTGTAGAGTGCGAGACGCGTAAACAGCGGGTTTTTTGCGAACTTTCCCGTAGGTCTGTCGTGGGCAAAATTTGAACTAATTTGTACGTCAGAGTCGCAAATTTGGATTCGAGTATAGACAGACGGTAAAAATTTCATTTCATTTTTCCTTACGTACAATTAGCTCAAAACTTTGTACTTGGGGGTTTTCGGGGTCGCTGATGACAAATCTGCATTCAAAATTTAGAAATTAAAAATGGCAGATCCAATATGGCGGGCCACAAATGCAAAAATTGTTTGATGGAAGCAAAACATGGCACTCGGGGGTATTCGGGGTCGCTGATTACAAATCTGCAGCCAAAATTTCGAAATTCAAGATGGCGGATACAATATAGCGAACAATAACTGCGAAAATCGTTCAAGAAAAGCAAAAGTTGGTACGCGGGGGTTTTCGGGTTCGTCGATCGGAAATCTGCATCCAAAATTTCGGAATTCAAAATGGCGGATCCAACATGGTGAACCGTAAATTCAAAAGTTTTTTGATGGTAGCGAAAGTTGGTACTCGGAGGTTTTCGGGGTCGCTGATCACAAATCTACTATCAAAATTTGGAAATTCAAGATGGTGGATACTATATGGCGAGCGATAACTGCGAAAATCGTTTGATATGAAAGCGAAAGTTGGTACTCGGGAGATTCGGGGTCGCTCAATACAAATCTGCACCCAAAATTTCGGAATTCAAAATGGCGGACCATAAATTCCAAAATTTTATGATGAAAGTGAAAGGTTCAGAAAAAAGAAGTGATATCCTGGCCAAAAATCCCCTGCCCGGGGAAAAATAACCTTGGACAAGTAAATTTGGTGACCCCTGTTTCCATTTGTTTTCACAGAAAAAAACTACCCAAAAAAGTACACAATTTTCAAAAAATTGGCAAGATCAAGAATGATTTACATTCAGCACTAAAATTTATAATATCAATGATAGGACAAGTATTTCATTGTCTCTTTAGGATGAAGTATTTAATAAAAAGCAAAATCAGTTGGTTATTGAAAAAAGTCACCAATGTACAAAAATAAGTACTACGGCCGAACTTATTTTTCAATCTAATTTTTTTCTCCACGTTTTGTTTTATCTTGATTTTTTTTCTGGACTCTGTTCTTTTGACCGATTTTCATTTTTGTACATTGGTGACTTTTTTCGATAACCAACTGATTTTGCTTTTTATTAAATATTCCATCCTCAAGAGACAATGAAATACTTGTCCTAATATTGATATTATACATTTCAGTGCTGAATGTAAATCATTCTTGATCTTGCCAATTTTTTGAAAATTTTGTACTTTTTTGGGTAGTTTTTTTCTGTCAAATAATTGAGAGTTAAACCAAATTTCTTATGCACGAGATGTAAACCTGTATATCAAGAGACTCGGTAGAGTCTCGGGACAAGTACATTTGACAGCTCTGTCTGTCGTCTGTTTGCCCGAGGCTCGCCCGAGTATATTATCTCTGAATAAAACGATTCACGGTGGTGGGGGTAAAAACTGAAAGTCATTTTCTCGAATTACGAAGCTCAGGAGACAGATGATGACTTGAAAATTGAACTGGAGACTAATTATGAAAAAATCTTTCGATTGAGCCTTAAATCAGCACGATTAATGTCGTATTTGCTGAGAAAAAACTTTGCACAGGCTCAAGATTATGCTAAAAATACCAACACATCGGAAGTTTGACGTGTCTGTATACGACACAACGAAAGGCCTTTTGATGCTATCGAGTTTCTGATTGGTCGCGAGTGACGACATATTTTTGTCGCGGCTGACGATTTTCTATCTATATCGCTAATGTGTCAGCTGTCAAAGCTGCAAATTCATATTCGAGTTTTGACCAACCGAAAATGCGAAAGTACGTGCATAATAAAAAAAGTACTTAAAATCAGTGAACGAATAAAAAATAATAAAATCCGCGTAAAATCGTGAATTTGTGTTCTTTCAGTGCAGTTTCAGTGTTTCGTATTCAAGTGTCAACGATAGAATAGTGCAAAGACGTTAAAAAAAAAAAAAAAATTCAACGTCAGTGGATGACGAAAAAGTGTTAGGTCAAGAGATTTGTCAAGAGTTGTAAGAGTTGTAATTAAGAGAGTTGTAAGTGTGTGGAGTGCGGGGTTACGTGACGCGATCATATTTTGAGAATTTTTTGTACTTCCACCCAAGTCGTTCTCAGGCGATAAAAGGAACGATTTCCGTTTGATCACGAATGATTCGTCTTCACCGATCCCGCGAAAAGTTCGCACGGTTTTCTTTAAACGTCTTTGTAAAAGTGTCAGTGACATCGAAAAGATAACCCCACTGTTGAATGAGGTTATTAGTCAGTTGTTGTCGGGAATCGCAACGTACTCCTCATCATCATGGAATATATACAGTAGGGTGTGTCATTTCGGGGCAACATTTGTATTTTTTAGGTGCTCACTTAAAAATCTTCAGTTTGTATTTAAAAAGAAATTATGGTGAAAGGAGAACGCTGTCAAAAAATATTTAGAGGTTCCTCATCGGCCTTATAGTTTTCCCATTTAAATAACATTGCTAATGTTTTTTCATTGATTATTATCGGTATTCCTCAACCCCATATCATGTTGCAGGGTCATGCAAGTGGGTTTTTGTAGGAAATTCGATTGGCTACAAGAATGGTCTCTTGAAAAAAATCGTTCAAGTCAACTGTTTCCGAGTTATTGCTATTTAAATCGAATTTTAGATAAAAATATCTTCTTAAACCTACTTCGCGACTGATCTTATAAATATATAGGAAAAACGCAAAACACCTTTTCGTATAGAATTGGATAGACTATAACAATGTTAGTGTATGCTTTTCAAACCATCAAAATAACTAACGTAATCAAAGTAGTAAATTTTTTTTTTTTTTTATCAAGTATTCACATATTTCACGAAATAAATGGAATCAATATCTCAATATTTATTGGAAAGAAATACATGAAATCAAAAGGTTCATATGGAATTGAACAGAGAATACGGTACTACATTTTTTTTAAACCGCTGTTATAAAATCTGAGGAAAGTTTCAAATTAAGTGAAGAAAGAACTCTTAGTAGCATTGGTTGCATGATTTTTTTGGTGATATTTCACATGTTGGAGCAAGTGTTGTCGTTGTTCCTCATTCCGAGTTAAAGTCCCATTGAATTTTGTAGCTAAGGCTACTGCGCGTTCAGCTGTGTCATTGACCACTCGGAGGCTTTGAAACGTTTCAACACAACGTCGGTAATTTCCATCACTTTTCCATTCTTTGGGATCTCTCGTGATGAATTCGTATGATAAATCGAACGACTCGAATAGAGTCAAGGACCGCCGCGTAATAAAATCGCTCAAACTGCTATTTGATACTGATTCTAAATCGTTATTATTAATTTTCAAACGCTTTGAAATTGTTGGAGCGTGGTCTTTCGTGGTCAATGAATCTACCATTTTTGATTTAAGCTCAGAAGGCACGTCGTTGTCAAAAAGAGCCAAAGCTACTAACTCTTCACTTAAATACCATAAGTGGTTCGCTAATTTTGAACTAGCAGCTTTGGAGATTTTTTCATTAACCCTTCTGAATCTGACCAAATCTTGAAGTAATTTCAAGTCTTGAAAAGGAGCTTTCACTGCGCAAGGAGCATTAAACCATGACTTTATATAAAGTGAAGTGATGAAAATACAAATCTCGCTGAGTCCATTCATTTCCGCTGATTTAATGTCGAACTGTTTCTTGAAAGCAAACATTTTCAAGCAGTAGATTGCCTTGGAAAGCCACCGTGCATGATGCATCGCACCAGGGGCTTTAAACTTAACTCCTCTCGGTGGTTCACGGCCTAAAAATATATATGCGAGCTCGAGAAATTCTGTATAGTCGTCTCGCGGATGATGCAGCTAAACATGACAGAACAAAAATGTTTTATCGTTATATTCAAATGTGAACAAGAATTAAGATCGCAGTAATGTAGTAAACACGAGTGAGTTTCCAACCTGAAACTGACTTTCAATGAAATCAAGGATTTCAAACGTTTGATCGCCGATAATAGATTTTATTCGTGGATCGTCTAAGCCCACTTCAAACTTATTCACATCGATACTTTTCCATTTTTCCTTGAACCTCTTAAAGATTTGCACATCTGGGCCGTTACTCGTTGGCCACACTGCTTCAAAAGCGCTTCGGAGGATTAATTCATAAATGTGATGGCGACATGCTAGATACAGCATATTTCTTTGCAGTTTTTGTTCCAACAATTTGCATGTGCCATTCCGAATACCTACAGATGAAATCCTATATGAAACTCAATATCACTACTTATTTATAATCGATTAATATTTATTTTTACCGGTATTAACGCTCGTCGTGTCAAAACACATCGCTCTAATACGGTCCGTTAAACCCCATTCGTTCAACGCATCGATAATGGCGTCAGCTTGATTCTCGCCGGTTGCCTTTTGTAGTTGTGGCACAGCAAGTAAGTCTTCCGTATTTATTCCGGTTATTACAATCGGCAACACTTCGCATTTGGTTGACTCACTGTAATTGGGGAGTGATTTCCCATCCCAATGGACTACCAAGAAGTTGGCAGGTTCAAGTGTCTCCTTTACTCGTAGTGCCCCTTGCTTTCTTAATTTGATGCGATTCTTGTGGATCGTACTTGTGCTTAAATTAACATCAGCAATAGTTACTCCAAAACTAGGAACAAGAGCAGATATAATATGCATTGCATTTCTGCTAGTAGTCCCCGTTCTGTCCAGTGCAGCTGCTACCTCTGGTGTTATAACATTAATTTTCTTAGGCAGTGGATCGGATAGTTCGTTTTCAAAATTCGATATAGCACGTTTTAGTCCGCTGCATCCAGAAATCTGGCTGCTTGTTGCATCAGATACTGTGCACTGGGAAAGTTTTTGACTTAAGCCTAAAGCAAAAAATAATATTTTCAAATTTTATTTCATCATATAGTTTGGCTACGCAAGTCGATATACATAGTGAATTTCTTCACGCCTCTATCGCTAAGAGTACAAAAATTATTAAGTTGTTTCGTGCGGACGAATAGATAACCCGGATTTTGAAAGTTTTCCACTGTCACAAATAGTATACTTAAAATCATTCAAAAACGAATTATGAAATAAATACATTAAATAAAATGTTGCTTACCATCATCATTCGAGTCTGTTAAAGGAGTGGTTGGGTTAATGTCTGATTCCTTCAAGTTTTCTGGTTGTTCGTAGTGAACTTTTCCATTCCGACTTTCCAATAAAAATTGTTTTTGCAGATCTGTTAAATGCTCTAGAGCATCGTGACGAGCAATTTCATACAGTTCGTCCAATTTGCACGTGAAATCTGTTTCTTTTATTTTTTGGGACACTGACTTTTTTCTGCATTTGTTCGCTTTAATTTTCTGGTATGCTCCATAGAGCTTTTCCAATTTCCGGATGTTATTCCGTATTTGAATAACTGGAATCTGAAATTTATTCCAAATACCACTTACGATATTTGCAACGTAACTGGCACTTTGACGAATCATCCACTTTTCAGAATTATGTTTGTATATGAACAAACTCAGAACATCCCGATTATTCGGTAATTTGTTTTCATTCAATTTTGTTGATTCAAATCCGATCAGATAGAGAATTTTTCTTCTCGTATTTTTCGAGGGCATTGTGTGTTCGCCACGCGTTTTTCCTGGCCCAGAAGTATTTTCAAGTCACTTCGAAATTGTACAACTGATGAAGACCGAAAAAAAATTTCTATGCATTAAGCATGAATAACAATATACATCGTAACACAAATACTGTTAAATTCACTGGGCTACATGTGCTCACGTCGCACGATTCGCGTTCTACTCACACGTAAAACGAGCGCTGCTGTTCAAGTGAGTTTCGCTGCGGCGGGTCGCGAGATAGCACTGCCGTGCAACGGTTCGAAAGACAGAGAGTTCATCGATCTAACATGGCGGACAAAAATGCAAATAGTTTTTTTGATTCTGAAAGAACGGGGTACTCAAAAGTTTTTCGGGTAACTAACTACGAATTTAAACCTGCAATTGAAAATTTTGATTAAAGGAGAATGAACAGACTGTGGCTTGAATGTCTGCAATACTATAACCCCCCCTAACCCAAAAAATAATGAAACCCCCAAAAAAACATAGCAAAAATGCCAGAATAGATTTGAGAATTTGAGAAAGAAAACTCCCTGGCCAAAAAGGAAAATCCCTCGCCCCCTCCCCCCTTAAAAAAATGAAACAATTTGAGGAAAAAAGCCTTTTGCCAAAAATACCCTAACAAAACCCTGCCAAAAAACGCCTAAAATAATTACAATCCCCAAATAAACATACAAAAAAATGCCAGAATAGATTTGAGGAAAAGAAGTCCCTGGCCAAAAAGGAAAAATAAAATTCGAAAAAAGGAATACTCCCTCTCCTCTCGAAAAAAACCTTAACAAAACCCTGCCAAAAAAACGCCTTTGATTACTACCCCCCAAAAAAACATGGAAAAAATGGCAGAATAGATTTTTAAAAAGAAGCCCCTTGCCAAAAAGAAAAAAAATAATGCTACGGAAAAAATCGAACGAATCGCTGTCACAAAAAATACCGACAAAATGCTACAACTCTCGCCAGCAAAAAAAAAAGAAATTCGAGAAAAAAAACAACCCAGCCGAACTAGTTCCCTGAAACTTACCAAACACCCACCAGAAAAAAAACCCTAGAAAAAACTACTTCCTCCTCCCCGCCCAAAAAAGTGGAGCATCCGATGAAAAAAAAAACAGACTCTTAAAGAAAAATAATTGCTGCATAAGAAAAATAACTACTCGACAACATGAAATATGAAGAAGCCAATGAGTTACGTTCAGGACTAAAATTTATAATATCAATAATGGGACAAGTATTTCATTGATGCTCGACAATAGATTCATGAGAAAATTAAAAAAAAAAAGCAGTTAGTGGTTGAAAAGAAAACCAGCCTAGCAAAAAGAAAAACCGGTCCAAATGAAAAAATAAAAATGGGGTGTATAACAAACAAATGATAAACCTAGTTTAAAAAAAAATCGTGGAGACAATAATTTACGTTCAGTGCTGAAATTTTTAATATCAATAACAGGACAAGTTTTCATTGGTGCTTGATTATAGAACAAAAAAAAACCGGGCGAAAAAAAAAACAGTCAACATGAAAAAAATTAAAAGGGGTGTATAACAAACACAAAAACCTCTAGTCTGCAAAAAAGTTGAAAGGACAACGATTTACGTTCAGCGCTGAAATGTTTAATATCAACAACAGGACAAGTATTTCATTGGAGCTTGATAATATAATAGACTTATAAGAAATATTTAAACAATCAATCGAAAAGAGTTACCAATCTACCAAAAGAAAAATCGGTCGAAAAAAACAGTACCCAAATGAAAAGAAATGAAAGGGTTTTAACAAACAAAAGAACCTAGTCTACAAAAAATTAAAGAGACAACGATTTATGTTCAGCGTTGAAATAATATGCTTGAGAATAGATCAACGAGAAAACAAAAATAGCTTGGTTTTCAAAAGAGGTACCAAGTTACAAAAATAGTCATACATATAAAAACGAGTCTGGAAATAGGATCAAAGAGAAAAAAGAGTAATTGGTGGATAACAAAAAAAAAATAGTGTACAAAAAATTAAAAATCGAAAAAGATGATGATTCACGTTCAGCACTTACATTTAGAATGATATTTATTGGTGTTTGAGAAAAGATTAACAACAAATAGTTTTCGAAAGTGCAATTCTTCCACATTGTTCGCTCGATGGGAATGGAAAAATCTTATTGGTAACAATTTGTTAAACGTTCACCACCGTACGTTCAGCGTATACGCACAGAGTACTTGTCCGGCCCATAACTTTTTATGCAAATTGCTCATTCAAGAAAAAATCAAATTAGAAGTGAAGTCATAGAACCCATGGAGTCCAATCTCTTCAAACAAGCTACACACGAATCCTTGCTTTCATCGAATCCATTAGTCCAATAAAAATTTTGCTCCAAAGTTTGTATTTATTGACTCAGCAGATTTGAGATTGTGGAAAGAAACTTTTACGAACTCGGTCGACCAATGAGCGTCCTCTCACAACACACACGAAACACTTCCAATGGTTCAGTATATATTTCAAGTCAGAGGTATAAAATGTGCGCACTGTTCGCACAAACACAAACTTATAAAAAATAATCTAGCTGTTTCCCTCGGGATAACCTCGCATCATTCGCGATATTTGATATCGACTTAAATGAAATACGATACTCTTTGTTGTCATTATTACAAAATGGTCATATTAGGGCTCTGTTCAGCGAAATTGGTTCATCATTTTCTAAAGCTGCTGCTCACATACAACCAGCATTATTACAAAATTGTCATATTAGGACTCTGTTCAGCTAAATTGGTTCATCATTTTCTAAAGCTGCCTGCTCACATACAACCAGCAATGTTATTGTTCTTATAATACGACGGGAAACAACTGAACTTAACTTAATAATAACTTATCATCTGCTGCTATGAAAAAAACTTATAGTTCATATGGAAATATTACTGCAATAAAAAACGCTTTGCTTTTTCGCGAGTGGTCCCCGATTTTTTCTTGAATGAGCAATTTGCATAAAAAGTTATGGGCCGGACAAGTACTCTGTGCGTATACGCTGAACGTACGGTGGTGAACGTTTAACAAATTGTTACCAATAAGATTTTTCCATTCCCATCGAGCGAACAATGTGGAAGAATTGCACTTTCGAAAACTATTTGTTGTTAATCTTTTCTCAAACACCAATAAATATCATTCTAAATGTAAGTGCTGAACGTGAATCATCATCTTTTTCGATTTTTAATTTTTTGTACACTATTTTTTTTTGTTATCCACCAATTACTCTTTTTTCTCTTTGATCCTATTTCCAGACTCGTTTTTATATGTATGACTATTTTTGTAACTTGGTACCTCTTTTGAAAACCAAGCTATTTTTGTTTTCTCGTTGATCTATTCTCAAGCATATTATTTCAACGCTGAACATAAATCGTTGTCTCTTTAATTTTTTGTAGACTAGGTTCTTTTGTTTGTTAAAACCCTTTCATTTCTTTTCATTTGGGTACTGTTTTTTTCGACCGATTTTTCTTTTGGTAGATTGGTAACTCTTTTCGATTGATTGTTTAAATATTTCTTATAAGTCTATTATATTATCAAGCTCCAATGAAATACTTGTCCTGTTGTTGATATTAAACATTTCAGCGCTGAACGTAAATCGTTGTCCTTTCAACTTTTTTGCAGACTAGAGGTTTTTGTGTTTGTTATACACCCCTTTTAATTTTTTTCATGTAGACTGTTTTTTTTTTCGACCGGTTTTTTTTTGTTCTATAATCAAGCACCAATGAAAACTTGTCCTGTTATTGATATTAAAAATTTCAGCACTGAACGTAAATTATTGTCTCCACGATTTTTTTTTAAACTAGGTTTATCATTTGTTTGTTATACACCCCATTTTTATTT